>CM060922.1:896946869-898146869 GCA_030737875.1 Allium sativum | reverse complement strand
ATGCAGTATAAATAAAGTACAAAATAAAGAAAAATAAAATTAGAGTGGTGTTAAATGCACCGCATTATGAACTATTTTTTACCCGGTATAAGAAGAAAAAAAAAGGTGTGTCTTCATTTTACCCAATGTGGATGATATTGTACTACCGAATGACAGTATAGAATAGTTGAAAAAAATGTTTGATTTTTTTAAGACAGCATGTACGATCAGCAGTAGAAGATCATTTGGCAGTATAAAATTGTTTGTTTTGAACTATCTATGTTGTTGGACGGTGTTGTACTGCCATTCCGCAGTTTGAAACCGTTTGCTGAACGGATAACATGAAAATAAATAGTGAATATTTTGAAGTGTGTTGTGTAAAATGAAGAATGGGTAAAAGAAAGCATATAACATGGTGCATTTAGTGTTGTTATAAAATTGATAAACATGCACATATATGATTGTTTGTTTACAGAGTCCCTCTGTTGCAAATAGACAACAGATGCGCATCAACATGAGTTTAGAGCACATTACATAAGCAAGTCATCCTTAGAGAAGTTGAATCAACATCAATGTTTTGCATTTGCCCTTATTTGTCTCAAGTTCATGCTTTAGAAATATCAAATTCAACAAAAGCCAAGCCATCCTGAAATATCCTTAAAACACATCAAGTAATGCTTAAAGCACTACAAAGTTTACACTTAAAAATTAATCTACAAGTTCCCAGTCATACTCTAAATACATAATTAAAACTAGTGAGAATAACTCTAAGCTTCCTAGATAGCAGCCTCAAAACAGATAAAGAATGAAGTAAAAAATTACACAAAATACTTCCTAAAAGTTTACTTTCCAAATCGTGGTAACATCCACATCAAATTATGTCGATGTTGTCTACTAGAAATGGCAGATTTGCACATCTTCTTTGATAGTGGTGTACATCACTTGAAGTATTTTGAACAAAAAATATGGTAAATATCGGCAAGTTACACATAGCCATAAAGAGAAATATTATTATATATGCTTTTAGAATAAAGAAGTACAAATGTTTACTAAATATAATGGAAAGAAATCAAATAAAAAATGGAGGGTAAATTTTACCTTATATAAAACATCAGTTAAAACTACGGATTTTCATATGATGAGAGAGGCAAAACCAGAAGAAAAGCAATGGTTACAAAAGCTATTAACTTTTTTAGCAACTTTAAGTAATTGAGCACTTATCCTCTACACCAAGAACAAAATATCTGAAAATAAATAAATAGTAAACATGTATTTATAACCACAATGTGTACACTAAATCCATATATAGTATATACACACAATCCCCTCCCCCCCCCTCCCCCAAACAAAGCATAGAAGAAAAAACAACAGCCCACTTTTAGACTTTTCATATGGATTAAACTGTTAAGCATTATCCAAATGTTATGCAGCTTTTTAGGGTATTGTAAAAATATGAGAAACCTAGCTTTTATTTATGCATAATTTGAGACCTAAATGGTAGTTGAAATGGCTACTAAACACTTAACAATACCTTTCTGTTCATATTTTAAGCACCCAATTACAATGGCCAACCTCATATCATTGTAAAGTGCAAACATATAAAATGATAGCTAGTTACAAAGTTAAATGTATTGATTCAAATAAATACCAGTCAAGTAAGAGCATGCATTCCTTGTTGATTGCTACCTGTGATATGCTACACAATATTCCACACGCCAAAGGATCACAAGCAAAATTCATATGAAATATGTTATCTCCAGTTAGACTGTTTAAGTTGCATTCTTTTGAATCACATGCTTCAATAGTTCATAAAAAAGGGCGTTGCAATAACTATTTTTACTGGTTTAATTGCATTTGTTGGAACAATGAATTGATGTGTACAAACGAATGGCGCTGATTTTCTCACTAAACCATTCCCACCTAAGAGTGCTACAAAAAATGAACGCAGCCGAAAGAAAAACATCACTGCTAAGCTGAACAAAATATTTAGAAAGTAATCTAATGAAATAAAACAAAAGCTCTACATGTTTCGGTCTATTCACCAAATGTTGTTGCTGTCTTTCCTACTTGTATCAAATTGTGAGTGTTAAAAAAATATTGTTGTCCTAACTAAAATAAAAGTTAATTTATGGACAACAATAATAGGTATAATATAAATTATGTTTCTAGCAATCATTTACTTTTATTTTTATTTTACAGAAAAGAAAAGAAAAACCCAGCAAAGCAAATTAAGCATCAATTTTAGTGACAACACATTCATCATCGGATCATTGCCATCAGGACCATATTCATCCTTAACTCCAACATCATTATCATTTAGAAACATCACCTGTATAAAGAACTGTAGCCTTAACAAATACTTACACTGAAAGGGATGCACATGTTATAACTAAATACAAGAGTAAGAGGAATTCTAAGGATACTCTTGCATGTTTGTACTTGCCGCATGATTGAAGGAGATGGTGGTTCAATCGATCTTTAGGTACATGTTGTTAATGATGGTGTAACACTACACCATAATGGTCATTTGGTAACCCTTTTTTTCACAATTGCCAACACTTATTTGTGTTGTAGGGTAATAACAATAATATGCGTTGCTATATTTAAAAAGTGTTGCCAAAAATACATAATTATAATTTTTTTATTGGCAACGCTTATTTGTGTTGTTAAGGCTACTTTCTGAGGGTAAAAGGTAAACTCATGTCCATAACCCTATTTCCATTTCTCATTTGTTTTGCCCAACGCTTTGTCATAGTTCGGCCGCAAAATTAGAAAATCCAAATCCAACGATTCCCCCCCCCCCAAAAAAAAAAAAAAACAGATCCCAGAGTCCGTTCAAATTCGTTTCGGCATCAAAGAATCGCGAAGCTTAAGGCGTTCAGATCAGTTCCGACGTCAAAGAATCGGATTTTGGGGGAGAATCGATTTGGCTTCAGGGCACATCGTATGAATTTCGATTTCAGGTATCTGATTTCATCGATTTCAGGTTAGAATAACATTGTTCGAATCTGATTTCATCGTTTTTAGACATTGTTTGAAACCCTATTCCCTAACAGCTTCGGTTCATTTCGATTTCAGGTATTTGATTTCATCGTTTGAAACCCTATTCACTTAACAACTTCGGTTCACTTTACTTGCCGTTGTCATTTGAGTGGTTTCAGGTATTTGCTAGATAGATCAATGATTTATTGTGAAGTTGTAACTAATTTGTCTTGGTATGCAGATAAGAAGCCATATATACCTGGCTTGGGAAATGGAACAGTCAGAGGGAAAGTACTGCCGGTGGTGGGTTGTACAAGCAAGAAAGGTGCATCCATTGTGCTGTTTACTTTAATGATAGTGACAAACGTTCCCTCGATAAACAATTTTCTACTTATCTTTTATTATCTTGACTGTGTAGGGTATGCGTTCTGAGAATTAACTCATCATCTTACCAGGTTTAGTATGCTGTTATAATTATTATTGATATATATGATTGAAATGTAATTTCCTACATGAAGTATGATTCCCTATTTGGCTAGTTTGACTGTAATCATCAAATTCAAACATAACATAACACACAATAAAATTCAAATAGACGAAAATGTCTTTGTTTGGATTCACGAAGGAAACTTGTTTTGGTAGTTCACCAAAGTTCTGCCAGAACAGTTCGGCTTTCGAATAAAGGACTGTTATTTTGTCAATGACCTCGTTCTCTCATTTATTGGTTTGCCGATCTCTTAATAGTGTTTTTTGATGTTAGTTAGTATGGTTGTTCATATTATACATGGTTGACACAGTTTCCGCCGATCCCAACCAGCTTTCGCCGCTAACCGGAGCTGATATCCCTCAGTCGACTGCCTCCTTGTCTCGTCGCTACCCAAATCCACTGGCACAACTTTGTAATTGCACAGCTCATCTTGAGTTCAGTCAGACATCGACGTAGCCATGAGGTGCCCCCACTGCGTCGGCTTCAAGTTAGCGCTGGAAATGACTCCCCTTTTTCGGTGATATCTTTCTAGTCTCGTTTGGGGTGCTGCTGCGCCGCAATCGCTGTTTCGGTGTCACCAGAGTTTATGGCTGCTTGTCAATTTTCCTTTGTGCATTGAATTCAGTCCAGTCCTTGTTTGCTGGAAATCTTTGGAATCAGTCAGGTATGAGGGCTACTTTACTACTTCATTTTAGGCAAGATCTTGATGCTTGGGTAGTATTTTTTTTACTGTTTTGTGTTTCTTGGCCATTGCATTAAATATGGTTGTTGGAGTTGTTTGCTATTATACTTTTGTCATGTTTAATTGACTTTGATTGATTATTGCATGTTGGTTGCCTTGACTCATGTTACTTTTCTTCGGTTTCAAACTGATGAACTGAAAGAACATTTAAAGTAGCATGTTATGGACTTCATTAAAAAGGCAACCTTATGGATACCATCTTTTGTTTTGCATAAATTTTTGTTCTTGATTTAAATGCAATGGTTTCAGACAATTCTTAGTTGGATGCGCAACCCATGTCCTTTGAGTATATACATGCCATGCATGTTTTAGAGGTAGTGCATGTTGCCTGTACGCCCTTTATGCTTTGAAATGAGGCAAGCAACTACACAAGGGGCCTTTCATTTTACTTATTTATTTGACTTGCTATTTTTCTTATCAACTCTAGCATTCATGATCTTATTTTTTTAGACAATGGGAAATTTCGATTGGTGAACTAGAAGAGTACAACTCCCACTTAATCCTTTATTGTTTCTTGAGCAGTTATGCCTTGTGTAGAATGCTCATAATTTTTGCTATCCGGAGCATCTATACAGGCTGTTGTTGTCTTCCTATTTGTTTAATAATTCATTTTTGTCCTAATTGTAGTTGACTTCCTTCACTTGCAAATATGTTATACAGCATAAATCCCAAACATGTGGCCCTTGTTTTGAAAACTCAATACTATGTTCACTTTGTAAATTTAGATCTTGGTGCTCTGTTTTGAGCATGTTTTCCCATGTGAGTTGTACCATTAATACCTTATTCGAAACTAAAAAAAAATAGATGGAAACAAATAGAGAATTTCGAGATTTTAATGAAAAAGAAAAAAATGGGGTTGTTTTATCATTTCTATGATGAATTATGGTACATTTTCTGTTCTCTTTTTGTTTGATTTTTTTTTCATATGACAATTTATCAGTGACCGTATTATTTCGGTGCACGTTAAAGCATCTTCTCTGACTGAATAAAAACAAGTTGTCTAATACCAAAATATTGGCTACAAAGAATGAATCAGTATTCATTCCAGTGCCTAAATTGTATTAAAATATAATTTTATTCAGATAATTGAATATTTGGTTTATACTTTAGTTGTGCAGCACTGTAGATCAGTAGAATTTGGTCTATGGTGTTGTTTATAATGATCTCTTTTTGCTGATTACCCATTTTTCTTTCCATTTTAATGTTAAAACACTCTAGTTTGTACTTTTCTGCGAATGTAATTGGTAATAAAAATGCAAGGGAGCAGCTGATGACAAATTAATTAGACAATAAAGTTTAGTAGCCTCAGTCAATGATACTCTTAAAGTCTGATGAAGAAAAACTATTGAGTTTGGACATAATATTAAAGGTTGTTCATTTATATAAAATCATTTACCATGCAACAGTTCTCATGGACGTGATTACATCCCAAAGATCAACAACAAATCAACAGCGTCTATAACATAAATAAACAAGGGAGTAACAAGACATGGCACGCTCAGAAAGCTACATAAAAAAAACATAACATAAAACTACTGCTACCATTTTAAAGATTGTTGAAGCGAACATATATCGTACTCTAAAGAAAACGTGTATCATCACATATAGTTTCCACTCATAGTGTAATGTAAACCCTCGTCTTCGCTGATCGAACAATTAGAGGTAGTATGTCGTCTGGTAGCTCAGATTATAGGGCATGGATGAATCGATCTCTCGTATACATTACTTTGGGTCAACATAGATATATTAGGATACATGAATCAATTACAAATAGTAAGCATCACGTTTTAACGTAGAGTAATGTACATGAGTTCTTGAAATGAGTAAATAAGGTGTTAGGATCCAATCTTTAAGTCATACACGAGGCATTGTCATACGCACATCAAAGCTCAAGTCAGGCTAGAAATCTAGCTATGAGCATATCACAGTCATACACAATAAGTATGCAGTTTTAGTTTCAAAGGTAAAAACATTGAAACGCATAGATTAACAAAATCATACAATGGTTTTGTAGGTATACATATACGTAGCTTCTTTCTCCACAAATCTTTGATATAAAATGTTTAACTCCTAGTGTCATCGTATACCGACATTTGATTATAGTGTAAAGTAGTGTTACCGTCAGAATGGTGAAATGAGTTGACGGGTTTACGAATTCGAATTCATTATAAATTTGTGCCGGTAAAATGCAAATGGAAGGAGTTGGATCTTGTTCATTACGTTGCCTACTTTCGTATTACAAAACGATTCTGGTCTTCGTTCGATTGAAATGGTAACATATGTTTGCTAGTTTGACTGTAATATCAAATTACTGAATGCAATTATGATTAACTGAAGGTGTTTCTATATATTGTGTTCCTATAGATGATAAAAGTATATTTTAATGGATGGTTTAGCTTAAAATGGTTTTACTAGAAATGATAAACGACACATAAGGAAACTGATCCTATGGCTTAGTTTTTCTGAGTCATAAGGCTCAGCTTTGCTGAGCCACATGCTCAGCAAAACTGAGCCTTATGGCTCATTTTTGCTGAGCCTTATGGCTCATTAAAACTGAGCCTATGGCTCAGTTTTTCTGAGTCATAAGGCTCATTAAAACTGAGCCTTATGGCTCATTAAAACTGAGCCTATGGCTCAGTTTTTCTGAGTCATAAGGCTCAGCAAAATTGAGCCTTATGGCTCATTTTTTCTGAGCCGTAAGGCTCAGTTTTTCTGAGATTGTGGCTCAGCAAAACTGAGCCGTTCGGTATTATTGATCACTCCGAGCCTGCAAGTTTATATTATTTTGTGCGAGACGTAAACTCATATTTTTCTGTTTTTAACAAGAAACAGAAATTTTCAATTTAATGTGATATTCAATAAATGCAGGCACTTATAGAGGCAGCGGAAGAAAAGAGAAAATTGGATGGTAGTTCTAATGGCGCAGTGGATGATCTTGATAATGATCCAATTGCAGAAGTTTTTGGTTCCGACATGAAGACAAATTTATATTGAAATGTACAAGTTATGTGAATTTTCAGATGGAGGCTTCGTTATATGGCCAGAGTTTCGTATTCGGTATTTGTAGAATCTTATGTATGTATTGAATTTAGCAAACTAATTATGTATTGAATTTGACATCTTAATTATGTAATGTGCTTGTTTATTGTTAACTAATATTCTATGTCGTTATGTGATTATGAATGTTATCTATTAGTATGCATTGAGTTTAATATTGGTTTTTGATTCATATTAAATATCGCCTATATTATCATTATGTTGGTTATTAATTGACTATCAATGTTAGAATATGCAAGTTGCTAATACATATTTCTATTATTCTTAATATATATTGCAACATGTATAAGCGTTTGTAAAGAAAATCTACCAACGCTTATAAGCGTTGCTAAAGAAAATCCACCAACGCTTATAAGCGTTGCGACTGAAAATATACCAATGCTTATAAGCGTTGGGACAGAAAATCTACCAACGCTTATAAGCGTTGGGACAGAAAATCTACTAACGCTTATAAGCGTTGGTACTGAATTGCCACCCCCCATAGCAACACTAATAAGCGTTGCTGAAATTGTTTGCGACGGTTATACTCGTTGGGAATCACCTGTTTTGGTGTAGTGTAACATTCTCCATTAATCAAAGGGCAACTAAAAGAGAGTGTGCTTTGCAATCATCTCAAGCATAATAGCAAGATTAACATTTTGTGAAATGAAACTATGAAACTTACTAAGAACTCATAAAATATAAAACAATGTTTCATCTTACTTGAATGACATATGGAATCACTCTGAGGTACACTTAAAGAAACCAAGCTTCCACAAACTTGTAAACTTCAATAATAAAGCAAGATAATAGCTTTACCCTAGGAATTTGCTTGATTTCTTTGCTATCCAATTCACACATAAAGCAATAATATTTGTTAATGTTTGGTCCAAATAAAATAAAAAGCCGATGGTCATTCAGAAATTGTATTGGCTCAATTGTTCGAGGAAATTCAACGGTGATAAAAATCTTTTCCTAACAACACTTATCACCATCAAAATAAAATTTCTCATTATCCTTCGACACCCATACATCAAATGAGTTTACATTAGTTCTGGACTTAGAACACAAGGCCAATGATCCTTTGAACTCCATGATATTGGAATATGTTGGCACTGGACAAATAACATATGGAAATTCATCCTTTGCCAAGTCAAAGGCAAGTAAACGACTATGATGCTGCATAGGTTTCCAATACACAACCCCTTTCATAATTATTCCATGCTCATTGCACACTAAACTGAATTTGATAAAATCAATTCTTCTCTACAAACAATCACCTTTGAAATCGAATATCTCAGCCAAAAAAAAAGTTTTGGAATCATCATAAGGGAGTGATTCAAAATAATACAATGCACGACTCTAACAATTTTATAACCCTTGGGTTTTTCACAATAACCAAACCCCAAAAATATTCCCATTATATGCACATGTGGAACATGATTGGGACTAGGAAGAAGATCACATTATTGAGTTGCACGTTTCCATATGAAACATTAATCACCATCATTAGCAGCACAAGGAAGGTCTTTCCGAACAACAGCAACGAGAACTAGACTATTGCAACAACAATATCAATCACCTTGGTAAGAGAATTGGAAAAAATCAATATTGCGATGTAAGGGTACCTTTTCCAAAATAATTTCTGTATCCAGCCCACTGCTGCATCTAATCAAGTACATTTTGATCCAACCGTTGAAAATGATAGATGGACGGCGACAGGAAGACTGGCTGAGATGAGCATTGACAAAATGAGGATCTTTGGTGATAAATGATAATTTTTTCGATAGGCATTATGATAGGAAAATGTGTTTTGCTGGTAACCTTGAGATTATATTGGTCATGATTTCATCAGGCCGGCTGGTTTTGGCATTCACTGGAGCATTTTCTGCGACAACCCGTGAGATTTCTCTATGTAAGCTTGGGATTTTCTTGGAAGAACAGGGAATAAAATTAGGGTGGTGCTAATGTGTTGTATTAATCTTTCTTTTAGCCTGCTAATAAGTGCATGGTTTTTACACTTCCTTGTACTTTGTCAAATGCTAGTTTACTTGGTGTTAAATTTTGTGATACTATATGGTAGAATTGAAGTGATGGAAGAAGCTTTGCATCAAAGAAGACGGTTCACAAATCGGATCTCACATGAGAAAGTTGCAGATAAATATGTGGTTGGTTTTAGTAGAGTATAGCAACAGACATCGTTCGTAGGCACGACAGACGTCTGAGTTTACAGGTGGAGTTCCCCGAGAGCTACGACAGACATCTGTCTCCTGGGACAGAAGTATGTGCTGAAGCAAAGTATGACAGACATCTGAGGCAAAGTGGACAAACGTCTGTGTTGTTAGGGAAATTTTCCCGAGACTTGCAACAGACATACATCTATGCTGAAGCAGGAATAATTCCAGCTTAGGAACAGACATTTTCCCACTCCACGACAATCATTTGATTTGGTATTTCGACTATTTCGGGATGAGGATATTAAATATTGATTTGTGAAGATACCAGGGGCAATTTAGGCAATTTCCATATATTGTTCTCTCCCTATATAAGCTACTTTCAGGATTAGGTTATTGACTACTAGATAATACCAGAAAGAGACTAATCAAGAGATTAAGATCTAGGTTTATTCTAATTAGGGTTTTGGCAACCCTAATCTTCTTCAATTCTTTTCTCCATAAATTTAATTTTTCTTGTGAATTTTATCATTGTATTCTATCTCCTGTACTCTTCTATTGATATTAATAAAAGGTTCTCTCTCAAAGTGTATATACACTAATAAGACGTCGGTGGAACCACTATAAATACCAGTGTGATTTATTTATCACTATTGCTCCTTTATTTTCTCTTATTCGGTGATTGTGATTGGTATTAGATTGGGTTGAGAGTGTTTTGATATATCGATTAGTTGTTTTTGCACGTTTACCATGATTTCTTCTTTCGCGGCATTGGGGGTTTTGATTTGAGCGGTCTTAAGTTGAAATTCTCTACAACATTTGGTATTAGAGCATTGGTGTTGGTAGATAGTTGTAGAAATGTCAAAATCAGATTTAAATATTGCCTCGATAGTTGTTCCAAGTGGTGTAGTTCCTTATGCATGTGGGTCGTACACAGCTTCTGGGTCACAATTAGTTATTGACAACTGGAATGGTGATGATGATTTTGACAATTGGCAGTGGAAGACGAAAGTGATTCTTAGGTGGAATCGGGTACATCGGGTAGTGTTTGATAAACATTTATTGCCAGCGGACATCTCAGATGTGGAGAGAGAAGAAATGGAAGAGTGGGCATTCACTACACTTCAACTTGCTATGGGAGAGAATGTTATCTTCGAAATTAGTAGTGAGATGACTACTAGGGATATTTGGAACAAATTGGAGGAGTTGTATATGAAGAAGTCACTCACAAATCGACTAATCTTGTTGCGGACTTTCTTTACCTATAAGATAAAGGAAGGAACTTCGCTAATGCCACACTTAAATGTGTTCGATGATTTGCTAATGAAGATGAAGGTGGTAGATCTGAAGATTGAGGAGGAGCAGAACGAGATGATATTGTTATGTTCTTTGCCTAATCATCATACAGGTTTCTCAAATAGTTTGATCTATGGACGAGATACATTAACTCTTGATGATGTCAAGACGGGTCTTCTTAGTGAGGAGTTACGAGATCAGATGAAGGAGTTGAATGATAGAAGTAGTGGTGCAGACATTGGTCAAGGTTAATTTGTGGAAAAGGAGAAGTCTAAGAAGAAGGGAAACCAGGGGCGTTCTAACTCTAGAAAGCCCGGTTGGAGAGGAAAGTCGAAGGAAAGAAATGGAAAGTGCTTTATATGTAAGAAACCTGGTCACTGGAAGAATGATTGTCCAGATGAAAGGAAGAAGGAAGTAGCATCTTTATCAGTTGCGGTGGAGAATAGTGTTGGTGAGGGAGACATAGATGTTTTGTCGACTATAGCATCAGATATTTCGGGCAGCCAATGGGTGCTTGATTTGAGGGATTCATATCACATGACGCCTAATAGGAATTGTTTTTCTTCTTATGCCGATCGTGAAGTAAATTCAATTGTTATGGGAAATTATGTAGTTTGCAAGTCGATGGGCATTGCAACCGTGCAAATTCGAATGTTTGGGGACCGACACCAGTAGCTTCTTTGGGAGGAGCAAGATATTATATTTCTTTCATTGATGATTTTTCTCGAAAGGTTTGGGTGTATGAAATGAATGACAAGTCGAAGGCATTTGCATAGTTCTAGAAATAGAAGGCTCTTCTGGAGAATGAGAGCAGAAAGACTTTGAAGGTTCTCAGGTCTGACAGTGGCGGTGAGTATGTTTCCGGAGATTTTCTGAAATTTTTCAAGCATCATAGTATTCGGAGGTATTTTGCTACACCTAGGGATCCACAATCTAATGGAGTGGCAGACTGATTGAACCAGACTCTACTGGAGAAAGATCGATGCTTGAGATTGACATCGGGTTTGTCTAAGGGATTCTGGGTCGAAGCTTTGTCAACTGCGGTGCATATTATTAATCGAATTCCGTGCTCGCTATTGATAACAAAATTCCGAAGGAAGTGTGGAAGGGAAAGAGCATTGACTTGAGTTATCTTCGTGTAATTGGCAGTCCTGTTTATGTGCATGATCCAGGAATTGATAAGCTTGCGCCTAGAGCTTTCAAGGGGATTTTGCTTGGCTACATGGACAGAGTTAAAGGCTATCGGATTTGGAATCCGAAAATGAAGAAGGCTATGGTTTCTCGTCATGTTACTTTTAATGAGTCAGTTATGTTCAAAGAGAATGAAAAATCATCGGATGTTCCGGATTTGGTTCATGGTGAATCAAAGGAGAAGGAAGTTATTCCCACTTTCAGGCTTAGAGAGAGTAGAGTTGTTGGAGGTGCTTGCGAGGTGATTGCAGTTGATGCTACATCACATAGTCCACATGGTTCTTCTAGTAGTGTTAGTGATGTGCATGATTCTAGAGAAGATTCAGTTCAAGATGGAGCTAAAGGAAGACCGGGTGATGGTATTGCTACTCGGATTGGTCGTCATGCTATAAGGCCACCCAAAAGCTATGGTGATTGGAACTATCTTAGTTTTTGTGAAAATTTGGACTATGATCTCAATGTAGTCCTATGATCTCAATGTAGTCCAAGATGAACTGATGGACCTTGATGACGTCATGAGTTCGAGAAGTGGATTTGTGCCATGGAGGAAGAGATGCAATCATTGATGAAGAACCAGAATTGGGAGTTGGTTCCACTTCCTAAAGGAAACCGTACTATTGGATGTAAATGGATATACAAGGTGAAGGACGATGGAAGATACAAAGCTAGGCTAGTGGCTAAGGGGTTTGCATAGAGGAAGGGAAAGGAGTATGATGAGATCTTCGCACCGGTTGTGAAATATACTTCTATCCGGATATTACTTGCCATAGTTGTTATTCATGACTTAGAGTTGGGCAACTTGATGTGAAACCACCTTCTTACATTGTGACTTGGACGAAGACATCTACATGGAACAATCATAAGGGTTTGTTGTAGATGGTAAGTCAACATTGGCTTGCAAGTTGAAGAAATCACTATATGGTTTGAAGCAATCACCTAGGCAATGGTACAAGAGATTTGATCATTTCATGCTTGAAAGTGGCTTCCATTGAAGCACCAAGGACGATTGTGTATATTTCAAGAAGTTGGGAAATGATTGTTGGGTGTATTTACTCTTGTATGTGGACGATATGCTCATTGCATCTAAGGACAAGGTGGAAATCAACAAGTTGAAATCGAAATTAAAGGCGGAATTCGAGATGAAAAACCTTAGCGGAGCAAAGAAGATTTTGGGCATGGAGATAGAAAGGGAACGAAAGCATTTTGAGTTGAAATTAACTTAAAAGGAATATATTAGAAAAGTGCTTTGTCGGTTTAGCATGGAAGATGCAAAGACATCAAATACATCTTTACCTTTTCATGTAAAGCTTTCGGTAAGTGATCGATCACCTATCGAGGAGAAAGACAAGGCTTATATGGCAAAGGTGCCATATGCTTGTGCGGTTGGAAGTTTGATGTGTGTCATGGTGTGTACAAGGCCCAATATTGCAAATGTCATCGGGGTGGTTAGTCGGTACATGGCTAATCGGGGAAATAACATTGGGAAGTAGTGAAGCTTATATTGAGATATTTGAAAGGTACAGCATCTCATGGTCTTGTTTTTAGGGTAGTATATAGAAGAATTGCATGTTGGTTGGTTACTGTGATTTAGATCACGCTAGTGATAGTGATCAGCGAAAATTAACTTCCGGACATGTCTTCACTCTTTGTGGTACAACCATAAGTTGGAGATCGAGATTGCAAATCATAGTAGCTTTATCCACTACGGAGGCGGAGTTGATAGCTGCCACTAGAAGAAAAATGGTTATTGATGGCTACTTAGCATGACTTTTAAAGGCATATCTTCATATTTGTTCGGTTTAAAGCCAAATAGGGTTGAGAACAGGGCAGTTCACGTGCCATTACAACTCCTCAAAATCTAGGCAGCAAATATTTACAGCTTTCGCTTCCAATTAGTAAGCCGAGGAACAGAAATTTTTCGAGGCCGCTTCTTTTTCGTTTATTTTGTTCTCTTCTTCCCTTTTTCTTTCTCATTTCCTCCTCAATTATAATACTAAAAATATTCAATTTACTTCTTCTATATTCACCAACAACAATAATAATAATGGATTATGATTATCACTACTTTGGACAAGTAAATCGTGGCCCTTCGTCGCCGTGCTTTTCTCGCCTACATCTCGTTCAATATTGACCAGTGAAAAGTATTAACATGAGCCCTTTTTATTGTGTAGGAATTATTTGTTGTGTTTCTCATGGCTTGGATTTGTTTCTATTTATATATCTGATCTTGTTTTAAATCCAAGTCAAATTTAATAGTTATTGTTTTTCATTTTTTGACGAGATATCAAAAGTAATTTTACACAAGATAAGATTGTGCATTAGACATCTGCAAAGATTGTATATGTTATAAAGTTAGAATCTCAAGTAAAATCATTTCCTTAATGCTAATTTTTGATTACTTTGGTAGAAGAACAATTTCAGGATGAATCAAGTAAGGCTCGGTTTGAGATTATTTACTTAAAATAGGAATTAGAGACCGTAGTTAATCCTTGAATGTTTCATTGAATTTTTGTTATGAATTTGTATGAAAATAATTAGCCGTGTATTTGATAATAGCCTAATTTTGTACTTTTCGACTTCATGTCATAACACTTGAACATAAACATCTTTGAATCTACTTTAATATTTCATAGGAGATGAGTTATTAATTGTTCAAGGAATTTTCTATATGGGAGATGAGTTCTTAGTTGTTCAAGGAATTTTCTAACATATAGTGACTTGTTCTCCTAATTTAATGTGGTATGCTTTCACTTGAATTTTGTTGTTTCATTTTAATTGATTTTCTAATCATATTGATGGTAATAAAAAGGACTTTGGAATAGAAGTCATGTTCAATTGGAAAATTTGCTATGGATTAAACAACATTCATATCAAAAATTATTACTATGATGAGGTATGTGGAAGTAAAAATTAACTAAACCCTTTATAAAATATCTATTTTTTCATTAAAACCTGACATCTATAAATAATAAGTGCTTTGATGTAAAAATGGAAAGAATGGAACAAAAAAAGAATTTTGCAACATTCCTTTGCGTTATTTGAAGTTTGAGGAGTTAAATTGAAGATATCAATTGATTTGGTAACAATGAACACAAATTTAGCATCACTTTGTACTGCCTCTTATTCAATTGTGAAGGCCTAAAATAATATTGACTGTTTTAAACTTCCATTATAGGTTTGGTTGCACATGGCCTTGTAAAAATGAAAGCAGAACTTTGTTCTGGTGTAAAAGAATTAATTATGCTTTTTGATTTAGGTAATTAAACTTGTATATTAATCTCTTACTGCAAATGTACATTAGTAAATATTAATTTGGGTTGTAACTATTAGAGATAAGAATAAATATATGTTGCCTTTATTTGGTATTGCATTAATTTGGGGTTATATTTGGTATCATATTGATTTGGGTCAATATTTGGTATAGAATTATTTATTATAATTGACCCAAATATGCTCTAGAATATTCTCATCTAGAATGCTATTTTAGATAAGGATAAGCCATATATAAATAGAGGCAAGGTTTAACATTGTAAATCAATCAACATCTTTTGTAATAAACAATCAAGTAATCAATAAAAATGTAGTCTTTCATGTTTTACCGTTTAATCTCTCTCTCCTTTCTATATCAAATTCTAACATGGTATCAAAGCTTGGTTATACAGATTGATAGAGAGAGGGTTGTTATCAACATGGTATCGAAGCGGGTTGCTGTCGCAGATCTGTTATTTTCTTCTTTTTCTTACTTATGTCATTTTTTCTTTTTTAGTTTTGAGATCTATTATTTGTTGGTGGTGATTGTAGTAGAAGACGTTGGTAATTTTGAGATATGTTATTTGTTGTTGCTAAAAAAAAGGTATGGTTGTGGTTGGAGATCATAGGAGATTGAAGTTGTTTAGTTGAATTGGTTCAGATTGAGTGCAAGATTAGATTGAAGTGCAGTTTCGGACAGGGGATGGTGAGCGGTTTAGGAAGAGCTTGAAGAGTTAGTTCTAATGATGCTGATGTAAAGGTGATGGGTTCATTGAGTTGTTAGAGAGAAACATTAGTTTGAAGATAATTATTGTTCGTTTGATGTCTATATCTGTAACCATGTTTATTAGGAGGGAAAATGAAGTTGATTGAAGGTGGTAGGTTGTACTGTAAGGTATGTTTGGAGGATGCAAACATATGCAAATTCATCCCTATTGATTTGGTTATGTATTTTTTTCATTTGATATGTTTGAGGGATGCAAACATATGCAAACTCATCCCATTTTGGTTTATTTTGTTTTCTTTGTATGTTTGGGGATGCAAACATACAAACACATCTGGGACCAGTTTTGTCATTTGGCCGCTCAGATCTTTTGCTTACCGATCATATTGAAGATTGTTGAGTTTCTGTTGACTATTTGGTATTTGGTGCTTGGAGTTTGGTATTACTCTCTAACAATATTGAAATGGTTGCTCGATCTTGCTACTCTTCACTTTGCAGCTTCTATTTGGCAAACTCACGATTCTCCGCATCATGAGTTTGTGGGGGGATGTTAGAGATAAGGATAAAGATATGTTGCCTTTATTTGGTATTGCATTAATTTGGGGTTATATTTGGTATCGTATTGATTTGAGTCAATATTTGGTATAGAATTATTTATTATAATTGACCCAAATATGCTCTAGAATATTCTCATCTAGAATGCTCTTTTAGATAAGGATAAACCATCTATAAATAGAGGCAAGGTTTAGCATTGTAAATCAATCAAGCATCTATTGTAATAATCAATCAAGTAATCAATAAAAATGTAGTCTTTCATGTTTTACCATTTAATCTCTCTCTCTCCTCTCTTGATCAAATTCTAATAGTAACAAGAACTATTTAATAGAAACTATTCAAGTCAAGCAAATATAGAACTGAATATAGTACAGTGCTAGAAAATGAAGTTTTGAATATATGTTTATGTTGCTTCTGAGTATGCATGGGAATCTGCAAGACTGCAACAGGATCTGGTACAACTTAAATGATGTTAGATATCAATAAGATAGTAGCAAGTGCAAGATAGTGGTTGGTATAACTTTAATGATGATAGATACTTGTAATTTAGTAGTTTATCTTCAACAAAATAAAGGAATTGAACGAAATATGTTATAGAATATTGAACTAAATCATTTATCACCTATGGAAAAGATACTATCTACATTTTTATTATTTCAAGATCATATATGCTAGATCATTTTTTAATTGAGCATCCTAACGTTACACAGATATGGAAAGCAGACAAGATTATAGGACACTACCCAAAAAATCCATTTGAGTATATTTGCCATTATGATTCATTTCAATGTTGGATAGTGTATTTTTACTTTGATTTGATCCCCTGCACAAAACTGGATTCTTCTCTTTCTTGGGAGCATGTGACTAATCAGGTTAGTATAGCAAGCTTTTTATTTTATTTTATGTGCCTGCAAATGTTGATAAT
Source organism: Allium sativum (assembly GCA_030737875.1). Classification (NCBI taxonomy): domain Eukaryota; kingdom Viridiplantae; phylum Streptophyta; class Magnoliopsida; order Asparagales; family Amaryllidaceae; genus Allium; species Allium sativum. The sequence continues at coordinate 898,129,529 of CM060922.1, read as the reverse complement.
ATAATGTTAATGTATTTATTATTAGTAGAACATTTTGCTTTCTTGAATGTCACGTTAAATGCAAATTGTTTTTTTGTTTAATTCATTTTCCATGTTTAAGAGCACAATTTCCATTTGTGTAAAGCAAGTCATACACTTTGCTGTATTTGTGTTAGCGTTATGAAATCTCGACACAATCTCTAGATTGGGTAGCATTCGTTATTGCTTGAAATAATTGCTGTATTCATCCGGTTTTTTGTTGCAACTTTGTATGTTTTTTGATTAGGTAAGTTTCTCATTCTATCCTACGTCTGAATGATGGGGTAAGTAACACTAATACACATAATGATGTGGAAAAAACTTGCAGAACTGACTACAATTATATATGCCAACATCTGAATATTTTCTGAGTGTGAAATGAATAGCATATATGTTGAAATTTCTAGATTGGATTCAAATGAGAAGACCAGTAAACCTCGCTTAAGGAGGTATCTCATTCATGGTTTAAAAATGGAATACACACCATTTACCATTTCATTGCAAAGGTTGCTAGTGCAAGCTATTTGCAGTGCAAAACTTGCTGGTGCAAGCAATTTGCAGTGCAAAGCTTCGCAGTGTAAAGCTTTTTAGCAGCAAAGCTTCGCAGTGTAAAGCTTCACAGTGCAAAGCTTTGCACTGTAAAGCTTGCTGATGTAACGTCTTTGTAGTGCAAAGCTTTGCAGTAGCAAAGCTTGCTGTGCAAGCTCGTTGCACCCAAAGCTTTGCAGCAGCAAAGCTTGTTGTGCAAGCTCATTGCAGTGCAAAGCTTTGCACCAACAAGATTTCCTAGAATATTATCTATAACAATGATGAATAGAATATTTGCATTAGCCTTGAATTCCAAAATTGCACTTTATTCGAACACTAAATTTACTTGAGTGTTATTCCTCTTAAAATTGTCTGAGTACGCTAAAGAAAAATGGATGGAATCCTCTTGTGCATATAGCGTTGAACTTCGATTGGCCATCCTTTCAGGTCTGCCCTATTTGTAGCGGTGAAGTCTCCACTTCTTCAAGGTAAAGTAGTTGCCACTCCTACCAATGTAGGTCCTTTTTTTAAACTAATTTGGCAGAACTACTTCTGTACATAAACTAAGCAAGTAAAATGCTATATTCTATACATAAAACAATTATAATTTTTCACTGTGCATATTGATAAACTTTGTAACATTTCACTGGGTTTTATCGAGGGAGCATAGCAGTATAAACATTTGTAGATATTTGTTATTTGGCTTTTAAGAATGCTTATTGCTTTTCTTACTGGTTTTTAACTAGTTTAAGCTTTTACATTAGGATTATTCATGCATGTATGCTGCTTTTGGAAAATAAAATTGGTTCAGATGAAATTAATTATGAACCGAGAATTGCAGATAGAGGCGATGAAGGAAAAATGGTTGATCTTCAATCATTAGGTGCATTTAATTTATTATCGACTACATTTCAAATTGTATTATTTTAGAACCTAAAATAATATGTGCATTCGAGTTTTCTTTTAAGGGGTACTTTGTTTCCTGAATAGTTGCACATCCAAGTATTTAATTATTTTGCTAACTTAGGCTATGTTATTCAGTTTACATACTCCTAATTTCCATTCGAAAAACATTAGATCTATTACAAGGTTTGGATATAGTTGTCTTTTTTGGCCAAAATAATGCTTATTCCATTAAATATTTGCATGTGCATGTTTTCTCAATGTGGTTGTTTTATTGCCTGTAGGTTGCGGTTTAGAAATTAAATTTTACAGGAAGGATAAGCATCAACTATATGTTTTTTGGCTTTGCTAAGGAGAAAATCTTGGAACTATGCTGGGAGTTCTACGGAGGCCTTAAAAACAATCTTCCAATATGGCCACGTAATATGAATATATTTCTCCCATAGTTCTTCAAGGAAATTAACAAGCAGTTTGCAATGGAAACCATTGAAAAACACTGACTTTAGTTTTAAGGATATGCTTCAATGATAGACTAGTCAAAACTCAAATCTTTTATTGGCTCATAATGACAAACCTATTTGATAATTTAGAGCAAAGGATATTAAACTTGCATAAACCTTTCCGTGAAAAGATAAAAATAGTCGTTTACTGTATTTATTGGTAATTAATTTATACCATATTCTTATTGCCTATGCATGTGAAAACTTTGCAAGTTCCATTAAAAATAAATAAGATGTTATAACTTTTAATTGCAGGCTTATTTGAACAAACATACTCATTTTTAATACTCATTTTGTCATTTATGCATATATTATTTATAATCTGTTTGTTTAATACGTCATTTTCATATATTATTTTTTATAAAATAAGTAATTTTCTTGAAACTGAGCAGCGCTCAGTTTCAAGAAAATTGAGCATCGCTCAATTTGTAAGTGAGCACCGCTCAGTTTGTAATTGAGCATCACTTAGTTTCAAGAAACTGAGCATTGCTCGATTTTGTTTCAAACTGAGCGTATGCTCAGCTACAAATACAAGGAAAATTGACCATTGCTCAGTTCGTAACTAAGTGTCGCTCAGTTTTTTGAAACTGAGCATCACTCAGTTTCAAGAAAAACTGAGCGATGCTCAGTTACAAACTGAGCAATGTTATGCTCAGTTTGAAACAAAACTAAGCATACTAGGCATATGCTCAGTTTGATGTAGCATTCATGTGTTATCTAGTTGTTTAGTGGATCATGTGGGTTCCTTATTTGTTCTCGACCCTCTATATGCACAATATTTGTGCCTGAACATGTCCATAAGGGGATATTCTTGTATATGTTGGTATTAATTGCACTTTAGCCTTGCGTATATCTTGTTGCACCCTGTTTGGCTTTTCATGATCACCTGACTTAATTGTTTTGACATACTAATGCTCCATTGCATTACTACTCCCTGACCTTATATTCTCTGTAAAAGATGCAGCCTTGTTTTTGCTGTTTGTAGTTGACTCTCATGTGATGTCCTAGTTTAGCCTTGTATATATTCATTTCTTTGCTGGTACACCTAAGTCTTGTATTTCAGGCACCTGCATTTTTATATTTTTCAGTTTTTTTGTTAGTCAGTTTGAGTAACCAGTGTATGGCGCTTGTTCAATTTTACTGGTGACCTAAGTGATCTGGTGCTTGTATAATCTGATATTTTGAAAGTCTAGTTAATAGCAATAACATGATCATCATCAACACATTATTTCTTGTATTTCAGGCACCTGCGTGAGCAACACTTCAAGTTGATGATATGTGTAACTCTTGGACAATAGTCATATTGTCCTATAAGCATGCATGTAATTCTTCTATAAATAGCAGGTAAGTATTTTTCATCCTAAGTAGCGGCATAACTATTTGCAGTATGAATTAATAAGCATAAGTTGCAGTTACCTTATAATCACATAACTATTTGTTAAGCTGGTTAATTGCAGTTGATGACAAGGTGGCATAATTTTTTGTTAGGTAGCAAGGGAAGAATGTTTGTGGTTGAATGCAGGAGGTTGTGCTGTTGATGGTCTGGAGGAGGTGTTGGTGGTGAAGAAGTAGTAGGGGATTTCATGGGGGTGGCCAGTCACGTGGAGCAAAGGAATTGATGTTGAACTATGCTTGTGATATTAGCTGTCAACGTTCATGAATATTTTTACTATGTATTGTTTTGGTTTGCTATAGCCTTATGTATTGTCATTATTTATGTTTGAATTTATCATGTATGAAATATTATGGGTATATATATTTTGTGATTCGGCTTATGACTTCATTTGTGTACTTAGATTAACGTGACAAATATGGTTTTTTTTTTTGAAATGTTATAATATATTATTAGAATTAGAAATTGTAAACTTTGAATGTTATGGCCGCAAAATGTTGCAATAGAATGTTTTGAATGTTTTTTATAGCAACAAAACAATGTTGTAGTAAATAGTAGTGAATTTTCTATAGTGTGTTTCGATGCGTCATAAAAACTTTCAATAGCTTGTTCATATGCTATAATAACAAAGAAAGTCAACACATTACACCATTTAAATGATGTTTCCATAACATTTGAATGTATCATAATAACTTTCCATAACATTCTTCACAAGTTATAGAAAAGCAATTGCACCAATATGGCATGTTTAAGATGACAACAAAAGTACGTTTTCTATTGCAAGAATTACATGTCATAATATCTACTAGAATTTTAATAACATGTTGATATATGACATTTATAGAATCGTCATAGAAATTTTTTATGACAATTTTTAAACATCATAAAAATGTCTTTTTTTTGTAGTGTGTAGTGGAGCTAGCAAAGGAACCACTATATTTGAAGTGATTGTTGTGTGACTTGGGTTTTGAACATGACGACACTGATGTTCAATGTGATAGCCATAGTGCTATTCATTTGGATGAGAATTTGGTGTTCAGCTCACGGACCAAACATATTGAAGTTTGAAAGTCATTTCTAGTATCCATGGACGAAGACAAGCAAGTATGCCTTAAGAAAGTGCACACAAAGAATTATGCGGTGGATATGTGTAACACCCCACCTCCATTAAGGTCACTCACAAAGGGAATGCCTTAACTTCAGTGGAGCGTTTTTGGTAAACAGACACAGAATATCACAAGACAGATATAAAAAATTTGCAGCGGAAAATAAACAACTTTATTAAATCACAAAAATACTTTGTTCATAATACCATGAGTCATTAAAACACTTCTGTCTTACATCATCAGAGTACATAGGTATTTAAAAGAAAAACATCATTCCCCATATTAAAGAGCAAGCCATATAAGAAACAAAGACTCGAGCCATACTTCAGAAGTAGCTCCTAGAAGATGACATCCAAATCCGGACTAAACCTAGGTGATTCCTCCCTGAGAACCTGGGGGGGGGGCAGAAGAAAAGAGGCGAAACAAACTAGGTCAGACATACGTCTGGTGAGTCCAGTAACTTTTAGCCAGTAAATAAATAAAGGTAAACATGATAAGCATACAAAGTGGATAAGAGGATTCATGGTACAGATGACAAGTGTGACAGGACAAATAAGGTAAGGTGTATGCATGCTTCACTACTAACTACTCTGCACTATTACTAGTAAAATCAAGATGGGGTGATCCCTTCCGCTAATGATAACAATGGTGGTAGTTTCATGTATTCCTAGCTGTTGTCATAGGTGCCGCCTGCTCCTATCTCAACTAGTAGTACCCACTACCCTCTTACTATGAATTGGTAGACTTAGGGCATACGTCCGGGTATACCCTAACCACTGCCCTAATCGATCGGCTCCCTACTCTGTAGATATCCTGTGCTGGTCCCACAACTAGGGGGTATCACTTCCCTAAAGTGGCAACCTAAGGTGTGCACAGTTATACCTACTGGTTTCACGGTCGTCTTGTCCCCCTCTGCTCGGCCCATGCAAGCACATGTCCCCGGTCGGTTTGCGCCGCCCACACCATCCGTCTCGTTTTGGATCTCTTACAATCAATCAGTAAGTGTGCCCCTTCCCCGCCTAGTACGGAGTTCTTTACTTTGATACCCCTCCGGGGTACTGATTGAAATGGGTCCCATACAACATGATACAAGTTCTCCCCTATGTCTTGTATCCCCACTAGTTTTTCTACTGACTATGTATACCCTAAGGTGTCTTTAATTACATAGCCCTCAATCAGTTATGCGTACCTATAGGTGTCTTTAATACATAACCCCTATTCTACCTCTTGGTTATGCGTACCTATAGGTGTCTTTAATACATAACTCTATCTATTCCCATTAGTTATGTGCACCCCTAAGGGTGTCTTTAATACATAACTTTACTATTTTGCCCCGGTTATGTATACCATTAGGTGTCTTTAATTACATAACCCTTTTTATCCGGTTAAGTTTGTGGGCCTATATGTACTAATATTACCCACCCACCCTTCAGTTGTACATAACCCTCCCACTGACTTAATCCTATTTATTTAATGGTTAAGTTTGTGGGCCTATATATATTAATATTACCCACCTACCCATCAGTTGTACTTAACCCACCCACAATCCAATTCGTTTTACTTAACCCTAACTTATGTCTACCATCATATAGTCCATATGTATTAAGTTAGGTTAAGTTGTCTTTAATCAGCATTAATTAATTATTGAGACACCTAATCGTATTTCACATGCCACCCAAGGCACCCACTTAACCCCTCATGTCCCTCTGCATGTTTATCTGGTTAAGTGTTTCTTAATTCATTAGGACCGTAACCTTATAAAGACCTCCCACATTAGACTGGCATTTGTGGCAGCTGGATTTGTCGGGCGGGTCCGGGCAGTCTTACACCACAAAAGAGTCTAACCTCGTATTACTACAACTGTCACGCATTTAATTTGTGCCTAAGACCTCCCACATTAGACCGGCATTTGTGGCAGCTGGAATTGTCGGGCAGGTCCGGGCAGTCTTACACCACAAAAGAGCCTAACCTCGTGTCTTAGACGATTAATTAAACAAGATTAATTATTTCCCAATTTGAATTAATCTCCCTATTCAAATTATCAATCAATTCCAATTTTAACTATGGCCATAATTGACTCAATTATGTCCATCTATTTATGGTATGTAAAATCATACCAATTTCATCACAAAATTATTTTATGCCATTTAAGGCATTTATGCCAATTCTCAATATTAAATCTTCAGACTTCAATTGCTTAAACATTCCTCTTTTGATCAATTAAGTTAATTAATTAATCCTTTCCTTTTTATAGGTGTCAATACCTATCTTATTAACAATTTGAATTTCCTATCCATAAATGGTAATATTCAAATTGTACCATTTTTACCCAATTTTACCCATGTCATAATAGGCAATTATTTATATGTTTCCCTACTAGAATCATGTGCCCAATTTACATAAACACTATGTAAATTATGCCTATTACAAATTGCCCTTTTCCCCGTTTCTTAACTAGCGTAACCGTTTGCGTTTTTGGTGTCATCGAGGCTACAAGGTAGCTTCACCATAACAATAAAATAAAAGGGAATGACAAGGTGATTGCTTTCAGTACATTTTTTGGCATAAGCATGACAACTAGGGAAAATGACGTGATAACTTCACATATAATTATGATTCACTACATATTTAACAACTTGCATAGATTCATGATTTTGCAACATAACAACTTGCATAGGTTCATGAATTAATAACATAATTAACAACTAACATAGGTTCATGATTCACAACATAACAACTTGCATAGGTGACTTGCATAGGTTCATGAATTAACAACATAATTAACAACTCACATAGATTCATGATTTACAACATGTTTAACCACTTGCATAACATAACAACTTGCATAGTTTTATGAATAATAACTTGCATGATCTCATAACAATTTGCATAGATTCACGATAACAACTTGCATAGATTCATAATAACGACTTGCATAGATTCATAATAACAACTTGCATAGATTCATGATAACGACTTGCATAGATTCATGAATTCATCACACAATAACTTACATAATTTCATGATTCACAACAATAAGGAACTTGCATCATTTCATGATTCACAACAATAATGAACTTGCATAACTACAAACAACATATACCCAAATCATAGTCTACCACCATTCATTTTTATCTAGTTAAACCAAAAAGTGACTAGAACTCACCGATAAAGGGGACTTGAGTTTTGGGATCTGAATTCTGTAATTGATTAGCGTTCCCTTGTTGTAGGCAATTTCGTTGTTGTAGTTTTAGGCTTGATTTGAATTGAATTGTTGTCTTTAATTTGCTTTCTTCCTCTCTAATTGGTGGCGGCTATTCTGAATTGCTAGGTGATGGCATGTAGGCCGTGAATCTAATTTTATTTTTAGGGTTTGAGTCTACATGTCTTTTTATAGAGTTTAGGATTAGTTTAGGCCGTCCGATCAAACCAGAATTAATCTCAGCCAATCAGAGCAGATCAGAAACCCTAATGAGTCAGCATACAGTCATAAACAAGTCATCACTCAAATCTACCCGGGTAGGGGGGTAGGTTGACCCCCAGGTCGACCCAGGTCGACCCTATGGTCGATCTGGCCTTGGCGGGAATATTTCCGCCTAGCCCATCTGAATCTGAATTTTGAATTTTCGAAATCTGTTTTGAATTTTCTGAAACTTCCGATGGCCATAACTTCTTCATACGAAGTCCAATTCACGCAAAATCGGACTCTATCTCAACCAGAATTCCGAGACGAACACAATGGCACAACCCGTTTCCCTTAATTCTCACGTCTGAGATTAGTTATTCTTTAATTTGTGAACATTAACATTGAAATTACGAGGTGTTACATTCTCCCCTCCTTAAAGGATTTCATCCCCGAAATCTTCAAGCCAAGAAGAATGTGCATCCTACCATACAATCATCCATCTACTCAACCATCAAACACAGGCATCCATTGTCCTTAAAAGATTTCTAATGTCGTATGAACATATGCAAAAAGTGTGTGTATATGTTCCTTATCTAATTCAAAATCAGGCGGTCTACTGATTCAGTTGACCTCCTTAATGCAAACCATGATAGTGCCATGCATCCATTATGTATGCGAAAGAATCCTATCGATACATATTATTTCTACATGTGTGCTCAACCATTCATCAAAATGAAGCATCCATATGATAACACAACCATTGTTCATCCATTAACCTAAATATGCACACACATTTATATGCAATATGAAAGTGATTTGAGCCGATCTAGTGCCTAATGTATGTGTAAATGCATCCACGAGCAACCACTAGCAAACACTTGCATCCACTTGCAACCATCAAACATAACATGTCCCAAGCACATGTTTACATCCACGGATTTCCTTTCTAAAGGTCGAAGATCCGGTCGATGGGATATAGACAAATGATATAACTAAAACAAAAGCTCTGTTCCTATTTGACATCGGTTAAGAGAATAATTCCCTAAGTCTCAGCCCCGAAGACCGAAATCAACATCAGACTGACACCTAAAGAATTACCCCCATTAAACAATGTCAAAACTGGAGATCTACTTCATGCTTCGAGTAGAAACCCCTATCCCTCAGAAATAACCAGATACTTACTGACTACTAGTACAGATCAGATTACAGAATGATTCTCAGAAAGCTAAGCATAACATACCCTTGCGGGTCACAAGAAATTTTGGGGGTCTTCCCATGACAAGTTAGAAACTTAACGACCCTCCTCTCAAAATCTAGAACGACCCTCTACATAGAAAGCTGGTCCATTTAGAACCAACCCATAGCCCATAAACTTGAGCACACAAATGTGACATTCAAATTTTTGACGCCTAACACAGATAATTTCAACCCCTTACAAATCACCAATAAATGATCCGAACCACCAAAGGGGGTTGAAACAACTACGGGATTAGAAACAAGACTAGTATTAAAGTGTAGAGTCTCAATGCCAGAATCCAAAAGAGTCTTAATTTCATAATCAGATAACGAAATTAAACCTTTTACATAAATTTTTCTTATCTCTATCCATCTGTCAAGAGAGCATCCACCTACCCTCTAGAAGATTCTACCCTTTACCCTTGCCACCTTGGGAAATCCTAGATCAGATGTCCTGTCTCATGGCACCGAAAACAACCAACCTTCTTACATGTTAACAAGTCTTTCTCTAAAGTTTCCCCCGTCGCGTGGAAAACCTTACGAAGCCCGAAAGAGGATTAGTCGTAGAAGGAATAACTAAAGCTACAGATGGAAGTTAGGCACTTCTTTGCCCTTCGACAGACACCATAGTCTCATCATGCCTACGGGACCATGTCGCGATGAGGTTACCTCCCAGAAAGCCAGGAGCCCCGGAGACTCAGAAGAGAAGGAAAACAGAAAATCAGAAGAAAGACATATGGCTTTGGGGACTATGTTTTTCAAAACAGAATTTCCTTTTTGAAAATACTTTCTTTTAAAACCTTTTTGAAAAATATTTTCAAAACTTTTATCTAATATGGTAACCTTCAGCTCTGATACCAAGTGTAACACCCCACCTCCATTAAGGTCACTCACAAAGGGAATGCCTTAACTTCAGTGGAGCGTTTTTGGTAAACATACCCAGAATATCACAAGACAGATATAAAAATTTTGCAGCGGAAAATAAACAACTTTATTAAATCACCAAAATACTTTGTTCATAATACCATGAGTCATTAAAACACTTCTGTCTTACATCATCAGAGTACATAGGTATTTAAAAGAAAAACATCATTCCCCATATTAAAGAGCAAGCCATATAAGAGACAGAGACTCGAGCCATACTTCAGAAGTAGCTCCTAGAAGATGATATCCAAATCCTGACTAAACCTGGGTGTTTCCTCCCTGAGAACCTGGGGGGAAACGGAAGAAAAGAGGCGAAACAAACTAGGTCAGACATACGTCTTGTAATGACCCGCATTGGCAGAGGTAGTATAATTAATTTATTTAATTATATAAATGGTGGTTTAGAGTATTTAATGGTCGTGGAATTAAACAATGGTGAATATTTAATTAAAATAATAAATTAAATAATATATATTTAATTTTGAAATAATTAGAATTGGCTGAAATGACGATATGATGTGAACTGGATCATCTATGATATTTAATTCAGCTTGGAATTGAATTTAAATAACAAATATATTCAATCGTCGACAGTTGAACGTATAGTTTATAATATAATTATAAACGAGCTCGAAATGGCGCTGCAGTTCGTAAATTGACGATTCGAACTTCAACTGAATGTACAAGATTCGTTTTAAGCCAGATTTCTGTGAAACAAGAAACGTGTGGAGCTGGTGGAGTATATCTTTCTAGTGGAAGAGAAAAATCGGAATTTCATTGTGTAGATTTTGAGATATGTCCAAATCAAATTTCAGAATAGTCGTTATAGAATCGTTTATCGGCCATAACGGTTATTTCAAAATAACTAGATATCGGGTGTGAATTCAGATAAGGTTCTTTTGGGAAATAGCGATAATTTAATTTTTAGAATTTTATTGTAATTTTTAATTAATTAAATAAGCAACTTTTTATTTGGAGTATTTTGCACCCTTAACCAATATTTTGGGGTTTCACAATATGAATCAACCTACCGATGTTATTATATCTTTGGGATCGTTGCACATCGCTTATCACAACGACATTTTTACTTCAGTCTATAGCGCTCATATGGATATAATTTTATTTAACATGGTATGTTAAAAAGTTTAAACTTAAAGCAAAATATCCTAACTATTTCTAAGACTAAAACAAGTCCACGTTCCATCTCTTCACAGCCTCACATTTGCTTCCAGAAAATAAGGGAAAAAATAGACCACATCTCTACCTTTGCAACCGCACCCCCTTCGTTATAAACGCGAGATAAATTCCAACACTCCCCCTTCTAAACAACAGCCGCCACGATATAAAAATACACAGTGAGCTAGGGTTGAGACGTTTGGGGAATTTAAGTACCGATTCTTGTTGTAGAGCTTTTGTTTGAGTTCATAGTGGGGTAGGTTGCTTGCGGAGGGTTGTTGAGGAAGGTCAGTGACATTTTTGTATGCCACTTTTGCTGTAGCAGTCCAAGTTGCGTGGGAGAGTTCAAGAAAGAAGGGGGAACCGAGTTCATTGATTTTGGTATGAGTTGATGCAGTTTTCAAAGAGAGTGAAGCTGGTGGTTTTAGTTTGGATTTCCGTGATGAATCTGGGAAGGGACGGAAGCTTAAAGGATCGACAAATGGACTGGTAAATTTCATGGAGCGGAGTATTGCGTTTGAAGAAGAAGACAGTGGGGATGTGTTAGCGGTGTATAAGAGGGATACAGGAGGAGTCGTGGATTTAGTTTGTGCGGTTCGAAGAAGAAGCTGGTTGAGGGTATACAGGGAGTTTGAGGAATGGGCAGATGATGGCAGTCGCGACAAATTCTGGTTTGGTGGCTCACTGATGTTCGAACGTGAGTTTGGGGAGGAGCAGACGTTTTCCAGGTTGGGGGAGGAAGGCTTTTGAAGTGCGGATGGGTATATAAAAACGAGTTGGGCTGTTGAAAGAAAAGGTTAGGGCCCATGGAATGAAAAATATAATTTAATTAATTTAAACTGTGTATATGAATTTGTATATGTGATATATAATTCGTACGTTGGCAGAATTAGACGAAATAGGATCCAATAGGATCGTATGGACGGACCCTACCCAATGGAACTGACTGGAAGTGGAGTGGAGCTCGTTACAATTTATGGCGAAATAAATTGTCCGTCGAAATCAAATAACGCAAACCGTTATTTAACGATTAACGCGCCAAAGTGAGTAAATCTCACTAACTTTAACCAGTTTATAATTTCATGTTGTATTTTTAGAACTGTTAGATATTGACTGATTGACTATATGTTGACTGTTTGATTGAACTGCTAGTCAGTTAGTTGAATTTCTATATTGATTCTGTTTAACAGAATATGTCATATGGAATTGAAAGCGATGTTATCTATATTGTTTAACATCTGTGATGCAGGGAAACAGGTTGGAGGAATCCAACTGGATTCCTCAACAGTTATTTTACTGTGATTCATATATTGTGATATATGATGTGATATATAATCTGTTGTTGATTGTGTGTGTTGGACGATATTTATCGTTGTTATATGGTATGATAAATACCATAAGAAATACTGGATATGGGGAAGGGGATTTTCAAAGTGTATTTTGAAAATGAATTATTTATATAAAATCGATGGATTTTATATAGAAAAGGAAAAAGATTTTTACAAAAGAAATATTTATAAAATCAAAGGATAAGTTAGAATAAAAGGAAATCATTTGTAAAGTGAAGAACCGTTACTAAAAGTAAATCTTTATAAATGAATAGTGTTAAAGTAAAAGGAGTTAATCGATTAGTGTTAAAGTTAAAAGGAGTTAATCGATTAGAGAATAAAATATAAAAGGAGTTAATCGGTTAGAGAATAAAGTTAAAAAGAGTTAATCGATGTTAGTTAATCGATTAGAGAATAAAGTAAAAAGAGTTAATCGCTGTTAGTTAATCGATCAGAAAATAAAGTTAAAAGGAGTTAATCGATTAGTGTTAAAGTTAAAAGGAGTTAATCGATTAGAGAATAAAGTATAAAAGGAGTTAATCGGTTAGAGAATAAAGTTAAAAAGAGTTAATCGATGTTAGTTAGTCGATTAGAGAATAAAGTAAAAAGAGTTAATCGATGTTAGTTAATCGATCAGAAAATAAAGTTAAAAAGAGTTAATTGATGTTAGTTAATCGATCAGAAAATAAAGTTAAAAGGAGTTAATCGATGTTAGTTTAATCAATTAGAGTTAAAGCAAATAAGTTAATCGAATATAGTTTATTCGAATAGAAAGTAAAGGGAGCTAATCGATGTTAGTTTAATCGATTAGAGTTAAAGTAAAGGGAGCTAATCGATGTTAGTTTAATCGATTAGAGTTAAAGTGAAAGGAGTTAATCGATGTTAGTTTAATCGATTAGAGTTAAAGTGAAAGGAGTTAATCGATGTTAGTTGAATCGATTAGAGTTGAAGCAAATGAGTTAATCGAATATGGTTTATTCGAAGAAAGTAAAGGGAGTTATCGAATATAGTTTATTCGAAAGGAGTTAAGTGAAATGAGTAAATCAATAGCGTTAGTCGAATAGAGTTAATCCAATAGTGTTAGTCCAATAGAGTTAATTGATAAGGGTTAATCGAATAGAGTTAAGTGAAAAGAGTCAATCGAATATAGCTATTCGAAGGAGGGTTAAGTAAGGAAGTTAGTAAAGGGATATAAAGTGAACTTTGTCTATTTTGAAGTTAGAAATGTTGTTCAGTTAAGGTCTGAGAGGTAGTTCTACCCCAACTTGATTGGCTTCGTTTTTACTAAGGAATAGTTAAGGTTCTGCAGTAAAGGAAATGATTTTAGTTGGCATCGCGATGGTTTGTTTAAACATCTGTCTAAGTCCAATGAAGAAACTTTGGAAATGTTTTCCAAATAAGAAACCAGAAATGTTTTTCTAATAAAGAAAACAGGAAATGGAAATGTTTTCCATTGTTAATAACGTATATTTTCCAAATTTAGAAAATAAGGAATATTGAACATAGGGAAACAGGAGATAAGTAAATTAATGGAATAAAGAGATAAATGTTGAATGATGTTTGATCGATATAAATTTCCATTGGAAATTATATCGTTGGTTGCACACTTGTTTTATTCGATAGTTAAATCACAGACTATCGAAGTTTTGACCATTTTAACGTTGTTAATATGGAGAGACCGGTTGGATTATTATCCAAAGAACCACTCTGTATTGGCATAAGCGTTGCGAATCATATATGCCAAAGGAAATTGAAGACGGAGTTATGCAAGGGCTATCCTGTTTACAGAATAGTGCCTTCGGTTCGTCCTGTTCTTGGATGACTTGTATGGACAGATGTCTGACAGAGTATTTCCAGACGATCACGTATATTGATTTCTCCAACTGTACCAAGAGTGGAAGCGGAGAAGGAAACTTCTTTTAGCTAACGCGTAATGTATGGTTGAGGACGTCAATCGGTGATTTGATGGATTTGACGATGTGGCATTCAAAGTGAATCTGGTGTGATGATAAAGCGTAGCTTCTAGCCTCATCATCCGGAAATGACAGAAATCGGGCAGGCAGCATGACTAAGTCGGTCGCACCGAAGTAGGGTGTATAATCACCTGATCTAGAGTTTCATTTACTTCTAAAAATCTATTGTTGATACTGTCCCATTCGGGAAACGGTTGCTGATCCCAGCCGTTGGTGATATACATTGGATACACTCAAGCTAAATGAGTGGTCGGTCATGTGTGGCCGGGTTGCAAGATGTTCTTGTTGAACCCAGTGTATTCCTCTCTAGAGGTACACTAGCAAAAGGTGGTTCCATACCTTGTCATAGTTGGAAATCCATTACCCAATACGTGCTTGCGGTTTTGATTGTATACCATATATGTAGAACGTGAGATGAAAGCGTTTCTACTAGATGATTATTATAGTTGTGGTTGATAGACATTATTATAATATCAAAAGGTTTTTGATATAAAGATATTTGGATTCTCATAAGGGAAAAACCCGTTCCGTTATGCGGCGTGGTCTTATGAGATATCGTTTACTTGTTCAACTATTTTTAACTGTTTTACTCACACCAGTCCCATGACTGACCCGGAGTTTACTTTGTTGTTTTCCCTAAACTCTTGGGTGCCTAAATTTGTATGGGCAGTCAAGTAGTCGGGATTTACAGATATACTGGAAGAGCTTGGAGCAGGAGGCTTCAGGATCATATAGCTATAGTTATTTCCGCTGTGTTGTAAGTGTTGTACTTGATAATGTATTGTATACATATAATGATTTATTTCAAGGATATGTTATCTATTATATGTTTTTCGTTCCGCTGTGAGATTCGTGTTACTCTGATGTTGTGTTCTTCTTCTTCTATTCTAAGTTTCTATCTTATCTTTTCTCACCCTCTAATTTCTTTCACTAATTACTAGGATTTTTTGATGTTTTGGTTATCGACATCGTGTTTATGTCGATAACCAAAGTCGCTCAAAATCCAGGTCATTACAGTTGGTATCAGAGCTTAAGTTAAGTGAATTACTTGGCTCTGTGGCGTGACTCGGTAGAGATAGGGTTAGTAATACCCTAGACTGAGATTGAGTGTATATATACGAGTGAACATATTTGTATTTGATATTAAAATTTGTTTTATATTGTGGAGATTCATTGGTTGAGTTGTTTATGGGTTCTGGTCGATCAGTTTGATCCACTGTATCGGTAGGAGTTACTAAACACTCGAATACGATGGGTCGACACGATATGTTTTGAAAAGAGGGTAAAATTAAAATAAGTTTACCCAAGGTATATCTTGATATAGAGAAGATATATATACCAAAATTATAATATATTGGATATATTGGTTGTGATTATAATCGAGTAAGATTGTAAGTAAAATGGTTATGTAAATAACCAATCAGAATTCATATAAGCGAAATACGTGAAATCAGATGAGTTAAATCTGAAATTTAAACCAGAAATGGAATTAAAATTCTGGAAAATTGGAAAAGTGTTTGTAAATGGATTTGTATTAAAAAACAAGGAAAATTTAAGATCCTGGGAGATTTTAAATTGTTTTACAAGCCGTGTGAATTATATTTTGAAATGAATTTCAAAGTGGAAATGTTTAGAAATGGTTTTATAGTATTGAACTCACTTCGATCGCTGGAAAATAGTTTCTGATGATGACAGCTGCATCATCAGTATTCATTTTCGAGTTGTAAGTGACAAATTACTACCAGAGATACTGTTTTGAATTTGTTTTGGGAAAGACAAGTTGTGTTTAATTTCAAAATGGGATTTAAAATATAGAATTTGAATTTTTAAATAGGTTTGAAATATTAACTTGTTTAAAAGAAATAAAAACGAGAAGTTCCTTTATAAACGATGTTTATAAATGAAGTGAAAAGAATTATTATTGGATAATTCAGAAATAAAAATACAAGTATGAAGTTGAAAGGGAAACCTATTTTCCAAAGGTAGTAATATCGATTTCAAAAGGAATTGAAATCGAGACTTATGTAAAGAATGAATAAAGAAAGTTTGAAAAGGAATTTGAAGAAAGGAAGTTCAAAAATAGAATTTGAATATAGAAAATTCAAAGGGGATTTGAATATAGAAATTCAAATGAGATTTGAATAAAGAAGATTTAAATAATGGAAAATTGAATATAGAAATTCAAAGGGAGTTTGAATATATGAAATTCAATGGAAGTGAAATAGAAATTGAATATAGAAATTCAAAGGGAGTTTGAATATATGAAACTCAATGGAAGTGATATAGAATTTGAATATAGAAATTCAAATGGCGTTTGGATATAGAAAATATAAGAGATTTCAAATATAGGATTTGAATATCGAAAGTGAAATGAAATTTGAATGTAAAGGATTCAAATAGAATTGGAAATGAAATTTGAATGTTGAGGATTCAAATAGAATTGAAAATGAAATTTGAATAAAGAAGATTCAAATAGAATTGAATTTTAAATTTGAATATAGAAGATTCAAATAGAATTGAAATGAAATTCAAATACAGAATTTGAATAAGAGAATTGAAATGGAATTTGAATATAGGAAATTCAAATAAAATTGAAATGGAATTCAATTAGTTGATAAACAAGTTAAACCTATATTTGAACATGTATATTCAAATAAAAAGGTGAAATGGGCAAACCAGTAATTTGAAAATCACTTAACGAACTAAGTTAAAATGATTGGATTAAGTTGAAATGAATTAGAAATGTATAAATATACATGAGATTGGTATGAAGGTATATAGATAGAGTGCTCGACGAAAAGGTACGTATTTAATTCATATAGGAGATTTTATGCGCCGTATTGGCTGGCCACTTGGTTTTTTCTTTCTTTTTTCTTTTGGATTGGTGAGGGCCATGGGAGGCTATTTGAAATATCCCGATGCTCCTAGTACAAAGGAGGTTATGGCGAATTTTTCCAGGAATTTAAGGAGTTAGAATATTTTTAAGATAATTTGATAGTTAGAAATCAACGTATCGATATATATATATATAGAAGTCGATAAGAAAAATGAACTTAAAAATAGAATAGTAAAATCAAAAAGGAAGACTAGGAATAAAATCTCAAAAGAATAGAAAGAGGAAGCGTATACGTGTTTAAAAGTGAATAAGTAATTGTATGGTATTGATTATTCGATTAAGTAGTCTTATCTGTTTTGACGTTATAAATGTTATTCAGTCAAGGTCTGAGAGGTAGTTATACCCCAACTTGATTGATGTCATTATTAACAAATAAATAGTAAGATTTCAGGCTCGAAGATCAATGTTGAATAAGAGTTAGTTGAATATAATATTTGGGTTGTCGTAACGATCTTTTACACAACATCCGTTTTAACCCAAGTAAGTGTAAGCTTGGAAATATAATAAAGAATATTTCCTAAGTACAGAAATAAATGAGATCGGAAAAGAGATAAGTAATTGGAATATTTTCCAATTATAAATAGCATATATTTTCTAAAGTTTAGAAAATAAAGGAAGGCGATATTCGGGAATGTTTTCCAAGTAACATAAAAGGCCCATATGGTTATTGGAAAATATTTGGTTAACAAATATTGATGAAGAAATAGAGAAGTGATTTAACTAATGGAGTATTAATTAAGGGCTCAGTGACATGTTCAAAAGGAAAATTTTGATTTTTGAAAAGAGTAAACTGTTTGAAAACTCCCTGGGAAAGACTGTTTGAATTAAAAACAAATTTAACAGAAATTTGTGAAAGCAGATTTGAATTAAAGCAAAGTCAGTTAAGTGGTAACTGAAGTTGAATTGAAATCGAATAAGATTGGATTTGTGAAATTAGAATCCGAAATGGTATTAGATTGAGGAGTTAAGGAATTGAAAATCAAGAATTGAACTTGAGTTGAAATGAGATTTGGCTTGGATATAAGCGAATGGTTGTGTTGTGGATAAAAGTAGATTGGAATTTGATTGGGATGACCCTTGTATCCGTTGAATTGATAACAGGTGGAAAGGATATAATGATATGCCGACAAAAAGGTACAAGTTTATATTTCTATTGGATATAAGATTTATGAGCCGAATTGGCAAGCCGCTTGGCTGTTTGATTTTCTTTTGGGATGGAGATGGCCCAGAGAGGCGGGTTGGAGTTGGACATATTGACCAGTACAAAGGAGGTGCTGGCGAAAATTTTCGAAGAGTTAAGGCGTTTGAAAATTTTCAGAATTTTTGGAAATTTACGTTGATAAGAATTAATGAATAATTTAATTGAAATTAAATTGGTTCAATTGAAACTGAAGTCAAGAAGTGAACAAATATGTTCTAACCAGTCGATAGGGTCGTTCTCTACCTTTTAGCAATTTCGAGGACGAAATTATTTTAAGTGGGAAAGATTGTAATGACCCGCATTGGCAGAGGTAGTATAATTAATTTATTTAATTATATAAATGGTGGTTTAGAGTATTTAGTGGTCGTGGAATTAAATAATGGTGAATATTTAATTAAAATAATAAATTAAATAATATATATTTAATTTTGAAATAATCAGAATTGGCTGAAATGACGATATGGTGTGAACTGGATCATCTGTGATATTTAATTCAGCTTGGAATTGAATTTAAATAACAAATATATTCAATCGTCGACAGTTGAACGTATAGTTTATAATATAATTATAAACGAGCTCGAAATGGCGCTGCAGTTCGTAAATTGACGATTCGAACTTCAACTGAATGTACAGGATTCGTTTTAAGCCGGATTTCTGTGAAACAAGAAATGTGTGGAGCTGGTGGAGTATATCTTTCTAGTGGAAGAGAAAAATTGGAATTTCATTGTGTAGATTTTGAGATATGTCCAAATCAAATTTCAGAATAGTCGCTATAGAATCGTTTATCGGCCATAACAGTTATTTCAAAATAACTAGATATCGGGTGTGAATTCAGATAAGGTTCTTTTGGGAAATAGCGATAATTTAATTTTTAGAATTTTATTGTAATTTTTAATTAATTAAATAAGCAACTTTTTATTTGGAGTATTTTGCACCCTTAACCAATATTTTGGGGTTTCACAATATGAATCAACCTACCGATGTTATTATATCTTTGGGATCGTTGCACATCGCTTATCACAATAACATTTTTACTTCAGTCTATAGCGCTCATATGGATATAATTTTATTTAACACGGTATGTTAAAAAGTTAAAACTTAAAGCAAAACATCCTAACTATTTCTAAGACTAAAACAAGTCCACGTTCCATCTCTTCACAGCCTCACATTTGCTTCCAGAAAATAAGGGTAAAAATAGACCACATCTCTACCTTTGCAACCGCACCCCCTTCTTTATAAATGCGAGATAAATTCCAACACCCCCCCTTCTAAACAACAGCCGCCACGATATAAAAATACACAGTGAGCTAGGGTTGAGACGTTTGGGGAATTTAAGTACCGATTCTTGTTGTAGAGCTTTTGTTTGAGTTCATAGTGGGGTAGGTTGCTTGCGGAGGGTTGTTGAGGAAGGTCAGTGACATTTTTGTATGCCACTTTTGCTGTAGCAGTCCAAGTTGCGTGGGAGAGTTCAAGAAAGAAGGGGGAACCGAGTTCATTGATTTTGGTATGAGTTGATGCGGTTTTCAAAGAGAGTGAAGCTGGTGGTTTTAGTTTGGATTTCCGTGATGAATCTGGGAAGGGACGGAAGCTTAAAGGATCGACAAATGGACTGGTAAATTTCATGGAGCGGAGTATTGCGTTTGAAGAAGAAGACAGTGGGGATGTGTTAGCGGTGTATAAGAGGGATACAGGAGGAGTCGTGGATTTAGTTTGTGCGGTTCGAAGAAGAAGCTGGTTGAGGTTATACAGGGAGTTTGAGGAATGGGCAGATGATGGCAGTCACGACAAATTCTGGTTTGGTGGCTCACTGATGTTCGAACGTGAGTTTGGGGAGGAGCAGACATTTTACAGGTTGGGGGAGGAAGGCTTTTGAAGTGCGGATGGGTATATAAAAACGAGTTGGGCTGTTGATTCATAGGGTGGTATTGGGCCTGAAAGAAAAGGTTAGGGCCCATGGAATGAAAAAAATAATTTAATTAATTTAAACTATGTATATGAATTTGTATATGTGATATATAATTCGTACGTTGGCAGAATTAGACGAAATAGGATCCAATAGGATCGTATGGACGGACCCTACCCAATGGAACTGACTGGAAGTGGAGTGGAGCTCGTTACAATTTGTGGCGAAATAAATTGTCCATCGAAATCAAATAACGCAAACCGTTATTTAACGATTAACGCGCCAAAGTGAGTAAATCTCACTAACTCTAAACAGTTTATAATTTCATGTTGTATTTTTAGAACTGTTAGATATTGACTGATTGACTATATGTTGACTGTTTGATTGAACTGCTAGTCAGTTAGTTGAATTTCTATATTGATTCTGTTTAACAGAATATGTCATATGGAATTGAAAGCGATGTTATCTATATTGTTTAACATCTGTGATGCAGGGAAACAGGTTGGAGGAATCCAACTGGATTCCTCAACAGTTATTTTACTGTGATTCATATATTGTGATATATGATGTGATATATAATCTGTTGTTGATTGTGTGTGTTGGACGATATTTATCGTTGTTATATGGTATGATAAATACCATAAGAAATACTGGATATGGGGAAGGGGATTTTCAAAGTGTATTTTGAAAATGAATTATTTATATAAAATCGATGGATTTTATATAGAAAAGGAAAAAGATTTTTACAAAAGAAATATTTATAAAATCAAAGGATAAGTTAGAATAAAAGGAAATCATTTGTAAAGTGAAGAACCGTTACTAAAAGTAAATCTTTATAAATGAATAGTGTTAAAGTAAAAGGAGTTAATCGATTAGTGTTAAAGTTAAAAGGAGTTAATCGATTAGAGAATAAAATATAAAAGGAGTTAATCGGTAAGAGAATAAAGTTAAAAAGAGTTAATCGATGTTAGTTAATCGATTAGAGAATAAAGTAAAAAGAGTTAATCGCTGTTAGTTAATCGATCAGAAAATAAAGTTAAAAGGAGTTAATCGATTAGTGTTAAAGTTAAAAGGAGTTAATCGATTAGAGAATAAAGTATAAAAGGAGTTAATCAGTTAGAGAATAAAGTTAAAAAGAGTTAATCGATGTTAGTTAATCGATTAGAGAATAAAGTAAAAAGAGTTAATCGATGTCAGTTAATCGATCAGAAAATAAAGTTAAAAAGAGTTAATCGATGTTAGTTAATCGATCAGAAAATAAAGTTAAAAGGAGTTAATCGATGTTAGTTTAATCGATTAGAGTTAAAGCAAATGAGTTAATCGAATATAGTTTATTCGAATAGAAAGTAAAGGGAGCTAATCGATGTTAGTTTAATCGGTTAGAGTTAAAGTAAAGGGAGCTAATCGATGTTAGTTTAATCGATTAGAGTTAAAGTGAAAGGAGTTAATCGATGTTAGTTTAATCGATTAGAGTTAAAGTGAAAGGAGTTAATCGATGTTAGTTGAATGGATTGGAGTAGAAGCAAATGAGTTAATCAAATATAGTTTATTCGAAGAAAGTAAAGGGAGTTATCGAATATAGTTTATTCGAAAGGAGTTAAGTGAAATGAGTAAATCAATAGCGTTAGTCGAATAGAGTTAATCCAATAGTGTTAGTCCAATAGAGTTAATTGATAAGGGTTAATCGAATAGAGATAAGTGAAAAGAGTCAATCGAATATAGCTATTCGAAGGAGGGTTAAGTAAGGAAGTTAGTAAAGGGATATAAAGTGAACTTTGTTTATTTTGAAGTTAGAAATGTTGTTCAGTTAAGGTCTGAGAGGTAGTTCTACCCAACTTGATTGGCTTCGTTTTTACTAAGGAATAGTTAAGGTTCTGCAGTAAAGGAAATGATTTGAGTTGGCATCGCGATGGTTTGTTTAAACATCTGTGTAAGTCCAATGAGGAAGCTTTGGAAATGTTTTCCAAATAAGAAACCAGAAATGTTTTTCTAATAAAGAAAACAGGAAATGGAAATGTTTTCCATTGTTAATAACGTATATTTTCCAAATTTAGAAAATAAGGAATATTGAACATAGGGAAACAAGAGATAAGTAAATTAATGGAATAAAGAGATAAATGTTGAATGATGTTTGATCGATATAAATTTCCGTTGGAAATAATATCGTTGGTTGCACACTTGTTTTATTCGATAGTTAAATCACAGACTATCAAAGTTTTGACCATTTTAACGTTGTTAATATGGAGAGACCGGTTGGATTATTATCCAAAGAACCACTCTGTATTGGCATAAGCGTTGCGAATCATATATGCCAAAGGAAATTGAAGACGGAGTTATGCAAGGGCTATCCTGTTTACAGAATAGTGCCTTCGGTTCGTCCTATTCTTGGATGACTTGTATGGACGGATGTCTGACAGAGTATTTCCAGACGATCACGTATATTGATTTCTCCAACTGTACCAAGAGTGTAAGCGGAGAAGGAAACTTCTTTTAGCTAACGCGTAATGTATGGTTGAGGACGTCAATCGGTGATTTGATGGATTTGACGATGTGGCATTCAAAGTGAATCTGGTGTGATGATAAAGCGTAGCTTCTAGCCTCATCATCCGGTAAATGACAGAAATCGGGCAGGCAGCATGACTAAGTCGGTCGCACCGAAGTAGGGTGTATAATCACCTGATCTAGAGTTTCATTTACTTCTAAAAATATATTGTTGATACTGTCCCATTTGGGAAACAGTTGCTGATCCCAGCCGTTGGTGATATACATTCGATACACTCAAGCGAAATGAGTGGTCGATCATGTGTGGCCGGGTTGCAAGATGTTCTTGTTGAACCCAGTGTATTCCTCTCTAGAGGTACACTAGCGAAAGGTGGTTCCATACCTTGTCATAGTTGGAAATCCATAACCCAATACGTGCTTGCGGTTTTGATTGTATACTATATATGTAGATCGTGAGATGAAAGCGTTTCTACTAGATGATTATTATAGTTGTGGTTGATAGACATTATTATAATATCAAAAGGTTTTTGATATAAAGATATTTGGATTCTCATAAGGGAAAAACCCGTTCCGTTATGCGGCGTGGTCTTATGAGATATCGTTTACTTGTTCAACTGTTTTTAACTGTTTTACTCACACCAGTCCCATGACTGACCCGGAGTTTACTTTGTTGTTTTCCCTAAACTCTTGGGTGCCTAAATTTGTATGGGCAGTCAAGTAGTCGGGATTTACAGATATACTGGAAGAGCTTGGAGCAGGAGGCTTCAGGATCATATAGCTATAGTTATTTCCGCTGTGTTGTAAGTGTTGTACTTGATAATGTATTGTATACATATAATGATTTATTTCAAGGATATGTTATCTATTATATGTTATTCGTTCCGCTGTGAGATTCATGTTACTCTGATGTTGTGTTCTTCTTCTTCTTCTATTCTAAGTTTCTATCTTATCTTTTCTCACCCTCTAATTTCTTTCACTAATTACCAGGATTTTTCGATGTTTTGGTTATCGACATCGTGTTTATGTCGATAACCAAAGTCGCTCAAAATCCGGGTCATTACATGTCTGGTGAGTCCAGTAACTTTTAGCCAATAAATAAATAAAGGTAAACATGACAGGCATACAAAGTGGTTAAGAGGATTCACGGTACAGATGACAGGTGTGACAGGACAAATAAGTTAAGGTGTATACATGCTTCACTACTAACTACTCTACACTATTACTAGTAAAATCAAGATGGGGTGATCCCTTCCGCTAATGATAACGGTGGTGGTAGTTTCGTGTATTCCTAGCTGCTGTCATAGGTGCCGCCTGCTCCTATCTCAACTAATCGTACCCACTACCCTTCTACTATAAATTGGTAGACTTAGGGCATACGTCCGGGCATACCCTAACCACTACCTTAATCGATCGGCTCCCTACTCTGTAGATACCCTGTCCTGGTCCCACAACTAGGGGGTATCACTTCCCTAAAGTGGCAACCTAAGGTGTGCACAGTTATACCTACTAGTGTCACAGTCGTCTTGTCCCCCTCTGCCCGGCCCATGCACGCACATGTCCCCAGTCGGTTTGCGCCGCCCACACCATCCGTCTCATTTTGGATCTCTTACAATCAATCAGTAAGCGTGCCCCTTCCACGCCTAGTACGGAGTTCTTTACTTTGATACCCCTCCAGGTTACTAACTGAAATGGGTCCCACACAACATGATACAAGTTCTCCCCTATGTCTTGTATCCCCACTAGTTTTTCTACTGACTATGTATACCCTAAGGTGTCTTTAATTACATAGCCCTCAATCAGTTATGCGTACCTATAGGTTTCTTTAATACATAACTTCTATTCTACCTCTTGGTTATGCGTGCTTATAGGTGTCTTTAATACATAACTCTATCTATTCCCATTAGTTATGCGTACCCCTAAGGGTGTCTTTAATACATAACTTTACTATTTTGCCCCGGTTATGTATACCATTAGGTGTCTTTAATTAGATAACCCTTTTTATCCGGTTAAGATTGTGAGCCTATATGTATTAATATTACCCACCTACCCTTCAATTGTACTTAACCCTCCCACTGATTTAATCCTATTTATTTAATGGTTAAGTTTGTGGGCCTATATATATTAATATTACCCACCTACCCATCAGTTGTACTTAACCCACGCACAACCCAATTCGTTTTACTTAACCCTAACTTATGTCTATCATCATACAGTCCATATGTATTAAGTTAGGTTAAGTAGTCTTTAATCAACATTAATTATTTATTGAGACACCTAATCGTATTTCGCATGCCACCCAAGGCACCCACTTAACCCTTCATGTCCCACTACATGTTTATCTGGTTAAGTGTTTCTTAATTTATTAGGACCGTAACCTTATAAAGACCTCCCACATTAGACTGGCACTTGTGGCAGCTGGATTTGTCGAGCGGGTCCGGGCAGTCTTACACCACAAAAGAGCCTAACCTTGTGTCTTTACAACTGTCACGCATTTAATTTATGCCTAAGACCTCCCACATTAGACTGGCATTTGTGGCAGCTGGATTTGCCGGGCGGGTCCGGGCAATCTTACACCACAAAAGAGCCTAACCTCGTGTCTTAGACGATTAATTAAACAAGATTAATTATTCCTCAATTTGAATTAAGCTCCCTATTCAAATTATCAATCAATTCCAATTTTAACTATGGCCATAATTGACTCAATTATGTCTATCTATTTATGGTATGTAAAATCATACCAATTTCATCACAAATTTATTTTATGCCATTTAAGGCATTTATGCCAATTCTCAATATTAAATCTTCAGACTTCAATTGCTTAAACATTCCTCTTTTGATCAATTAAGTTAATTAATTAATCCTTTCCTTTTTATAGGTGTCAATACCTATCTTATTAACAATTTGAATTTCCTATCCATAAATGGTCATATTCAAATTGTACCATTTTTACCCAATTTTACCCATGTCATAATAGGCAATTATTTATATGTTTCCCTACTAGAATCATGTGCCCAATTTACATAAACACTATGTAAATTATGCCTATTACAAATTCCCCTTTTCCCCGTTTCTTAACTAGCGTAACCGTTTGCGTTTTTGGCGTCATCGAGGCTACAAGGTAGCCTCGCCATAACAATAAAATAAAAGGTACAATTTTTCCATAAGCATGACAACTTAGGAAAATGACATGACAACTTCGTATATAATTATGATTCACCACATATTTAACAACTTACATAGATTCATGATTTTGCAACATAACAACTTGCATAGGTTCATGAATTAACAACACAATTAACAACTAACATAGGTTCATGATTCACAACATAACAACTTGCATAGGTGACTTGCACAGGTGACTTGCATAGGTTCATGAATTAACAACATAATTAACAACTCACATAGATTCATGACTTACAACATGTTTAACCACTTGCATAACATAACAACTTGCATAGTTTTATGAATAATAACTTGCATGATCTCATAACAATTTGCATAGATTCATGATAATAACTTGCATAGATTCATAATAATGACTTGCATAGATTCATAATAACAACTTGCATAGATTCATGATAACGACTTGCATAGATTCATGAATTCATCACACAATAACTTACATAATTTCATGATTCACAACAATAAGGAACTTGCATCATTTCATGATTCACAACAATAATGAACTTGCATAACTACAAACAACATATACCCAAATCATAGTCTACCACCATTCACTTTTATCTAGTTAAACCTAAAAGTAACTAGAACTCACCGAAAAAGGTGACTTGAGTTCTGGGATCTGAATTTTGTAATTGATTAACGTTCCCTTGTTGTAGACAATTTCGTTGTTGTAGTTTTAGGCATGATTTGAATTGAATTGTTGTCTTTAATTTGCTTTCTTCCTCTCTAATTGGTGGCGGCTATTTTGAGTTGCTAGGTGACGGCATGGAGGCTATGAATCTAATTTTATTTTGATTTTAGGCTTTGAGTCTACATGTCTTTTTATAGAGTTTAGGATTAGTTTCGGCCGTCTGATCAACCTAGAACTAATCCCAGCTAATTAGAGCAGATCAAAAACCCTAATGAGTCAGCATACACTCATAAACAGGTCATCACTCAAATCTGCCCGGGGGGGTGCGGGGAGGGGGGCAGGTCGACCCTATGGTCGACCTGGTTAGGATAGGTCGACCCTATGGTCGACCTGGCCCTGGCGGGAATTTTCCCGCCTAGCCCATCTGACTCTGAATTTTGAATTTTCGAAATCTGTTTTGAATTTTCTGAAACTTCCGATGGCCACAACTTCTTCATACGAAGTCCAATTCACGCAAACTCGGACTATATCTCAACCAGAATTCCGAGACGAACACAATGGCGCAACCCATTTCCCTTAATTCTCACATCTGAGATTAGTTATTCTTTAATTTGTGAACATTAACATTGAAATTACGGGGTGTTACAATATGTTCACTAAGGCATTGTCGGTTGGGAAGTTCGAGCATTGCTCGGAATTAATTCGCTTGGAGAGGTACTAGGTGCCACGGGGTGGCACGGTCGACAGAGAAGCTTGGTGATAGAAGGAGAAGAGTATCAGTGAGTGGTTGGAGCCCTATCTTCTTGTTATGTTTGTCTTTTGGTGAGACTAGTCTTGGAGTTGGGTGTTTTCAATACTTCATTGGTGGGTGTGGGCTTTTCCTGATCTCGTTGGTGGAGTGCAATAGGCGGTGGCTATGCTGGAGCTCACTGGGCAAACATTCAATTTCGTTTGGTTGAAGGTAGAGGATGGTTTGGTAACATCAGTGTTGGTGATGGAGATGGATATAGTATTTAAATAGAGTGTTAAATTTTGCGATACTATATGGTAGAATTGAAGTGGATGGAAGTAGCTTCGCATCCGAGAAGATGGTTCACAAATCGGAGCTCGTATGAGAAAGTTGAAGATGAATATTTGCTTGGTTTCAGCAGGGTACAATTATATACATCTTTCGTAAGCATGACAGATGTCTGAGTTTACAAGTGGAGTTTCCCGAGAGCTGCGATAGACGTTTGTCACCTGGGACATAAGTCTGTGCTAAAGCAAAGTACAACAGACGTCTGTGTTATCAGGGAAATCTTCTTGAGACATGCAACAGACGTTTGTCACTTTAACAGACATCTGTGTTGAAGCATGAATAATTCTAAGTTAGGAACAAACATCTGTCCTAATCCAAGACGGATGTATGATCGGGTATTTCAACTATTTCAGGCTGAGGACATTATACGTTGATTTGTGAAGATACCAAGGGAAATTTGAGCAATTGCTATATATAATTCTCTCCCTATATAAGCTATTTTCAGGATTAGGTTATTGACCTCCAGAAAATACCAGAAAGAGACTAATCAGGAGATTAAGATCTATGTTTATTCTAATTAGGGTTTTGACAACCCTAATCTTCTTCAATTCTTTTCTCCACAAAATCAAATTTTTTTGGTGAATTTGATCATTGTAATCAATCTCTTGTACTCTTATATTGATATGAATAAAAGTTTATCTCTCAAAGTGGACGTACACTTATGACGTCAGCGGAACCACTATAAATCGATATGTGATTTATTTATCGTTATTGCTCCTTTATTTTCTCTCATTCGGTGATTGTGATCGGTATTGGATTGGGTTGAGAGTGTTTTGATATATCAATTTTTTTTTTGCATGTTTACCAAGATCTAGTCTTCCGTGACATTGGGAGTTTTGATTTGAGCGGTCTTAAGTTGAAATTCTCCACAACACTTGGCGTCTGCTTGGTGCCCGCTTGGTGCCTAGAATCAGGTGCTCTAGGGTACTACAGTTTGTTTGAGGGTTTCTTTGGCCTCAGTGTAATCATGGCTTTGTAGGATTTCTGCTTCGTATTGCAAGGCTATATGTCATACCACATCATATATATTCCAAATTATATATACATTATATATAGGCAAGCGTTCAATGGCACCTGAAATAGTGCAGCACCCCAAAATTCCCTTTAATTTCCACCACATATCCCGTTTCTCTCTCCCTCCACTCATTATCTTACCTCCCACTAACTTAAACTAATATAAATGCTTGGTTTTTGCAAGGATAAAAGTATTTAAATAAGTTAGTTATAAATAAATTCAATTTACTTAAGATTTAATGGTTTTCCAATTATAAATTAATTGGATATGGTTGAAAATAATTTATGATTATTTGATAGTAATACTATAGATAGAACTCATACTATTTGAAAATTTTAAAAAGTAGATTTATCGTTATTCCGTTTATAGTGTCAGTTGAATACGGGAATTAATATTGAACATGAGCTGATATAATTTCTATCCAAGTTTTATGTTAAATATCAAGATTTTATTTAATATTTTGATTTTAAAACAATGGTTTCCAAATTTAAATGAGATGGTTTGGATTGAAATAATCATCGGATATTTGAATTTCAAATCTGAAGTTAAACTTATACCATTCGAGGAATTTTGAAGGTTTATACCATTATTCCACCTACAACACTTACTGATTGTGGGAACTGGTATTAAATATAAGTTGATTCAATTCCTATACAAATCTTATATTTAATATTAATTTATTTTAATTTGGTTAAAGAGGAAGGAATGGCTTCTGAAATGATTTATCGTAAGTAAAAGTTTTAAGAAATGTCTATTAAGATTTACAAGGTTAATTGTCTTTAAAGACTTGTTAACAGGGAATAAATCTTTAATTAAGATTTAAATGAGATTACAAATTAAAATGAACTTTGGTCTAGAAGATTTGAAGAAATGAATCTTTGATCTATGAATCTGAAAGCTATGGATTTTGTTAAAAGATAAAGTGTTACTACCAAAATTAACATTGAAGCAGGCTAGCAGTGAAGGTGTATCGAGTAACTCGAGAAACTACGTCAATTGAAACCCTCCTAAAGGAAAGGGTCGCTAAAGCTACAAGAGGTGACCAGAGGGATTAATCCTCCAGGGTCAACCCGACAAGATCTCTCCGTTAGCCCCAACCTGGAAGAAATTCTCGTAATAAAGAAGCTAACATAGTCTGAAATCAAGTAAGCCAGAAACAATAAACCTAACGGACAAAGCCCAAAGGAATCTTCAATAATGACCTGCCCAAATGCCGATACACCCGAAAACGGAAGCATCAATGGCCCCAAACCGAAAGGACGGGAAGGCCAACCAGAAACTACTTTCGGAGCATCTACCGCATGAATGCCGAAAGGCCACCCTCCAAGAATACATGCTACCATAAAGGCCTACCGAAGGGCTAGCTGAGACTCGAGTAGGATACAGGCTACCCGTACTAGGCTACGTAGTACCGAAACCCGTAGCTGTTTTGATCCGGCAGCTACCAGCATACATGTAACAACCCGGGAAATCAGAACCAATTTAAAATATTTATTTTGGCAATTTTAATGAATTTTGAATATTTAAAATGATTTATTTTAAATAATTACGGCAAGAAATTTATTTTGAATAGAATTAGAATGTATAAATTAATATAAATCGAAATTAGAATATAAATATTTATTTTAATTTTAAATGGAATTGAAAATGACGCGGTAGTTTGAAAATTCGATTTCAAATTTCAAATGAATGTATAGGACACATAATAAACTGGATTTTAGTAAAACAAGAAATATTTGAATCTGTTTGAAAATATCTTTCCAACGAATGTGAAAAATCCAGATTTCATGGCGGGAATAAAAAGTAATGTCCAGTTGAAAAT
The DNA here is from genome assembly GCA_030737875.1 of Allium sativum. NCBI lineage: Eukaryota > Viridiplantae > Streptophyta > Magnoliopsida > Asparagales > Amaryllidaceae > Allium > Allium sativum. The sequence continues at coordinate 898,098,807 of CM060922.1, read as the reverse complement.
TCAGAATAGTCGCTTTGAAATTTATATAATATATAGCTCTTAAAAATAGTGATTTTGCAAACGACCTCCATTTTCGATGAGACCACTTTTGTTGGATCCGGAATGTCAAATTATTGTTTGATTCCAATTTTCATAATTTTTGGGATCATTATGTGAGTGTGGTGAATTTAAACGTGTTTGGTCAATTCAGTTTGAATTTAATCGACTGGAAAAGGACCGTTTTTCAAACGTTCTCCAAATTCGACGAAATTAGTTTTGTTAGGACCTTATCGTCAAAATATAGCTAGATTTATTTTTCTCGAATTTTTGGAGTGGCCCAGGTAAATTAAAATGTGCGTTTGAATTTAAAATATATTGATTTATATTTTAAATTTAACAGAAAATGATTATAACGGTCGAATTGGCTTGCGGAACATATCCCGTTGTGTTTGGAATGGAGGTATTTAGCTAAAGGCGACAGTCGTTGGGCCACATTTGGATTTGGAATAGAAAGTCCACTTTTTAGAAGTTATATATATTCTCTCACCCTCTCCTCTCTTCTCTCTCTATCGTTCAACCGAAGAAAATTAAAAAAAAATCGCACCCTCCCAAATCAATCTGACCCCGTCGCCTAAACCCTCCCCCCCCCCCCCCCCAGCCACCTCTGATGACCACGCGCCACTAGGAAAGCCACCTCACCTCCTCCATCTCAATCGCACGCCACCCTGCAGCGCGAGAAACGAGACCGCCCTCCACCCTCCATCGCAGAACCCTCCAGCGCAAGACCACCACCACGCTTAGCCCTAGCCGCTCATCCACCTCTGTCAGGCAAGGCAACCACCAGCGCCGCCACCGGTTAAGACCCCCCCTCAGCACAGTAAGTTTTTTTTTTACTTATTCATTTATTTATTTTATTCTTTTTCTTTTCTATTATATTAAAGCATTGTTTTTTTTTAAAATCTGATTTTAATATAATAGAAAAGCTAGGATTTTATTTATATAAAAGATTTGATTTTTAAAAAATAAAAAGATAAGATTTTTAAATATATAAAGATAAGATTTTTAGCTATATAATGGATTGATTTTTAGTTAGGTAAAAATATAATTTTTGATTAGAAATAAAAATATGATTTTTATAATGTAGATTAGAAATAAAAATATGATTTTTATAATGTAGATTATAAATAAAAATATGATTTTTATAATGTAGCGAATTAAAAATATGATTTTTCATATAATAGAGAATATAAAAATATTACTTTATATATGTAGTGAATTAAAAATATGATTTTTATATAATAGAGAATAGAATAGAATATCATTATTATTATATATATCAATATAAAAATGTGATCTTATATATATATATATATATATATATATAGTGATATAAAAATGCGATTTTTAAATATATAAACATCATAATAAAAATGTGATTTTTACTATTAACAGCGTGAAAAGGATTGAGTTGGAATTTCGGGCAAATCCAAACGGTTCAGAAATTCAGAAATATAACTGGCGGAGTGCATCCCAAAGGTGAGAACTTCTCACTAATTTATTTTCTAGTTAAATATATATACTAGGATGTAGACGGTGCTTAGAAACACCCGACACCTTTGTTTGAAACCATGTTTGTTTGGTTTATTGAATTATTTGTTTGGATTTGGTTGCTTGGTTGAATGGTTTGATTAGAATTTGGTTTGTACATGGCACGAGCCATTATTAGACAAGGGATAAGGCTAGACCTTATCTCGGTTCTAGTATCGCGTCGTTATGCTGCCGAAATTTTCTAAAAATATTACAACAATAAAAATATCATTTTTATTGTATAAATGAATTGTATAAAATATTCATGAGTTGAAATAAATATTTTAGAGTTAAAAATATAATTTTTAACGTGTATATGAATAAAATAAATATTCATTTACAAATCGAACGATTTGTTTATGTACACACATTTAACTGATATTGATTGGGACGATATATTTTATACATCGCCCAACTACACAAATAATAATCAGTGTTTGTTGTTTGAAAACCCCACACGGGTATTGGGATGATATTGGACATACACTAATCCCAGTATTTAGTTGTATGTCAATCAATGGGTTAACAGACTGTTGTAAGCATTAATTATTTATATTTAACTCTTATGCAGTTGTGTAATGCACTCTGGATGATGGTTGACTGTGTTTGGTTATTGTTGTGTACACGTGTGTATGAAATCCATATAAATAAAATTATATGGTAGTTGACTGTGTCTGATCCCAATCCAGAAAGAATGAATATTTTAAATTAACGAATATTTTAAAATGACGAATAATGAATATTTTAAAATAACTAAAATTTTAAAATAATATTCAGTAATGGATCAAAATATGATTTTGATGTCCGATTTGGGATGGACACGAAAATATTTAAATATATGAAGCCGTGTTGATTAGATTAACGCCACTTAGACGTGAACGATATATATATATATATATATATATCAATTTTATTCATTTTTATAATGAATGTCGAGATGGAAGTGATTTCAAAATCTAATGTTCTGAAAATATTATCATTTATATATTAATGATATGGAATATTCAATTTTGATTTAAAATTGAATATGAAGTAGAAATCATTTTGAAAAAGAATTTAAAATGACTTATAAAATACGTTTTAAATGGAAATCGATGAAATATATAATATATATTATATATATTTAATGGCCTGAATAGAATGCGCCGCGCCGTGGTAGTTCACGAATTTCGACCATTGACTTTGAATAGACATTACGGGAGATCCGACCGTCGGATTCTCCGGAAACCAGAACCATTGGGTTCGTATCGAAAAGGGATTTCCAACGAATATAAGTAATTTGAAATCTAACGGTTGGATTTGGAATTATGCCCAAATCAAATTGGGAAAAGGTCGTTGTGAGTGCAGTTCAATGACCGTTCATGGAAATCGACTATATGGGCCTTGATAAAATTATTAAAAATATTGATAATTTGTGTAAAGTCATAATAAATGTGAAAAGACCCGAAATCCCCCTTACGGGAAATCGCGGATTGAGTCGAGAACAAGCCACAGAAGAACGCAGACTGAAGGACATTTCATTGTTTATTACAACAATTCCATCAGATACAAGAATATACAGAGTATAAATGAATAAATATTACATAGAAATATCAGAGATTTAAATTACATTTAAATACATCGCAGCGGAAATAATACAAAAAACAAGTAGAAGGAGATATACGGATACAAAGCTTTCCGGATATCATTCTAGCTGTAAACCAGGATCCTGTGAATATAAATCTGCAAAACCAAAATTACTAGCTGCCCGTGTCAAAATAAGGGCACCCAAAGTTTAGGTTAAAACAATAAACTCCAGGTCAGTCATGGGACTGGTGTGAGAACTAAAACAGTTATTTAAAACTTTACTTTAAAGTTAGGTAAATCAAGGGACTACGACGTATAACACGGAACGGGTTTCCTCCCAAGAATACCAGTGCATAACACAACAGCGAAATGCTAAATAAAGAACAATGAAGCTATTATAAGACCCAGGTTGCATGAAAGGGAAGAGTACGTAACAGGTTGCATGAAAACGTGTGAATAGGAATGAAGAGAAAATGAAAGGGAAGAGTACGTAACAGGTTGCATGAAAACGTGTGAATAGGAATGAAGAGGAAAGTTGTATGCATGTCTATAGTACTCAGGTTGGGCTCTTAGCCTTTTAGCATATGCATGGCTGCTGTTACTAGTGGTGCAAGGGAAGATAGCTAACCTTGAAGGGAAGCATGGAAAAACCTATGCATGCGTATAAACGCAAGGAGGAGAATTGGGTAAGGATTCTTTTTGCATTAACTTATTAATTGATTAAGTAATAGTTAGTTTATGTGTTTGATAAGAAGCTGCAACTTCAAGGTTTGTAAGTAATGGATTTGAACGTGGCTTGTTGGGTAGGACGAGGTTATAATTTAGTTAACATTTAAATTTATTTAACTAGTTTAACTTGTGTAGTTTAACAAATTTGGATATAGCAGAACACAGCAGCATAGGCTTTTGTGTATGGGTAAGTCTATTAGCAAGTAAACCATTGTGCTTTGCAGATGCGTTTGGGTAGATGCGTTTCTATTTAAGCTAACTTAAGTGATTTAGTTTGTTCAAATTATTTTGGTCTAAAATGTTTAAACTTAAAAAAAAAATTATCTCGCCTATGTGAAGTCAGTTTAGCTTGTTGTCTTCGACAATAGAGTCGTACGGACGAATAAAACCATTTAGCGTAAGTGTTTGAAATGTTTGGAGTAAGTGCATGTATGCAAGGTTAAACTTTAAAAAAAAAGGGGTTCCATGCAAATACCTGTAGCTTGCATGGCGGCATGCAACTAAGTTGTCCCTTTTAACCTTTTGTCCATACGTTTTGCAAATTGCATTCTAACGCATGTAAGATTTTGTCCACTTTGCCACATAGCTTCGAGTCCTTTAAAAAAAAGAATAATAAAAAAAGAATTAACTTTTATTTTGAAAATCAAACTTCGCTCGGTTTATACGTGTCTTAACCGTAATTTCTTTGTTCAGTTCGCTGAAGTTTTGATGTTGTTTCGGTTTCGCGCCTGTCTGTTATCGTCTCTACTTCTGTGCCACGAAAGGTGAGTTTTCTCACACCTGTAAAAATATTCACATTTTTGTGAATTTGAAATCTGTGTTTGATTTGATTATTTGGTTGTTGGTTGCTGTTTTAAATGGACATCTGATTTGAAATGTTAGAAATTAAATTGACAGTTAGTTTATTTTTGAATTAAATTGCTAGTTAAACCCCGACACATATAATTAGTTAATTATTACTAATTGAATTGTTTTGGATGATGGTTGTGATGGGTGTTTATTTATGGTTATATTGAACTGTATGGATGTTGTCTATATTTTTATATCAGTGTTATCACCTTGGATGTTACGGGCATCATCATAAACTGTCATTTCGAATAAATTAAGAAATAGGTTGAAATGATATATACCTATGACATTTGACCTTTGGATTGAAATGATATATATCCATTCCCTGAAATTAAAATTTGAAATTTGAAATAACTGATCACTTGGCCATAGGATAGAGAATTATTATATGGACATCGGATTGGTTAAATCTATTAATTTTAGAATTTGTGAAACCGATTTCAATAAGTGATTCCGTGTAAAGAAAATAAATTGAAATTATTTAAATTGAACTATTCATTGAAATTTGAATATGAAGTTGAAATGTTGAAATTGAATTATTTCAAAGGTTTAAATCTTTATTTAAACTTTGAAATTAAGTTCGAATTGAAATGATCTAAAATTTGTTATTTGAAATTTGAACTAAAATTGATTATAATTTGAATTGTTTCAAAGGTTCAAATCTTTATTTAAACTTTGAAATTAAATTCGAATTAAATGGCTTAAATAAATATTATGAACTTGAACTTGAACTTGAACTCGGATTTGATTTGAATCGAATAGATCCAAATAATATTTTGAAATGGGAAGTTATCCTTTAAAATGGATTGTTCTCAAATGAATTTGATTGTGGAATCGATTTGGATTGGATTTTGGAAATCGATTTGGTTTGTTTGAGATTTGAACTTAAGTTCAGATTTATTGAAAATGGAAAGAAAAAGTTGATTTGAAATTATTTCTATATAAACAAAATTTATATATAAACTATTTTATGAAATTTATTCCTGTGATATATGGAGTACTTTATATAAATTGTTTTCCAAAAACCTTTTCTTTCTATATACATAAAAACAGTTTATTTTATAAAATTAATATACATAAAACCATTTCCAATACTCAAGCTGTTTTGATTTCCAAGCTATTCCAAATCTCCCAACTATTTACAATTATTCAAAAATTTATTAAAACCCCAAAACTATTTCAAACTTATTAACTGTTTTAGAAGTGGAATTGTTTACATTTAAATCTCTGATTTAAAAGCAAATATGATTAGTTTGATGTTAAAATCATAAATGAATTCAAAAAGAATTTTGAAGTAAATTGAATGATTCGAAGAAAATGTGGTTAATTGAAGTTATAACCAATTGTTGAAATGGGAATTTATCTCTAAGTGAATATGAATTTTGAAAGTAAATATTATTTTGATTAAAATAATATGATATTTTAAAGTGAAATTGGTTTAGTTGAATATGATATTTTGATATCATAACGATTCACTTTTGAAATATAAAAGTACCAATCGATGTGTAACATGATGTTTTGTTGTTAAAGAGAGACCGGGGCCTCTTATTGACATACTCTCTGTCAATGTTGGAACCACTTTAACAACTGTGTACGCGGTGGAGTTCCAGAAATGAAGTAGGACGAATTTGGAGGCGATTACTGGATTTGAAGAAAGTGAACGATAATGGATGACCCCGACACTTGTGTCGATTTGAAATGACTAAAACAGGAGCCGTGCCGGACCAAATGAGGCTTGACTACCTCTTAGTGGACATCTTCTCTTCGATTTTCCTGGGACTCGGGTCCATTCTATTACTATTCAGTTGTTGTTGTTTTTGTTGGTGCGCACCCTTGATGGGATGTACTTCCCTTTGATTCGATATGGGGCGGATGTCTACGGTGGGCCGTTAGGGGTAACTACCAGTCTGGATCAGGCAAATTGGTAGCATACTACTTTGGGTGTTGCCTCATGTGCCTTGTCATACGTTTATCCATATGCGAGACAACTACGATTTTGATTTTTAGCATAGGTCTATAGGGGACTCACTGGCTACCGACGTTTTACTGGTTGTGTTATAGGACCTGTATATACCATGTGCTTATAAACTGTGTAAGGTAATCAATGTAACCCCGCTTACGCTATTTTTCTGACAAGTATTTGTGAATAGACACTAGTATAATAGTGAAATTATATTATATAGTATCTAGTTTGACGGATCCTTAGGAGATGGAAATTTCCCTTAACATCTCTTGAGTTATGTGTGTGCATGTTCATATGATATCGATTTGACTTAGATGAGAATATTTTTTCTTGATCCGAGCTTGTTTTATTTTCACGCTATTACGCTCGGGTTAGACTTGAGCATTCCAGTTTCAAAGGATATCTTCTGAAGGATGAAGACGAAGATGGTATACTATTATTACTATTGTATTCCACTACTATTCTGTTGCATTACTCTGTATTATCAGTTATGTATATAAATTGTATAACTCTAATAAATGTTGTAAAATGATCAAATGTTTATTTTAAACAGCTTCATGAACTGTTATTTGATTATTATATTTTGTTCATTCCGTTGCGAGATTCAGTGCTTGTTTTCTTCTTTCTTTCTAATTCTAAATTAATCCCCTTGATTATCTATATTTTTGACTATAATGGTTAAAGATGTGGATCGTCATTTAACAATCTGTAAATACGTACAATTTTTAGTTAGACATGTGTGGATTATTGTCGATTCAAAAGGTACGAATTTCCAGGTCGTTACACCCAGGTCCCATCACACAATGCAACACAAGCCAGAGGATAGGGTTTTTACCTTATAATAGCCAAGAATGCTTGATACGTTTAAAACAAATCATTTGATACTATTATAAGTGCATAGTGTATAAACAACTTCAAATCATAAGTATCAATCATAGACGGCATAAACGCCCCATCCCACTATGTCGCCATATATAGGATTACAACTAAAATCGAAATGTCACGTATTTGGAAATTGGATTTCCGTCTGCGAACTGAGGCTAGGGATCATCCTCAACCGATTCGAGACAATCTAGCCCATGTCTCAGGACCCAGACTCAGGTGGGCCCTTGGAGCGACAGGGTCGGTCCACCGATGTGGATTAAAATGCCTGAACAATGCGTTTCCCCGCCCTTTGGGGCGTAAATGAGCCAACGAATGGCTCCATCGGACCCGGATAGTCCGATCTAACCGAGGCGCCTCGCAATAGCAACAACCACATAAGTCAAACTCGTCAGGGCGTGTAAAACCACTGACGCCACTTCTAACTAGAAGGAAACGCATGCCCTCCCTGAGGACCTCTCCCGTTTCTGGTTCACCACCGGGGTGTGAGGCTCGCGAATCAACGTTACACAAAGCTACGCCACACAGGCCGTGCTTTGATCATTAACCACAAGACTTTGCTTTTCAACAGAAGCCTTGATCATTTGCATCTTAGCATGCCACACAGGTAATTCACGCTATGCAATCGATATCAATCACACAGAATGAAATCCGATGTCAGACACACAGTCCATCTACAAGTTCGTTCTGGGTCTGAACGAAACCGGGGGCACCTAGTACCCCGCATATCCATCGATCTCCAAGTACGTCTAGACGATCACTAACTGATTCCCTCCTCTTGGGTGTACGGCCCAGTCAAGATCATCAGTAATTATCCAAATGACGTGAAGACCTCCGGTCTTCTACCATCGTCTTCATCTTCGACTTATCGTCGTATCAGTTATTCAGAATGGGATAAACCCGGTCTTTCTGAATAACTCGCGTATATAATAAATACGTGTTACACAAACACAACATACGCCTCATTCCAATTCATCAGTCACTAACCGCAAATTAGCAAGAGAATAATTCTCCAAACATTAACCCCGAAGGCCGAAACCAACATCAGATCAATATCCAGGAAACCATTCATCTTAGCCAACCTACAGTTAGTTTCTAAATTTCACATTCTTAGGGAAAGGTTCCCATTAATTTTATCAAAGATAAATTATTTTAAATTTATTCTTTAATCTTCCTTTGAATATAACTTCAAACTAGTCGGGATTAACGAACCTTACCGAAGTAATCATTTGTTTTAACTTCCCAATCCTAACCAATTCATCCCATGAAGTAAAACTGGTCATACTTCATATCTAACACCACGGTGTTATCGGTAAATTCAATTACCATTTCACGTTCAAATCTAATTAAAGATTTAACTATCGGTTTGGAGCAGAACTGGTGACACTCCATTCACGATCTTTTCAATCTAATTAAAGATTCATTTAAACTCCACTTAGTTTTAATCTTTGACTGGGTGAAAGAATCAGTGTCATTTTAAAACACGGCTCACGATAAACCAAAAATCTCATCACATTTCAATCAGTCCCTAACCGTAAATTAGCAAGTGAGCAATTCCCTAAGTATTAACCCCGAAGGCCGAAACCAACATCAGGTCAATACCCCAGAAATCATTCAACTTAACTAATCTCCGGTAAGTTTCTGTTTTTCTTAACTCCTTTGGGTCTAAGAACATTATTATTGAAGATACCGTTCACGACAACCCAAAATCACATTCCATTAATTATTGAGTTAAAGAACAAGTGTTATTTAAAACACTGTTCACGATAAACCCAAAAATCAATACCAATTCAATTCCAATTAAATATTATTTAATTGGTACACTTCATTAAATCTAAATAAAAAGATTTAATCTTTTCTCAACTGGGCTTAAGAACAGTGTTAATGATGACACCATTCACGACAAACCCAAATCACATTTGATACTAAATACAAGGCTCTGAATAGAAAATATATCGGCTTATATTCAATATCAAATTCTACGACTAACAAATGTCATATTGGAAATAACGATATAAATATATATCTTTCAAATTTCCATAACAACATCTGTATAATCACGAAATCCAACATTGAAATAATCCAAAGACAATTTCGATTCAAATCCATTCCAATGCAATTATTGGAAATTCTGGTTATTTTTAAAACCCTTTTTAAATCCAATTTATTTATTTAAAAATAAATAGAATTTTAATACTAGTTCAAAACTAGTTCATTTCGATAAAAATCTATTTTTATCTTTTCAAATATGGAGTTTTTCATCCCAATTCTTCCCAAATCATTTCTTATGATTTTACACAAATTATTACTATTTTTAATAATTTTATCAAGGCCCGTACAGTCGATTTCCATCAACGGCCATCGAACTGCACTTAAAACGACCTTTTTCCAAATTTGATTTGGACAAAATTCCAAATCCAACCGTTAGATTTCAAATATCTAATATTCGTTAGAAAGCTCTTTTCGATACAAACTCAACGGTTCCAGTTTTAGGAGAATCCGACAGTCGGATCTCCCGCAATATCCATTCGAAGTCAATGGTCGAAATTCGCGAACCGCCGCGGCGCGGCGCGTTCTATTTAGGCCATTATATATATAATATATATATATATTTCGTCGATTTCCTTTCAAAACGTATTTTATAACTCGTTTTAAATTCGTTTTCGAAACGATTTCAACTTCCTTTCAAATTCAAATCAAAATTGAATTTTTCCTTATAAATTCGTTTTAAATTCATTTCAAATTGATTTCAATTCAAATCGATTTTAATTCGATTTGAATTCATTTTCTTTTCAATTCGAATTCATTTTTATTCAATTTCAATTCGAATTCAATTCTATTCAATTTCAATTTGAATTCATTTTCTAAAATATTCGGTTATTGAAATCACTTTTCAATATTCATTAAAAACAAATAAAATCGATAGAAATATCGTTCACGTCAAAATGGTGTCAATCTAATCAACACGGCTTCATATATTCTATTTTCAAATATTCTATTTCAAATATTTCTATTCAAAACTGGAATGAGGCCCAATCAGTTAACATAGATTTTATTTCTATGGACTTCCATACAACGCATGTATATATCAACAACGACAAATAATCAACCATCATCCAAAGTGCATTCTACACTGTATAAGCGTCAAATATAAGTATTTAACGCTTATAACAGCCTGTCAATCAATCGATCGACATACAACTAATTATTGGGATTAGTGTACGTCATATATCATCCCAATACCCGTGTGGGGTTTTCAAACAATCAAACACAGATTTTATTTGTGCAGTTGGGCGATGTGTAAAATTTATCGTCCCAATTAATATCAGTCAAATGTGTGTATATAAACAAATCATTCGATTTTTTTATATTAAATTATTTCAAACACACGTTAGAAAATTCTCCTTTCAACTATAAAACATTTTTAACTATATAAATATTTTATTTCATTTCACATCACATCACACAATCAACTATACATCAAAATCAAGCAAACAAGCATACAAGCCGTCCATGGTCTATGGACGACGGGTTTCGGGTGCTACTAAACACCGTCTGCATCCTAGTATATATTTTAACTAGAAAATTAAATTAAAAGTGAGAAGTTCTCACCGAGGGTTCCACTCCACCGTAGAAATTTCTGAAAGTCAAAATAGTCTGGATCTGCCCGTACTTCCAACGTAGTCTCCTCCACGCTGTTCATATTAAAATCATATTTTTATTATCGCCACTATATAAAAATCATATTTTTATTCTTCCTATAATATAAAAATCATATTTTTTATTCTTTCTACAATATAAAAATCATATTTTTATTGTCGCCACTATATAAAAATCATATTTTTATTATCGCCACTATATAAAAATATTGTTTTTCTTCTTCCTATAATATAAAAATCATATTTTTATTATCGCCACTATATAAAAATATTGTTTTTCTTCATATTAAAAATATTCTTTTTAATAACTTAAAAATCCTAACTTTAATAACTTAAAGATCATATTTTTACTATAAACTAAAATCACTTTCCATTATTCATGTATAGAAAAATCCTATTTCTAGATTGATACCTATCAAACCTTTTCCACTAAAAAAAACTAAGCTTTTCTATTTTGAAAAATCATAATCTTTTCTAAAAAAATCAAATATTTATTTAAATGAAAAACCTAATCTTTATTTATATGAGAATACATCTTTCTACTTTTGTTTCATATGAAAGACGAAATCATATTTTTCATATGCTATGTATTTATTAAAAACTGAAAATAAATTAAAATAAATAAGAAAAAAACAAATTTACAGTAAAATTGAGGAGGGGGGAGCCACGGCAGTGCTCAGGAGGAGAAGGGGGTGAGGTCTCAGGCGATGGGCGTCGGAATGGGCTTCACAGCGCCGGCGGGTTTGGGTTTCAAGTAAGGGCTAGGGTTCATCGTTTATGCGGAGGGAGGTTGGAGAGGGAGGACGGGATCGAGCGGGGGTGGTGGTGGGTCATCGTCGACGTGGGGCACACGCTGGCGGAGGGTCGGGCGTGGAGGTTGAGCGTCGGCGATGGGATGTCGGGTTCGATAGATTTCTTCTTCTTTTTTTCTGCATTTGAATTTTGAGGGGAGAGAGAAGACAATGGGGGGGTTATATAAATATTTATATATTTTATTATTTTTAAATTTCGAAAAGCAACTCTTTATTTCGAACTTGAAATCAAACCCACCGACTGTCATCCCTGGCTAATTACCCTCATTCTGAACACAATGGGATATGTATCGTAAGCTGATTCGATCGTTTCGATCAGTATTCGCTAAAATCAAAATATAAATCTTTATATATTCAATTTAAACTCACATTTCGATTTACCGGGGCCACATACGGACTCTAAAAATTCTAGAAAAATTATTTCTAGCTTCGTATCGACGATACGGTCATAACAAAACTAGTTTCGTTAAATTCTGAGACCGTTTGAAAAATGACCATTTTCCAGTCGATTAAAATCAACTGAAACTGGTCAAACGCATTTTCCTTTGCCACGCTCACATATTGATTCGAAAAATTACGAAAATTGGAACCTAGCAATAACTTGACATCGCGGATCCAACAAAAGTGGTTTTGTCGAAATCCGAGGTCGTTTGCAAAATGGCTATTTTTAAGGACCAGAATTCCATAGCGACTATTCTAAAAATTCATTTGGACATAACTTTTGATTCCCGCTATGAAATTTCGATTTTTCGGATTCGTTGGAAAAATATTCTCAATTAGATTCAAATATTTTTTGTTTCGCTAAAATCCGATTTATTTTGCACCCGGTACATTCATTTGAATTTTGAAATCGAATTATCGAACTAACGCGCCATTTTCAATTCCTTTTATATATAAAAATAAATATTTATATTCTAACGACGACGTATATAAATATACGTTCTAATTCTATTCTAAATGAATTTCTCATCGATATTATTTAAAATAATCATTTTAAATAATCAAAATTCACTAAAATTGCCAAAATAAAAATTTTAAATTGGCTCGGATTTCCGGGTTATTACAAAATGATTTGGAAAGAATTTGGGTGAAAAATTCCACGTCTGTAAAGATAAAAATATTTTTTTTATCAAAATGAACTAGTTATGAACTAGATTTATAATCCAATATATTTAAATAAATAAATTGGATTTGAAATGGTTTTAAAAATAACCAGAATTTCCAATATATGAATTGGAATAGATTTGAATCGAAATTATCTTTGGAACATTTCGAAATTGGATTCCGTGATTATACAGATATTGTGGAGGAATTTGGAAGATATACACATCGTTATTCCCAATACGATATTTGTTGATTTCAGAATTTGATATTGAGTATAAGCCGATATAATTTCTATTCAAAGCCTTTTATTTAATATTGAACTGGATTTTGGGTTTATCGTGAATGGTGTCTTTATTAATATTGTTCTTAAACCCAGTTGAGAAAAAGAATAAATCTTTTAATTAAGATTTAGTGAATTTTTCTAATTAATTAATATTTAATTTGAATAAAATAAAAGAATTGGATTTTGGGGTTGTCGTGAATGGTAATTTCAGTAACACCGTTCTTGAACCCCGTGTGAAAAGAATAAATCTTTTAATTGAGATTATTAGAGTTTCCAATTATATTAATAATTGGAATAAAATGGAATGCGAATTGGGTTTATTGTGAATGGTGTTTTTAACGACATTCGTTCTTTAACCCGATTTACAGCGAAATGTGATTTGGGATTTATAAATCTTTTTATTCAGATTTAACGCGAATTTTCCAAAGTAAAGTTTTCCAATTTAATATATTAAATTAGAATAGAATGGATTCGATTTGATAATAACTGAAATGAGCTTCTGTGGAGGAAGACCGTTAATATATATGGAAATTAAAAGGCTTTATCGTTATTCCATTTATATTATTAGTCGGATATAGAAATTGATATCGATTATATATTGATCTGTTTTTCATGAAGATTCCATAATTAATGGAATGTGATTTGGGTTTATCGTGAACTGTGTTTTAAATGACATTAGTTCTTTAACCCATTTAAAGACAGGAATACGTGTCTAACATTGTATTTCGAACTGTAAGGTTGATCTCTGTTAAATATATATATATGTTTGGTGGCGGAGAATTTATTCTCTCGCTTAACACACTTCTCTGAGACGTACGAGCTTAGAGGTTATATATCGTTAGAAATCAATAGTAAGGTGTAGTTTTTCTATGCGGCATGTGTGCGTTTCCAAAGTCAAGTAATCATTAATATTGATTTTTGGGAAGATTAAAACAAAATGGAGTTTTAATGAATCTTTAATTAGATTAAAATGCGAATTTGATAATTTAAATTATTAATTTGGGGAAATGATCGAGAGCGGATTATAACCAGTTTTGCTCCAAGCGATAGTTAAATCTTTAATTAAATTTGAATGGGAAATGGTAATTGATTTTACTGATAACACAGTGGTGTTAGATATGAAGTATTACCAGTTTTGCTTCATGGGATAAATATGTTGGGATTGGGAAATAAAATAAATGATTACTTCGGTAAGGATCACTAATCCCGACTAGTTTGGATTAACCTTAATTTGGTTTGAATTAATATACAAAGGAAGATTAAGGAATAAATTTAAAGAATTTATCTTTGATAAAATTAATGGGAACTTTTCCCAAAGGATATGAATACTTAAATAAAAGAATATTCAAAATTGGAATGAGGCGTATGTTGGGTTTTATAGCACTTGTTTATAATATACGCGAGTTATTCGGAAAGGTCGGGTTTATACCCATTCTGAGTAACTGATTCGATGATAATTTGACGATGAAGACGGTAGTTGAAGACCAGAGGTCTTCACATCATTTGGATGATTACTGATGTCTTGATTGGAATGTACACCCAAGACGAGGTAATAAGTGGTGATCGTCCAGACGTACTTGGAGATCGACCGGGTATGCGGGGACCTCTCTCCTGTATTGGACATATAGGACGAGGAATAAGGTGCCCCCGGTTTTGTTCAGAACTAGAACGAACTTGTAAATGGATGTGCGTCTGACATTGGATTTTATTATGCGTTGATTGATCTCTATTAAATATATATCTTTTTGGCGGCGGAGAATTTATTCTCTTGCTTAACGCCCTTCTCTGAGATGTACGAGCTCAGAGGTTATATATCGATAGATATCAGTCGCATGGCGTGAATTTCCTGTGTGGCATGCTGAGATGCAAATGATCAAGGCTTTTGTTGAAAAGCAGAGTCTTGTGGTTAATGATCAAAGAACGACTTTAGTATAGCATAGCTTTGTGTAAAGCGTTAATTCGTGAGCCTCACACCTTGGTATGAGTCAAAAATGGGATAAGGGGCGCAGTGAGAACATGACGTTTCTTTCTAGCTATGGGTGGTGTCATGATATGAAGTCTAGACATTTATTATTTTTACCTACATGACTGTTGGATTGCGAGGCGCCTCGGTTATATTGGTTACTACGGAGCCGATGGATAGGTCCGACAGGACCAGGAAACGTGTGTTTAGGAATAATTAATCGTCAAATGTAAGGGAGGACCGGGACTGCAGGATCCAGGGGTTGCCCAGAGTTTGCAGTCCTGAGACATTTACTAGAGGGTCTCGAAGCGGAAAGGAGTACATCCCTTTCCTAGACTCGTGGCGGAAATCCAATATCCAATGCGTGACATTTCAGTTTTGATTGTAGAGCCTAATATGGCGACATGATATATGGTACCCATGCCATCTAAGATTGATACATTTATATTTGAAGTTGTTTTGACGTTATACACTTATAATTGTATCAAATGATTTGTTTTAAACGTACCAAGCATGTTTGGCTATTATAAGGGGAAACCCTATACTTCGGCTTGCGTTGCATTGTGTGATGGGACTTGTGTCTTATAATAGCTTCATTTTTCCAAAAAGCATTGCGCTGTTTGTTCTATGCACTAGTATTCTTGGGAGGAAGCCCGTTCCGTGTTATACGGCATGGTCCCTTGTTTTACTCTCTTTTAAAGTAAAGTTTTAAAAAAACTGTTTTATTTCTCACACCAGTCACATGAATGACCAGGAGTTTATTGTTTCAACCTAAACTTTGGGTGCCCCAATTTTCCACACGGGCAGCTAGGAGTTTTGGTTTTGCAGATATTATATAAACAGGAACCTGGTTTACAACTGGAGCTATATTCGGAAAGCTCTGTATCCGTATATTCCTTTCAGTTGTGTTTTGTATTATTTTCTGCTGCACTATAAATTGTAAATCTCTGATATTTATCAAATGCATATTATTTGTTCATACTCTGTATATTCTTGTACTCTGATGTAAATTGTTGTAACAAGCAGTGAAATGTTCTTCTGTTTGCGTTCTGATTTGTCGTGTTCTCAGATAATCCGTTCTTTCTCTTCTCTTCAGAGACCGGGGAAGTTTGGGTCGTTACAATACACCACGAGGTCAAGTCCCTCTAAGCACTCACGGTAAAGCCGAGAGCCTACATCTGAAAGCTCATGTCCGCAAGCCTACATTCAGGATCTGTTTCGAGAATTCACGCATCATCCAGGGACTATGATCGAATACGTTAAAAGCGGCTGAAGGTCAAGCTCCCAAAGCCAAGAATGAAACGACCAGCAAAGACCCATGTGGGTGCAACAGCCCTCCGACGGAAGGGGTCCTAAACCACTATAAATAAGACCCTAAAGTTCACATTAGGGGAGGGCTTTCTTCCTAACTTTTGGTACCATTAGAATTAACTTGAGAAAGAAGATTAATGGAGAATTCCTCTATATAGCATTCTTGTACTTCCAATAAAAGCTTAATGAAAAGGGATCTTCCTATGTGAAAACTTCTCCGTAAGTGTGTATTATTATTTCCCTAGTCATAGTAGTCACAGTTTATCATAAATTATGGAGAGAAACAGGGGTTACACCCTTCAATTTCCTTGAATGACGGTCGAATCTCATCCGCTGAGCTTAGATTCGACCTGATAGTTCTCAGCGATCCTATACCCCTGAGCCCTTGCCTCTTAAGTTCCCACCAGAATTGATTGGAGAAGTGAGTCAATCCTCTTGATTTCCCTTTGGGTCTATCCTTGTTGATCCACTTCCGGTGTTGGCGAGAAATATCGTTAACATTTTGGCGCTAGAAAGAGGGCCGAACCTTCGACCTTAGGGTTAACAGCCACACATTTACTTGTGTTGTTCCGTCCCGGATCGGACTAGCTTTGAAGAACCGAAGTTATGAGCAAGAAACCCAGACAAAGGCTTTCAGGATCTCAAGTGGATAAGTCGATACCACCAGACGTAGGGTAATGGAGGAACAAGAGTTAAGAGCAGAGGCTTTACGAGTAATAAAGCGAAAGAAGAAAATGGGACTACATGCTTACAAGATGGGGAACAACAACTCCTTCCACCTAGGACAAACCATGGCATTCCCCCCAGTGGATCTACATCTGAGGACGTTAGCGTGTCCCCACACTTAAAGGATGCTCTCTATATGCAAGTTAAGGGAATGATGTTCGGACGCGGAATAATGGACGATTTCAACCAGTTTGTCAACAAATGGACTAAAGAGATGACAACCCAATTCCGAAATATTCCAAAAAAAGAGGACGAAAGTATAGGAACCACAACTGGGATGATCCATAGGAGGATTAGACCCCATCAACGAAAAGGGAAGTGTCCACCAAAGATACCCCAGGAATACCACCTTACTACTTCGAGGGAGAATGTTTTCTTCTAAACCAAACGCGAACTCAACTATTGGGCCTCCATGAAGAAGATGCCTAAATATAAAACAAAAACAGGAGGACCTTATTGTCATTACCACTTGATGAATGGACACGAGACTAATCACTGCAGAACTCTCGGGGAAGTCATCGTCAAATTCGTCAGTCAAGGCCGATTAAGAGAGTTCATTAAAAAATCGAGATGAGTTTGAGAAAATCCTTAGGAAAAGGATTAATACACATGTGCCAATATATGTAAAGCCCATCCCTCAGAATTTGAAAGGAAAACCCAAAGGGGTCCAATCACCAATGGATTAAATCCCTCCTCATCGCCAAATTGGCTGGGGTGAGTCTTCCCCCAGAGAGGGATGGTGTGTTAGTCTTTCTCCATGCCCAAATCATAGGGGGAAGGGTTAAAGCATCAAAAGCGTAAGCCGTCATTTCATACCAGAAATGGTCGTGGCGATGCATCTAAAATTAGCACACCCTGCCTCTGCTCGTAGAAGAGTACGCCCTGCCTCTGCTAGAACTAAGCAGTTCTACCTTTGCTCGCAGAAGAGCACGTCCTACCTCTGCTTATGTTCCGCATTACCCGTAGAAGGGATTGAAAACACCTATCATCGCCTACGATGGTCAGGATAGGGAACCCCTTGGAGGGGGTGGCATATAAGCCTCTATTTGTGCCTACGATGACCCGTATAAGGCGTCAAAAGAGTAAATCTTAGCTCTGTGTCTACAATGGCTCCATCTAAGTTTCTAAGCCCTTATCATCATCTATGATGGTCATATCATCATCTATGATGGTCAGGATAAGGCACCTCCTAGAAGGAGGTCGGGTAAGTCCTTGGGCCCTCCTTGTGGATGAGCTAGCCAAGCGCTCCGGACGCACAGGCCCAGAGAGTGGCCAACAAAGCACGTACATCCTCTGCTTTAACATCAAAAGCCCAAGGGGAGGCTCAAAAAGTACATACAACCTTTTCTTCCCAAATAAAATCCGAAGGGGATACTCACTTCTTTAATACCGGAGGAGGTTCCGGTCTACTATGCTAAATTCCCGAATCTGGGTCGATTTGGCAGTTCATTAATACCGGAGCGGGTTCCGGTCACCTAAATATCAATAACTAAATCTGGGTCCATTCAGTTCTTTACAGAAGCCGGAAGGGATTCCGGTCACCTGCATATCAATACCCGAATCTAGGTCCATTCAGTTCTTTACAGAAGCCGGAAGGCGTTCCGGTCACCTACATATCAATACCCAAATCTGGGTCCATTCAGTTCTTTACAGAAATCGGAAGGGGTTCCGGCCACCTACATATTAATACCCAAATAGGGGATCGTTCAGCTCTTTACAGAAGCGGGAAGAGGCTCCGGTCGCCTACATGTTAATACAAATATGGGTACGCTTGGCTCTTTGCAGAAACCGGAAGGGGTTCCGGTCCCTACATATTAATGTCCAAACCTAGGTCTAATCGATTTTTCGACAAAGTTCTAAAGCAAGCTGGCGGTCTTATATACCACAACCTGGAGCAATCCTGCAAAAAAAAAAAATCACCACCAGATTTGGAGCCACTAAGGCCACACCAAACATGCGAAGAACCCAATTCCTGATTCAAACAAGAAAGAATCGCTTGCCCCTCTCGGGAATTCAAGTGAGGGCTCAATTTTTGCCACCAAAGGTGGGCTCATAAACCTCTCAATGAGGTACTTTTAACCTATACATCTATTAGTTGTTCTCATTTTCAATATATCAATTCTTTAGACAACTCTGAAAAACGACGTCATATCATAACATCAGTTCAAAGAGCAACCGGGGAGAAGATTTCGAACGGTTTCAATAACATCCTATGAGTGACTATCCCTTTATTTGTTCTAGGCGTTTTTTTCATTAGAAATATTTCAAGGATAATTGTTTCAAGAAGAAGTTTCCTTATCGACATGCAGTACTGGTAGATTTCCATTCATTGCAACGCCTTTGGAATACGATGATATTGTTTCTAATAAAAGCGATAAAAAAAAGAATATCGTGTGACACATGGTCAGTTCCACTAGAAATCGTGATACAAGTCATTACATAGACACAGTCTTTGTTCTAAGAAATAAAATTTCCATACCCCAAACATGCAACAAAAATCTCTCATTCTGAATCGGGGTTTTTCAAAGCGAACTCTAAAGAAGTACAATCCTCTTTAGCTTTCTTCAACTCATCCTCCAACTTATTGATTTGTTGATATAATTTACCAACCACCGCGTATGAGCTTTCGTAGGATCTCATTGCTAATCTACGTTGTAAACCGCGCATATCCTCGTCTTTCTCTTTCAGTTGCTTTTCCAAATAGGACACTCGTTCCTTGAAGTTTGTGATTGTCACCTTCTGGAGGTAATACATCCTTTTATACCCTGACAGAGGAGGATCGCCAAAAATATCTCTACCACCGGCAGCATTCAGACTTTCCTCCCTAAATTGTGAAGAAGGAGTCTGGAACGAATCTTCCTAGCCACAGATAAGGTGAAACATTGTAATATGAAAATCGCAAACATCTAGTGTGTGTTAACTATATCTTACTTCCCAAAGAAAAAACAGTCACATTATGCTTATTGGTTCATGCACATTATAGGTACCACGTCTACACTAGCACTTATCATGAAACCACACACTACTGAGAATCACAAAATCGACATGAATCACAAAATAAACCACAAGAGAATGTATAATTAATACAACAACATTCAAAATCCCATGTTAAAATCTCCTGCACTGAACCATGCTTCTTGATTTTTTCCTTAAAATTCGAAAATAAAGAGTCCAAAACATAACTGCAATTCAAGTCTTCGGAGAAACAGAGCATTGGTGTAATATGGGAAAATTAATTGTTATTGAAACCCAAGGGGAGAGAGACACCTTGAAAGCGAAAGCCATACATGTGTGACATCAACATCAGAATGACCAGGAGTCATCCTTTTCCCGGAGCCCAAAGAGCTTTCATCCTCGGGGGGTAGCTCCTGATATGTAAGGGTAGGTTCTCCAGCACCTCTTCTGGACTCGTCTGCTTGATCCGTAAGACCTCCTACCTCTCTTTCTATTGTATTGAACTCCCCTCCATCTTCCTCGTAATCTTCAACAAACTCATCAATAAACAACAGTGGCGCAGGATTTATTTTATCGGTCAAGGGGACCCTATGCTCCCGCTTCACCTGCTCGATTTTCTTTAGGACTTTGTCTCTGATAAGGGGGTCAATTGAAGTAAAGCTAAATTCCGAAAGTCTTTAATAATTGTCCTAAAAGGCAAGGAGGAGAGCGTCCTCGTAACACTCCGTGGTGATATTGTCGAGGTGGACATTCAAATTTTTTGAAATTCTATCGGTGGCTTCATAAATAATCCTCTTTACAATGGCAAGCCGGGTGCTCATCTTATCCATCTCGGCGGCATAGTCGTTCTCCAGTTCCATTTTCTTTGCTTTAAGGTCTTCAACCTCCTTCTCTAACTCCTCGTTGACCTTCCTCACCTTCCTAATTAAGTCGTCAACTACTTGCGTTCATTATCTCCCTCTGTCCACTCCCGCTGCAAAGCATCCACTTTATCTGCTAGCACCTTATTCTCTTCCCGTAGAATATTGACCTCAGTCGTCAAAATGGAAGCTGGTCCTCGGGAGACATACCAAGTTTTCATCATCTAAAGAAGAAGAATAAGTTAAAGATAAAATAAAAAGAGAGACAAAAGAGAGAAGGGTGAACATGCATATAATACCAAAAGGAAATCCTGATTTGTTGTCTGTAGAGATCTATTGGGTTCAAGGTAGCAGAAGTTGAGGCAATATCCGCTACTTTAGAGGAAAAAAGACCTGATACCACAAGCTTCTCAAAATCTAAGTTAAGCGAAGGAGGTGTAGGACAAGAAACATACTGAGAGGAATATGGTGCCAAAAGATCGAGCCTTCCCTCATCTACCTCATCAACAACATCGAGAGGGGTAGGATCACCCATAGATTTACCTTTCGAAGAAGTTTCCGGGGAAGCATCAATATTTACCACATGTTAGACAGCTATAAGGAAGGGTCAAAAGTTCGCTTTGTTCTTGGAGTAATGACATTATCTTTTGAAGAGCTATCCGACTCATCACACTTGGATTTCTTCGATGGGGGGTCGACGGCGGGTTGAGCAAGCCTTTTCACGGCCAGGGCGCTGGCCCGACTATAAGCAGCAATGACAGTGGTATCCTAAGAAACTGAGGATCCTAAGCAGAGGGAAGGATGAATTAGAAAATGCAACAACTAAAAAACCGGGAAAAAGATGGCAGAGGTTGCCGAGACAAACGAATTGTTCTCGTCTAAAAGTACCTGGGAAGAGAGGAGATCCTACATTAAACACATCAAAACCCGACAATAGTCCTTTTGGACCAGGGAATTGAATGGGGGGCTACCCCAATATTTTCTGGCCAGGAGAAGTAAACCATACTCGCGGAGTCTTTCGACAGTCAAAAGAAACGACCTACACATATGTTTTACCGGTACGTTAAAGATGGCATCGACCACTGAGCCTCCTCCGGAGTCAAAATCACATCTTTGGAAGAAGGTTCTACAACAGGGAGAGAGTCCAAAAAACCCACCTTCGTCAATAAATTGTCCTGATATGCCGGGTGGACATTGGACAAGGAAATATTAGTCTTCCCACGGCCTAGTTTTATTGATGACATCAATGATCAACCTCTTAACCAGGTTGGTCCTCCATATCGGTGATTCTGAGGTCTCGGAGAACCGGATCATGTGGCGGATAAGGTTAGGACTTAAAGAACTTTGACCCGAAGCAAGTGCCAGAGCCTCCACGCACAAAAGGGTCGTATATGCGTTTAGCGAAAGTTGTATAGGAGCGACTTTCAAATCCACCAAAAGCTTATGTAGAAAAGTGGGAAAAGGAAGAAAACCCCCATGCCAAATATGAATAGTCGAGTACGCGAAGAAACCTTCTGGAGGATTCTTAAGGAAGTTTGGAGAAGCAGCAACCCTGGCCCCCACGCCCATTATGAAAAAATCATCCAATATGGCGTCCATAAACTACTGAGATATAATCAAGGATGGCTTGGGCGCAAATGCCTTCTTAGGACAGGGAACCTTAGAATCCTTGACCTTCTCCTTAACAGGGCTTTTATGAGACATGACTCTGCTAGGTAACATCGTTTCATAATAATACGATCAGTACGAGTATCTTTCACACAAATGCGCATACCACTGGCATTGTCAATATTATTAAATGCCATTACACCTCGATTAATAGAGGTCAAGCAAGCGAAAACCCAAATCAATCCCACATGGGGGAAGCAGGAGAAATCATGCCTTTTTCATACCTTAAATAACGTACGATTGTGCCTAACACGAATGTCTTAAAGACCTTAGCAAAACCGACATAATTACAGAAGGAGACAATCCTGATAACATTATAGTCCTTTCAGGAGTGACATTAGGATTAGCACCTGGACCTATCTGTAACGACCCGTATTTTTTAACAATTTAATAATTAATTTTATTTAATTATTTAAATAATGGTTCGGTAATCCAATGGTTTAAAATAAATAACTCTGAATATTTAATTAATATAATAATTAAATAACATATTTAATTATCGAAATAGTCAGAAATTGCGCAATTCACAATATTGTGTGAATTGGATCATTTATAATATATAATTCAGTATAGAGTTGAATTATATTAACGAATATATTATATAAACGACAGTTGAATGTATAATTATATTATAATTAGAATCGAGCTCGAAATGGCGCGGCAGTTCTTAATATGGTGATTCGAACTTTAAACGAATATACAGAATCCGTTTTAAGCCGGATTTCTGTGAAACAAAAAATGTTTGGAGCTGGTGAAGTATATTTTTCTAATGGAAGAGAAAAATCGAAATTTCATCGTGTAGATTGTGAGTTGTGTCCAAATCAAATTTTCGAAAAGTCATTGTGGAATTCCTTTATAATATATAACGATTTATTTATACTATTAATGGATTTTTAATATAAATTGAATATCGATTTAATCTGGGATTTTTAAATGTCGAGTTATAAATCCCGATATGTTTATTTTGGAGACGGATTATATTCTATGTGAATATATACGATAATATTAATTTATTAATATTTAGTTTAGTTATTTTTAGATATATTTATATTTAAATGGGTTTATTTAGAGCTTTAAAAATAGTCAGTTTTGCAAACGACCTTCATTTTAGACGAAACTAATTTTGTTGGATCCGGAATATTAAATTATTGTTATATCCCAATTTCCATGATTTTTGGAGTCAGTATGTGGCCGTATGGGATTTTAATGTGAAAAACAGTCAATAATTCAACTTTAAAAATACGATGTGTGAGCAAACGGAGTCGGAATTCGACGAAACAAGTTTCTTTGGGTCCGTAATGTCGAACTCTAACTGCATGTCTATTTTCATCAAAAAGGGTATTCATATGTGACCACACGAATTTTTAAATGATAAATACTAGCAGTAGTTGATTAAAGTTGAATAAAATAATCAATAAAAAAATATTAAAATTTACCTATAAATACTAACACATTTCCTAACCCTAACATTTCAGTTTCTCTAGTCAATATTTCTTTTCACCTTTACCATTTCTTAAAAACGTGGGAAAGGGCATCTTTTAAATTCAAAACCAAATCATATTTAATCCTATAAATCATGGGATTAACGTTTTTGAACTCGTGGTGTTGTAAGCTTAAATCTCATGTAAGTTTGGTTAATCTCGATAAAATTTCTGATCCGCGCTAATTTTCCAACGTGACCTAGGGTTTAAACTCGTGAGTATTTGAAGGAGTTTTGGGCGGAATGGAGAGTGTAGTGATGATTGTGGTGGTGTATATAGTTTGTTTGTGAATTTTGGGTTGACTCAGTGGAATTTTGGTGCGTTCTCTGTAGCCCAGGGTTGTTCGACGCATTTCGAGGCGGGGGGTCGGGCAGCAAGTGGAGGGAATGGCTGCGAAGAGGAGGAGTAGAAGTGAATGGCGGTGGTGTTTGTTCGTCCAACCACGGTTTGTGGATGGAGAGAACTAAGGTACGAGTCATGACAATGGTTAGCAAAGTTCAGTAGTTCGCGAGTTTCATCTGGGAAGAAGGAACACACGGAGCGGGTGATTTTGATTTAGGCTGGTGATGGATTGGATAAAGCCCAATAACTCAAGCATTTAATTTAAAAACTATTTAAATTTGTAACACCCCGTAATTCTGTTAATATAAATATTCACAAATTAAAGAATAACTAATCTCAGACGTGAGAATTGTGGGAAACGAGTTGCGCCATTGTGTTCGTCTCGGAATTCTGGTTGAAATAGAGTCCGAGTTTGCGTGATTTGGACTTCGTATGAAGGAGATATGGCCATCGGAAGTTTCAGAAAATTCAAAACAGATTTCAGAAAATTTAAATTTCAAATTCGGAGTCAAAACAGGCTAGGCGGGAAAATTCCCGCCAGGCCCAGGTCGACCCTAGTGTCGACTGGGCAGTCGACCTGCCCCAACCTGGTCGACCATAGAGTCGACCTGGGGGTCGACTTGGCATTCGACCTGCCTCCCCCGAGCAGTTTTTGTTCTGGGCCTTATTTTGACTAAGTGATTACCCATTAGGGTTCTGATCTGATCTGGTTGGCTGAGATTAATTCTGAGTTGATCTGATGGTCTAAATAAATCCTAAACTCTATATATACCTAGGTAGTCTCTCACTCGAAAATCACATGAAAAATAGATTAGCTGCCGTCATGCCATCGCCATGGAACTCAGTGTAGCCGCCGCCAACTAAGAAGGAAGAAAGCTAATCAAAACTCTAATTCTACTCAACTCTAAAGCAAATCAAGACTCTCTTTCTTTTCTAATTGTGAGTATGATGATCTTAATAAGATTATTAGCAAACTAATTAGATTAAGATGTGATATGGATCATAAGAAAATGATTTGAATTGTCATATATGTTGTTGTAAACCTTATGCTATCATGTATGTTGTAAATCCTATGTTATGCGATGATGATATCCTATATGTTGTAAATCATGCTATGATGATATTATATATGTTGCAAGTTTCTATGCTAAGTTGCGATGTTACAAAGCCATGATGTTATTACGTTGTAGTTAGCTTATGAATCATGATGTTGATTATATATATTTGGGCTATGATGATTCACATGATAAATCACATGTACCTATGCAAGTTTAGATTTATTAGTATGTATAATCTCACATATTGTATGACATCTATTTAGATTTAGAATTATGACATCTATTTAGATCTAGAATTATGCTATGAAATGTGTGAGTTCTATGTGTTAGATGCTAGTTCACACCATCATTATGCTACATAAACCACATATGCAAATTTATACATGAACTTGGGTTATGATCATATTATGTAAGTTTTGACATTTAACCAAACAAGTTGACACCTTTAGATCCATGACATGTGTAGTTTTATGCAAGTTTCACCCCTATTATGATTAGATCTATTTTATTTGTCTATATGTTGTGATAATTTATCTTTGTGCCATGAGTTAGACTATTCGAGTCTAACGTATATGTTGCATTGAATAAGCGAACGTATAACGTGGGGTAGGGGCAATATTAAGGATTTAATATTAAGAAATTGGGGTGCAATTGATATGATTTTGCATACCGTAAGTGGATGGCCATAATTGAGTCAATTATGGACATCATTAAAATTGGAATTAATTAATGATTTGAATAGGGATATATTTAAAACTGGGGTAAAAGATTATAAGTGTTAATCAATGCTTAGGACACGAGGTTGGACTCGTTTGTAACGTAAAACTGCCCGGACCCGCCCGGCAAATCCAGTAGTCACAAATGTCAGCCCAATGTGAGAGGTCCTAGGTCCAAATTAAAGCATAACAGTTGTAAAGACATTAGGTTAGACTCTTTTATGGTGTAAGACTGCCCGGACCCGCCCGGCGAATCCAGCTGCCATAAATGCCAGTCTAATGTGAGAGGTCTTTATGAGTTTATGGCCTGAATGAATTAAGAAATACTTAACCAGATAAACATGTGTAGTGGGATATGGGGGTTAAGTAGGTGCCTTGGGTGGCATGAGGAATCTAGTAGGTGCCTTTAGTGGCATTTGAAATACGATTAGTAAGACTTAACCAAACACACATGTAAATGAACATGACTAAGAAGAGGGTTAATTGGGATATACTAGTGGGGACAAGCTTAGGTGGATAGCTTGTGGTAAGTAATTGGGAGCCCATTTCAACCAGTAAGCCAAAACGTATCTTTGTGGGCTCGACCCAAGTCGAGGACGGGACACGCATACTGGGCTTGACTATAAGAGGCCAAACGAGGTAGCAGTGGCAACGCAAGTCCAACGGGTTTCATATGCGTGTGTGGACCCGGGCTGGTAGGTAAGACGTTGTTGCATCGTGTAGGTATAAGCCGTGCATCCTCAAGTTGTATCAGGTTGCCACTTTATGGGAGTGATACACCCCACTGTGGGGCCAGCACGGGTATCTACGAGTAGGGAGCCGATCGAAAGTGGGTAGTGGGGTACACCTAGCGGAGATAGGGGCAGGCGGCACCTATGTAGTCAGCTAGGGGTACACGAAGTTATTTATAAAATTTCTAAGTGAAGTAAGTGGGTGGTGGGGTACACCTAGAGGAGATAGGGGCAGGCGGCACCTATGTAGTCAGCTAGGGGTACACAAAGCTATTTATATAATTTCTAATTCGGTGAGTTGGATCAACCTTTAGGGTGACTGGTGTGGTGCAGTGTAGTAATTATTCGTTAGTAATTAGGTGTGCCTTTAACGTTATCTTTATCTGCTCTTCCATACCCAATAGTTTATAGACATTTCCTTATTTTCCAGCTTATGCCTTAGTCTAGTTATTTTGATAATAGTATTGTTAGAATTATCATACTCGCCAGACTTTATGTCTGACCCCCTCTATTTCTATCCTTTTCCCCCTCCAGGTCCTCAGGGTGGGCCCAGCTCTAGTGGAGCTTGATTGGATTGCTTTATCTCTCTTTTGGAAAGCTTGGACCGTTGAAGTAAAGTCCAGCTTATTATCTTCTTTAATGGCTATTTATGACATGGGATTATGTATTTTGTTTTATCAAGATGGATATTGTACTTGACTCTGATTTATGGTTTTATGATGTAACAAACATGTTTAATTTCCGTTGCAATGAAATAAAGTTTTAGATTTCCAAGTACTACTTATTATCTGTCTTGTTGTAATTTTTCTGTTCTATATTCACTTAAAACCTCCATGGAAGTTAATGCATTCCCTTTGTGAGTGACATTAATGGACGTGGGGTGTTACACGTGGTATTAGAGCTTAAGGTTACCAGAACAGATAATTTTTTTAGAAAAACTATTTTTCTAGAGTATTTTTGGAAGAAGTGTTTTCAAAAACATGTCTTGATGAGTAATTTAAAGAGGAAAGTTTTATGAAAAACATAATCCCCAATAGCCATATATCTTTATCTTTCGAATTCTCCATTTTGAATCTTTCCTTTTTCGTTTCAGCATGGCTGAAGATCTTAAGCTTCCGGAGGGTGTAACGATACCAGGATGGTATAGGAGGTTATTAGAGGCTAGGGCCGCTGCAGGTCTAACCAATGTTCCTCCACCACCAGTTGCACCTGCTCCTCCTCCTCCCCCTCCTCGCGCTGATACTTTTGCAAAGACATGCAAGGAATTTAAGGCTATGGTGGGAAACCTTTTCAAGGGTCAGAAATGTTTGTGGAAGTTAGAGACTGGCTTAAGGAGGTGGAAGAATTGCTAGAAATCTTTGAAGTAGAAGAAGGGAGGAAAGTCAATTTAGCAGCTTGGTTAATGAAGGGCGAGGCCTCGTTTTGGTGGGAGGTCACTAATGGGGAGCGTCCTGTTGATTCTTGGGCGGATTTCAGACGTAGGTTTGAGGCAAAGTTTCTCTCAAGGGCAGAAGAGAATCTATACATGGAAAGGTTCTTGACAATAAAGCAAGGAAGCTCATCAGTGAAAGAATATGTCAACAAATTTAATCAGTTAGCAAGGTTTGGCTTGGACTTAGTGAACACGCCGGAGAAGAAGGCTCTGAAGTTCGTTAAAGGCTTGAATGAGCCATTGCAAGGGTTGGCTATGACCCACATCCCTATGGGGGCCACCTTTGAGAAGCTAGTAGACATGGCACTCATGCACGAGGAGAAAGGCGCTAATGCTAATAAGGCACCCGAGAAGAAAGGGGATCAGAAGAAACCACAACAGCAAAACAAGAAGGGTGGTAAAGACAATAATGGCAAAGGAAAGAAAAGATGCTTTAACTGTGGGACACCAGGCCATCTCAGCAAGGATTGCAGAAAGAAAAAGAAGACTGGCTGTTTTCACTGTGGTGAAGCGGGACATTAGGTGAAGGACTGCCCAAAGAAGGGTCAGAGGGCAGGGTCTACCTCGGGAGGACAGGTGCAGGCTCTTATGGCACCAGGGCAGGCAAGGGGACAAGTTCAGGCTCTCACGGTCCCACTGCTGCAAGAACGAGGTAGAACTATTTCTGTTGAAAGCTTAGTTTTTCTGTTTGATCATCCTGTCCGTACCTTATTCGATTCGGGCGCATCGCATTCGTTTATCTCTACATCATTAGTTGAATCACTGCACTTAAACACCAATTTAGTAGAGGACCCCTTAGTTGTTTCGAATCCAATTGGGGGATTAGCTTATTTGTCTATGATATGTTTGGATTTGAAAATTTCTGTACTTAGCGTTGAGTTTAGATGTGATGCTTATGTTTTGGGCTTCACGGGCTATGGGCTAAATTTAGGAATGGATTGGTTATCCAGAAATGGGGCCGTTCTTGATTGTGAAAGGAGAGTGGTTAGGCTCATGACTCGCCTTGGCAACACTCTCGAAATCTTTTGTAATCCCATAAATTCCGTTATGCTAAGTTATCTAGAATCGCATGATGCATCTGTGGAGAATCTACGATATGTTAGAGTGGTCCGAGAATACTCGGATGTGTTTGAGGAGGCGAAGGGCTTGCCTCCGAAGCGAGAGATAGATTTTCGAATATATCTTGTGGATAATGCAAAACTAGTATCTTTGCCAGTACGCCACATGGCTCCTCGTGAAAGGAGGGAACTAAATAAGGAAGTGAAGGAGTTGCTTGAGAAGGGGTTCATAAGACGAAGTATATCGGAGTGGGGTGCTCCAGTAGTATTTGCCACGAAGGCTGATGGGTCCCTTAGACTTTGTGTGGACTATAGAGAACTGAATAAGCTTACTAAGAAGAACAGACACCCACTGCCGAGGATTGACGATCTCTTCGATCAGTTAGTTGGCGCCTCAGTGTTTTTGCAGTTGGACTTAGCCACTGGTTTCCATCAGTTGGGAGTGGCTGAGGATAGCATAGAAAAGACTGCCTTTAGGACTCTGGACGGTTTCTATGAATGGCTAGTGATGCCCTTCGGTTTGACAAATGCCCCCGTATACTTTGTTCATTTGATGAGTAGGGTGTTTAGGGAGTACCTTAATAAATTCGTGGTGGTCTTTGTAGATGACATCTTGATCTTTTCTAAGGACGAAGAAGAGCATACCCTACATCTTAGGGAAGTGTTGGAGACCCTTCGAGCACATAATCTTAAAGCTAAATTTACTAAGTGTCACTTTTGGAGAGAGGAAGTGCGATTCTTAGGGCACGTGGTTTCCAAAGAAGGGATAGCTGTGGATCCCGCGAAGGTGGTGGCCATCCAAGATTGGAAGGTCCCTAAAAATGCTACCGAAGTAAGGAGTTTCTTGGGGTTGGCTGGCTACTATAGGAATTTTATCAAAGACTTCGCAAAAATATCAGCTCCATTGACACGCCTGACGAAGAAGAACCTAGTCTTCGCGTGGGACGTAGATTGTGATGATGCGTTCCAATGTTTAAAGAGAGCTTTGACCTCAGCTCCAGTCTTAGTGCTGCCAGACGGGAATAAGCCGTTTACTGTTTATACCGATGCTTGTGGGACAGGACTAGGCGCAGTCTTAATGCAAGAGGGAAGGGTAATAGCTTATGGGGGAAGACAGTTGAGAGCGCACGAGAAAAATTACCCTACGCATGACCTAGAGTTAGCCGCAATTGTTTTCGCGCTTAAGTCTTGGCGCCATTATCTTCTTGGCGAGAAATTCGAATTATTCACTGATCACAAATCGTTAAAATACTTATTCTCTCAAAAGGACTTGAACTTAAGGCAGCAAAGGTGGATGGAGTTCTTAGCATCCTACGACTTCGAGATAGCATATACCCCTGGCAAGGGTAACGTAGTGGCCGATGCCTTAAGTGGAAAAAGATTATCCTTAAGTCCTTTGTTTGTTGAGCGGCGAAGTTTAGAGTTCATTTCTATGTTTGACTTTACACCGTCCATTGACTTTGTACCCAGATTGCTAGCATCCTTGGAGGTCAGACCTACGCTTTTGGGATGGATTGGTGAGGCACAACGAGACGACCCACAATTGGTTGAGTTAGTAGAAAAGCTCAAAAGAGGGGAGTCATCAAGCCATCTCCGTAGGTATACCCTAGATGATAAGGGATGGTTACGTAGGGATAGTAGACTTTGTGTACCAAGAGATGAAGACTTGAGGAAGACTATTCTTGATGATGCACATCGTTCGAAGATGACCATTCATCCCGGCGGGGACAAGATGTACAAAGACATGAAGCGAGTTTTCTTTTGGGCCAGTATGAAGAGGGATGTAGCCGAGTATGTCGCTAGATGCTTGGTGTGCCAACAAGTAAAAGCGGAGCAAAAGAAACCCGGTGGGTTGCTTCACCCATTGGAGGTTCCACTATGGAAGTGGGAAAGTGTCTCGATGGACTTTGTGGATGGATTACCAAGATCAAGGAAGGGTAATACGGGGATTTGGGTTATAGTAGACAGACTTACTAAAAGCGCCCATTTCATTCCCGTGAAGAGTAAGAGGACTGCTCCATGGTTAGCTTCTGTATACGTCCGAGAGATAGTTCGTTTGCATGGTGTTCCTTCTAACATAGTAAGCGACCGTGATCCTATCTTTACTAGCGAATTTTGGAAGAGCTTGCAAGAGGCGGTAGGGACTCAGTTATGTTTGAGCACCGCGTATCATCCTCAGACGGACGGCTAGACCGAGAGGGTGAATTGTATTCTAGAGGATCTTTTGAGGCTATGTATCCTAGACGTTGGGGGTACATGGGAAGAGCATCTTCCGTTGGTGGAGTTTGCATATAATAACAGCTTTCAATCTAGTATTGGCATGGCACCTTTCGAAGCTCTTTATGGACGACCTTGTCGTTAACCTACATGTTGGTGGGAATCTGCGGATAAGATCTTACTTGGACCCAATATGATTAGAGAGACTTCGGAGAAGATCGATTTGATTCGAAGGAGGATGAAGACGGCGCAAGATAAGCAGAAATCTTATGCAGACAAAAGGAGGACAGATCTTGAGTTTGATGTTGGGGACATGGTCTTTATCAAATTGTCTCCATTACGAAATGTCGTTCGCTTTGGGTTTGTTGGGAAATTAGCACCAAGGTTTGTAGGTCCGTTTCCTATTAAGGAGAAGATTGGACAGATGGCATATAGAGTGGAGTTGACTGTAGTGGTGTACACGACGTATTCCATGTGTCACATTTGAGGAAGTGCTTGCACGAGACCGCGGAAGTGGTAGAGCCGAGCTTGCTTAGAGAGGTGGATATAGAGCATGATGCGACAATTCGACGAGCTCCTACGCGCATTCTTGGGTCGGATACCAAGAAGTTGAGGAATCGAGAGGTCAGACTAGTCAAAGTGCAATGGGGAGATGATGAGAGCAACGCTACTTAAGAGACAGAAGCGAAGATGCGTTCGTTGTACCCTTTCCTTTTTTAGGGTATGTCTTTTAATTTCTCCTTTATCGCTTAGCTTGTACTTATCTTATCTTTAGTATGTCCTCTCGCTAGTATCTTTGACCTTTAGTTAGGATAATCCTATGGATGAAACATGTGTTTGAGACATGTTATGTATGATGGATGCAAAGTGGATGCAAGTGTTTGCTAGTTGTTGCTCGTGGACGCATATACACACACTATTAGGCACTAGATCGGCTCAGTCACTTCATATTGCATATTGCATATATATGGATGTATTTAGTAAAATGGATGTATGAGGATTTTTTTCATATGGATGCTGCATTCAGATGATGATTGTGCATGCATATAGAGATAATATGTAGCATTAAGGAACTTTTGCATACATAATGGACGCATGGCACTATCATGATTTGCATTAAGGAGGTCAACTGAATCAGTGGACTGCCTGATTTTGCATTAGATATGGACATATACACACACTATGCATTTAAACATGAAAGCATTAGAAGTCTATAAGGACAATGGATGCCTGTGTTTGATGGTTGAGTAGATGGACGATTGGATGTTAGGATATACATTCTTCTTGACTTGAAGATTTCGGGGTCGAAATCCTTTAAGGAGGGGAGAATGTAACACCCCGTAATTCTGTTAATATAAATATTCACAAATTAAAGAATAACTAATCTCAGACGTGAGAATTATGGGAAACGGGTTACGCCATTGTGTTCGTCTCGGAATTCTGGTTGAAATAGAGTCCGAGTTTGCGTGATTTGGACTTCGTATGAAGGAGATATGGCAAACGGAAGTTTCAGAAAATTCAAAACAGATTTCTAGAAAATTTAAATTTCAAATTCGGAGTCAAAACAGGCTAGGTGGGAAAATTCCCGCCAGGCCCAGGTCGACCCTAGTGTCGACTGGGCAGTCGACCTACCCCAGCCAAGTCGACCATAGAGTCGACCTGGGGGTCGACTTGGCATTCGACCTGCCTCCCCCGAGCAGTTTTTGTTCTAGGCCTATTTTTGACTAAGTGATTACCCATTAGGGTTCTGATCTGGTTGACTGATATTAATTCTGAGTTGATCTGATGGTCTAAATAAATCCTAAACTCTATATATACCTAGGTAGTCTCTCACTCGAAAATCACATGAAAAATAGATTAGCCGCCGTCATGCCATCGCCATGGAACTCAGTGTAGCCGCCGCCAACTAAGAAGGAAGAAAGCTAATCAAAACTCTAATTCTACTCAACTCTAAAGCAAATCAAGACTCTCTTTCTTTTCTAATTGTGAGTATGATGATCTTAATAAGATTATTGGCAAACTAATTAGATTAAGATGTGATATGGATCATAAGAAAATGGTGTGAATTGTCATATATGTTGTTGTAAACCTTATGCTATCATGTATGTTGTAAATCCTATGTTATGTGATGATGATATCCTATATGTTGTAAATCATGCTATGATGATATTATATATGTTGCAAGTTTCTATGCTAAGTTGCGATGTTACAAAGCCATGATGTTATTATGTTGTAGTTAGCTTATGAATCATGATGTTGATTATATATATTTGGGCTATGATGATTCACATGTACCTATGCAAGTTTAGATTTATTAGTATGTATAATCTCACATATTGTATGACATCTATTTAGATCTAGAATTATGACATCTATTTAGATCTATAATTATGACATCTATTTAGATCTAGAATTATGCTATGACATGTGTGAGTTCTATGTGTTAGATGCTAGTTCACACCATCATTATGCTGCATAAACCACATATGCAAATTTATACATGAACTTGGGTTATGATAATATTATGTAAGTTGTGACATTTAACCAAACAAGTTGACACCTTTAGATCCATGACATGTGTAGTTTTATGCAAGTTTCACCCCTATTATGATTAGATCTATTTTATTTGTCTATATGTTGTGATAATTTATCTTTGTGCTATGAGTTAGTGTAACACCCCACCTCCGTTAAGGTCACTCACAAAGGAAATGTCTTAACTTTGATGGAGCATTTTAGTAAACAGAACAGAATATTACAAGACAGATATAAAAATAGTACTTGAAAAACTTTATAACTTTATTGCAGCGGACAGAAATCAGTTTGGTTACAACTTTACCAAAAACTCAAGTACATATATATCAGGCTTGTTCAGAAGCCATCAGAGTACAAAACTTTAAATTCATAATCCCCACAGAACGGAAGTTATACAGAGCCAAGCCATACTTTAAGCACTTCAAGCGGAAGAAATCTGGATCAAGCTAGAGTACTCCCTTCTACAAAACCTGGGGGGAAACGGAAGAAAGGAGGTGAAACAACAAGGGTCAGACAAAAAGTCTGGCAAGTCCAGTGATTTTCAGTTATGAACAGATAATAATAACATGACATGAAAATAAAACTGGATGAGAGATAACTGTAACAGGTGTAGCAGATATAATAGAAGAACAGAAGAACAGAATGATATAAGCTATTGCTTTACACTTCTCTGCACTAATACTAGTATAACAGAATTAGGTGTCACCCTAATGTCTAAACTGAAACAGAAACGGGTACAGAATAATTTCCACAGAAGAGAATGCTAGTAATGGGCCTTTAACACCCCAACAGAAACAGACAGAAACAGAATGCTAATAATGGGCCTTTACCACCCGAACAGAAACAGATAGAAACAGAATGCTAATATTGGGCCTTTACCACCCGAACAGAAACAGACAAACAGAATGCTAATAATAGGCCTTTACCACCCGAACAGAAACAAACAGAAACAGAATGCTAATATTGGGCCTTTACCACCCGAACAAAAACAGACAGAAACAGAAACTGATTAATCCCTATGGAAATAGAATGTAGAATTAGGTGTACACTAGTAAATGGGCCTTTACCACCCGAACAGACGGTACCACGCAGAAACAGACAGGTGTTACCACCCAACAGAAACAGACGGTACCAACAGAAACAGACAGAACTAAGTGTACCCTAAAATCCTACCCCAAGCGATCGGCTCCCTAAACATAAATACCCTGTGTCAGCCCCACAGTAGGGTGTATCACTCCCTAAAGTGACAACCAATTGGCACAGACCTATTTACAGAAGTCACAGCGTCTTACATCCTCAGAGGCAGACCGGGATCCATGCATGCACATGACCCGGTTGGAATGCACCATCAACACCCCTCGCCATTTTCAGAATGAACCGATTATAATTAGTTCAGTTAAGCGTGCCCGGACCCTACCTACTGTTGGGTCAAAGTTTTGATACCAGAAAGGGTTACTGACTAATATGGGTCCCAAACAACAGATGACACAAGTAATTCCCCTCCTAACCTTGTGTCCCTAGACTAACAGATTTCAGATTAACTTGTTTAGCAGTTTCAGACATACAGAATTCAGATCAACTAGTTCACAGATCAGATAAGTTTTCAGACTAACGGATCAGATATACATATTTAACAGATTTACATATTTGTCTAACTTTGCAATTGGGCCTACAGATTCACGGAATAGATTAATTAAATTTATCAGTCTAGTGGGTTTAATCCTATCCGCCCAACACGTTTTAGACATCATATTTATCTCAGATTTTCATTAATTAAACATTAATGCCCAGACCTCTCACATTAGACTAACAGTTTGCGGCTACTGGTTAGGCCGGTTGGTTCCGGGCAGATTTCTGCCGCAAACTGAGTCTAACCTCGGGTTTCAAGCACGTTATTACTAACTTCTCACATTAGAACCTATTGTTTGCGGCCACTGGATGTGTCGGGCGGTTCCGGGCAGAATTACGCCGCAAACTCATTCTAACCTCGAGTTAGCCATGTTCATCTTTGCGGCCAATTAATTAATAATTTACCATTTATGCCCACACCTAATATACATGTCAATTATTCATAACTATAACAGATTTAAGAAAAAGGACATAGGTTGTAAACTAGATTTAGGTCTATGCATATTCTGTGAATTGGAAGAAGAGGAACCATGGTATGTTAACATGTGACTTGAGACATTGGACATAACGCATATTTTGAATTAAGATCTATTATAACTAGATTTTTAGGCATATTGTTTATATAACAATTCATGATTTGAAAGAGAATATGACTTAGGTGTGAAGATCTATATTAAGATTTGATAACTATCAAAGGTGAATAACACCTAAGTAGGAGATTTTTGAATATATGACATGCATGGAAATCGATGGCTATATTTGGTATAATTTATATGTGAATCTTTTGTACTAGGCAAGTTGAACTAAATTGGGACATGTAAATTATGACCATAATCTGTGACATGTAAATTCAATGCAAACGTGGGGTATATGGTCATAGTGTGAATCGTGACAACTATTTAGGCATGCAAACTTAGGCCAAATTTATAATTAGGCAAGATATGTTTGTGAAACTTTAAGGAATGATTAAATCTGTTATATTTGCCTAATTTGCTAGTTCTGCTATATTTGCCTAATCTACTAGTCCTGTTATATTGCCTAATCTGCTAGTTTACAACCTATGTCCTTTTTCTTAAATCAGTCACAGATTAGCCATGTCCAATTATGCCACATTCATTATTTGTCCCAAACATTTTAGCGTTCGTGCGTTAATCTCTTAGGAGATTGGCGCAGGCTCGTAGTAGCCTGGCTATAGAACAGAAAGAAGAAGAGATACAGAATAAAATAGATCAGAACAGAACATACACAATCTCAAATTCAGATTTACAATCATGTCACAATTATGATTAAAGTTTATATCGGAAAATAATTGCACTTGCCTTGATTGGATTAAAGAAGAAGAAGAGTTGCAGTTGTTCTCTTTTAATTTTAATCAGTTTGGAAGAAGATGCTTTAGTCCTAGTTCCAGTTCAGATTTCAGCAGAGTAGCGACGCCATTTTTTTATTTTAATTAGAACAGAGGCAGAGTATAGGCAGAATGAAATGGTGTAAAGAGAATGAGGCTAGGGGGCTGTTTATATAGGTTTAGAGTCATGAATCTGGTCAGAAAATCGGGCCAAAAACATCAGAATGCATCAGGTTCAGAAAGTGGGTTCGGGGGGGCAGGTCGACCCCCAGGTCGACTACCCAGTCGACCTGGTCAGGGAGGGTCGACTACCCAGTCGACTCCCCAGTCAACCTGGTCAGGGGGGTCGACTACCCAGTCGACTCCCTAGTCGACCTGGGTCCTGGGCGGGAAATTTCCCGCCCAGCCTGCTTCTGGGTCTGAATTCGAATTTTGAATTCGAATTTCGAGCTGTCTTCGATTCTGAAAATTCCTGAAACTTCGGAGGGTCATAACTTGATCATACGGACTCCGTTTTTCGAAAACTCAGACTTGTTTTCAAGTAGAATTCCGAGACGAATGCAATGGCGCCACCCGTTACCCTTAATTCTTATTTTAAAAATTAATTATTCTCCGATTTATTAATTATACGATCACAGAAAATACGGGGAGTTACAGTTAGACTATTCGAGTCTAACGTATATGTTGCGTTGAATAAGCGAATGTATAATGTGGGGTAGGGGTATTATTAAGGATTTAATATTAAGAAATTGGGGTGCAATTGATATGATTTTGCATACCGTAAGTGGATGGCCATAATTGAGTCAATTATGGACATCATTAAAATTGGAATTAATTAATGATTTGAATAGAGATATATTTAAAACTGGGGTAAAAGATTATAAGTGTTAATCAATGCTTAGGACACGAGGTTGGACTCGTTTGTGACGTAAAACAGCCCGGACCCGGCAAATCCAGTAGTCACAAATGCCAGCCCAATGTGAGAGGTCCTAGGCCCAAATTAAAGCATAACAGTTGTAAAGACACGAGGTTAGACTCTTTTATGGTGTAAGACTGCCCGGACCCGCCCGGCGAATTCAGTTGCCATAAATGCCAGTCTAATGTGAGAGGTCTTTATGAGGTTATAGCCTGAATGAATTAAGAAATACTTAACCAGATAAACATGTGAAGTGGGACATGGGGGTTAAGTAGGTGCCTTGGGTGGCATGAGGAATCTAGTGGGTGCCTTTAGTGGCATTTGAAATACGATTAGTAAGACTTAACCAAACACACATGTAAATGAACATGACTAAGAAGAGGGTTAAGGGGGGTATACTAGTGGGGGCAAGCTTAGGTGGATAGCTTGTGGTAAGTAATTGGGGGCCCATTTCAACCAGTAACCCAAAACGTATCTTTGTGGGCTCGACCCAAGTCGAGGACGGGACACGCATACTGGGCTTGACTATAAGAGGCCAAACGGGGTAGCGGTGGCAACGAAAGTCCAACGGGTTTCATATCCGTGTGTGGACCTGGGCTGGTAGGTAAGACGTTGTTGCATCATGTAGGTATAAGCGTGCATCCTCAAGTTGTATCGGGTTGCCACTTTAGGGGAGTGATACACCCCACTGTGGGGCCAGCACAGGTATCTACGAGTAGGGAGCCGATCGAAAGTGGGTAGTGGGGTACACCTAGCAGAGATAGGGGCAGGCAGCACCTATGTAGTCAGCTAGGGGTACACGAAGTTATTTATAAAATTTCTAAGTGAAGCAAGTGGGTGGTGGGGTACCCCTAGCGGAGATAGGGGCAGGCGGCACCTATGTAGTCAGCTAGGGGTACACAAAGCTATTTGTATAATTTCTAATTCGGTGAGTGGGATCAACCTTTCGGGTGACTGGTGTGGTACAGTGTAGTAATTATTCGTTAGTAATTAGGTGTGCCTTTAACGTTATCTTTATCTGCTCTTCCATACCCAATAGTTCATAGACATTTCCTTATTTTCCATCTTATGCCTTAGTCTAGTTATTTTGATAATAGTATTGTTAGAATTATCATACTCGCCAGACTTTATGTCTGACCCCCTCTATTTCTATCCTTTTCCCCCTCCAGGTCCTCAGGGTGGGCCCAGCTCTAGTGGAGCTTGATTGGATTGCTTTATCTCTCTTTTGGAAAGCTTGGACCGTTGAAGTAAAGTCCAGCTTATTATCTTCTTTAATGGCTATTTATGACATGGGATTATGTATTTTGTTTTATCAAGATGGATATTGTACTTGACTCTGATTTATGGTTTTATGATGTAACAAACATGTTTAATTTCCGTTGCAATGAAATAAAGTTTAAGATTTCCAAGTACTACTTATTATCTGTCTTGTTGTAATTTTTCTGTTCTATATTCACTTAAATCCTCCATGGAAGTTAATGCATTCCCTTTGTGAGTGACATTAATGGACGTGGGGTGTTACAAAATTGTTATACAAAATTTTAATTAGAATATCTCGATCATACTGTGTCAGAATTTCGAACGGTCAGTCATGTTAGGATCGTATGGACGGTGGCTACACAATGGAACTAGTTCAGAGGGAATTGGAGCTCGCTACAATTTATTGTAAAACAAAACGTCCATTTGAATCAAAGATAGTTATCATTATTTAACGATAACCATCCAATGTGAGTAAATATAACTAACTCTGTACAATTTATATTTTTATAAATATAATCTAGTGTTGATAAATGATGATTGATTGTTGTGTGTTGATTATTTGGTTGAATTGCTGATGTATTGGTTGAAATTATAGATAACGATATATAGATAAATCGTTAATAAAATATTGATTCTGTTTATCAGAATATTTCATATTGAAATGAAATCGATGTTATTTATATTGTTTAACATCTGTGGATGTAGGGAAATAGATTGGAGGGATCTAACTAGATTCCTCAATATTTATAATACTGTTTGTTTTCATATATTGTGATATATAATATGATATGTAATTTGTGATTTGTTATGATGATACTAGTCTGTTTAATTGGTGTTTTAAATACCATAAGAAACACTGTAATGTTAGAGGGAATTTTCAAAGTGTATTTTGAAAAGGAAATATTTATTTAGAAAATAAAAGGAATTATAAAAGGAAATGTTTATTTAGAAAATAAACAGAATTATAAAAGGAAATATTTGTTTAGAAAATAAATAGAATCATAAAAGGAATATTTGTTTAGAAAATAAATAGAATTATAAAAGGGGTATTTGACGAGATGTAAAAGAATTATGAGAAGATTGTTTAAAGTGGATATTAAATAGAAATCTGTTTTAACAAATAGATTGAGAAGATTAATTTATAAATGTTGTTTTATAAAGTAAATAAAATATTTATCATTTGATAAACGGAATATATAAGACTGAATTTATATAGAGAAGTAAGAATCAGTTTTAACACCGATATTTTAAATGGAATTTCAGCAACATTTATAAAGGTGATTACAAGTGTTAGAAGAATAAAATGAGATTTTATATAAATAATTTTATAATTAGAAGTATAAATAGAAATTGGATTTGGGATATTGTTTTAAATACGAAATCAAACTGTTATGATTGCAAAGAAGAAATATTATTTACATTTAATGTGAATAAAGGATTTGAGTGAATATTTTGCTAATAAAATATTTATAAAGGAAATAGGGTTTGAAATAGGAATTTAAAATGGAGTTAAAGGAATTAGAAACTGACTGGAGATTAGTTAAGTTGAACAGCTGTCTGGGTATTGATCTGATGTGGGTTTCGGCCTTCGGGGTTAATACGTAGGGGGTTGTTCTCTTACTAGTTTACAGTTAGAGACTGATATATGTAAGAAGATAGTGATGCGTGAATCAGAAATGGAAATGTTTTCCACGGTTTATAACGTATATTCTCTAAAATTAGAAAATAAGGATTTGATGAATATATGGAAACGAGAAATGGGGAAATGAATAAATATTGATTGATGATTGATCAATAGAATTTCCATCTGGAAATAATATCGTTGTTTGCACACATGTTTTTATTTGATAGTTAAATCACTGACTATCAAAGTTTTTGACCATTTTTCCGTTGTCAATACGGAGAGACTGGGATCAGATTCATTATCTGAAAACCACTCCATATGGCATTAGCGTTGCAAATCAAATATGATGAAAATAATTGAAGACGGAGTTATGCAAGGGCTGTTCAGTAAATCCAAGGTAGAAATTGCCTAAGATGGATTTACCGAATAGTACCTTCGGTTTGTCCAGTCCCAGGACGACTTGTATGGAAGAATGTCTGATGTGGTATATTCAATAGATCGCGTAAGTTGATCTCTTCAAACGTATTTACGTTTGGTGGAGAAGGAATTCGTTTCTCTTAGCTGTATACCCATGGTATTTGTAGGGAAATCAATTTGTGTTTTGACTGGTATGACGATGTGACATTCGAAGTAAATAAAGGTGTGGTCTATACGTTTTAGCCTCTAGCCTCACAACCAGGAAATGGTATATAATCGGGTAGGGCGCATGGCTAAGTGGTTAGCTGTCAATTAGGATGTATTGTCACCTGATCTAGAGAAATTCCATTTACTTCTATACTCTATTTCGATGTTGTCCCTTTCGGGAAACAGTTACTGATCCCAACCGTTGGTGATAATACGTTCGGTACACTCAAGAAAAATGAGTGATCGGTCATGTTTAGACGGGGTTACAAGATGTTTTTGTTGAACCCGGTCTATTCCTCTCTAGAGATACACTGTCGGAAGGTGATCTCATGCCTTGCCAGTTGGAATTCATTAACCATTAAGCGCCCACAGTTTTAGATTATATACTATGTATGTGGAACGTGAGATGAAAGTGTTCTGCAAGATGATTATTATATTATGGTTGATAGAGACTATCATAATATCGAGGGAGTTTTGATGTAAAATATCATTGTTTCTTTCAAAAGGATTTCGAAATGTTAAATCAAGTGTTTTGGATTCTCATAAGGGAAAATCCCATTTCGTGTTATACGGCATGTGTTAACCCTCTTTTTGGCCAGAGTCTCAACAAACAAAGTCCAAACGCGCAGTCAAATATAAAGCCGCATTTTAGGAAGCCCAACAGCCAATAAGGAGTCCAAAACAGTCACGCATCGGTCCACGTCCAGATTCAACAAATAACAGCTCACTCTGGAAGAATAGGCCTCCCAGTCGACCGAGTTTATCGGAGTGAGTCGACCGATTATTTCGGGCCAGGGTGGAAATCTTCTAACGAGACAATCCAACTAATATCCCGACTTCCAAGGAGATAAAGGCGGTCAACTGTATGTGGACAAAGCTCTGCTTTTGATATACCTCATCATGTGTACCACGTCAGCCACAACTTCCGAGGATACTATTTATGA
This sequence comes from Allium sativum, assembly GCA_030737875.1. Classification (NCBI taxonomy): domain Eukaryota; kingdom Viridiplantae; phylum Streptophyta; class Magnoliopsida; order Asparagales; family Amaryllidaceae; genus Allium; species Allium sativum. The sequence goes on along the minus strand of CM060922.1, from coordinate 898,056,002 downwards.
ACAATGGAGTTAGTCTTCCAGCCGCAACTTGAGCCAATGGATTGACTCCACGTGTCCGGGCCTTCCCGAAATGGCCGGACCATTTCATAACAGCCCAAGCTGCATTTTACACCTATGAATACCTCCAAGCTTAAAGAGGAAAAAGGGAGATTTCTTTTGGCCGGATGGCCTCTATAAGCTTTTCATCTCTACTCTTCTCCAAAATCTCAATCTCTGAAAATGAAGAAAAGAAGATAATCATTTTCTTTCTTTTCTTCAAACAGGAGAAACATTGTACTTGTAATCAAAGGAGAAAGAAATAATATATAAAGTGGACGTAGGCATTGTCTTTGCCGAACCACTAAAAATTCTGTGTGTGCTCCCCATTCTTTTACTTTTTTACTGCATTTTTTATCTTTAGTGGTGTGTTGATCACGCGATTGGGGGTTGATCGTCACTAGTAACCAACTTTTGACGTCAACATTTTGGCGCGCCAGGAAGGTGAAAAGCGCACTGACGCCGCCATCGAGCTCCTACTTATCTCAGGTCATGGCGAACAAACGAAAGAAAGGCGCAACCTCCTCTCGTCCCGCAAACGCCGATGCAGCGGATATCGATGCTGCCGAAGCAAGCCACGAAATTTCCTCTCATGATGACATGCCTCGATTCCATACCCGGGGCGACATGGATAAAATCATGATCGAACTCAGAGACCATATGACATCTCAGGGTAGATTCCTCGAACGACTTCAGCAGTTGATGGATCAACTTCTCGGTCGATTGGAAAAGGGGTTGAATGCTTCAACATCAATTCCTCCACAAGCCGAGACTGGGGCAGCAGCTGACCTTCAGTTTATGCGAAATCAGGCCACTGATCAGGCTACACCTTTATTTCATCCTGGTTTGGTCCCACCAACCGATCGATCCCAGCCGGGAATATCGCTTGCAGCGACCAGCACAGCTGTGACCATAGAACCTCAAGAGGCGGGCGATCAAGATCTAGGTCGTCTGACAAATATGCCTCCACTCTTTGGTATATCTCGACCTATTGAATCGGTCGAGCTCCCCCCGGGTCCATCAGAATCAATGCCATTCCCATTACAACCCGGAGTCTTACAACAAACCAATCTAACCACTCTTTCCCCTCAGGAAAGAACTGGCACAACCTTCCCTTCGAATAAGGGAAGTCATCCTACTATGCCGGTCCTCACTGTGGAAGAAGAAAACGCTACCGTAGACCCTCCTAACCTCGCTCCAAACGGGGGAAACCTTGGCCTCCGAACACCACATGCTGTGCTGGATCATCCTAGACCCTTTGCTACGGGTATGGCTCGACCCACGACTCATCAGGTTCTAGAGGGTCCATTAAGCCCAGAACCCCCCGCCAAATCTCACCTTCCCTCACACCTTCACCCAGATCTCGGAGGTCGATCCCGGCCAACGGCCACCCTTCCGAGCATGCTCTTGCCGGATCCTCGTGCAAAACCATCTCAAGAGGCAGAATCAAGTTCGTGGCAACGACTCCTCGGAGATGGGAGTCAGCTCGCAAGCATCATCCGACGCTTTACTCAGGGCAATTCTTCGCGGCAAGACATAGACAATGTCAACCGCATCCCCTTCACTAGAGAAATCAGAAATTCTCGAAATCCTCCGGACTTTAGGTTCCCAACCATCGAACCATACAACGGTCGCACTAACCCGACCATTCATCTCATTCGATACGTGCGACATATGGAAGTACTTGGTGCATCAACCAATTTCATGGCTAAGTGCTTTCCTCTATTTCTCACAGATATAGCCGGTATGTGGTTTCGGCAACTAACAACAGAATCAATCAGTAGTTGGAATACTCTGGTCACCCGCTTCATCGAGCAGTTTCGGGTGCATATCTCTCGACCGAAAAGTGTCATGTTTTTATCTACCATCAAACAGCAATCCGGAGAGACGCTAAGATCCTTCCTTCCTTGAAAGGTTCAACGCAGCTGTAGCATCTGTCGATCGGCCCGAGCCATTGATGGTGTTGATGGCATCCATCGCGGGAGTTTAGAAGAGATCAGAATTCTCGAACTCCTAAACCAGGGATCCTCCCAGAGATATTGATGAATTTTACTCCGAGGCCGAGAGATTCCTCCGACAAGAGGATGCCAGCCTTGAAATGGAGAGCCTTGAAGTTTTAGTAGCCAAACAACAAGGTCCACTCAATGGCAATGGCTAGAATAAAGGAAGAGGAGAGGTCCCAGAAAAGGGTGAACGTAATTTCTGACCTCGAAATGAAAACAAGTACGATCTGTACACCGAGCTCAATTCCTCTTTACTCGATATCTATCTCGATAGGCGCGAGTCCTTCCCCACTCCAAGGCCACCTCGACGAGAACCGACCCAGACGGAACTTAATTCTGGCAAGCATTGCATATTCCATAACGTAGCTGGACATAATACAACTGATTGTCGACATCTGCGCGATCTCATCGAAGGACAAGTCAGAAAAGGGGAACTCGCTGAATATGTCAAAGATCGCGTCCTCGCCATGCCGCCGCGACCTTCTGCCCAAGGTCCTCAGGTTGGTCCGCGAGCTCCTAGAAATGGAAATGACCCTGAGACTAGCACTCGCGGAATTATCATTAATTAGATTCTTTATCTTTTCTTTCGATGTATTTCTTCCAATAACAAGGACGCCTTGATGGTCTGTAACGAATCGCTGTCCCCTTAGAATTTCTTTGTAATAGTTGCTTAGCAGTAATGGACTTTACTTTTTGTAAAAGTAGATCGTGTTGTAAAATTTCTAAGCCGAGCATGGTTAATGCTCGCCCCCCGTCCTATGTGGTTAGCGCGAAAGCCCACCACCACTTCAAACACCTACTCCTTCAAGTGAGTGAGGTCACATTTTCTTAAACACGAGTGTGGATTACGCTCTCTTTCTTTACACCACGAGCATGCATAGCTCGTTAAACTAACTAACCTAACATGAGTCGAGCATGAGAAACACTTGCCCTAAGACGAGTATGGTTAATACTCGCCCTATCCAAGTCGAACCAGATTGGCGTTCGCCACTAAGCCGAGCATGGTTTATGCTTGCCACTAAGCCGAGCATGATTTATGCTCGCCACTAAGCCGAGCATGGTTTATGCTTGCCACCAAGCCGAGCATGGTTTATGCTCGCCACCCTCTAAAGCCAAGTGGAATAAAATGCTTGACCCATCACCTTTCTCCAAACGAGGATGGTTTGTTTTGTATTTGCAGGAACCAATCCTTATGGAAATCGTCATCTAGGCCTTAATACGGTTCCTGATGGTTATCAATTTTCTGGTCTTAATACAACCTCAGACCGTCGGTTTTCTGGCCTTAATATGGTCCGACGCGACCATAGCAGCTCGAGCGTTCGTACTTCAGTCCAGATTTCAGAACACACCTCCCTCTGTCGATGAAGATGCATTCTGAGGGGCAAAGTGTTAACCCTCTTTTTGGCAAGAGTCTCAACAAACAAAGTCCAAACGCGCAGTCAAATACAAAGCCGCATTTCAGGAAGCCCAATAGCCAATAATGGGTCCAAAACAGTCACGCATCGGTCCACGTCCAGATTCAACAAATAACATCTCACTCTGGAAGAATAGGCCTCCCAGTCGACCGAGTTTATCGGAGTGAGTCGACCGATTATTTTGGGCCACGGTGGAAATCTTCTACAGAGCCAATCCACCTAATATCCCGAATTCCAAGGAGATAAAGGCAGTCAACCGTATGCGGACAATGCTCTACTTTTGATATACCTTATCATGGATGCCACGTAAGCCACAACTTCCGAGGATACTATTTATGAACAGTGGAGTTAGTCTTCCAGCCACAACTCGAGCCAATGGATTGACTCCACGTGTCCGGGCCTTCCCGAAATGGCCGGACCATTTCGTAACAGCCCAAGCTGCATTTTACACCTATAAATACCTCCAAGCTTAAAGAGGAAAAAGGGAGATTTCTTTTGGCCGGACGGCTTCTATAAGCTTTTCATCTCTACTCTTCTCCAGAATCTCAATCTATCAAAAGGAAGAAAAGAAGATAATCATTTTCTTTCTTTTCTTCAAACAGGAGAAACATTGTACTTGTAATCAAAGGAGAAAGAAATAATATATAAAGTGGATGTAGGCATTGTCTTTGCCGAACCACTATAAAAATTCTGTGTGTGCTGCCCGTTCTTTTACTTTTTTACTGCATTTTTTATCTTTAGTCGTGTGTTGATCACGCAATTGGGGGTTGATCGTCACTAGTAACCAACTTTTGACGCCAACAGCGTGATCTTATGAGATATCGTTTATTTTCTCAAACTGTTTTAAATTGTTTACTCACACTAGTCCCATGACGGACCTGAAGTTTATTTTGTTTTGTTTTACCTTATACTATTGGGTGCGCAAATTTGTACGGGTAGTCAAGTAGTCAGGATTTTACAGATATACTGAGAGCTTGGAGTAGGAGGCTTCAGGATTATATAGCTATTGTTATTTCCGTTGTGTTGTAAGTATTTTGCTCTGATAATATTACTGTATACATATACTGGTTTTATTTCAAAGTTATGTATCTATTATATATTGTTCGTTCCGCTGTGAGATTTGTGTTACTCTGATGATGTTTTATGTTCTTCTTCTTCTATTCTAACTTTCTATCTTATCTATTCTCACCCTCTATTTTCTTTCATTAACTATCCGGTATTTCCAATGCTTGATAGTCGACGTTGATTTATATGTCGATATCAAATGTCGCAAAAACCCGGGTCATTACAGTGGTATCAGAGCTGAAGGTTAAGTAATTACCTTGGCTCTGTGGCATGATTCAATAGAGATAGGGTTAGTAATACCCTAGATTGTGTTGAGTGTATATATACGAGTGAACATATTTGTAGATTTTATTAAAATAGTTTTGTATTGTGCAGATTTATTGGTTGAGTTGTTTATGAGTTCTGGTTGATTAGTTTGATCCATTGTATCGGTAGGAGTTTCTAAACACTTGAATATGATGAGCCGACGCAGTATGTTTTTAAAATAGGGTAAACGAAATAATTTTAGCCAAAGTATATTTTGATATAAAGAAATATATATTGGAATTATTATATTTGATGCGTTGGTCATTATTATAATCGAATAATATTATAATAGAAATGATTATAAATAACCAATGTGAATTCGTGTAAGTGTAATATATGAAATCAGATGGATTAAATCTGAATTTAAATCAGAATTGAAATTAAACTCTGAAAAATTGAATACGTGTTTATAAATGGATTGAATTAAATATATGAGAATTTCAAAATCCTGGGAGATTTTAATTTTTTTTTACAAACATTGTGAATGATAATTTGAAGTAATTTCATAATTAAATAGTTTAAAGGTGATTTTGAAAATGATATAGTATAGAATTCACTTCGATCGCTGGGAAATAATTCTGATGATGCTGGCCACATCATCAGTGTTCATTTTCGAGTTCTAAGTGATGGATTACTACCAGAGATGTTGTTTTTGAATTATTATGAGGAAATGAATTATTTTGAATCGTGAAAGTGAAAGTTTGATTTTTGAAATGGTAAACTATTTAAAACTCTCAGGGAAGAGATTGTTTAAAATAAAAACAAATTGAATTGAAATTTGTGAAAACAAATTGAAATTGAGTTAAAGCCAGCTAAGTGGAAGCTGTATGGAAATGGAGTAATATCAAGTTGAATTGGAATTTGGTATATAATTGGACTCGGTTGAGCGAATGGTTTGATTTTTGAAATACAAATTAGAAGTGTGATTGTGGGAAGAAGATAACTGATTAGAGGAATATATTAGTTAATGAAATATGTGGATGGAACTTAACGAGGTTAAGTAAGTTGAATTGATGAGTTAGAAGTTTGGAATCGAGAGTGAAATTTGAGTTTGGAATGGAATTTGGCTTGTATAAGCGAATAGCTGGGTTGAGGATAAATTAATCGGAGACTGATTAGAATGACATTGGTAAATGCAGAATTTATAACAGATGCAGGGGGTATAATAATAAGCCCGACAAAAAGGTACATGTTTATTTTCATATGAGTTTGGTGATTTTACAAGTCGAATTAGCAAGTCACTTGGCTATTTGATTTTCTTTTGGGTTGGAGAAGGCCGAGAGAGGCGAGTTGTAGTTGTACCGACTGACCCGTACAAAGGAGGTGCTGGCAAAAAAATTCAGAAATTTAGGGTGTTGGGAAATTTTCAGGATTTTTGGAAATTTTCGTTAGTAGGAATGAATAAATATTTAATTGAAATTAATTGGTTCAGTGAAACTGGAGTTAGGAAGGCAAACAAATAATTTTTAACCCAGTTAATAGGGTTTGTTTTCTACATTAGCAATTTCGAGGACGAAATTATTTTAAAGGGGAAAGAATGTAACGACCCGTATTTTTTAACAGTTAAATAATTAATTTTATTTAATTATTTAAATAATGGTTTGGTAATTTAATGATTTAAATTAAATAACTTTAAATATTTAATTAATATAATAATTAAATAATATATTTAATTTCCGAAATAGTCGGAAATAGTGGAATTCACAGTATTGTGTGAATTGGATCATTTATAATTTATTATTCAGTATAGAGTTGAATTATATTAATGAATATATTATATGAACGACAGTTGAACGTATAATTATATTATAATTATAATCGAGCTCGAAATGGTGGTAGTTCGTAATATGGCAATTCTAACTTTAAACGAATATACAGAATCTGTTTTAAGCCGGATTTCTATGAAACAAGAAACGTTCGGAGCTGGTGAAGTATATATTTCTAATGGAAGAGAAAAATCGAGATTTCGTCGTGTAGATTGTGAGTTGTGTCCAAATCAAATTTTCTAAAAGTCGCTATGGAATTCCTTTATAATATATAACGATTTATTTATATTAAAAATGGATTTTTAATAGAAATTGAATATCTATTTAATGTGGGATTTTTAAATGTCGAGTTATAAATCCCGATATGATTATTTTGGAGCCGGATTATATTCTATGTGAATATAAATGATAATATTAATTTAATTATTTTTAAATATATTTATATTTAAATGGGTTTACTTAGAGCTTTAAAAATAGTCAGTTTTGCAAATGACCTCCGTTTTCGACGAAACTAATTTTGTTGGATCCAGAATATTAAATATTGTTATATCTCAATATTCATGATTTTTGGAGTCGGTATGTGGTCGTACGGGATTTTAATGTGAAAAACAGTCAATAATTCGACTTTAAAAATACGCATGTGAGCAAACGGAGTCGGAATTCAAGAAACAAGTTTCGTTGGGTCCGTAATGTCGAACTCTAGCTACATGTCCATTTTCATTGAAAATGGGATTCGTATGTGACCACACGAATTTTTAAATGATAAATACTAGTAGTAGTTGATTAAAATTGAATAAAATAATCAATATTTTTTTATAAATTAACCTATAAATACTAACACATTTCCTAACCCTAACATTTCAGTTTCTCTGGTCAATATTTCTTTTCACCGTTACCATTTCTTAAAAACGTGGGAAAGGGCATCTTTTAAATTCAAAACCAAATCAGATTTAATCCTATAAATCATAGGATTAACGTTTTTGAACTCGTGGTGTTGTAAGCTTAAATCTCATGTAAGTTTGGTTAAGCTCGATAAACTATCTGGTCCGAGCTAACTATCCAGCATGACCTAGGGTTTGAACTCGTGAACATTTGAAGGAGTTTTTGACGGAATGGAGAATGTAGTGATGATTGTGGTGGTGTATATAGTTTGTTGGCGAGTTTTGGGTTGACTAGGTGGAATTTTGGTGCGTTCTTTGTAGCCTAGGGCTGTTCGACGGATTTCGAGGCGGGGGGTCGGGCGGCAAATAGAGTGAATGGCTGCAAAGAGGAGGAGTAGAGGTGAATGGCGGTGGTGTTTGTTCGTCTAACTACAGTTTATGGATGGAGAGAATTGAGGTACGAGTCACGACAGTGGTTGGCAAAGTTCAGTAGTTCACGAGTTTCAACTGGGAAGAAGGAACATACGGAGCGGGTGATTTTGTTTTGGGCCGAGGATAGATTGGGTAAAGCCCAATAACACAAGCATTTAATTTAAAAACTAATTAAATGTTATACAAACTTTTAATCACAATATCTCGATCATACTATGTCAGAATTTCGAACGGTCAGTCACGTTAGGATCGTATGGACGGTGGCCACACAATGGAACTAGTTTAGGGGGAATTGGAGCTCACTACAATTTATTGTAAAATGAAACGTCCATCTGAATACAAGATAGTTAATCATTATTTAACGATAACCGTACAATGTGAGCAAATCTCACTAACTCTATAGAGTTTATATTTTTATAAATATAATCTAGTGTTGGTAAATGATGACCAATTGTTGTGTGTTGATTGTTTGGTTGAATTGCTGATGTATTGGTTGAAATTATAGATAACGATATATAGATAAATCGTTAATCAAATATTGATTCTGTTTATCAGAATATTTCATATTGAAATGAAACCATTGTTATTTATATTGTTTAACATCTGTGGATGCAAGGAAACAGGTTGGAGGGATCTAACCGGATTCCTCAATATTTATAATACTATTTGGTTTCATATATTGTGATATATGATGTGATATATAATCTGTGATTTATTATGATGATACTGGTCAGTTTAATTGGTATTTTAAATACCATAAGAAATATTGTAATGTAAGAGGGAATTTTCAAAGTGCATTTTGAAAAGGAAATATTTATTTGGAAAATAAATATAATTATAAAAGGAAATGTTTATTTAGAAAATAATCAGAATTATAAAAGGAAATATTTATTTAGAAAATAAATAGAATTATAAAAGGAATATTTATTTAGAAAATAAATAGAATTATAAAAGGGGTATTTGACGAGATGTAAAAGAATTATGAGAAGATTGTTTAAAGTGGATATTAAATAGAAATTTGTTTTAACAAATAGATTGAGAAGATTAATTTATAAATAATGTTTTATAAAGTAAATAAAATATTTATCATTTGATAAACAGAATATATAAGACTGAATTTATTTAGAGAAGTAAGAATCAGTTTTAACACCGATATTTTAAATGGAATTTGAGCAGCATCTATAAAGGTGATTATAAATGGGATTATATGTGTTAGAAGAATAAAATGAGATTTTATATAAATAATTCTATAATTAGAAGTATAAATAGAAATTGGATTTGGGATATTGTTTTAAATACGAAATCAAACTATTTTGATTTCAAAGAAGAAATTATTTACATTTAATGTGAATAAAGGATTTGAGTAAATATTTTGCTAATAAAATATTTGTAAAGGAAATAGAGTCTGAAATAGGAATTTAAAATGGAGTTAAAGTAAATTAGAAACTGACTGGAGATTAGTTAAGTTGAACAACTGTCTGGGTATTGATCCGATGTTGGTTTCGGCCTTCGGGGTTAATACGTAGGGGGTTGTTCTCTTACTAGTTTACAGTTAGAGACTGATATATGTGAGAAGATAGTGATGCGTGAATCAGAAATGGAAACGTTTTCCAAAGTTAATAACATATATTTTCTAAAATTAGAAAATAAGGATTTGATGAATATATGGAAACGAGAAATGGGGAAATGAATAAATGTTGATTGATGATTGATCGATAGAATTTCCATCTGGAAATAATATCGTTGTTTGTACACATGTTTTTCTCTGATAGTTAAATCAATGACTATCAAAGTTTTTGATCATTTTTCCGTCGTCAATACGGAGATACCGGGATCAGATTCATCATCTGAAAACCACTCTTATGGCATTAGCGTTACAAATTAAATATGATGAAAATAATTGAAGATGGAGTTATGCAAGGGCTGTTCAGTAAATCCTTGGTTGAAATTTCCTAAGATGGATTTACCGAATAGTAGCTTCGGTTTTTCAAGTCCTAGGACGACCTGTATGGAAGAATGTCTGATGGAGTATATTCAGTAGATTGCGTAAGTTTATCTCTTCAAACATATTTACGTTTGGTGGCGGAGGAATTCGTTTCTCTTAGCTGTATACCCGTGGTATTTTTACGGAAATCAATTTGTAATTTAACGTGTGTGACGATGTGCCATTCAAAGTAAATAAAGGTGTGATCGGTACGTTATAGCCTCTAGCCTCACAACCAGGAAATGGTATAAAATCGGGTTGGTCGCATGGCTAAGTGGTTAGCTGCCCATTAGGGCGTACTGTCACCTAATCTAGAGAAATTCCATTTACTTCTATAATCTATTTCGATGCTGTCCCTTTCGGGAAACAGTTGTTGATCCCAACCGTTGGTGATAATACATTCGGTACACTCAAGCGAAATGAGTGATCGGTCATGTTTAGCCTGGGTTACAAGATGTTCTTGTTGAACTCGGTGTATTCCTCTCTAGAGTTACACTGTCGGAAGGTGGTCCCATACCTTGCTAGTTGGAATTCATTAACGATATGCGCCCGCGATTTTTGATTATATACTATGTACGTGGAATGTGAGATGAAAGCGTTCTGCTAGATGATTATTATATTGTGGTTGATAGACACTATCATAATATCAAGGGAGTTTTGATATAAAAGGTCATTGTTTCTTTCAAAAGGATTTTGAAATGTTAAATCAAGTGTTCTGTATTCTCATAAGGGAAAAACCCACTCCATGTTATACGGCGTGGTCTTATGAGATATCGTTTATTCTCTCAAATTGTTTTAAATTGTTTACTCACACTAGTCTCATGACTGGCCCAAAGTTTATTTTGTTTCGTTTTACCCTAAACTCTTAGGTGCCCAAATTTGTACAGGCAGTCAAGTAGTCAGGATTTTACAGATATATTGAGAACTTGGAGCAGAAGGCTTCAGGATTATATAGCTATTGTTATTTCCGCTGTGTTGTAAGTGTTGTACTCTTATAATATTACTGTACACATATACTGGTTTTTTTTCAAAGTTATGTATCTATTATATATTGTTCGTTCCGCTGCGAAATTCGTGTTACTCTAATGATGTTGTATGTTCTTCTTCTTTTATTCTTACTTTCTATCTTATCTATTCTCACCTTCTATTTTCTTTCATTAACTATCTGGTATTTCCAATGCTTGATAGTCGACATTGGTTTATATGTCGATATCCAAGGTCACGAAAACCCGGGTCGTTACACTATCTTTATAAACAAGCATAACCTTAGTTAACCATCGTGTCAATTTTGATGCATAATTAGGAATGCAATTTATACGAAATGTGAAAATACTCACCAGTAATCAAGCTCGAGTATTCAGGAAAGAGGAGGATTTGAGCGTTTTCTTTTATGAGAACAGTAATCTTGTCCAAGAATTTTATTTGCAGATGAAAGACGGGAGCGATGAGGAAGAAGAGTTTATGTTCAAACTTCAAGATCAATTTGGGCTGCACAAATGAAAGCCAATCAACACTTCCGATTGAGAGAGACCAAAAGACTATGTCATGATATTTCGAAATAGGCTATAAGTTTGACTTGAAAAGTCGAAAACACCCCTTCACCAGGGGGAAGGGAAAATGTTACTACCAAAATTAACATTGAAGCAGGCTGGCAGAGAAGGGGTATCGAGTAACCAAAGAAACTACGTCAACCGAAACCCTCCTAAAGGAAAGGGTCGCGAAAGCTACAAGAGGTGACCGGAGGATTAATCTGCCAGGGTCAACCCGACAAGATCTCTCCGATAGCCCCAACCTAGAGGAAATTCTTTTAATAAAGAAGCTAACATAGTCCGAAATCAAGTAATCCATAAACAATATACCTGACGGACAAAGCCCAAAGGAATCTTCAATAATGACCTGCCCAAATGCCGATACACCTGAAGACGGAAGCATCGACGGCCTCAAACCGAAAGGACGGGAAGGCCACCCAGAATCTACTTTCGGAGCATCTACTGCATGAATACCGAAAGGCCACCCTCCAAGAATACAAGCTACCATAAAGGCCCTACCGAAGGGCTAGCCGAGACCCGAGCAGGATACAGGCTACCCGTACTAGGCTACCTAGTACCGAAACCCGTAGCGGTTTCGATCCAGCAGCTACCAGCATACACCACGAGGTCAAGTCCCTCTAAGCACTCACGGTAAATCCGAGAGCCTACATCTGAAAGCACATGTCTGCAAGCCTACATTTAGGAACCGCTTTTGAGAATTCATGCATCGTCCAGGGATTACGATCAAATACGTCAAAAGCGGCCAAAGGTCAGGCACCCAAAGCCAAGAATGAAACGACCAATAATGACCCATATGGGTCCAACAACCCTCCGACGGGAGTGGTCCTGAACCACTATAAATAAGACCCAAAAAGTCACATTAGAGGAGGGCTTTCTTCCTAACTTTTTGTACCATTAGAAATAACTGGAGAAAGAAGATTAATAGAGAATTCCTCTATATAGCATTCATGTACTTCCAATAAAAGTTTAATAAAAAGGGATCTTCCTATGTGAAAATTGCTCCGTATGTGTGTAGTATTATTTCCCTGGTCACAATAGTCGCAGTTTATCATAAATTCTAGAGAGAATCACGGGTTACACCCTTCAATTTCCTTGAATTGCGGTCGAACCTCATCCACTGAGTTTAGATCCGACCTGATAGTTCTCAGTTATCCTACACCCTAGCCTCTTAAGTTCCCACCAGAATCGATTGGAGAAGTGAGTCAATCCTCTTGATTTCCCTTTGGGTCTATCCCTGTTGATCCACTTCCGGTGTTGGCGAGAAATATCGTTAACATAAAGGTTTAAAGAAAGATTTTGATTAACCAGGTTTAAGTGAATAGGGAATTGATTAAGATCTGATATAATCCCTAATTATTTAAATTGCGCTGATTATTTGGAAAGGCTGAGATCGGATTTCTATCCAAAAACCATTTCGAATAATCATATGATGAAATATGAAGATATTGAAGATGACAGTCGAAGACCAGGAATTTTCACATCGAATGGACTACTCGCTAATGTCTCAGGCTGTACACCAACTATGAGATTATATTATAGCAGTGGTCCATAAGTACTTGTAGATTTTTCGAATTTGCAAGAGCTTCTCTCTTTTATTGGATGAGAAATAAAGCGCATTCGGTTTCGTTCAAAGCCAGAGTGAGCTAATATGGATATGAGTCTGACAATATATTTTGTAATGTAATGGTTGATCTTTATTAAACATATTTTTGTTGGTGGTGGAGAATATGTTCTCTTAGCTCAAATCCCTTCTTTGACACGTACGAGCTCAAAGTTAATATTTTTAGTGATTATCGATTATATATTATGAAATGACAGTGTGATATACTAAGCGATTGAGTTGTTGATGATCAAAGCATGGTTTTAGGTTAAAGCGCAGCTTTGTGTTACGAGATTTCGATAATCCTCACTCCCAAAAATGGCTGAAACACAAAAAATGTGGCAAGGATATGGATGTGTTGTTTCCTTCGAGATAAAAAGTGTACCATGGTTTGAAGCCCAGGTATTACTTATGTGGGAACTTCCACTTTTGTGGGTGTTGATGTTGTAGGGCCTCGGTTAATGGTTGGTAACAATCAGGAGATGACATGCTTAGGCGTGATTTAATTTATCCAGTTAAGGGATAAACCAGCCTTGTGTTGGCAGAGAGCCTGTTTGGGTCTTGGGATATTCCTCTAGAAGCGTACCCATCGGTAAGTAAGCATCTTAACCTAGTCATTTGTTAGAAACTCATCCTCCACTACGAGCCCATACGATTTTAGTTGTATACTATATGTTCGCATGGTATATGATACTTATGTTGGTTAAGATTGTTACATTTACTTGCGAAATGATTTTTCATAATATGCTCCAATAATAATATCAGTGGGTTTTTCACGTATTAAGCATTTTTTGTTATCACAAGGAGAAACCACGCTCAAGTCTGCGTTTCCATTGTGTATGCTCCGTAAGACCTTATGGTAGCTTCATTTTCCAAAAAGTGTTGCAAATTTTTATGCATTGGTATTCATATGCGAAAAAACCATTCCGTGTTTATATTGCGTGGTCTTATGAGTTACCTCACTTTAAAATGGACCTAACTATTTTTAAGTTCTCATACCAGTACCATGACTGACTCGGAGTTTATTGTTTTTCACCTAAACTCTGGGTGTCTATATTTCTGCATACAAACAGCCTGATGGTTGTGGTTTTGCGGATAGTCTTGGATTCATTGTAGAGCATGTTCTGGATTAGAGCCGGAGCTGTATGTTGGATCATTTCATAGTCTTCCGCTGAGGGTTTATATTTTACCGATGTGTATATGTTGTACTATGATGTATCTCTTATTAACTCTAATGTAAATTATTGTTATGATAATGAAAAGTTTGTTTTGTTATGTTCTGTTCCAATTTGTAAGTACCCCTAACAATCTGTCTTTATGAATGTTTTGATTTGGTTTAATTACCAGAAACGAGCTATAGTACAAAAGTGAGAGTAGGGGAAATATAACTGTATTTTTGGCATATAACCGTAAGAAATACAATATATTATGCAACACGAAACTTGTAAATTCCCTACCACGTTCACTGAAGTGACTTGACATATTTCAAGTAGCAGTAAACCATATTGGAGGAATAAAACATATTACTATTAGGGAAAATTGTTTAAGCGTATCATTTTTTATGAACTGTGGGACATAATTTATATTTTATTACATGATTTTTCAGATGAGCAATTTTAATTCTAACTCAAGTGATGAAAATCACTCAAATGATGACATATCTAAAAACGATGGCTTCGAAAGCAATGATTTGTAAACTGCTTCATATTGATGGCAAAAAGTATGCTAAAATTTTCATATTTCTTTGAAATTTGAATTGATGACAAAAAAATATGCCAAAATAATCTTCTTTAAGTTGGTGACAGAAGTACCGAAATTTTCATTCCTTAAAAAGATGGAAAGCGTGTAAATTTGATATTTGGAGTTGCATGCATCTTGGCATATCCAAAAGCTAAGTAGCAAACATTAACAGTTCATGTAATCAACTATCAAATTAACAATGAAGTCGGCAAAGCTCGTTGATATTAGAAGAAAAGATCGAAGTATTGAATCTCCAATATGCCCACTTTCCTCGTTTTCTGGAAAATAACAATAAAAGAATTCCAATTTGTATATGAGTCTTACTGAAAAGTAATATGCTTGTAAAATAACATGCATTTGGATCAATCAACGCAACTTTATCACAAACAACATATGCTTTTAGTGACAAATAATATCCATTTGGATATAGGTTTTCCTCTGTATAAACCCAGAGCTAAATAGTGATTGATAGAAAAACTGGTCAAGAGTAGGAAACTGAACATGCTTGACATATAATAAAACAATTACAAATATAATAAAAGCAAGAATTTAATTCTACATTAATAAATGAAGATTATTATGAAAACACTTACATTGGTGACTTTAGAATAATGGCCTTGGGTTTTCCAATAAAAAATTAATAATTATGAAAATACTTTCTCTTGTGATGGAAACAAAACATGGTTTACATACACCTATTGCTGAGTGAGTCGGTCTGCCAAACTCAATTTTAAACCGTAGGGTAGTAAAGTGGTCATCGCCTTGGTAATATCCATTTTAACAGGCTTGGTTAGTGCTATTGGACCCTGTTAAAATGGATGACTCTACTGAAAACAAAATGAGAATTACTTTTGCACACATGCTAGTAGACATGAAAGAAAAGGTTCGGTCTTCAAAATTTATTGAAGTTGAGGATGAACATGGGAACATTTTGTGCAAGAGGCGGTATAAGAGAATCCATTACCTAAATATTGTAAATTTCCAAACAGTTTTGGGTTTTGGGATTTTGTTTTTGAAGAGGGAAGAGAGAAAGGAAGAAGAGAGTGAGGGGATTTGTCCCACTCCCACATGGGCTTTCTCACAAGTATGTTAGGGCCTTGGGGACCACAAATGTTTACTAAGTTCTGAGGAGGGAGACAATGCATAACTCTACCATACAAGCGCGCGTCACCGCGGTCCATCCGACCGAACTGGACCAGGTTCGGATCAAATAAGAAATATTTTTGACTGAAATTTTAAACAGTGAACGGGTCAGGCCCATTAAGGACACAAAATACAAATTTGAATTAAGGCGGACTGATGTTGCCAGATCGTTGGGAATTAAGGTGCGTGCATTTGAATTTGAAACGCTTCATCTGAAGGGCACATTTGTTTGAATTCGAACGGAAATGACCGTTGCAAATAATAGTCGTGATATTTCATGAATGGACGCATCCCTCCGTTGCTAATAAATGCTAACGCCAAAAAAACATTTCAGTTCACTTTTAATTCTTCTTCTTCCTCTCCATTTTGCAACGCCATTGCCAACACTACAGACTGTTGCGAACTCTCGAATTTGCAACACTTTTAAGGCATTGCAAAATCTGATTATTTCTCCTTTTCTTTCTCTTTGATTCTCGCTTCATCATATTATATTTTTCAGAATGTCCTTGATTGGATCAAAGCCGTACAAACTTTGAATCTGATTTCTCTGTTCCAAGGTTTTATTGAATCTTGAAAGTTGATAGTTCGATAACTCATTTGTACCTGGTGGGTTGAACTATTGTCTGGAAGAATTTATTCCATTGATCCTTAAATCTGAAGTACGACATTCATTCTCCTCCAATAGCCTCAAACCACAAAATTGCCAACACTAAATGTGAAAACTGTTGCTATTTTGGACATGTGGCCTCTCATTTTCCAATCTTCAAGATACGAGTTCCTAAAGAGAAGTGGTGAATGCAAGTCAACAGCCGAGATTTTGAGAGAAAGTGCTTTAGTAGAGGAAGAAGTGAACAATAATAGAGATAATTTAAATCTAGGCAAAAGACTAGTGGAAACAAGGATAAGGTGTGGGAAGAAGCTAGAGACAATCTGAAACATAGGGAAGCGAACATTGAAAGTATTGATATGTTAGGAGAAGAAGTAGATGTTGTGTAACGACCCAGAAAATCTGAACCAATTTAAAATTTTTAAATTGGCTAAAATAATGGATTTTAAATATTTAAAATAAATATTTTAAATAATGGCAATGAAAAGCGAGTTTGAATCGACAATTGAAAACGAATATAATTAATTCTAATTATAAACAAGGCCTGAAATGGCGCGGTAGTTTCAAAAATTGAATTCAAACTTTGTCGGACTGTACCGGGTGCAAAACAAAACGGATTTGAGTGAAACCAAAAATATTTAAATCTGTTAGTGAATACCTTTCTAACGAATCTGAAAAATCAAATTTTCATAGCGGAAAGCAAAATTTATGGCCAGATGAATTTTCAGAAAGGTCGCTATAGAAATTATATAGCCCGTGAAATTAGCCATTTTGCATACGACCTCGGAATTCGACGAAACCACTTTTGTTGGATCCGTATGTGAAGTTATTGCTAGGTTTCAAATTTCATAATTTTTGAAGCTAGTATGTGAGCGTGGCAAAGGAAAACGTGTTTTGATCAATTACAGTTAAATTGGATCGACCAGAAATGGGCCTTTTTGCAAACAGTCTCAGAATTCGACGAAACTAGTTTTGTTGGGACCGTATCGTCAAAACATAGCTAGATTTATTTTTCTGGAATTTTTTGAATCAGTTTGTGGCCCTGGCAAATTGAAATGTACGTTCAAATTAAATATTGAATGTTTTATATTTTAATTTGAAGGAAAACTGACTGAAACAGTCGAATGGGCCTACGAAACATATCCCATTGTGTTTGGAATGGGGGTAAAACGCTGGGGATGACAGTTGTTGGGTTTAGATTGGTGGTCGTGTCAGAAAACCCCCTTAAAACTCCACCGGCCAATCAGAATTTTTATAAAAAAAATCCTTTTTTTCTCTCTCCCTGTAACAGCAGATCGACGACGGAAAGGAGTTCGCCGCTTCCCCTTCATTTTCCGACCAATCCATGCAGTAATAGACCCCGACCAAGTTGAAGCTTTTGTAGTACTCGTCGAGGGCTTCAAATCTATACCTCCCACGCCACCCCTCGTCCATTGTACCTCGAGATTCACGCCCTCGAAGTCGCCAACTTCACGCCGCCGTACCTCGCTAGATCCGTCGCCGAGTGCCACCAAACCCCTGTCGATATGTGCGCCTCTCCTCCCCCTTCGACACTGCGTAGCCTGATCGTTCTATCGATTCACGGATTTCACGAAATCGCATGACCTAGTTTTGAACGTTTCAGAAAGGTATACGGCTATATATATTTTCAATAGTTTTAACACCTTTAAACCGTTGCAAACTTTGAAAAATCATATCTTTTTCGATTCTTGACGAAATTCGATGAAACAGGAAACATCGTGACCGTGTGGACGTCTTCTACATTTTAGAAGAGACCGCATATTTTTTTGAGCCTTCTGCTATTTTTGGTGGAGTGGAACCCAATGTGAGATTCCTAATTTATAAACGATATGGAAAACGACGATGTATAAATTAAATAGTCAATGTATGAGTTATATAAGCGTTGTACACCTCTTGTATAAACGTTGTATAAGTTGTACGTTCGATGTATAAGTTGTATATGCGTTGTAAAAATTATATATGTGTTGAAATAGAGGTGAATTGCTATATATATATATATATATATATATATTTACGCCCCTCATCGACAAACCATGGACGATATTTATTGGTTGTGATTGGTGTGAAAATTGATTGATAGCGAATGGTTGTTTGGGATTGTTTGTGGTTGATATTGATTGATTGTGGTTGAAAAATACCCATTTGTGGTTGAGAAATAATTAGTTGAAACCACATAGGATTAGTTTGTGGAAATGAAATAAATATATACATGCCGCCTGCATGCGAACTAGATGCATGATCTCCATTGTCAAAAACCGCGAGGTTTTAAGGTAGAGCGAGGAGCCGTACTAGAGATGGTCCCGGTTTTAACTACCCTGCCGTTATGCTGCCGAAATTTTGAATAATATTCATGTGTTTGAATTATTTTCATTTGCTGAAACTATATTTATTCGTTGAATAGAAAACCTTCATGTGTTGAATCGATATTCATTCGTTGAATAGAAATTCATGTGTTGAATGGTATTCATGTTTTGAAATAAATTGTTTTATAATAAAAATCCTATTTTTATTACCTATATAAACTATATAAAATAATAGTGTTTTGAAAAGAATTGTTTTACAATAAAAATCACATTTTTATTATATACATGAATTGCTAAATATAGTGAAGTGTTGAAATAGAAGACGGTTAGATAAAAATATCATTTTTATCAAATGTATGAAAAGAATATAGCTTTGGAATCGAAGAATCGATATATATATAAATAGAATTAAAATATATCGAATAACGATGCTGCAGTTCGTATTTTGAAACCGTGATTTCAAACAATTATACCGGGAGATCCGACCATCAGATTTTCCTAAAATCGCAACCGTTGGGTTCGCCATGGAAATATCTTTCCAACGGCACCAACTTTGTAAAAATCCAACGGTGGGATAGTCTGGAATGTTTAATTCAAATCTAAAGAAAAACAGCGCCAGAATCGATTATATTTATATATATATATAAATATAATTATATTTAATCGAATAACGACGCTGCAGTTCGTATTTCGAAATCGAAACTTCAAACGATTGTACCGGGAGATCCGACCGTCGGAATTTCCCGAAACTGGAACCGTTGGATTCGTTTTGAAAAGATCTTTCTAATGATGTAAATTTTGTAAAGATCCAACGGTTAGATTTTCAGATATATGTAAATCAAATCTGAAGAAAAACAGCGCCACGGCCGCGTTATGGCCCGAAGCGTCGTTTTGAATAAATTGGCTATTTTAAAATAAATAAAAATAGCGATAAATCGTTATAAAATATTATAAACGATATGGATGTGATTTAGAAATTAACTGAAGGTTGGCTAAGACGAATTGTTTCCTGGGTGTTGATCTGATGTTGGTTTCGGCCTTCGGGGTTAATATTTGGGAAATCGTTCTCTTACAGATTGACGGATAGTGACTAATGAATTGAACTGATGCGTGTATATGTTAGTGTTGCACTTGTTTATTATATACGCGAGTTTCTTAGAAAGACCGGGTTTAGCCCATTCTGAATAACTGAACCGACGATAAGAAATCGAAGATGTAGACGGTGGTCGAAGACCGGAGATCTTCACCTCGTTTGGATGGTAACCGAGGTCCTGATTGGGAGGCATCCCGAAATATGGATAATGAGTGGTGATCATCCAGACGTACGTGGTGATCGATGGGGTAAAAGATTATAAGTGTTAATCAATGCTTAGGACACGAGGTTGGACTCGTTTGTGACGTAAAACTGCTCGGACCCGCCCGACAAATCCATTAGTCACAAATGTCAGCCGAATGTGAGAGGTCCTGGGCCCAAATTAAAGCATAATAGCTGTAAAGACACGAGGTTAGACTCTTTTATGGTGTAAGACTGCCCGGACCCGCCCGGCGAATCCAGCTGCCATAAATGCCAGTCTAATGTGAGAGGTCTTTATGAGTTTATGGCCTGAATGAATTAAGAAATACTTAACCAGATAAACATGTGTAGTGGGACATGGGGGTTAAGTAGGTGCCTTGGGTGGCATGAGGAATCTAGTGGGTGCCTTTAGTGGCATTTGAAATACGATTAGTAAGACTTAACCAAACACACATGTAAATGAACATGACTAAGAAGAGGGTTAAGTGGGATATACTAGTGGGGAAAAGCTTAGGTGGATAGCTTGTGGTAAGTAATTGGGGGCCCATTTCAACCAGTAAGCCAAAACGTATCTTTGTGGGCTCGACCCAAGTCGAGGACGGGACACGCATACTGGGCTTGACTATAAGAGGCCAAACGGGGTAGCGGTGGCAACGCAAGTCCAACGGGTTTCATATGTGTGTGTGGACCCGGGCTGGTAGGTAAGACGTTGTTGCATCGTGTAGGTATAAGCCGTGCATCCTCAAGTTGTATCAGGTTGCCACTTTAGGGGGGTGATACACCCCACTGTGGGGCCATCACGGGTATCTACGAGTAGGGAGCCGATCGAAAGTGGGTAGTGGGGTACACCTAGCGGAGATAGGGGCAGGCGACACCTATGTTGTCAGCTAGGGGTACACGAAGTTATTTATAAAATTTCTAAGTGAAGCAAGTGGGTGGTGGGGTACACCTAGCGGAGATAGGGGCAGGCGGCACCTATGTAGTCAGCTAGGGGTACACAAAGCTATTTATATAATTTCTAATTCGATGAGTGGGATCAACCTTTAGGGTGACTGGTGTGGTGCAGTGTAGTAATTATTCGTTAGTAATTAGGTGTGCCTTTAACGTTATCTTTATCTGCTCTTCCATACCCAATAGTTTATAGACATTTCCTTATTTTCCAGCTTATGCCTTAGTCTAGTTATTTTGATAATAATATTGTTAGAATTATCATACTCGCCAGACTTTATGTCTGACCCCCTCTATTTCTATCCTTTTCCCCCTCCAGGTCCTCAGGGTGGGCCCAGCTCTAGTGGAGCTTGATTGGATTGCTTTATCTCTCTTTTGGAAAGCTTGGACCGTTGAAGTAAAGTCCAGCTTATTATCTTCTTTAATGGCTATTTATGACATGGGATTATGTATTTTATTTTATCAAGATGGATATTGTACTTGACTCTGATTTATGGTTTTATGATGTAACAAACATGTTTAATTTCCGTTGCAATGAAATAAAGTTTTAGATTTCCAAGTACTACTTATTATCTGTCTTGTTGTAATTTTTCTGTTCTATATTCACTTAAAACCTCCATGGAAGTTAATGCATTCCCTTTGTGAGTGACATTAATGGACGTGGGGTGTTACACGTGGTATCAGAGCTTAAGGTTACCAGAACAGATAATTTTTTTAGAAAAACTATTTTTCTAAAGTATTTTTGGAAGAAGTGTTTTCAAAAACATGTCTTGATGAGTAATTTAAAGAGGAAAGTTTTATCAAAAACATAATCCCCAATAGCCATATATCTTTATCTTTCGAATTCTCCATTTTGAATCTTTCCTTTTTCGTTTCAGCATGGCTGAAGATCTTAACCTTCCGGAGGGTGTAACGATACCAGGATGGTATAGGAGGTTATTAGAGGCTAGGGCCGCTGTAGGTCTAGCCAATGTTCCTCCACCACCAGTTGCACCCGCTCATCCTCCTCCCCCTCCTCGCGCTGATACTTTTGCAAAGACATGCAAGGAATTTAAGGCTATGGTGGGAAACCTTTTCAAGGGTCAGAAACATTTGTGGAAGCTAGAGACTGGCTTAAGGAGGTGGAAAAATTGCTAGAAATCTTTGAAGTAGAAGAAGGGAGGAAAGTCAAATTAGCAGCTTGGTTAATGCAGGGAGAGGCCTCGTTTTGGTGGGAGGTCACTAATGGGGAGCGTCCTGTTGATTCTTGGGTGGATTTCAGACGTAGGTTTTAGGCAAAGTTTCTCTCAAGGGCAGAAGAGAATATATACATGGTAAGGTTCTTGACAATAAAGCAAGGAAGCTCATCAGTGAAAGAATATGTCAACAAATTTAATCAGTTAGCAAGGTTTGGCTTGGACTTAGTGAACACGCCGGAGATGAAGGCTCTGAAGTTCGTTAAAAGGCTTGAATGAGCCATTGCAAGGGTTGGCTATGACCCACATCCCTATGGGGGCCACCTTTGAGAAGCTAGTAGACATGGCACTCATGCACGAGGAGAAAGGCGCTAATGCTAATAAGGCACCCGAGAAGAAAGGGGATCATAAAAACCACAACAGCAAAACAAGAAGGGTGGCAAAGACAATAATGGCAAAGGAAAGAAAAGATGCTTTAACTGTGGGACATCAGGCCATCTTAGCAAGGATTGCAGAAAGAAAAAGAAGACTGGCTGTTTTCACTGTGGTGAAGCGGGACATCTAGTGAAGGACTGCCCAAAGAAGGGTCAGAGGGCAGGGTCTACCTCGGGAGGACAGGTGCAGGCTCTTATGGCACCAGGGCAGGCAAAGGGACAAGTTCGGGCTCTCGCGGTCCCACCGCTGCAAGAACGAGGTAGAACCATTTCTGTTGAAAGCTTAGTTTTTCTGTTTGATCATCTTGTCTGTACCTTATTCGATTCGGGCGCATCGCATTCGTTTATCTCTACATCATTAGTTGAATCACTGCACTTAAACACCAGTTTAGTAGAGGATCCCTTAGTTGTTTCGAATCCAATTGGGGGATCAGCTTATTTGTCCATGATATGTTTGGATTTGAAAATTTCTGTACTTAGCGTTGAGTTTAGATGTGATGCTTATGTTTTGGGCTTCACGGGCTATGGGCTAATTTTAGGAATGGATTGGTTATCCAGAAATGGGGTCGTTCTTGATTGTGAAAGGAGAGTAGTTAGGCTCATGACTCGCCATGGCAACACTCTCGAAATCTTTTGTAATCCCATAAATTCCGTTATGCTAAGTTATCTAGAATCACTTGACGCGTCTGTGGAGAATCTACGATCTGTTAGAGTGGTCCGAGAATACTCGGATGTGTTTGAGGAGGTGAAGGGCTTGCCTCCGAAGCAGGAGATAGATTTTCGAATATATCTTGTGGATAATGCAAAACCAGTATCTTTGCCAGTACGCCACATGGCTCCTCGTGAAAGGAGGGAACTAAATAAGGAAGTGAAGGAGTTGCTTGAGAAGGGGTTCATAAGACGAAGTATATCGGAGTGGGGTGCTCCAGTAGTATTTGCCACGAAGGCGGATGGGTCCCTTAGACTTTGTGTGGACTATAGAGAACTTAATAAGCTTACTAAGAAGAACATACACCCACTGCCAAGGATTGACGATCTCTTCGATCAGTTAGTTGGCGCCTCAGTGTTTTTGCAGTTGGACTTAGCCACTGGTTTCCATCAGTTGGGAGTGGCTGAGGATAGCATAGACAGGACTGCCTTTAGGACTCTGGACGGTTTCTATGAATGGCTAGTGATGCCCTTCGGTTTGACAAATGCCCCCGTATACTTTGTTGATTTGATGAGTAGGGTGTTTAGGGAGTACCTTAATAATTCGTGGTGGTCTTTGTAGATGACATCTTGATCTTTTCTAAGGACGAAGAAGAGCATACCCTACATCTTAGGGAAGTATTGGAGACCCTTCGATCACATAATCTTAAAGATAAATTTACTAAGTGTCACTTCTGGAGAGAGGAAGTGCGATTCTTAGGGCACGTGGTTTCCAAAGAAGGGATAGTTGTGGATCCCGCGAAGGTGGTGGCCATCCAAGATTGGAAGGTCCCTAAAAATGCTACCGAAGTAAGGAGTTTCTTGGGGTTGGCTGGCTACTATAGGAAGTTTATCAAAGACTTCGCAAAAATATCAACTCCATTGACACGCCTGACGAAGAAGAACCTAGTCTTCGCGTGGGACGTAGATTGTGATGATGCGTTCCAACGTTTAAAGAGAGCTTTGACCTCAGCTCCAGTCTTAGTGTTGCCAGACGGGAATAAGCCGTTTACTGTTTATACCGATGCTTGTGGGACATGACTAGGCGCAGTCTTAATGCAAGAGGGAAGGGTAATAGCTTATGGGGGAAGACAGTTGAGAGCGCATGAGAAAAATTACCCTATGCATGACCTAAAGTTAGCCGCAATTGTTTTCGCGCTTAAGTCTTGGCTTCATTATCTTCTTGGTGAGAAATTCGAATTATTCACTGATCACAAATCGTTAAAATACTTATTCTCTCAAAAGGACTTGAACTTAAGGCAACAAAGGTGGATGGAGTTCTTAGCATCCTACGACTTCGAGATAGCATATACCCCTGGCAAGGGTAACGTAGTGGTCGATGCCTTAAGTAGAAAAAGATTATCCTTAAGTCCTTTGTTTGTTGAGCGGCGAAGTTTAGAGTTCATTTCTACGTTTGACTTTACACCTTCCGTTGACTTTGTACCCGGTTTGCTAGCATCCTTGGAGGTCAGACCTACGCTTTTGGGATGGATTGGTGAGGCACAACGAGACGACCCACAATTGGTTGAGTTAGTAGAAAAGCTCAAAAGAGGGGAGTCATCAAGCCATCTCCGTAGGTATACCCTAGATGATAAGGGATGGTTACGTAGGGATAATAGACTTTGTGTACCAAGAGATGAAGACTTGAGGAAGACTATTCTTGATGATGCACATCGTTCGAAGATGACCATTCATCCCGGCGGAGACAAGATGTACAAAGCATGAAGCGAGTTTTCTTTTGGGCCAGTATGAAGAGGGATGTAGCCGAGTATGTCACTAGATGCTTGGTGTGCCAACAAGTAAAAGCGGAGCAAAAGAAACCCGGTGGGTTGCTTCACCCATTGGAGGTTCCACTATGGAAGTGGGAAAGTGTCTCGATGGACTTTGTGGATGGATTACCAAGATCAAGGAAGGGTAATACGGGGATTTGGGTTATAGTAGACAGACTTACTAAAAGCGCCCATTTCATTCCCGTGAAGAGTAAGAGGACTGCTCCATGGTTAGCTTCTGTATACGTCCGAGAGATAGTTCGTTTTCATGGTGTTCCTTCTAACATAGTAAGCGACCGTGATCCTATATTTACTAGCGAATTTTGGAAGAGCTTGCAAGAGGCGGTAGGGACTCAGTTATGTTTGAGCACCGCGTATCATCCTCAGACGGATGGCTAGACCGAGAGGGTGAATTGCATTCTAGAGGATCTTTTAAGGCTATGTATCCTAGACTTTGGGGGTACACGGGAAGAGCATCTTCCGTTGGTGGAGTTTGCATATAATAACAGCTTTCAATCTAGCATTGGCATGGCACCTTTCGAAGCTCTTTATGGATGACCTTGTCGTTCACCTACATGTTGGTGGGAATCTACGGATAAGATCTTACTTAGGCCCGATATGATTAGAGAGACTTCGGAGAAGATCGATTTGATTCGAAGGAGGATGAAGACGGCGCAAGATAGGCAGAAATCTTATGCAGATAAAAGGAGGACAGATCTTGAGTTTGATGTTGGGGACATGGTCTTTATCAAATTGTCTCCATTACGAAATGTCGTTCGCTTTGGATCCGTTGGGAAATTAGCACCAAGGTTTGTAGGGCCGTTTCCTATTAAGGATAAGATTGGACAGATGGTGTATAGAGTGGAGTTGCCTGAGAGACTTAGTGGTGTACACGACGTATTCCATGTGTCACATTTGAGGAAGTGCTTGCACGAGACCACGGAAGTGGTAGAGCCGAGCTTGCTTAGAGAGGTGGAGATAGAGCATGATGCGACAATTCGACGAGCTCCTATGTGCATTCTTGGGTCAGAGACCAAGAAGTTGAGGAATCGAGAGGTCAGACTAGTCAAAGTGCAATGGGGAGATGATGAGAGCAACGCTACTTGGGAGACAGAAGCGAAGATGCGTTCGTTGTACCCTTTCCTTTTTGAGGGTATGTCTTTTAATTTCTCCTTTATCGCTTAGCTTGTACTTATCTTATCTTTAGTATGTCCTCTTGCTAGTATCTTTGACCTTTAGTTAGGATAATCCTATGGTTGAAACATGTGTTTTAGACATGTTATGTATGATGGATGCAAGTGTTTGCTAGTGGTTGCTCGTGGACGCATATACACACACTATTAGGCACTAGATCAGCTCAGTCACTTCATATTGCATATTGCATATATGTGGATGTATTTAGTAAAATGGATGTATGAGGATTTTTTTTCATATGGATGCTGCATTTAGATGATGATTGTGCACGCATATAGAGATAATATGTAGCATTAAGGAACTTTTGCATACATAATGGACGCATGGCACTATCATGATTTGCATTAAGGAGGTCAACTGAATCAGTGGACCGCCTATTTTGCATTAGATATGGACATATACACACACTGTGCATTTAAACATGAAAGCATTAGAAGTCTATAAGGACAATGGATGCCTGTGTTTGATGGTTGAGTAGATGGACGATTGGATGTTAGGATATACATTCTTCTTGACTTGAAGATTTCGGGGTCAAAATCCTTTAAGGAGGGGAGAATGTAACACCCCGTAATTCTGTTAATATAAATATTCACAAATTAAAGAATAACTAATCTCAGACGTGAGAATTGTGGGAAACGGGTTGCGCCATTGTGTTCGTCTCGGAATTCTGGTTGAAACAGAGTCCGAGTTTGCGTGATTTGGACTTCGTATAAAGGAGATATGGCCATCGGAAGTTTCAGAAAATTCAAAACAGATTTCAGAAAATTTAAATTTCAAATTCGGAGTCAAAACAGGCTAGGCAGGAAAATTCCCGCCAGGCCCAGGTCGACCCTAGTGTCGACTGGGCAGTTGACCTGCCCCAACCAGGTCGACCGTAGAGTCGACCTGGGGGTCGACTTGGCATTCGACCTGCCTCCCCCGAGCAGTTTTTGTTCTGGGCCTATTTTTGACTAAGTGATTACCCATTAGGGTTCTGATCTGATCTGGTTGGCTGAGATTAATTCTGAGTTGATCTGATGGTCTAAATAAATCCTAAACTCTATATATACCTAGGTAGTCTCTCACTCGAAAATCACATGAAAAATAGATTAGCTACCGTCATGCCATCGCCATGGAACTCAGTGTAGCCGCCGCCAACTAAGAAGGAAGAAAGCTAATCAAAACTCTAATTCTACTCAACTCTAAAGCAAATCAAGACTATCTTTCTTTTCTAATTGTGAGTATGATGATCTTAATAAGATTATTAGCAAACTAATTAGATTAAGATGTGATATGGATCATAAGAAAATGATGTGAATTGTCATATATGTTGTTGTAAACCTTATGCTATCATGTATGTTGTAAATCCTATGTTATGTGTTGATGATATCCTATATGTTGTAAATCATGCTATGATGATATTATATATGTTGCAAGTTTCTATGCTAAGTTGTGATGTTACAAAGCCATGATGTTATTATGTTGTAGTTAGCTTATGAATCATGATGTTGATTATATATATTTGGGCTATGATGATTCACATGATAAATCACATGTACCTATGCAAGTTTAGATTTATTAGTATGTATAATCTCACATATTGTATGACATCTATTTAGATCTAGAATTATGACATCTATTTAGATCTAGAATTATGACATCTATTTAGATCTAGAATTATGCTATGACATGGGTGAGTTCTATGTGTTAGATGCTAGTTCACACCATCATTATGCTGCATAAACCACATATGCAAATTTATACATGAACTTGGGTTATGATAATATTATGTAAGTTGTGACATTTAACCAAACAAGCTGACACCTTTAGATCCATGACATGTGTAGTTTTATGCAAGTTTCACCCCTATTATGATTAGATCTATTTTATTTGTCTATATGTTGTGATAATATATCTTTGTGCTATGAGTTAGTGTAACACCCCACCTCCGTTAAGGTCACTCACAAAGGAAATGCCTTAACTTTGATGGAGCATTTTAGTAAACAGAACAGAATATTACAAGACAGATATAAAATTAGTACTTGAAAAACATTATAACTTTATTGCAGCGGACAGAAATCAGTTTGGTTACAACTTTACCAAAAACTCAAGTACACATATATCAGCCTTGTTAAAAAGCCATCAGAGTACAAAACTTTAAAATCATAATCCCCACAGAACGGAAGTTATACAGAGCCAAGCCATACTTTAAGCACTTCAAGCGGAAGAAATCTGGATCAAGCTAGAGTACTCCCTTCTACAAAACCTGGGGGGAAACGGAAGAAAGGAGGCGAAACAACAAGGGTCAGACAAAAAGTCTGGCAAGTCCAGTGATTTTCAGTTATGAACAGATAATAATAACATGACATGAAAATAAAACTGGATGAGAGATAACTGTAACAGGTGTAGCAGATATAACAGAAGAACAGAATGATATAAGCTATTGCTTTACACTTCTCTGCACTAATACTAGTATAACAGAATTAGGTGTCACCCTAATGTCTAAACTGAAACAGAAACGGGTACAGAATAATTTCCACAGAAGAGAATGCTA
The DNA here is from genome assembly GCA_030737875.1 of Allium sativum. Lineage (NCBI taxonomy): Eukaryota > Viridiplantae > Streptophyta > Magnoliopsida > Asparagales > Amaryllidaceae > Allium > Allium sativum. The sequence continues at coordinate 898,027,116 of CM060922.1, read as the reverse complement.
GTAATGGGCCTTTACCACCCCAACAGAAACAGACAGAAACAGAATGCTAATAATGGGCCTTTACCACCCAAACAGAAACAGACAGAAACAGAATGCTAATATTGGGCCTTTACCACCCGAACAAAAACAGAATGCTAATAATGGGCCTTTACCACCCGAACAGAAACAGACAGAAACAGAATGCTAATATTGGGCCTTTACCACCCGAACAGAAACAGACAGAAACAGAAACAGATTAATCCCTACGGAAACAGAATGTAGAATTTGGTGTACACTATTAAATGGGTCTTTACCACCCGAACAGACGGTACCACGCAGAAACAGATAGGTGTTACCACCCAACAGAAATAGATGGTACCAACAGAAACAGACAGAACTAAGTGTACCCTAAAACCCTACCCCAAGCGATCGGCTCCCTAAACATAAATACCCTGTGTCGGCCCCACAGTAGAGTGTATCACTCCCTAAAGTGACAACCAATTGGCACAGACCTATTTACAGATGTCACATCGTCTTACATCCTCAAAGGCAGACCGGGATCCATGCACGCACATGACCCGGTTGGAACGCACCATCAACACCCCTCGCCATTTTCAGATTGAACCGCTTATAATTAGTTCAGTTAAGCGTGCCCGGACCCTACCTACTGTTGGGTCAAAGTTTTGATACCAGAAAGGGTTACTGACTAATATGGGTCCCAAACAACAGATGACACAAGTAATTCCCCTCCTAACCTTGTGTCCCCAGACTAACAGATTTCAGATTAACTTGTTTACAAGTTTCAGACATACCGAATTCAGATCAACTAGTTCACAGATCAGATAAGTTTTCAGACTAACGAATCAGATGTACGGATTCAACAGATTTACAGATTTGTCTAACTTTGCAATTGGGCTTATAGATTCACGGAACAGATTAATTAAATTCATCAGTCTAGTGGGTTTAATCCTATCCGCCCAACACGTTTTAGACATCATATTTATCTCAGATTTTCATTAATTAAACATTAATGCCCAGACCTCTCACATTAGACTGACAGTTTGCGGCTACTGGTTAGGCCGGTTGGTTCCGGGCAGATTTCTACCGCAAACTGAGTCTAACCTCGGGTTTCAAGCACGTTATGACTAACTTCTCACATTAGAACCTATTGTTTGCGGCCACTGGATGTGCCGGGCGGTTTCGGGCAGAATTACGCCGCAAACTCATTCTAACCTCGAGTTAGCCATGTTCATCTCTGCGGCCAATTAATTAATAATTTACCATTTATGCCCACGCCTAATATGCATGTCAATTATTCATAACTATAGCCAATTTAGATTATGTCAATAACAGACTAATTATATCAACTCAACAGATATAGCAGATAACAGATTTTTTAGATTAGGCGACTTAACGGATTTAGCAGATTAAGCAAACTAGCAGATTTAGCAGATAAAAAATTAGGCATCTCAACAGATTTAGCAGTTTAGGCATCTTAACAGATTTAGTTTAGCAGATTTGGCATTTTCAGCAGGCTTAGCAGATGACAGATTTGGCAGATGAACAGATCTAGCAGACTAGGCAGTAGAGCAGAACTAGCAGATTAAGCAATATAACAGAACTAGCAGATTAGGCAATATAACAGAACTAGCAGATTAGGCAATATAACAGAACTAGCAGATTAGGCAAATATAGCAGAACTAGCAAATTAGGCAAATATAACAGATTTAATCATTCCTTAAAGTTTCACAAACATATCTTGCCTAATTATAAATTTGGCCCAAGTTTGCATGCCTAAATAGTTGTCATGATTCACACTATGATCATATACCCCACGTTTGCATTGAATTTACATGTCACAGATTATGGTCATAATTTACATGTCCCAATTTAGTTCAACTTTCCTAGTACAAAAGATTCACGTATAAATTATACCAAATATAGCCATCGATTTCCATGCATGTCATATATTCAAAAATCTCCTACTTAGGTATTATTCATCTTTGATAGTTATCAAATCTTAATATAGATCTTCACACCTAAGTCAAATTCTCTTTCAAATCATGAATTGTTATATAAACAATATGCCCAACAATCTAGTTATAACAGATCTTAATTCAAAATATGCGTTATGTCCAATGTCTCAAGTCACATGTTAACATACCATGGTTCCTCTTCTTCCAATTCACAGAATATGCATAGACCTAAATCTAGTTTACAACCTATGTCCTTTTTCTTAAATCAGTCACATATTAGCCATGTCCAATTATGCCACATTCATTATTTGTCCCAAACATTTTAGCGTTCGTGCGTTAATCTCTTAGGATATTGGCGCAGGCTCGTAGTAGCCTGGCTATAGAACAGAAAGAAGAAGAGATACAGAATAAAATAGATCAGAACAGAACATACACAATCTCAAATTCAGATTTACAATCATGTCACAATTATGATTAAAGTTTATATCGGAAAATAACTGCACTTGCCTTGATTGGATTAAAGAAGAAGAAGAGTTGCAGTTGTTCCTTTTAATTTTAATCAGTTTGGAAGAAGATGCTTTAGTCCTAGTTCCAGTTCAGATTTCAGCAGAGTAGCGACGCCATTTTTTTATTTTAATTAGAACAGAGGCAAAGTATAGGAAGAATGAAATGGTGTAGAGAGAATGATGCTAGGGGGCTGTTTATATAGGTTTAGAGTCATGAATCTAGTCAGAAAATCGGGCCAAAAACATCAGAATGCATCAGGTTCAGAAAGTGGGTTCGGGGGGCCAGGTCGACCCCCAGGTCGACTACCCAGTCGACCTGGTCAGGGGGGGTCGACTACCCAGTTGACTCCCCAGTCGACCTGGGTCCTGGGCGGGAAATTTCCCGCCCAGCCTGCTTCTGGGTCTGAATTCGAATTTTGAATTCGAATTTCGAGCTGTCTTCGATTCTGAAAATTCCTGAAACTTCGGAGGGTCATAACTTGATCATACGGACTCCGTTTTTCGAAAACTCGGACTCGTTTTCAAGAAGAATTCTGAGACGAACGCAATGGCGCCACCCGTTTCCCTTGATTCTTATTTTAAAAATTAATTATTCTCTGATATGTTACTTATACGATCACAGAAAATACGGGTTGTTACATTCTCCCCTCCTTAAAGGATTTCGTCCCCGAAATCTTCTAGTTAAGAAGAATGTGTCCTACCATCCAACATCCATCTACTCAATCATCAATCATTGGCGTCCATTGTCCTTAGAAACTTCTAATGTTGTATGAACATATGCAAAAGTGTGTGTATATGTTCCTTATCTAATGCAAAGATCAGGCGGTCCACTGATTCAGTTGACTTCCTTAATGCGAACTATGTCAGTGTCATGAGTCCAACATGTATGCAATCTTCCTATATTATTTCTAAATGTGTGCGCAATCATTCGTCCAAATGCAACATCCATGTGATGAGTCAACCATTTTGCATCCACAAAAATTTAAAATGCTCACACATCCATATGCAGTATGAGAGTGTTTTCGAGCCGATCTAGTGCCTAGTGTGTGTATATGCATCCACGAGCAACCACTAGCAACCACTTGCATCCGCTTGCAACCATCAAACATAACATGTCTCAAACACATGTTTACATCCATAGGATTCCTATCTATAGGTCGAAGACTCGATCGATAGGATACAGTCGAATGATGGAAGCGAGTACAGATAAAACAGAAACTTGGTTTCCATTAGACCTTGGTTGAGAGACAAATTCCCTAAGTATCCGCCCCGAAGACCGAGATCAACATCAGATTGATGCCCAGAGGATTACCCTCTTTAGACAATGTCAAAACTGGAAATCTTAACCTTTTCAGAAATATCCAGATGCTTACAGACTACTAGTACAGATCAGATTACCAAATGATTCTTAGGAAACTAAGCATGATAAAACCCAGAATGTATGCGTCCTACTTGACGCCTAACACAGATATCTCTCAAACCCAAACCTATAACCAACAGATGAGTCGTAACCCCTATGGGGTTTGAGACTATAACCAGATCAAAAACAAGATTAGTATTAAAGTGCAGAGACTCGACTACAAAATCAGAATACCATAATCAGAAAGAGTTCTAACTCAATAATCAGATAAGGAAACTAAACTCTCTACGGAAATTTTCCTACTTCTATCCTATCCACCAACTATGAGAGCATTCGCCTGCCTTCCCGAAGTAGGTCATGTCCTCTGTCCTTCCTCTTGAGTCAAGCTTCCATAAGTAAAGCACTTTTCTCCTCCTTTATCTTCAGGCTTTTCTTCCTTCTTTTGTGTTTCCTTTTTGCCTCCTTTGTGAACCAAGTCCATGTCCATGAGTTTCTCATCCTTGGGTTGTGCTCCTTAGCCAATCTCCCTCATTCTCATCTATACTATCTGTGTGTAACACGTGGACAAGTCCCTCGAAAGCTGCCTCCATCGCCCGGAAAATCCTACAAAGCTCGAAAGAAATTTAGTCGTAGGCGAGACTACTGCCGCTACAGATGGAAGTTGGGCGTTTATTTGCCCTTTGACCAGTGTCGTAGTCTTATCAAGCCTACAGAACCATGCCGCGATGAAGTTACCTCCCAGAAATCCGGGAGCCCCGAAGAAAGAAGGAAACAAAGATTCAAACGGAGGATCAAAAGATAGATATATGGCTTTTGGAGATAATATTTTTATTTTCAAAATAAACTTTCCTTTTGAAAATACTTCCTTTCAAAACCTTTTTTTTTTAAATAGTTTTCAAAAACTTTACCCAATCTGGTAACCTTCAGCTCTGATACCAAGTGTAACACCCCACCTCCGTTAAGGTCACTCACAAAGGGAATGTGAGACGACCCGATTTCCCGTTCTCACGGAAACAAGGTTATCTTCGGAATATAACACAGAAACAGATAATAGCAGAACAGAATTAAATAAATACACCAGAATGAACAACAAAATATACTGGATAAAAGTAATCATCAGAGTTACACAGTATACAGGATCTTACTTAGTACAAATACAGTTCAGCTATACATAAATGTCTACAGCGGAAATAAACAAAATATGTACAATAGGAGCTGAACAGCATAAAAAGAAATAGATGATAGAATCCATCTTCAGCTCCAGCTATCCAGAAAGAACCAGCTAAACCTGAATACAAGGCTGCCCGTGTAGAAAAAGGGGCACCCGAGTTTGAGAGTGAAACAAACTACGAGTAAGTCAGGGGACTGGTATGAGAAATCTACTCAACACATATATAATATGGCTAATCACAGGACCACGCCACTTTCGTGGAACGGGTTTACTCCATTGGATTGCCAGTGCTTTAAAACAAATCTTTCTTTTAAACATCGTTATGCTTTTTATAAAAATGAAACCGTTATAAGACTCAGTTCCCATCACACAATGCAACGCAAACCGGAGGATAGAGTTTTTACCTTATAACGGCCAAGATATGCTTGATACGAATAAAACAAAGGCATTTGATATTATTGCTAGTGTATATATGTTTTGAAAACAATTTCAAATCATAACTATCAATCATAGACGGCATTAATGCCCCATACCACTATGTCGCCATATATAAGTATACAATCAAAACCGCACGATGTCGTATTTGGAAATTGGATTTCCGTCATGAATCAAGGCAAAAGATAGTCCCTCCCGAATTCGAGACAATCTAGCCTACCATGTCTCAGGATCAGAGCTCGAGTGACCCTTGGATCGTCAGGGCCGGTCCACCGATGTGGATTAAAATGCCTGAGCAATACGTTTCCCCGCCCTTTGGGGCGCAAACGAGCCAACGAATGACTCCATCGGACCCGGATCGTCCGATCAAACCGAGGCGCCTCGCAACAGCAACAACCACATAGGTGAAAAGTATATAAATGTCAGGGCTGGTAGGTCACTGACACCACCCTAGCTAGAAAGAAACGCATGCCCTCCCTGAGGTCCTTCTCCCGTTTTAGGTTCATACCGGGGTGATACTCGCGAATCAACGTTACACAAAGCTACGCCACAAAGGCCGTGCTTCGATCATCAACCACAAACGGGTATTTTTCAACCTCAAACAACCAATATCAATCACAAACAATCCCAAACAACCATTCGTTATCAACCAATTATCACAACCATTTCAATCAATAAATATCGTCCATGGTTTGTGGACGAGGGGCGTATATATATATATATATATATATATATATATATATATATATATATATATATATATGGGTTTCCTCCCAAGAATACCAGTGCATAAAACGAACAGCGCAATGCTAAATAAAGAAAAATAACTGTTTTAGTTCTCACACCAGTCACATGACTGACCTGGAGTTTATTGTTTTAACCTAAACTCTGGGTGCCCTTATTTTGACACGGGCAGCTAGTAGTTTTGGTTTTGCAGATTTATATTCACAGGATCCTGGTTTACAGCTGGAACGATATCAGGAAAGCTTTGTATCCGTATATCTCTTCTAGTTGTGTATTGTATTATTTTCCGCTGCTATGTATTTAAATGTAATTTAAATCTCTGATATTTCTGTGTAATATTCATTTATACTCTGTATATTCTGGTAATCTGATGCATTGTTGTAAATATACAGTGAAATGTTCTTTTGTATGCGTTCTGTTGTGGTTTGTTCTCGAACTATCCGACGCTTTCCTTTATGGGGAAGTTACGGGTCTTCACAGAATGCCTTAACTTTAATGGAGAATTTTAGTAAACAGAACAGAATATTACAAGACAGATATAAAAATAGTACTTGAAAAACTTTATAACTTTATTGCAGCGGACAGAAATCAGTTTGGTTACAACTTTACCAAAAACTCAAGTACATATATATCAGCCTTGTTCAAAAGCCATCCGAATACAAAACTTTAAAATCATAATCCCCACAGAACGGAAGTTATACAGAGCCAAGCCATACTTTAAGCACTTCAAGAGGAAGAAATCTGGATCAAGCTAGAGTACTCCCTTCTACAAAACCTGGGGGGGAACGGAAGAAAGGAGGCGAAACAACAAGGGTCAGACAAAAAGTCTGGCAAGTCCAGTGATTTTCAGTTATGAACAGATAATAATAACATGACATGAAAATAAAACTGGATGAGAGATAACTGTAACAGGTGTACCAGATATAACAGAAGAACAGAATGATATAAGCTATTGCTTTACACTTCTCTGCACTAATACTAGTATAACAGAATTAGGTGTCACCCTAATGTCTAAACTGAAACAGAAACGGGTACAGAATAATTTCCACAGAAGAGAATGCTAGTAATGGGCGTTTACCACCCCAACAGAAACAGACAGAAACAGAATGCTAATAATGGGCCTTTACCACCTGAACAGAAACAGATAGAAACAGAATGCTAATATTGGGCCTTTACCACCCGAACAGAAACAGACAGAAACAGAATGCTAATAATGGGCCTTTACAACACGAACAGAAACAGACAGAAACAGAATGCTAATATTGAGCCTTTACCACCCGAACAGAAACAGACAGAAACAGAAACAGATTAATCCCTACGGAAATAGAATGTAGAATTAGGTGTACACTAGTAAATGGGCCTTTACCACCCGAACAGACGGTACCATGCAGAAACAGGCAGGTGTTACCACCCAACAGAAACAGACGGTACCAACAGAAACAGACAGAACTAAGTGTACCCTAAAACCCTACCCCAAGCGATCGGCTCCCTAAACATAAATACCCTGTGTCGGCCCTACAGTAGGGTGTATCACTCCCTAAAGTGACAACCAATTGGCATAGACCTATTTACAGATGTCACATCGTCTTAAATCCTCAGAGGCAGACCGGGATCCATACACGCACATGACCCGGTTGGAACGCACCATCAACACCCCTCGCCATTTTCAGAATGAACCGCTTATAATTAGTTCAGTTAAGCGTGTCGGACCCTACCTACTGTTGGGTCAAAGTTTTGATACCAGAAAGGGTTACTGACTAATATGGGTCCCAAACAACAGATGACATAAGTAATTCCCCTCCTAACCTTGTGTCCCCAGACTAACAGATTTCAGATTAACTTGTTTACAAGTTTCAGACATAGAGAATTCAGATCAACTAGTTCACAGATCAGATAAATTTTCAGACTAACGGATCAGATATACGGATTTAACAGATTTACAGATTTGTCTAACTTTGCAATTGGGCCTACAGATTCACGGAATAGATTAATTAATTTCATCAGTCTAGTGGGTTTAATCCTATCCGCCCAACACGTTTTAGACATCATATTTATCTCAGATTTTCATTAATTAAACATTAATGCCCAGACCTCTCACATTAGACTGACAGTTTGCGGCTACTGGTTAGGCCGGTTGGTTCCGGGCAGATTTCTGCCGCAAACTGAGTCTAACCTCGGGTTTCAAGCACGTTATGACTAACTTCTCACATTAGAACCTATTGTTTGCGGCCACTGGATGTGTCGGGCGGTTCTGGGCAGAATTACGCCGCAAACTCATTCTAACCTCGAGTTAGCCATGTTCATCTTTGCGGCCAATTAATTAATAATTTACCATTTATGCCCACGCCTAATATGCATGTCAATTATTCATAACTATAGCCAATTCAGATTATGTCAATAACAGACTAATTATAACAACTCAACAGATATAGCAGATAACAGATTTTTCAGATTAGGCGACTTAGCGGATTTAGCGGAATAAGCAAACTAGCAGATTTAGCAGATAACAGATTAGGCATCTCAACAGATTTAGCAGTTTAGGCATCTTAACAGATTTAGTTTAGCAGATTTGGCATTTTCAGCAGGCTTAGCAGATGACAGATTTGGCAGATGAACAGATCTAGCAGACTAGGCAGTAGAGCAGAACTAGCAGATTAAGCAATATAACAGAACTAGCAGATTAGGCAATATAACAGAACTAGCAGATTAGGCAATATAACAGAACTAGCAGATTAGGAAAATATAGCAGAACTAGCAAATTAGGCAAATATAACAGATTTAATCATTCCTTAAAGTTTCACAAACATATCTTGCCTAATTATAAATTTGGCCTAAGTTTGCATGCCTAAATAGTTGTCATGATTCACACTATGATCATATACCCCACGTTTGCATTGAATTTACATGTCACAGATTATGGTCATAATTTACATGTCCCAATTTAGTTCAACTTGCCTAGTACAAAAGATTCACATATAAATTATACCAAATAAAGCCATCGATTTCCATGCATGTCATATATTCAAAAATCTCCTACTTAGGTGTTATTCACCTTTGATAGTTATCAAATCTTTATATAGATCTTCACACCTAAGTCATATTCTCTTTCAAATCATGAATTGTTATATAAACAATATGCCTAACAATCTAGTTATAACAGATCTTAATTCAAAATATGCGTTATGTCCAATGTCTCAAGTCACATGTTAACATACCATGGTTCCTCTTCTTCCAATTCACAAAATATGCATAGACCTAAATCTAGTTTACAATGTATGTCCTTTTTCTTAAATCAGTCACAGATTAGCCATGTCCAATTATGCCACATTCTTTATTTGTCCCAAACATTTTAGCGTTCGTTCGTTAATCTCTTAGGAGATTGGCGCAGGCTCGTAGTAGCCTGGCTATAGAACAGAAAGAAGAAGAGATACAGAATAAAATAGATCAGAACAGAACATACACAATCTCAAATTCAGATTTACAATCATGTCACAATTATGATTAAAGTTTATATCGGAAAATAACTGCACTTGCCTTGATTGGATTAAAGAAGAAAAAGAGTTGCAGTTGTTCTCTTTTAATTTTAATCAGTTTGGAAGAAGATGCTTTAGTCCTAGTTCCAGTTCAGATTTCAGCAGAGTAGCGACGCCATTTTTTTATTTTAATTAGAACAGAGGCAGAGTATAGGCAGAATGAAATGGTGTAGAGAGAATGATGCTAGGGGACTATTTATATAGGTTTAGGGTCATGAATCTGGTCAGAAAATCGGGCCAAAAACATCAGAATGCATCAGGTTCAGAAAGTGGGTTCGGGGGGGGGGGGGGGGCAGGTCGACCCCCAGGTCGACTACCCAGTCGACCTGGTCAGGGGGGGTCGACTACCCAGTCGACTCCCCAGTCGACCTGGTCAGGGGGGTCGACTACCCAGTCGACTCCCCAGTCGACCTGGGTCCTGGGCGGGAAATTTCCCGCCCAACCTGCTTCCGGGTCTGAATTCGAATTTTGAATTCGAATTTCGAGCTGTCTTCGATTCTGAAAATTCCTGAAACTTCGGAGGATCATAACTTGATCATGCGGACTCCGTTTTTCGAAAACTCAGACTTGTTTTCAAGCAGAATTCCAAGACGAACGCAATGGCGCCACCCGTTTCCCTTAATTATTATTTTAAAAATTAATTATTCTCTGATTTGTTACTTATACGATCACAGAAAATACGGGGTGTTACAGTTAGACTATTCGAGTCTAACGTATATGTTGCGTTAAATAAGCGAACGTTTAATGTGGGGTAGGGGTAATATTAAGGATTTAATATTAAGAAATTGGGGTGCAATTGATATGATTTTGCATACCGTAAGTGGATGGCCATAATTGAGTCAATTATGGACATCATTAAAATTGGAATTAATTAATGATTTGAATAGGGATATATTTAAAACTGGGGTAAAAGATTATAAGTGTTAATCAATGCTTAGGACACGAGGTTGGACTCGTTTGTAACGTAAAACTGCCCGGACCCGCCCGGCAAATCCAGTAGTCACAAATGTCAGCCCAATGTGAGAGGTCCTAGGTCCAAATTAAAGCATAACAGTTGTAAAGACATTAGGTTAGACTCTTTTATGGTGTAAGACTGCCCGGACCCGCCCGGCGAATCCAGCTGCCATAAATGCCAGTCTAATGTGAGAGGTCTTTATGAGTTTATGGCCTGAATGAATTAAGAAATACTTAACCAGATAAACATGTGTAGTGGGAGATGGGGGTTAAGTAGGTGCCTTGGGTGGCATGAGGAATCTAGTAGGTGCCTTTAGTGGCATTTGAAATACGATTAGTAAGACTTAACCAAACACACATGTAAATGAACATGACTAAGAAGAGGGTTAATTGGGATATACTAGTGGGGACAAGCTTAGGTGGATAGCTTGTGGTAAGTAATTGGGAGCCCATTTCAACCAGTAAGCCAAAACGTATCTTTGTGGGCTCGACCCAAGTCGAGGACGGGACACGCATACTGGGCTTGACTATAAGAGGCCAAACGAGGTAGCGGTGGCAACGCAAGTCCAACGGGTTTCATATGCGTGTGTGGACCCGGGCTGGTAGGTAAGACGTTGTTGCATCGTGTAGGTATAAGCCGTGCATCCTCAAGTTGTATCAGGTTGCCACTTTATGGGAGTGATACACCCCACTGTGGGGCCAGCACGGGTATCTACGAGTAGGGAGCCGATCGAAAGTGGGTAGTGGGGTACACCTAGCGGAGATAGGGGCAGGCGGCACCTATGTAGTCAGCTAGGGGTACACGAAGTTATTTATAAAATTTCTAAGTGAAGCAAGTGGGTGGTGGGGTACACCTAGAGGAGATAGGGGCAGGCGGCACCTATGTAGTCAGCTAGGGGTACACAAAGCTATTTATATAATTTCTAATTCGGTGAGTGGTATCAACCTTTAGGGTGACTGGTGTGGTGTAGTGTAGTAATTATTCGTTAGTAATTAGGTGTGCCTTTAACGTTATTTTATTTGCTCTTCCATAACCAATAGTTCATAGACATTTCCTTATTTTCCATCTTATGCCTTAGTCTAGTTATTTTGATAATAGTATTGTTAGAATTATCATACTCGCCAGATTTTATGTCTGGCCCCCTCTATTTCTATCCTTTTCCCCCTCCAAGTCCTCAGGGTGGGCCCAGCTCTAGTGGAGCTTGATTGGATTGCTTTATCTCTCTTTTGGAAAGCTTGGACCGTTGAAGTAAAGTCCAGCTTATTATCTTCTTTAATGGCTATTTATGACATGGGATTATGTATTTTGTTTTATCAAGATGGATATTGTACTTGACTCTGATTTATGGTTTTATGATGTAACAAACATGTTTAATTTCCGTTGCAATGAAATAAAGTTTTAGATTTCCAAGTACTACTTATTATCTGTCTTGTTGTAATTTTTCTGTTCTATATTCACTTAAAACCTCCATGGAAGTTAATGCATTCCCTTTGTGAGTGACATTAATGGACATGGGGTGTTACAAAATTGTTATACAAAATTTTAATCAGAATATCTCGATCATAGTGTGTCAGAATTTCGAACGGTCAGTCACGTTAGGATCGTATGGACGGTGGCTACACAATGGAACTAGTTCACAGGGAATTGGAGCTCGCTACAATTTATTGTAAAATAAAACGTCCATTTGAATCAAAGATAGTTATCATTATTTAACGATAACCATCCAATGTGAGTAAATCTAACTAACTCTGTACAATTTATATTTTTATAAATATAATCTAGTGTTGATAAATGATGATTGATTGTTGTGTGTTGATTGTTTGGTTGAATTGCTGATGTATTGGTTGAAATTATAGATAACGATATATAGATAAATCGTTAATAAAATATTGATTCTTTTTGTCAGAATATTTCATATTGAAATGAAATCGATGTTATTTATATTGTTTAACATCGGTGGATGCAGGGAAATAGATTGGAGGGATCTAACTAGATTCCTCAATATTTATAATACTGCTTGTTTTCATATATTGTGATATATAATATGATATGTAATTTGTGATTTATTATGATGGTACTGGTCTGTTTAATTGGTGTTTTAAATACCATAAGAAACACTGTAATGTTAGAGGGAATTTTCAAAGTGTATTTTGAAAAGGAAATATTTATTTAGAAAATAAAAGGAAGTATAAAAGGAAATGTTTATTTAGAAAATAAACAGAATTATAAAAGGAAATATTTGTTTAGAAAATAAATAGAATCATAAAAGGAATATTTGTTTAAAAAATAAATAGAATTATAAAAGGGGTATTTGACGAGATGTAAAAGAATTATGAGAAGATTGTTTAAAGTGGATATTAAATAGAAATCTATTTTAACAAATAGATTGAGAAGATTAATTTATAAATGTTGTTTTATAAAGTAAATAAAATATTTATCATTTGATAAACGGAATATATAAGACTGAATTTATATAGAGAAGTAAGAATCAGTTTTAACACTAATATTTTAAATGGAATTTCAGCAACATTTATAAAGGTGATTACAAGTGTTAGAAGAATAAAATGAGATTTTATATAAATAATTTTATAATTAGAAGTATAAATAGAAATTGGATTTGGGATATTGTTTTAAATACGAAATCAAACTGTTATGATTGCAAAGAAGAAATATTATTTACATTTAATGTGAATAAAGGATTTGAGTGAATATTTTGCTAATAAAATATTTATAAAGGAAATAGGGTTTGAAATAGGAATTTAAAATGGAGTTAAAGGAATTAGAAACTGACTGGAGATTAGTTAAGTTGAACAGCTGTCTGGGTATTGATCTGATGTTGGTTTCGGCCTTCGGGGTTAATACGTAGGGGGTTGTTCTCTTACTAGTTTACAGTTAGAGACTGATATATGTAAGAAGATAGTGATGCGTGAATCAGAAATGGAAACGTTTTCCAAAGTTTATAACGTATATTCTCTAAAATTAGAAAATAAGGATTTGATGAATATATGGAAACGAGAAATGGGGAAATGAATAAATAGTGATTGATGATTGATCAATAGAATTTCCATCTGGAAATAATATCATTGTTTGCACACATGTTTTTATTTGATAGTTAAATCACTGACTATCAAAGTTTTTGACCATTTTTCCGTTGTCAATACGAAGAGACCGGGATCAGATTCATTATCTGAAAACCAGTCCATATGGCATTAGCGTTGCAAATCAAATATGATGAAAATAATTGAAGACGGAATTATGCAAGGGCTGTTCAGTAAATCCTAGGTAGAAATTGCCTAAGATGGATTTACCGAATAGTACCTTCGGTCTGTCCAGTCCCAGGACGACTTGTATGGAAGAATGTCTGATGTGGTATATTCAATAGATCGCGTAAGTTGATCTCTTCAAACGTATTTACGTTTGGTGGAGAAGGAATTCGTTTCTCTTAGCTGTATACCCATGGTATTTGTGGGGAAATCAATTTGTGTTTTGACTGGTATGACGATGTGACATTCGAAGTAAATAAAGGTGTGATCGGTACGTTATAGCCTCTAGCCTCACAACCAGGAAATGGTATATAATCGGGTAGGTCGCATGGCTAAGTGGTTAGCTGTCAATTAGGGTGTATTGTCACCTGATCTAGAGAAATTCCATTTACTTCTATACTCTATTTCGATGTTGTCCCTTTCGGGAAACGGTTACTGATCCCAACCGTTGGTGATAATACGTTCGGTACACTCAAGAAAAATGAGTGATCGGTCATGTTTAGCCGGGGTTACAAGATGTTTTTGTTGAACCCGGTCTATTCCTCTCTAGAGATACACTGTCGGAAGGTGATCTCATACCTTGCCAGTTGGAATTCATTAACCATTAAGCGCCCACAGTTTTAGATTATATACTATGTACGTGGAACGTGAGATGAAAGTGTTCTGCAAGATGATTATTATATTGTGGTTGATAGAGACTATCTTAATATCGAGGGAGTTTTGATGTAAAAGATCATTGTTTCTTTCAAAAGGATTTCGAAATGTTAAATCAAGTGTTTTGGATTCTCATAAGGGAAAAACCCATTTCGTGTTATACGGCATGTGTTAACCCTCTTTTTGGCCAAAGTCTCAATAAACAAAGTCCAAACGCGCAGTCAAATACAAAGCCGCATTTTAGGAAGCCCAACAGCCAATAAGGGGTCCAAAACAGTCACGCATCGGTCCACATCCAGATTCAACAAATAACAGATCACTCCGGAAGAATAGGCCTCCCAGTCGACCGAGTTTATCGGAGTGAGTCGACCGATTATTTCGGGCTAGGGTGGAAATCTTCTAACGAGCCAATCCACCTAATATCCCGACTTCCAAGGAGATAAAGGTGGTCAACCATAAGTGGACAAAGCTCTGCTTTTGATATACCTCATCATGGATGCCAAGTCAGCCACAACTTCCGAGGATACTATTTATGAATAGTGGAGTTAGTCTTCCAGCCGCAACTCGAGCCAATGGATTGACTCCCCGTGTCCGGGCCTTCCCGAAATGGCCGGACCATTTCGTAACAGCCCAAGCTGCATTTTACACCTATGAATACCTTCAAGCTTAAAGAGGAAAAAGGGAGATTTCTTTTGGCCGGACGGCTTCTATAAGCTTTTCATCTCTACTCTTCTCCAGAATCTCAATCTCTCAAAAGGAATAAAAGAAGATAATCATTTTCTTTCTTTTCTTCAAACAGGAGAAACATTGTACTTGTAATCAAAGGAGAAAGAAATAATATATAAAGTGGACGTAGGCATTGTCTTTGCCGAACCACTATAAAAATTCTGTGTGTGCTCCCCGTTATTTTACCTTTTTACTGCATTTTTTATCTTTAGTGGTGTGTTGATCATGCGATTGGGGGTTGATCGTCACTAGTAACCAACTTTTGACGTCAACATTTTGGCGCGCCAGGAAGGGGAAAAGCGCTCTGACGCCGCCATCGAGCTCCTGCTTATCTCAGGTCATGGCGAACAAACGAAAGAAAGGCGCAACCTCCTCTCGTCCCGCAAACGCCGATGCAGTTGATATCGATGCTGCCGAAGCAAGCCACGAAGTTTCCTCTCATGATGACATGCCTCGATTCCTTACCCGGGGCGACATGGATAAAATCATGATCGAACTCAGAGACCATATGACATCTCAGGGTAGAGTCCTCGAACGACAGCAGCAGTTGATGGATCACCTTCTCGGTCGATTGGAAAAGGGGTTGAACGCTTCAACATCAATTCCTCCACAAGCCGAGACTGGGGCAGCAGCTGACCTTCAGTTTATGCAAAATCAGGCCACTGATCAGGCTACACCTTTATTTCATCCTGGTTTGGTCCCACCAACCGATCGATCCCAGCCGGGAATATCGCTTCCAGCGACCAGCACAGCTGTGACCATAGAACCTCAAGAGGCGGGCGATCAAGATCTAGGTCGTCTGACAAATATGCCTCCACTCTTTAGAATATCTCGACCTATTGAATCGGTCGAGCTCCCCCCGGGTCCATCAGAATCAATGTCATTCCCATTACAACCCGGAGTCTTACCACAAACCAATCTAACCACTCTTTCCCCTCAGGAAAGAACTGGCACAACCTTCCCTTCGAATAAGGGAAGCCATCCTACTATGCTGGTCCTCACTGTGGCGGAAGAAAACGCTACCGTAGACCCTCCTAACCTCGCTCCAAACGGGGGCAACCTTGGCCTCCGAACATCACATGCTATGCTGGATCATCCTAGACCCTTTGCTACGGGTATGGCTCGACCCACGACTCATCAGGTTCTAGAGGGGCCATTAAGCCCAGAACCCCCCGCCAAATCTCACCTTCCCTCACACCTTCACCTAGATCTCGGAGGTCGATCCTGGCCAACGGCCACCCTTCCGAGCATGCTCCTGCCGGATCCTCGTGCAGAACCTTCTCAAGAGGCAGAATTAAGTTCGTGGCAACGACTCCTCGGAGATGGGAGTCAGCTCGCAAGCATCATCCGACGCTTTACTCTGGGCAATTATTCGCAGCAAGACATAGACAATGTCAACCGCAGCCCCTTCACTAGAGAAATCAGAAATTCTCGAAATCCTCAGGACTTTAGGTTCCCAGCCATCGAACCATACAACGGTCCCACTAACCCGACCATTCATCTCATTCGATACATGCGACATATGGAAGTACTTGGTGCATCAACCAATTTCATGGCTAAGTGCTTTCCTCTCTTTCTCACAGATATAGCCGGTATGTGGTTTCGGAAGCTAACAACAGAATCAATCAGTAGTTGGAATACTCTGGTCACCCGCTTCATCGAGCAGTTTCGAGTGCATATCTCTCGACCGAAAAGTGTCATGTTTTTATCTACCATCAAACAACAATCTGGAGAGACGCTAAGATCCTTCCTTCCTTGAAAGGTTCAACGCAGCTATAGCATCTGTTGATCGGCCCGAGCTATCGATGGTGTTAATGGCATCCATCGCGGGAGTTTAGAAGAGATCAAAATTCTCGAACTCCTAAACCAGGGATCCTCCCAAAGATATTGATTATTTTTACTCCAAGGCCGAGAGATTCCTCCGACAAGAGGATGCCAGCCTTGAAATGGAGAGCCTTGAAGTTTTAGTAGCCAAACAACAAGGTCCACTCAATGGCAATGGCCAGAATAAAGGAAGAGGAAAGGTCCCGGAAAAGGGTGAACGTAATTTCTGACCTCGAAATGAAAACAAGTACGATCTGTACACCAAGCTCAATTCCTCTTTGCTCGATATCTATCTCGATAGGTGCGAGTCCTTCCCCACTCCAAGGCCACCTCGACGAGAACCGACCCAGACGGAACTTAATTCTGGCAAGCATTGCATATTCCATAACGTAGCTGGACATAATACAACTGATTGTCGACATCTGCGCGATCTCATCGAAGGACGAGTCAGAAAAGGGGAATTCGCTGAATATGTCAAAGATCGCGTCCTGGCCATGCCGCCGCGACCTTCTGCCCAAGCTCCTCAGGTTGGTCCGCGAGCTCCTAGAAATGGAAATGACCCTGAGACTAGCACTCGCGGAATTATCATTAATTAGATTCTTTATCTTTTCTTTCGATGTATTTCTTCCAATAACAAGGACGCCTTGATGGTCTGTAATCAATCGTTGTCCCCTTAGAATTTCTTTGTAATAGTTGCTTAGTAGTAATGGACTTTACTTTTTGTAAAAGTAGATCGTGTTGTAAAATTTCTAAGCCGAGCATGGTTAATGCTCGCCCCCCGTCCTATGTGGTTAGCGCGAAAGCCCACCACCACTTCAAACACCTACTCCTTCAAGTGAGTGAGGTCACATTTTCTTAAACACGAGTGTGGATTACGCTCTCTTTCTTTACACCACGAGCATGCATAGTTGTTTAAACTAACTAACCTAACATGAGTCGAGCATGAGAAACACTTGCCCTAAGCCGAGTATGGTTAATACTCGCCCTATCCAAGCCGAACCAGATTGGCGTTCGCCACTAAGCCGAGCATGGTTTATGCTTGCCACTAAGCCGAGCATGATTTATGCTCGCCACTAAGCCGAGCATGGTTTATGCTTGCCACCAAGCCGAGCATGGTTTATGCTCGCCACCCTCTAAAGCCAAGTGGAATAAAATGCTCGACCCATCACCTTTCTCCAAACGAGGATGGTTTGTTTTGTATTTGCAGGAACCAATCCTTATGGAAATCGTCATCTTGGCCTTAATACGGTTCCCGATGGTTATCGGTTTTCTGGTCTTAATACAACCTCAGACCATCGATTTTCTGGCCTTAATATGGTCCGGCACGACCATAGCAGCTCGAGCGTTCGTACTTCAGTCCAGATTTCAGAACACACCTCCCTCTGTCGATGAAGATACATTCTGAGGGGCAAAGTGTCAACCCTCTTTTTGGCAAGAGTCTCAACAAACAAAGTCCAAACGCGAAGTCAAATACAAAGCCGCATTTCAGGAAGCCCAATAGCCAATAATGGGTCCAAAACAGTCACGCATCGGTCCACGTCCAGATTCAACAAATAACATCTCACTCTGGAAGAATAGGCCTCCCAGTCGACCGAGTTTATCGGAGTGAGTCGACCGATTATTTTGGGCCAGGGTGGAAATCTTCTACAGAGCCAATCCACCTAATATCCTGAATTCCAAGGAGATAAAGGCAGTCAACCGTATGCGGACAAAGCTCTGCTTTTGATATACCTTATCATGGATGCCACGTAAGCCACAACTTCCGAGGATACTATTTATGAACAGTGGAGTTACTCTTCCAGCCACAACTCGAGCCAATGGATTGACTCCACGTGTCTGGGCCTTCCCGAAATGGCCGGACCATTTCGTAACAGCCCAAGCTGCATTTTACACCTATAAATACCTCCAAGCTTAAAGAGGAAAAAGGGAGATTTCTTTTGGCCGGACGGCTTCTGTAAGCTTTTTCATCTCGACTCTTCCCCAGAATCTCAATCTCTCAAAAGGAAGAAAAGAAGATAATCATTTTCTTTCTTTTCTTCAAACAGGAGAAACATTGTACTTGTAATCAAAGGAGAAAGAAATAATATATAAAGTGGATGTAGGCATTGTCTTTGCCGAACCACTATAAAAATTCTGTGTGTGATGCGTGTTCTTTTACTTTTTTACTGCATTTTTTATCTTTAGTCATGTGTTGATCACGCAATTGGGGGTTGATCGTCACTAGTAACCAACTTTTGACGTCAACAGCGTGATCTTATGAGATATCGTTTATTTTCTCAAACTGTTTTAAATTGTTTACTCACACTAGTCCCATGACGGACCCGAAGTTTATTTTGTTTTGTTTTACCCTAAACTATTGGGTGCGCAAATTTGTACGGGCAGTCAAGTAGTCAGGATTTTACAGATATACTGAGAGCTTGGAGTAGGAGGCTTCAGGATTATATATCTATTGTTATTTCCGTTGTGTTGTAAGTATTGTACTCTGATAATATTACTGTATACATATACTGGTTTTATTTCAAAGTTATGTATCTATTATATATTGTTCGTTCCGCTGTGAGATTTGTGTTACTCTGATGATGTTTTATGTTCTTCTTCTTCTTTTCTAACTTCCTATCTTATCTATTCTCACCCTCTATTTTCTTTCATTAACTATCCGGTATTTCCAATGCTTGATAGTCGACGTTGATTTATATGTCGATATCAAATGTCGCAAAAACCTGTGTCATTACAGTGGTATTAGAGCTGAAGGTTAAGTAATTACCTTGGCTCTGTGGCATGATTCAATAGAGATAGGGTTAGTAATACCCTAGATTGTGTTGAGTGTATATATACGAGTGAACATATTTGTAGATTTTATTAAAATAGTTTTGTATTGTGCAGATTTATTGGTTGAGTTGTTTATGAGTTCTGGTCGATTAGTTTGATCCACTGTATCGGTAGGAGTTTCTAAACACTTGAATACGATAAGCCGACACGGTATGTTTTTAAAATAGGGTAAACGAAATAATTTTAGCCAAAGTATATTTTGATATAAAGAAATATATATTGGAATTATTATATTTGATGCATTGGTCATTATTATAATCGAATAATATTATAATAGAAATGATTATAAATAACCAATATGAATTCGTGTAAGTGTAATATATGAAATCAGATGGATTAAATCTGAATTTAAATAAGAAATAAAATTAAACTCTGAAAAATTGAATACGTGTTTATAAATGGATTGAATTAAATATATGAGAATTTTAAAATCCTGGGAGATTTTAAATTTTTTTACAAACATTGTGAATGATAATTTGAAGTAATTTCATAATTAAATAGTTTAAAGGTGATTTTGAAAATGATATAGTATAGAATTCACTTCGATCGCTGGGAAATAATTCTGATGATGCTGGCCACATCATCAGTGTTCATTTTCGAGTTCTAAGTGATGGATTACTACCAGAGATGTTGTTTTTGAATTATTTTGAGGAAATGAGTTATTTTGAATCATGAAAGTGAAAGTTTGATTTTTGAAATGGTAAACTATTTAAAACTCTCAGGGAAGAGATTGTTCAAAATAAAAACAAATTGAATTGAAATTTGTGAAAACAAATTGAAATTGAGTTAAAGCCAGCTAAGTGGAAGCTGTATGGAAATGGAGTAATATCAAGTCAAATTGGAATTTGGTATATAATTGGACTTGGTTGAGCGAATGGTTTGATTTTTGAAATAAAAATTAGAAGTGTGATTGTGGGAAGAAGATAACTGATTAGAGGAATATATTAGTTAATGAAATATGTGGATGGAACTTAACGAGGTTAAGTAAGATGAATTAATGAGTTAGAAGTTTGGAATCGAGAGTAAAATTTGAGTTTGGAATGGAATTTGGCTTGTATAAGCGAATAGCTGGGTTGAGGATAAATTAATCGGAGACTGATTGGAATGACATTGGTATATGCAGAATTTATAACATATGCAAAGGGTATAATAATATGCCCAACAAAAAGGTACATGTTTATTTTCATATGAGTTTGGTGATTTTACAAGTCGAATTAGCAAGTCGCTTGGCTATTTGATTTTCTTTTGGGTTGGAGAAGGCCGAGAGAGGCGAGTTGTAGTTGTACCGACTGACCCGTACAAAGGAGGTGCTGGCAAAAAAATTCAGAAATTTAGGGTGTCGGGAAATTTTCAGGATTTTTGGAAATTTTCGTTAGTAGGAATGAATAAATATTTAATTGAAATTAATTGGTTCAGTGAAACTGGAGTTAGGAAGGTAAACAAATAATTTTTAACCCAGTTAATAGGGTTTGTTTTTTACATTAGCAATTTCGAGGACGATATTATTTTAAGGGGGAAAGAATGTGACGACCCGTATTTTTTAACAGTTAAATAATTAATTTTATTTAATTATTTAAATAATGGTTTGGTAATTTAATGATTTAAATTAAATAACTTTGAATATTTAATTAATATAATAATTAAATAATATATTTAATTTCCGAAATATTCGGAAATAGTGGAATTCACAGTATTGTGTGAATTGGATCATTTATAATTTATTATTCAGTATAGAGTTGAATTATATTGATGAATATATTATATGAACGACAGTTGAACGTATAATTATATTATAATTATAATCGAGCTCGAAATGGTGGTAGTTCGTAATATGGCAGTTCTAACTTTAAACGAATATACAGAATCCGTTTTAAGCTGGATTTCTATGAAACAAGAAACGTTCGGAGCTGGTGAAGTATATATTTCTAATGGAAGAGAAAAATCGAGATTTCGTCGTGTAGATTGTGAGTTGTGTCCAAATCAAATTTTCTAAAAGTCGCTATGGAATTCCTTTATAATATATAATGATTTATTTATATTAAAAATGGATTTTTAATAGAAATTGAATATCGATTTAATCTGGGATTTTTAAATGTCGAGTAATAAATCCCGATAGGATTATTTTGGAGCCGGATTATATTCTATGTGAATATAAATGATAATATTAATTTATTAATATTTAATTTAATTATTTTTAAATATATTTATATTTAAATGGGTTTACTTAGAGCTTTAAAAATAGTCAGTTTTGCAAACGATCTCCGTTTTCGACGAAACTAATTTTGTTGGATCCAGAATATTAAATATTGTTATATCTCAATATTCATGATTTTTGGAGTCGGTATGTGGTCGTACGGGATTTTAATGTGAAAAATAGTTAATAATTCGACTTTAAAAATACGCATGTGAGCAAACGGAGTCGGAATTCAAGAAACAAGTTTCGTTGGGTCCGTAATGTCGAACTCTAGCTACATGTCCATTTTCATTGAAAATGGGATTCGTATGTGACCACACGAATTTTTAAATGATAAATACTAGTAGTAGTTGATTAAAATTGAATAAAATAATCAATTTTTTTTAATTAACCTATAAATACTAACACATTTCCTAACCCTAACATTTCAGTTTCTCTGGTCAATATTTCTTTTCACCGTTACCATTTCCTAAAAACGTGGGAAAGGGCATCTTTTAAATTCAAAACCAAATCAGATTTAATCCTATAAATCATGGGATTAATGTTTTTGAACTCGTGGTGTTGTAAGCTTAAATCTCATGTAAGTTTTGTTAAGCTTGATAAACTATCTGGTCCGAGCTAACTATCCAGCATGACCTAGGGTTTGAACTCGTGGACATTTGAAGGAGTTTTGGACGGAATGGAGAGTGTAGTGATGATTGTGGTGGTGTATATAGCTTGTTGGCGAGTTTTGGGTTTACTCGGTGGAATTTTGGTGCGTTCTTTGTAGCCTAGGGCTGTTCGACGGATTTCGAGGCGGGGGGTCAGGCGGCAAACGGAGTGAATGGCTGCGAAGAGGAGTAGTAGAGGTGAATGGCGGTGGTGTTTGTTCGTCTAACTACAGTTTATGGATGGAGAGAATTGAGGTACGAGTCACGACAATGGTTGGCAAAGTTCAGTAGTTCACGAGTTTCATCTGGGAAGAAGGAACATACGGAGCGGGTGATTTTGTTTAGGGCCGAGGATAGATTGGGTAAAGCCCAATAACACAAGCATTTAATTTAAAAACTAATTAAATTGTTATACAAACTTTTAATCACAATATCTCGATCATACTATGTCAGAATTTCGAACGGTCAGTCACGTTAGGATGGTATGGACGGTGGCCACACAATGGAACTAGTTCAAGGGGAATTGGAGCTCACTACAATTTATTGTAAAATAAAATGTCCGTCTGAATACAAGATAGTTAATCATTATTTAACGATAACCGTCCAATGTGAGCAAATCTCACTAACTCTGTAGAGTTTATATTTTTATAAATGTAATCTAGTGTTGGTAAATGATGACCAATTGTTGTGTGTTGATTGTTTGGTTGAATTGCTGATGTATTGGTTGAAATTATAGATAACGATATAGAGATAAATCGTTAATCAAATATTGATTCTGTTTATCAGAATATTTCATATTGAAATGAAATCGTTGTTATTTATATTGTTTAACATCTGTGGATGCAGGGAAACAGGTTGGAGGGATCTAACTGGATTCCTCAATATTTATAATAATATTTGGTTTCATATATTGTGATATATGATGTGATATATAATCTTTGATTTATTATGATGATACTGGTCAGTTTAATTGGTATTTTAAATACCATAAGAAATATTGTAATGTAAGAGGGAATTTTCAAAGTGCATTTTGAAAAGGAAATATTTATTTGGAAAATAAATATAATTATAAAAGGAATTGTTTATTTAGAAAATAATCAGAATTATAAAAGGAAATATTTATTTAGAAAATAAATAGAATTATAAAAGGAATATTTATTTAGAAAATAAATAGAATTATAAAAGGGGTATTTGACGAGATGTAAAAGAATTATGAGAAGATTGTTTAAAGTGGATATTAAATAGAAATTTGTTTTAACAAATAGATTGAGAAGATTAATTTATAAATAATGTTTTATAAAGTAAATAAAATATTTATCATTTGATAAACAGAATATATAAGACTGAATTTATTTAGAGAAGTAAGAATCAGTTTTAACGCCGATATTTTAAATGGAATTTGAGCAGCATCTATAAAGGTGATTATAAATGGGATTATAAGTGTTAGAAGAATAAAATGAGATTTTATATAAATAATTCTATAATTAGAAGTATAAATAGAAATTGGATTTGAGTATTGTTTTAAATACGAAATCAAACTATTTTGATTTCAAAGAAGAAATTATTTACATTTAATGTGAATAAAGGATTAGAGTAAATATTTTGCTAATAAAATATTTATAAAGGAAACAGAGTCTGAAATAGGAATTTAAAATGGAGTTAGAGTAAATTAGAAACTGAATGGAGATTAGTTTAGTTGAACAACTGTCTGGGTATTGATCCGATGTTGATTTCGGCCTTCGGGGTTAATACGTAGGGGGTTGTTCTCTTACTAGTTTACAGTTAGAGACTGATATATGTGAGAAGATAGTGATGCATGAATCAGAAATGGAAACGTTTTCCAAAGTTAATAACATATATTTTCTAAAATTAGAAAATAAGGATTTGATGAATATATGGAAACGAGAAATGGGGAAATGAATAAGTGTTGATTGATGATTGATCGATAGAATTTCCATCTGGAAATAATATCGTTGTTTGCACACATGTTTTTCTCTGATAGTTAAATCAATGACTATAAAAGTTTTTGATCATTTTTCCGTCGTCAATACGGAGATACCGGGATCAGATTCATCATCTGAAAACCACTCTTATGGCATTAACGTTACGAATCAAATATAATGAAAATAATTGAAGACGGAGTTATGCAAGGGTTGTTCAGTAAATCCTTGGTTGAAATTGCCTAAGATGGATTTACCGAATAGTACCTTCGGTTTGTCCAGTCCTAGGACGACCTGTATGGAAGAATGTTTGATGGAGTATATTCAGTAGATTGCGTAAGTTTATCTCTTCAAACATATTTACGTTTGGTGGCGGAGGAATTCGTTTCTCTTAGCTGTATACCCGTGGTATTTTTACAGAAATCAATTTGTGATTTAACGTGTATGACGATGTGACATTCAAAGTAAATAAAGGTGTGATCGGTACGTTATAGCCTCTAGCCTCACAACCAGGAAATGGTATAAAATTGGGTTGGTCGCATGGCTAAGTGGTTAGCTGCCCATTAGGGCGTACTGTCACCTGATCTAGAGAAATTCCATTTACTTCTATAATCTATTTTGATGTTGTCCCTTTCGGGAAACAGTTGTTGATCCCAACCGTTGGTGATAATACATTCGGTACACTCAAGCGAAATGAGTGACCAATCATGTTTAGCCTGGGTTACAAGATGTTCTTGTTGAACCCGGTGTATTCCTCTCTAGAGTTACACTGTCGGAAGGTGGTCCCATAGCTTGCTAGTTGGAATTCATTAACGATAAGCGCCCGCGATTTTTGATTATATACTATGTACGTGGAATGTGAGATGAAAGCGTTCTGCTAGATGATTATTATATTGTGGTTAATAGACACTATCATAATATCAAGGGAGTTTTGATATAAAAGGTCATTGTTTCTTTCAGAAGGATTTTGAAATGTTAAATCAAGTGTTCTGTATTCTCCTAAGGGAAAAACCCACTCCATGTTATACGGCATGGTCTTATGAGATATCGTTTATTCTCTCAAATTGTTTTAAATTGTTTACTCACACTAGTCTCATGACTGGCCCAAAGTTTATTTTGTTTCGTTTTACCCTAAACTCTTAGGTGCCCAAACTTGTACGGGCAATCAAGTAGTCAGGATTTTACAGATATACTGAGAGCTTGGAGCAGAACGCTTCAGGATTATATAGCTATTGTTATTTCCGCTGTGTTGTAAGTGTTGTACTCTTATAATATTACTGTACACATATACTGGTTTTTTTTCAAAGTTATGTATCTATTATATATTGTTCGTTCCGCTGTGAAATTCGTGTTACTCTGATGATGTTGTATGTTCTTCTTCTTCTATTCTTACTTTCTATCTTATCTATTCTCACCTTCTATTTTCTTTCATTAACTATCCGGTATTTCCAATGCTTGATAGTCGACATTGGTTTATATGTCGATATCCAAGGTCACGAAAACCCGGGTCGTTACACTATCTTTATAAACAAGCATAACCTTAGTTAACCATCGTGTCAATTTTGATGCATAATTAGGAATGCAATTTATACGAAATGTGAAAATACTCACCAGTAATCAAGCTCGAGTCTTCAGGAAAGAGGAGGATTTGAGTGTTTTCTTTTATGAGAACAGTAATCTTGTCCAAGAATTTTATTTGTAGATGAAAGACGGGAGCGATGAGGAAGAAGAGTTTATGTTCAAACTTCAAGATCAATCTGGGCTGCACAAATGAAAGCCAATCAACACTTCCGATTGAGAGAGACCAAAAGACTATGTCATGATATTTCGAAATAGGCTATAAGTTTGACTTGAAAAGTCGAAAACACCCCTTCACCAGGGGGAAGGGCAAATGTTACTACCAAAATTAACATCGAAGCAGGCTGGCAGAGAAGGGGTATCGAGTAACCAGAGAAACTACGTCAACCGAAACCCTCCTAAAGGAAAGGGTCGCGAAAGCTACAAGAGGTGACCGGAGGATTAATCTGCCAAGGTCAACCCGACAAGATCTCTCCGACAGCCCCAACCTAGAGGAAATTCTTTTAATAAAGAAGCTAACATAGTCCGAAATCAAGTAATCCATAAACAATATACCTGACGGACAAAGCCCAAAGGAATCTTCAATTATGACCTGCCCAAATGTCGATACACCTGAAGACGGAAGCATCGATGGCCCCAAACCGAAAGGACGGGAAGGCCACCTAGAATCTACTTTCGGAGCATCTACTGCATGAATACCGAAAGGCCACCCTCCAAGAATACAAGCTACCATAAAGGCCCTACCGAAGGGCTAGCCAAGACCCGAGCAGGATACAGGCTACCCGTACTAGGCTACCTAGTACCGAAACCCGTAGCGGTTTCAATCCAGCAGCTACCAGCATACACCACGAGGTCAAGTCCCTCTAAGCACTCACGGTAAATCCGAGAGCCTACATCTGAAAGCACATGTCTGCAAGCCTACATTTAGGAACCGCTTTTGAGAATTCATGCATCATCCAGGGATTATGATCAAATACGTCAAAAGCGGCCAAAGGTCAGGCACCCAAAGCCAAGAATGAAATGACCAACAATGACCCATATAGGTCCAACAACCCTCCGACGGGAGGGGTCCTGAACCACTATAAATAAGATCCAAAAGGTCACATTAGAGGAGGGCTTTCTTCCTAACTTTTTGTACCATTAGAAATAACTGGAGAAAGAAGATTAATAGAGAATTCCTCTATATAGCATTCATGTACTTCCAATAAAAGTTTAATAAAAAGGGATCTTCCTATGTGAAAATTGCTCTGTATGTGTGTAGTATTATTTCCCTGGTCACAATAGTCGCAGTTTATCATAAATTCTAGAGAGAATCACGGGTTACACCCTTCAATTTCCTTGAATGGCGGTCGAACCTCATCCGCTGAGTTTAGATCCGACCTGATAGTTCTCAGTGATCCTACACCATAGCCTTTTAAGTTCCCATCAGAATCGATTGGAGAAGTGAGTCAATCCTCTTGATTTCCCTTTGGGTCTATCCCTGTTGATCCACTTCCGGTGTTGGCGAGAAATATCGTTAACATAAAGGTTTAAAGAAAGATTTTGATTAACCAGGTTTAAGTGAATAGGGAATAGATTAAGATCTGATATAATCCATAATTATTTAAATTGCGCTGATTATTTGGAAAGACTGAGATCAGATTTCTATCCAAAAACCATTTCGAATAATCATATGACGAAATATGAAGATATTGAAGACGACAGTCGAAGACCAGAAATTTTCACATCGAATGGACTACTCGCTAATGTCTCAGGCTATACACCCACTATGAGATTATATTATAGCAGTGGTCCATAAGTACTTGTAGATTTTTCGAATTTGCAAGAGCTTCTCTCTTTTATTGGATGAGAAATAAAGCGCATTCGGTTTCGTTCTAACCCAGAGTGAGCTAATATGGATATGTGTCTGACAATATATTTTGTAATGTAATGGTTGATCTTTATTAAACATATTTTTGTTGGTGGTGGAGAATATGTTCTCTTAGCTCAAATCCCTTCTTTGACACGTACAAGCTCAAAGGTAATATTTTTAGTGATTATCGATTATGTATTATGAAATGACAGTGTGATATACTAAGCGATTGAGTTGTTGATGATCAAAGCATGGTTTTAGGTTAAAGCGCAGCTTTGTGTTACGAGATTTCGATAATCCTCACTCCCAGAAATGGCCGAAACACGAAAAATGTGGCAAGGATATGGATGTGTTGTTTCCTTCGAGATAAAAAGTGTACCATGGTTTGAAGCCCAGGTATTACTTATGTGGGAACTTCCACTTTTGTGGGTGTTGATGTTGTAGGGCCTCGGTTAATGGTTGGTAACAATCGGGAGATGACATGCTTAGGCGTGATTTAATTTATCCAGTTAAGGGATAAACCAGCCTTGTGTTGGCAGAGAGCCTGTTTGGGTCTTGGGATATTCCTCTAGAAGCGTACCCATCGGTAAGTAAGCATCTTAACCTAGTCATTTGTTAGAAACTCAACCTCCACTACGAGCCCATACGATTTTAGTTGTATACTATATGTTCGCATGGTATATGATACCTATGCTGGTTAAGATTGTTACATTTACTTGCGAAATGATTTTTCATAATATGCTCCAATAATAATATCAGTGGGTTTTTCACGTATTAAGCATTTTTTGTTATCACAAGGGGAAACCA
The DNA here is from genome assembly GCA_030737875.1 of Allium sativum. Taxonomy (NCBI): domain Eukaryota; kingdom Viridiplantae; phylum Streptophyta; class Magnoliopsida; order Asparagales; family Amaryllidaceae; genus Allium; species Allium sativum. Next base: position 897,998,140 of record CM060922.1, on the reverse strand, counting down.
CGCTCAAGTCTGCGTTTTCATTGTGTATGCTCCGTAAGACCTTATGGTAGCTTCATTTTCCAAAAAGTGTTGCAAATTTTTATGCATTGGTATTCATATGCGAAAAACCCATTCCGTGTTTATATTGCATGGTCTTATGAGTTACCTCACTTTAAAATGGACCTAACTATTTTTAAGTTCTCATACCAGTACCATGACTGACTCGGAGTTTTTTTTTCACCTAAACTCTGGGTGTCTATATTTCTGCATACAAACAGCCTGATGGTTGTGGTTTTGCGGATAGTCTTGGAGTCATTGTAGAGCATGTTCTGGATTAGAGCTGGAGCTATATATTGGATCATTTCATAGTCTTCCGCTGAGAGTTTATATTTTACCGATGTGTATATGTTGTACTCTGATGTATCTCTTATTAACTCTAATGTAAATTATTGTTATGATAATGAAAAGTTTGTTTTGTTATGTTCTGTTCCAATTTGTAAGTACCCCTAACAATCTGTCTTTATGAATGTTTTGATTTGGTTTAATTACCAGAAACGGGCTATAGTACAAAAGTGAGAGTAGGGGAAATATAACTGTATTTTTGGCATATAACCATAAGAAATACAATATATTATGCAACACGAAACTTGTAAATTCCCTACCACGTTCACTGAAGTGACTTGACATATTTCAAGTAGCAGTAAACCATATTGGAGGAATAAAACATATTACTATTAGGGAAAATTGTTTAAGCGTATCATTTTTTATGAACTGTGGGACATAATTTATATTTTATTACATGATTTTTCAGATGAGCAATTTTAATTCTAACTCAAGTGATGAAAATCACTCAAATGATGACATATCTAAAAACGATGGCTTCGAAAGCAATGATTTGTAAACTGCTTCATATTGATGGCAAAAAGTATGCTAAAATTTTCATATTTCTTTGAAATTTGAATTGATGACAAAAAAATATGCCAAAATCATCTTCTTTAAGTTGGTGACAGAAGTACCGAAATTTTCATTCCTTAAAAAGATGGAAAGCGTGTAAATTTGATATTTGGAGTTGCATGCATCTTGGCATATCCAAAAGCTAAGTAGCAAACATTAACAGTTCATGTAATCAACTATCAAATTAACAATGAAGTCGGCAAAGCTCATTGATAGTAGAAGAAAAGATCGAAGTATTGAATCTCCAATATGCCCACTTTCCTCGCTTTTCTGGAAAATAACAATAAAAGAATTCCAATTTGTATATGAGTCTTACTGAAAAGTAATATGCTTGTAAAATAACATGCATTTGGATCAATCAACGCAACTTTATCACAAACAACATATGCTTTTAGTGACAAATAATATCCATTTGGATATAGGTTTTCCTCTGTGTAAACCCAGAGCTAAATAGTGATTGATAGAAAAACTTGTCAAGAGTAGGAAACTGAACATGCTTGACATATAATTAAACAATTACAAATATAATAAAAGCAAGAATTTAATTCTACATTAATAAATGAAGATTATTATGAAAACACTTACATTGGTGACTTTAGAATAATGGCCTTGGGTTTTCCAATAAAAAATTAATAATTATGAAAATACTTTCTCTTGTGATGGAAACAAAACATGGTTTACATACACCTATTGCTGAGTGAGTCGGTCTACCAAACTCAATTTTAAACCGTAGGTTAGTAAAGTGGTCATCGCCTTGGTAATATCCATTTTTACAGGCTTGGTTAGTGCTATTGGACCCTGTTAAAATGGATGACTCTACTGAAAACAAAATGAGAATTACTTTTGCACACATGCTAGTAGACATGAAAGAAAAGGTTCGATCTTCAAAATTTATTGAAGTTGAGGATGAACATGGGAACATTTTATGCAAGAGGCGGTATAAGAGAATCCACTACCTAAATATTGTAAATTTCCAAACAGTTTTGGGTTTTGGGATTTTGTTTTTGAAGAGGGAAGAGAGAAAGGAAGAAGAGAGTGAGGGGATTTGTCCCACTCCCACATGGGCTTTCTCACAAGTATGTTGGGGCCTTGGGGACCACAAATGTTTACTAAGTTGTGAGGAGGGAGACAATGCATAACTCTACCATACAAGCGCGCGTCACCGCGGTCCATCCGACCGAACCGTACCAGGTTCGGATCAAATAAGAAATATTTTTGACTGAAATTTTAGATAGTGAACGGGTCAGGCCCATTAAGGACCCAAAATACAAATTTGAATTAAGGCGGACTGATGTTGCCAGATCGTTGGGAATTAAGGTGTGTGCATTTGAATTTGAAATGCTTCATCTGAAGGGCACATTTGTTTGAATTCGAACGGAAATGACCGTTGCAAATAATAGTCGTGATATTTCATGAATGGACGCATCCCTCCGTTGCTAATAAGTGCTAACGCCAAAAAAACATTTCAGTTCACTTTTAATTCTTCTTCTTCCTCTCCATTTTGCAGCGCCATTGCCAACACTACAGACTGTTGCGAACTCTCGAATTTGCAACACTTTTAAGGCATTGCAAAATCTGATTATTTCTCCTTTTCTTTCTCTTTGATTCTCGCTTCATCATATTATATTTTTCAGAATGTCCTTGATTGGATCAAAGCCATACAAACTTTGAATCCGATTTTTCTGTTCCAAGGTTTTATTGAATCTTGAAAGTTGATAGTTCGATAACCCGTTTGTACCTGGTGGGTTGAACTATTGTCTGGAAGAATTTATTCCATAGATCCTTAAATCTGAAGTACGACATTCATTCTCCTCCAATAGCCTCAAACAACAAAATTGCCAACACTAAATGTGAAAACTGTTGCTATTTTGGACATGTGGCCTCTCATTTTCCAATCTTCAAGATACGAGTTCCTAAAGAGAAGTGGTAAATGCAAGTCAACAGCCGAGATTTTGAGAGAAAGTGCTTTAGTAGAGGAAGAAGTGAACAATAATAGAGATAATTTAAATCTAGGCAAAAGACTAGTGGAAACAAGGATAAGGTGTGGGAAGAAGCTAGAGACAATCTGAAACATAGGGAAGCGAACATTGAAAGTATTGATATATTAGGAGAAGAAGTAGATGTTATGTAACGACCCAGAAAATCTGAACCAATTTAAAATTTTTAAATTGGCTAAAATAATGGATTTTAAATATTTAAAATAAATATTTTAAATAATGGCAATGAAAAGTGAGTTTGAATCGACAATTGAAAACGAATATAATTAATTCTAATTATAAACAAGGCCTGAAATGGCGCGGTAGTTTCAAAAATTGAATTCAAACTTTGTCGGACTGTACCGGGTGCAAACCAAACGGATTTGAGTGAAACCAAAAATATTTAAATCTGTTAGTGAATACCTTTCTAACGAATCTGAAAAATCAAATTTTCATAGCGGAAAGCAAAAGTTATGGCCAGATGAATTTTCAGAAAGGTCGCTATAGAAATTATATAGCCCGTGAAATTGGCCATTTTGCATACGACCTCAGAATTCGACGAAACCACTTTTGTTGGATCTGTATGTGAAGTTATTGCTAGGTTTCAAATTTCATAATTTTTGAAGCTAGTATGTGAGCGTGGCAAAGGAAAACGTGTTTTGATCAATTACAGCTAAATTGGATCGACCAGAAATGGGCCTTTTTGCAAACAGTCTCAGAATTCGACGAAACTAGTTTTGATGGGACCGTATCGTCAAAACATAGCTAGATTTATTTTTCTGGAATTTTTCGAATCAGTTTATGGCCCTGGCAAATTGAAATGTACGTTCACATTAAATATTGAATGTTTTATATTTTAATTTGAAGGAAAACTGACTGAAATAGTCGAATGGGCCAACGAAACATATCCCATTGTGTTCGGAATGGGGGTAAAACGCTAGGGATGACAGTCGTTGGGTTTAGATTGGTGGTCGTGTCAGAAAACCCCTTTAAAACTCCACCGGTCAATCAGAATTTTTATTAAAAAAAATCCTTTTTTTCTCTCTCCCCGTAACAGCCGATCGACGATGGAAAGGAGTTCGCCGCTTCCCCTTCATTTTCCGACCAATCCACGCAGTAATAGACCCTGACCCAGTTGAAGCTTTTGTAGTACTCGTCGAGGGCTTCAAATCTATACCACCTACGCCACCCCTCGTCCGTTGTACCTTGAGATTCACGCCCTCGAAGTCGCAAACTTCGCGCCGCCGTACCTCGCCAGATCCACCGCCGAGTGCCACCAAAACCCTGTCGATCTATGTGCCTCTCCTCCCCCTTCGACATTGCGTAGCCCGATCGTTCTATCGATTCACGGATTTCACGAAATCGCGTGACCTAGTTTTGAACGTTTTAGAAAGGTATACGGCTATATGTATTTTCAATAGTTTTAACACCTTTAAACCGTTGCAAACTTTGAAAAACCATATCTTTTTCGATTCTTGACGAAATTCGATGAAACAGGAAACATCGTGACCGTGTGGACGTCTTCTACATTTTAGAAGAGACCGCATATTTTTCTGAGCCTTCTGCTATTTTTGGTGGAGTTGAACCCAATGTGAGATTCCTAATTTATAAACGATATGGAAAACGACGATGTATAAATTAAATAGTCGATGTATGAGTTATATAAGCGTTGTACACCTCTTGTATAAACGTTGTATAAGTTGTACGTTCGATGTATAAGTTGTATATGCGTTGTAAAAATTATATATGTGTTGAAATAGAAGTGAATTGCTATATATAAATATATATATATATATATGTATATGTATGTATATATATGCCCCTCGTCCACAAACCATGGACGATATTTATTGGTTGTGATTGGTGTGAAAATTGATTGATAGCGAATGGTTGTTTGGGATTGTTTGTGGTTGATATTGATTGATTGTGGTTGAAAAATACCCATTTGTGGTTGAGAAATAATTGGTTGAAACCACATAGGATTAGTTTGTGGAAATGAAATAAATATATACATGCCGCCTGCGTGCGAACTAGATGCATGATCTCCATTGTCAAAAACCGCGAGGTTTTAAGGTAGAGCGAGGAGCCGTACTAGGGACGGTCCCGGTTTTAACTACCCTACCATTATGCTGCCAAAATTTTTAATAATATTCATGTGTTTGAATTATTTTCATTTGCTGAAACTATATTTATTCGTTGAATAGAAAACCTTCATGTGTTGAATCGATATTCATTCGTTGAATAGAAATTCATGTGTTGAATGGTATTCATGTTTTGAAATAAATTGTTTTATAATAAAATTCCTATTTTTATTACGTATATAAACAATATAAAATAATAGTGTTTTGAAAAGAATTGTTTTACAATAAAAATCACATTTTTATTATATACATGAATTGCTAAATATAGTGAAGTGTTGAAATAGAAGACGGTTAGATAAAAATATCATTTTTATCAAATGTATGTAAAGAATATAGCTTTGGAATCGAAGAATCGATATATATATAAATAGAATTAAAATATATCGAATAACGATGCTGCAGTTCGTATTTCGAAACCGTGATTTCGAACGATTATACCGGGAGATCCGACCATCGGATTTTCCTGAAATCGCAACCGTTGGGTTCGCCTTGGAAATATCTTTCCAACTGCACCAACTTTGTAAAAATCCAATGGTGGGATTGTCTGGAATGTTTAATTCAAATATGAAGAAAAACAGCGCCAGAATCGATTATATTTATTTATATATAAATATAATTATATTTAATCGAATAACGACGCTGTAGTTCGTATTTCGAAATCGAAACTTCAAACGATTGTACCGGGAGATCCGACCGTCGGAATTTCCCGAAACTGGAACCGTTGGATTCGTTTTGAAAAGATCTTTCTAATGATGTAAATTTTGTAAAGATCCAACAGTTAGATTTTCAGATATGTGTAAATCAAATCTGAAGAAAAACAGCGCCACGGCCGCGTTATGGCCCGAAGCGTCGTTTTGAATAAATTGGCTATTTTAAAATAAATAAAAATAGCGATAAATCGTTATAAAATATTATAAACGATATGGATGTGATTTAGAAATTAACTGAAGGTTGGCTAAGACGAATGGTTTCCCGGGTGTTGATCTTATGTTGGTTTCGGCCTTCGGGGTTAATATTTGGGAAACCGTTCTCTTACTGATTGACGGTTAGTGACTAATGAATTGAAATGATGCGTGTATATGTTAGTGTTGCACTTGTTTATTATATACGCGAGTTGCTCAGAAAGACCGGGTTTATCCCATTCTGAATAACTGAACCGACGATAAGAAATCGAAGATGAAGACGGTGGTCGAAGACCGGAGATCTTCACCTCGTTTGGATGGTAACCGAGGTCCTAATTGGGAGGCATCCCGAAATATGGATAATGAGTGGTGATCGTCCAGACGTACGTGGTGATCGATGGGTTTGTGAGGTATTTAGTGCCTCCGATTTCGTTCAGACCCAGAACGGACTTGTAAATGGACTGTGTGTCTGACATTGGATTTTATTCTGTGTTGATTGATCTCTGTTAAATATACATCTGTTTAGCGGCGAAGAAATTATTCTTTTGCTTAACGCCCTTCTCTGAGACGCACGAGCTCAGAGGTTGTATATCGATGGACATCAGTCGCATGGCATGAATTGCTAGTGTGGCATGCCTAAGTGGCAAATGAACAGGGCTTCTGTTGAAAAGCAAAGTCTTGTGGTGATGATCAAAGCGCCGCCGGTGTGGCGTAGCTTTGTGTATAATGTGAATTCGCGAGCCTCACACCCCGGTATGAACCAGAAACAGGAGAAGGACCTCAGGGAGGGCATGCGTTTCTTTCTAGCTAGGGTGGTGTCAGTGACCTACCAGCCCTGACATTTATATACTTTTTACCTGTGTGGTTGTTGCTGTTGTGAGGCGCCTCGATTTGATCGGACGATCCGGGTCCGATGGAGTCATTCGTTGGCTCATTTACGCCCCAAAGGGTGGAGAAACGTATTGTTCAGGCACTATAATCCACTCCATGTGGACCGGCCCTGTCGCTCCAAGGGGCAGTTGCGGCTGTTCCGGAGACATGGGCTAGATTGTCTCGAAGTCGGTAAGGACTATCTTTTGCCTTGGTTCATGACGGAAATCCAATTTCCAATTACGTGACTGTGCGGTTTTAATTGTATACCTATATATGGCGACATAGTGGTATGGGGCATTAATGCCGTCTATGATTGATAGTTATGATTTGAAATTGTTTTTGAAACATATAAACACTAGTAGTAATATCAAATGCTTTTGTTTTATTCGTATCAAGCATATCTTGGCCATTATAAGGTAAAAAACTCTATCCTCCGGTTTGCGTTGCATTGTGTGATGGGAACTGAGTCTTATAACGGCTTCATTTTTATAAAAAGCATTGCGATGTTCAAAAGAAAGATTTGTTTTAAAGCACTGGCAATCCAATGGAGTAAACCCGTTCCACGAAAGTGGCGTGGTCCTGTGATTAGCCATATTTTAAATGTGTTGAGTGGATTTCTCATACCAGTCCCATGACTGACTCGTAGTTTGTTTCACTTTCAAACTCGGGTGCCCCTTTTTCTACACGGGCAGCCTTGTATTCAGGTTTAGCTGGTTCTTTCTGGATAGCTGGAGCTAAAGATGGATTCTATCATTTATCTCTTTTTATGTTGTTCAGCTCCTATTGTACATTATGTTTGTTTTTCCGCCGTAGACATATATGTATAGTTGAACTGTAATTGTACTAAGTAAGATCCTGTATACTGTGTAACTCTGATGATTACGTTTATCCAGTATATTCTATTGTTCATTATCTGGTGTATTTATTTATTTCTGTTCTGCTATTATCTGTTTCTGTGTTATATTCCATGGATTACCCTTGCCGCCGTCAGTACGGGGTTTGGGGTCGTCTCATGTTATGGGGAAGATTTATGAGCTGGAGCCTTCTGTTTGTAAGAAGTAGGAGTCCGAGAAAGTGGCAGCTCCGAAGGGTGATGTTTTCGAAGAGAAAATGAGTGTTTCAAATAGTCAGTTGAGTATTCTAACATGGAACCAATGGACAGTAACGGTGAGTTGAATGATACGATGACCATAGGGAAGTGAAAATGTTAAATCCAGAGCTTTAAGATACTCAATGAACTTTGTGATAAACAGTCCTGGCTATTTGGGATTAGAAAAGGTTAAGCATAACTTTGACAGTATGATGGATAAGGTTGCAATTGGTGTCCATACTAGAAAGGAAAAATATATAGTAGAATCGCATTCTTTTGCTAGTTCTTTTTTTTTTGAGATAACACAACAAGTTGCACGGTGGCAATCAAAGACAACACACACAATTACAGACTAGGAATCTAAAAGACATAATATCCGAAAACAAAATAAAAGTAGCCTCAAATAGCAAGGCCTAGCAAAGCCTTCTAGCAAACCCAAGTGGGAAAAGCTTATCACATGTATCCAGAGCTATCAAATTTTGTACTATTGGTGGGTGCAGCAAGGCAAGCAAATGCCATGGGGAGACAAGGACTTGCGGAGACCTAAATTGCTAGAGCCAAAGCAAGTCTGGAAGTATTCAACATAAAAGAATAGTAAAACCTCCACCACCATGCAAAATGAAAATATATCAAATACTATCTAAGCATCCCTAAACAAAAACATGCCAGCCTGCACATCAATACCAAACTCACAGACAACCAAACCATAAAGTAAAATGGAACCCCATCTGGACACAAGGCGATGCACACCAATAAAACACCTCTCAAACCCCAAAAAACAACTGTGAAAATCAAAGTTATCGGCCTTAACCATAACATGTTGAAAAACAATCTATAACAAATTCGCACTCAAGGATAAAGGAATTACAAGTATATCAATATAGCAGATATAAAGACTCACAATTAGCCCGAGTCTCTTCTGAACTTCAACAACAAGACCATCACCATAGGACTTTGCTTCTCTAAATTGGCATAAAGTTATGCAATACCTTTCCAGGATCACTGGATCCTGGATCAAAGACCTGAAAATCAATAATGTTATATCAGTCACAAAGAAGAATCACCAAATAAATCATCTTTATGAAAACATTCACCAAATGCAAAGAGTAGCACCTATTCCTAGTTGAAAAGATTGTGATATGAAAGGAACAATAACTCACCGCCCAGCTGACCCCCGCTCTTGGAATTGATAAAAACTAGTACAGGGCATTATGGTGTATGTGATATGTGCTTCACTTCACTGTCTTCCTTTAACATATGTTTTGGGATGTAAAACACATTTGTTGCTCTTTTTGTTGGTGAACTTCACTCTCCTATATCCCTATCAAACTCATTTTTGTTTTCTAAATATAACAATTTATAATCAGTACCCAATAAGCACAAGCAGTTTAGATCTAACTAGGAATCATCCATTTAACACCCAAACATCATATGTGTCCAACTTTATATTACAAATGGATTGTGAATAGAAGAAATCGAAAAGGAGAAGAGCAATGATGATTTCATCCATATCGTGCCCTTTTCTTGGCGTAACTGAAAAACGAATAGGAAAACATAGAATTTAATAACATTGAAGCTTACTTGATTGACCAAATGGACGATGGAGTGGAAGTTGGATAAGAAAAGGGCATCACCGAAAATGGAAGCTTACTTGATTGACCTTTGGTGAATGAAACGTAATTCCTTCGAATTTGGTGAATCTGATGACTGTAGATCAACTTAACAATGAAAAAAATATTTATGTCATGCTATAAGCACTCAAGGTCTAAAATTAATTGCCAAGACCAGTTTTAAAACACGCCTAAAAGAAAAAAGCTGGAAATTTTATAGGCTGAAACAAACTTAATGTAACACCCCGCGAATTCTATAACTGTGAAATTCATGAATTAAAGTATAATCAAATTCAAATCAAAGAACTAAGGGAAATGGGATACGCCATTGCGTTCGTCTCGGAAAAATACGCGAAATAGAGTCCGAGTTTTCGAAAAACGGATATCGTATGAAGAAGTTATGGACGAACGAAGTTGGGCGAAAAACCGGAAAAAAGGGCCACAATGCACTGGCGCACTTGGGAAGTGCGCCAGAACAAAAATGAACTGGCGCACCTGTGAAGTGCGCCAGTACATTTTTGACCTGGCGCACCTGCCAAGTGCGCCCAGGTCAAAAATGACCTGCTGGCCAGGTCTGGTCTAGCCCTGGCTGGCCAGGTCGGTGTGTGGTCGAATTTCTGTGGTCTGCTTTGTCATTAGGGCTAGGTGGCGGGTTTTTATTGGTCTCTCTTCCTAATGAATGGCTACGATCTAACCTAGCAACATCAATGGTCCTAATCAATTCCTAACCTCTATATAAACAACCCTAGACTAAACCCTAATCTATTCATTCAAAATAAGATTATAGCCGCCATGTTGCTGAGGAACGACAAAGAGTAGCCGCCGACTAGAGAGAGAGTTAGGAAGAAAGTTCTAAAGCCTAAAGCAATTCAAGCAACCTAAAGCTAATCAATTCAACAAAAGAATCGTGTCTCTTAATTAGAGAATTCGCCGCAACCATTGTAAGTAGAGTATTACTTTGGTATAATAAACAACTGTGTTGATGTGTATGCTTGAATTGTGGCAATGGAAGTAATTCATGTTTGTGCAAAATTATGTTATTCATTATAAAGAACTACATGCGGTAGTTCTATGCAAATATACGTTTGGAATATTGCGCAAATTATGTAATCTATGTTGAAGCTACATGTATGTAGTTGAGTGAAATTTATGCAAGTTTGGGGCTTTGTTATTATGTCGTCATGATGTATACTTTGTGCATAAATCGTTTTGCAAGCAATTGAGACAAGTTTAGTTGTTATAGTTCATATGAAACTATGTCGGAATTTTGACACCATAATCCATGTATTAAGTCATGCTTATGAATATGGCTAGGCTATGAATGATATTTGGCATAATTGAAATCTATGATTAAGTCTATCTTGTTTAAAAGAGTTATATGATGACATATGTGAGACATGGCTAGGTTAGACTCAAAAATCCCTTTTTGCAAGTTTAAAGCAAACACCATGATTAGGAATATTTATGCATAAGTATATTTATACCATCGTTATGTGATTAGACTTAAACCATGATTAAGTTGAACTATGCTTTTGTGTTAGTAACAAAGTATCCCCTTTGTAAGCATGTAGAAACCTTATGAACATGACTTGTTTATGTTTATGCCATGAACAAATTGAACTTTACCTATGCCATGCTTATGTTTGACATTATGACATGTTTATGCTAGAAGTATTTATGTCATGCTTATGTTTGACATTATGCCATGCTTATGCTAGGAATATTTATGACATGCTTATGTTTGACATTATGCCTAAATAAGAATATAGGTTCATGTTGTAGTTAAACCTATGCAAGTTCACATGCTTTGATTCATGTCACCTATGTTGCCACTATGCAAGTACACCAATTTCTATTTTGTATTTCCAACGTCGTATTGCAAGTTCATGCGCTCACCTTCCCCTCTTTGTGTATACGCCATAAGCCTCCCCTTTTCGCATGGCTAAATTGGGCTTTAAAAGGCTAAGCCCAATATATATATAAACGGACGTGTAAAACGGGTGAAAATAACGTTGGGTTAAAAATAAATTAATGAATGAAAATATAAAATAGAAGGGCCCAAATTCAAGTATGGGTTGGGCCCGTGATTGGTGTAATCTTTACACCATTAACTTAATAATGGGCCACAAATATTTACATATAAATAAAGAAGAATGACAAAATATGTAAATGTAGAACATACGATGTGTTTAACCCGAGGTTGGATTGAGTTGTGATGTAAACCTGCCCGGAACCGCCCGGCTGTCCAGTAGTCACAACAATACCTATCCAATGTGGGAGGTTAAACATGGAGCCCAGCAAGGACCCGAGGTTAGACTGAGTTGTGGCGTAAGACTGCCCGGAACCAACCGGCAACAGGCAGCCACAACAATACCTGTCTAATGTGAGAGGTCAGGGCCTTAATAAGACAATTAAGGCTGAGTCAGGATTGTTAGGATTAAGTGGACTAAAGACTTAATCAAAATGGAACATGCTAAACTAAACGGACTGGTGGGGTTAGGTTAGAAACACTTAACCAACTTAGCATGTTGGCTAGAGATAGAAAACCTAGTAACGGGGGACCCTTTTCAGCAGTAACCCTAAAAGGTGTATCAGGATACCCTGAAACTAGGCAGGGTGGGGCACGATTACTGGGCTGATTGTAAGAGGTCAAATCGACGGCGGTGGTGTAGCAGTGTAGGTTCTAACGGAGTGCGGGCGTGCACACACTCCGGCGCAGAAAAATAAGGCACTGGACACCAGTAGCATACCTGTGCACTCTAAGGTTGTGTCGGGTTGCCACTATGGGACTTGATACACCCCATGGTGGGACCAGCATAGGTAACTACAGACATCGGGGGCCGTAAGACACATGTACCTTTGTGAGTAGGAGCCGATCATCATTGAATGGATCACATCACCCTGATTATGGGGTGCAAATTGGAAACTAGTTTATATGGGTTCAGAGATTAACATGGGGTACGATAGCATATTCGACCCTAGATAACTTAACCAAGTTCATAGTGTTTGCCCACTTCCTGTTTTACTTATCATACCTAGTTCTTTATTCATAGACAAAGTAGTACTAGACTTACTCAGGCTTTATGTCTGACTCTATTTTTCTTTCGTCTTCTTTCTTCCGTTCCCCCCCCCCCAGGTCCTCAGGGAGGGAACACAGCAGCTTGACCAGCCTCAACATCCAGCTTGAAGAAGAGAAATGTATTGCTTGGACTTTCCTGTTTTGAACTATGGCTTTGGACAATCCACTAAGGGGCTTTTGCAGTTTATCTATGTTTTATTTATGCTTCTTTAAATAATGTACTCAAGACAGATTATGAAAGTGTTATGTTATGTTTTTGGAAAGGATGTTGTGGTAACACGTATTTGACTTAATGAAATAAAGTTTGTTGTTCTTCCGCTGTTTTACAAATATGTGTTCTTATAATCTGTCTTGTATATCTGTGACTTGTACTTATAAACCTCCACCAAAATTAGGGCATTCCCTTTGAGAGTGACCCTAACGGAGGTGGGGTGTTTCACTTGGTATCAGAGCATAGGTTTACCAGATAAGATAAAAAGTTTTGAAAAAATATTTTCAAAAAGGAAATTTAAAGAAGCATTTTTAAAAGAAAAATATTATTTTATTTTTAAAAGGCAAAGTCCAGTCCCCAAAGCCATAGGAACTATCTCTTATCCTTCGTTTTGAATCTATCCTTTTTGTTTCAACATGTCCCAAGAACTTAACTTGCCTGAAGGGGTGCCAATACCTGGTTGGTTTAGACGGTTCTTAGAAGCAAGGGCCACTCAACCAGGTCCTACCGTTCCTCCTCCCCCAGCTGAAGGAAACCATCCAGCTGCGGCAGCACCTTTTTCTCCACCTCCTCCTTGGGGAAACACATTCGCTAAGATATGTAAAGATTTTAAAGCTATGGGAGGAAGGGATTTCCATGGAACTGAGTCCTTCGTAGCAGCTAGAAATTGGCTAAAAGAAACGGAGGACCTATTTATCATCTTTGAGGTAGAAGATAGACAAAAAGTACAGTTGGCGGTATGGCTATTGAAGGGTGAGGCTTCCTACTGGTGGGAAGTCACTAATGCTGAAAGACCAGTGGAGACATGGGAGGACTTTAGGGCAAGGTTTGAGACCAAATTTCTCTCAGATGCAGAAAGGAGTTTGCAGTTAGAAAAATTCCTATTTCTTAAACAAGGGGACAAGACAGTCAGAGAATATGTGAATCAGTTCGATGAGCTGGCTAGGTTTGGGCTTGACCTAGTCAACACATCGCACAAGAAGGCTCTCCGTTTTGTCAAAGGGTTAAATGAGCCATTACACAGTTTGGCCATGACCCATATACCCATGGGAGCCACGTATGAAAGATTGGTGCAAATGGCATTGCTGAATGAAGAGGATAAGGGCAAGAAGAAAGAGGGTTTGCAGCCCAAGAAGACAGACTTTAAGAAGGGCGGGAAAGGCAACAAAGAGAAGAGGAAGTGTAATTTTTGTGGCAAAGTGGGGCACTTAGTAAAGGACTGCCGGAAAAAGAAGGCCAAGGAGAACGGTGGGTGCTTTTCTTGCGGTGAGACGGGCCATAGGGCTAAGGACTGCCCAAAGAAACGAGGACAGGGGCAGGGGGATGGATCCACCCCAGGGGCACAGGTTCATGTGCTGGAAGCGCCACCTCTGCAACAGCGAGGTACAAACACTTCTGTAGAAAGTGTAGTTTATCTTTACGATCACCCCGTTCGCACTTTGTTTGATTCCGGCGCATCACACTCCTTTATCTCGTCTGCTTTAGTAGAATCTCTGCACCTAGAAACTAGTATGGTAGAGGACCCCTTAATTGTTTCAAACCCAATTGGGGGCCCAGCTCATTTGTCTATGATCTGTGTGGGATTGAAAATTTCTATTCTAAGTGTTGAATTTCAATGTAGTGCCTTTGTTTTGGGCTTTTCGGGGTATGGTTTGATTTTGGGTATGGATTGGCTATCCCGTAATGGGGCCATCCTTGATTGTGAGAAAAGGGTTGTTAGGCTCCTAACCCAACTCGGTAATACTTTGGAAATTTCTTGTAATCCCTCGTATGTGGTTATGCTTAGTTATCTTGAATCGCTAGATGCCTCCGTTGAAAATTTGCAATCAGTTAGAGTGGTCCGGGAATATCCGGATGTCTTTGAAGAGGTGAAGGGCTTGCCTCCAAAGCGGGAAATAGACTTCCGCATATATCTTGTAGATAATGCAAAGCCCGTTGCGTTGCCCGTTAGACATATGGCTCCACGAGAAAGGAAAGAGCTCAGTAAATAGATTAAAGAGCTTCTAGAAAAGGGGTTCATTAGTAGGAGCATTTCAGAATAGGGCGCTCCAGTAGTGTTCGCCACTAAGGCTGAAGGTTCATTTCGCTGATGCATGAGTTGCAAAGAATCACCTTAGTAAGTACATTTGGCAACATAGTTGACATTTGTTTATTTTCAAGAGATAATTCATCTATGTGGAATACCTTCTAGTAAGTGAACAAGATCCAAGATTCACTAATGAATTTTGGAGAGCTTGCATGGAACCATGAGTACGTAGTTATGGCTTGAGCCAAGTATACTAGAAGGAGAATAAGTGAAAGAGGAACGAGAGGCAAGGGTTCCAACTCATATTTTGGAAACAAGGATTAAGAAGCTACGAAATTGTGAAGTTAAAGACGAACAAAGCATAATGGAGTTAAGCTCAAGAAATGCGACTTAGAAGATTGAAGACTAGATTCGTGCATAATATCTCTTCTTAAGAGTATATCCTCTCGGTCCCATTCTCAATCCAATTTCTGTTGCAAACCACATAGGGAGTATGACTCATCTGTTAGTAACACATGTTGGGGCTCGAGGGTGTTCATTGATTTTACTAAAGTTTTTGGGCTTTATAGGATACGGATTGGTCTTAGGAAGGGACTCCCTTGTGACCTAAAAGGAGTCCATCATGCTTAGTTTCCTAGAATCATATATGGTGGTTGGGTTGAGTAATTCTTTGGGTGTCAGTCTGATGTTGATTTCGGTCTTCGGGGCTGATGCTTAGAGAGTTCTTCTCCTAATCAATATATATGTGGCATAGGTTTTCAGTCTTGACATTGCCTGATAGGCACAAAGTTTTTACTTGCTTCATTCGACTATACCTTTAGATAGGAACAATTGGGAAAATGTCCTATAGATTAGAGCTACCCGAGAAGTTGGCCGGAGTCCACAACGTTTTTCACGTTTCACATCTCCGAAAATGTCTGCATGAGTCTGTTGAAGTAGTAGAGCCAAATATACTCGAAGAGGCCGAAGTGGAACGCGAAGCAACCATAAGAAGAGTTCCAACCCGCATCTTAGGAACGGAAGTGAAGAAGCTACGCAACCGCGAAGTTAAGCTCGTCAAAGTTCAGTGGAGCGACGCCGAGGGAGACGCGACTTGGGAAACTGAAGCTAAAATACGCACAGCCTACCCTTTTCTGTTCGAGGGTACATCCTTGATCTTTCCTTTTCCTTAAGTTGCGCTTTTATCTTTTTAGGTATATTTCCTCGACCGTATCTTTTAGGTAGAATCTTTTTGGATGGAAACATGTAATTGAAACATGTTATGTATGATGGTTGCAAATGGTTGCAAGTGATTGCTAGTGGTTGCTCGTGGTTGCATATACACACACAATCTAGGTATTAGATCGGCTCAGTCACTTCATATTGCATATGCATATATGTTTGCATTCGTATATGGTTGAACTTTAATGTGTTGTCATGTGGATGCTGCATTTGTATTGAGTGATTGTGCACTCATGTAGAATCATGAATAGGAAAATTTGCATACATAATGGATTCATGGCACTTACATAATTCGCATTAAGGAGGTCAACTGAATCAGTAGACTGCCTGATTTTGCATTAGATAAGTTCATGTACACACACACCTCGCATATGATCATGAAGCATTAGAAGTCTTTTAAGGGCAATGGATGCTCGTGTTTGATGGATGAGTAGATGGATGATTGGATGTTAGGATATACATTCCTCCTAGCTTGAAGATTTCGGGGACGAAATCCTTTAAGTGGGGGAGAATGTAACACCCCGCAAATTCTATAACTGTGAAATTCATGAATTAAAGTATAATCAAATTCAAATCAAAGAACTAAGGGAAATGGGATACGCCATTGCGTTCGTCTCGGAAAAATACGCGAAATAGAGTCCGAGTTTTCGAAAAACGGATATCGTATGAAGAAGTTATGGACGAACGAAGTTGGGCGAAAAACCGGAAAAAAGGGCCAGAATGCACTGGCGCACTTGGGAAGTGCGCCAGAACAAAAATGAACTGGCGCACCTGTGAAGTGCGCCAGTACATTTTTGACCTGGCGCACCTGCCAAGTGCGCCCAGGTCAAAAATGACCTGCTGGCCAGGTCTGGTCTAGCCCTGGCTGGCCAGGTCGGTGTGTGGTCGAATTTCTGTGGTCTGCTTTGTCATTAGGGCTAGGTGGCGGGTTTTTATTGGTCTCTCTTCCTAATGAATGGCTACGATCTAACCTAGCAACATCAATGGTCCTAATCAATTCCTAACCTCTATATAAACAACCCTAGACTAAACCCTAATCTATTCATTCAAAATAAGATTATAGCCGCCATGTTGCTGAGGAACGACAAAGAGTAGCCGCCGACTAGAGAGAGAGTTAGGAAGAAAGTTCTAAAGCCTAAAGCAATTCAAGCAACCTAAAGCTAATCAATTCAACAAAAGAATCGTGTCTCTTAATTAGAGAATTCGCCGCAACCATTGTAAGTAGAGTATTACTTTGGTATAATAAACAACTGTGTTGATGTGTATGCTTGAATTATGGCAATGGAAGTAATTCATGTTTGTGCAAAATTATGTTATTCATTATAAAGAACTACATGCGGTAGTTCTATGCAAATATACGTTTGGAATATTGCGCAAATTATGTAATCTATGTTGAAGCTACATGTATGTAGTTGAGTGAAATTTATGCAAGTTTGGGGCTTTGTTATTATGTCGTCATGATGTATACTTTGTGCATAAATCGTTTTGCAAGCAATTGAGACAAGTTTGGTTGTTATAGTTCATATGAAACTATGTCGGAATTTTTACACCATAATCCATGTATTAAGTCATGCTTATGAATATGGCTAGGCTATGAATGATATTTGGCATAATTGAAATCTATGATTAAGTCTATCTTGTTTAAAAGAGTTATATGATGACATATGTGAGACATGGCTAGGTTAGACTCAAAAATCCCTTTTTGCAAGTTTAAAGCAAACACCATGATTAGGAATATTTATGCATAAGTATATTTATACCATCGTTATGTGATTAGACTTAAACCATGATTAAGTTGAACTATGCTTTTGTGTTAGTAACAAAGTATCCCCTTTGTAAGCATGTAGAAACCTTATGAACATGACTTGTTTATGTTTATGCCATGAACAAATTGAACTTTACCTATGCCATGCTTATGTTTGACATTATGACATGTTTATGCTAGAAGTATTTATGCCATGCTTATGTTTGACATTATGCCATGCTTATGCTAGGAATATTTATGACATGCTTATGTTTGACATTATGCCTAAATAAGAATATAGGTTCATGTTGTAGTTAAACCTATGCAAGTTCACATGCTTTGATTCATGTCACCTATGTTGCCACTATGCAAGTACACCAATTTCTATTTTGTATTTCCAACGTCGTATTGCAAGTTCATGCGCTCACCTTCCCCTCTTTGTGTATACGCCATAAGCCTCCCCTTTTCGCATGGCTAAATTGGGCTTTAAAAGGCTAAGCCCAATATATATATAAACGGACGTGTAAAACGGGGGAAAATAACGTTGGGTTAAAAATAAATTAATGAATGAAAATATAAAATAGAAGGGCCCAAATTCAAGTATGGGTTGGGCCCGTGATTGGTGTAATCTTTACACCATTAACTTAATAATGGGCCGCAAATATTTACATATAAATAAAGAAGAATGACAAAATATGTAAATGTAGAACATACGATGTGTTTAACCCGAGGTTGGATTGAGTTGTGATGTAAACCTGCCCGGAACCGCCCGGCTGTCCAGTAGTCACAACAATACCTATCCAATGTGGGAGGTTAAACATGGAGCCCAGCAAGGACCCGAGGTTAGACTGAGTTGTGGCGTAAGACTGCCCGGAACCAACCGGCAACAGGCAGCCACAACAATACCTGTCTAATGTGAGAGGTCAGGGCCTTAATAAGACAATTAAGGCTGAGTCAGGATTGTTAGGATTAAGTGGACTAAAGACTTAATCAAAATGGAACATGCTAAACTAAACGGACTGGTGGGGTTAGGTTAGAAACACTTAACCAACTTAGCATGTTGGCTAGAGATAGAAAACCTAGTAACGGGGACCCTTTTCAGCAGTAACCCTAAAAGGTGTATCAGGATACCCTGAAACTAGGCAGGGTGGGGCACGATTACTGGGCTGATTGTAAGAGGTCAAATCGACGGCGGTGGTGTAGCAGTGTAGGTTCTAACGGAGTGCGGGCGTGCACACACTCCGGCGCAGAAAAATAAGGCACTGGACACCAGTAGCATACCTGTGCACTCTAAGGTTGTGTCGGGTTGCCACTATGGGACTTGATACACCCCATGGTGGGACCAGCATAGGTAACTACAGACATCGGGGGCCGTAAGACACATGTACCTTTGCGAGTAGGAGCCGATCATCATTGAATGGATCACATCACCCTGATTATGGGGTGCAAATTGGAAACTAGTTTATATGGGTTCAGAGATTAACATGGGGTACGATAGCATACTCGACCCTAGATAACTTAACCAAGTTCATAGTGTTTGCCCACTTCCTGTTTTACTTATCATACCCAGTTCTTTATTCATAGACAAAGTAGTACTAGACTTACTCAGGCTTTATGTCTGACTCTATTTTTCTTTCGTCTTCTTTCTTCCGTTCCCCCCCCCCCCAGGTCCTCAGGGAGGGAACACAGCAGCTTGACCAGCCTCAACATCCAGCTTGAAGAAGAGAAATGTATTGCTTGGACTTTCCTGTTTTGAACTATGGCTTTGGACAATCCACTAAGGGGCTTTTGCAGTTTGTCTATGTTTTATTTATGCTTCTTTAAATAATGTACTCAAGACAGATTATGAAAGTGTTATGTTATGTTTTTGGAAAGGATGTTGTGGTAACACGTATTTGACTTAATGAAATAAAGTTTGTTGTTCTTCCGCTGTTTTACAAATATGTGTTCTTATAATCTGTCTTGTATATCTGTGCCTTGTACTTATAAACCTCCACCAAAATTAGGGCATTCCCTTTGAGAGTGACCCTAACGGAGGTGGGGTGTTTCACTTAATCCCTAACTTGCCAACTCTAAAAATCCATATGCATTTGTAGAGACTGACCAAACATTAGACAAACTCAAAATTATACATACCGTATAAAATGAAGGATAGCTAAAGTTCAGGGTATCACCGGAGGAGAGACAAAAATGGATTTAAGGTTTTGTGAGAGGAGATGATATCGAGGGAAATGGAAATGGGCCTAGGTTACATGGAAGGAGAAGTAAAATAGAAAGACAATATGGAGGGAAACGAAAATGAAATGGAAACAATTTGCGTTTTCCCATCGAGTACAAGAAAGAGCGTTATTGCCAGCGTCTTAATGAAATAGAATAGAAAAAACAAAAGAAACCAAATGTCTTCAGTTGCACTTAGTTTACAAATGCTACTAATGCATGCAACTAAAAGTAGTTTTCTTGTAGTGATAATCCTGTTGTCGTTGTTTGACTCATAAGATGTTCTAAATTTGAAACTCAAAGATAACTTACTGTTGTTCCTAAAGGGATAAATATTTGAAGGCGAATTATATTCTGGGATAGGAAAATAAGATATTACTTCAAGTATTTTGAATGATGTATGCAAGTTATCTTCTCATGAGAATATAGATATGCATCAAAATTTCCTTGGTTTATCTTTTTTTAAAAGGAGATTTATCTTGTGGATGATAATAAAAACGAGATTTATTAAGAAAACCAACAAGGTGAGGAGTAACTTTCAATAGCATATTATAATAAAAAAGTATAAGTTTCTTTGTGGACAACAAAATCTGAATCATATTATAAATCAGAAAATTGACATATATCGGGAATACCCCCATTCATAGGTCTGAGATCCAAATCTTTGAATTGAAAAGTCTGAATGATCAACCCTGCAATCAGTTGTTAGAATCAATAGGTGTTCAAATCGTTCATTTGAATAAATTGAAACCCTTCTTATTGGATGATCGTGATACTTACCAAAATCCGAAATTCTTGATCAATGAAGGAACAATAGGTCATGGAATTGACCGAAAGACTACTGACTTTGTAGCGGCTTCCCTTACTAGCCTAGAATATCAAATAAAGGATCCGAGACCTTGACTGGAATGCATTAGCGAACAGCTCATTCAAAGAAGGGGCTACTACATATGAATAACTAAAGATGATGTTGTGGACTAAGTCGCTATATGATGGGCGCTGGAGCATCGTTAGCTGCGTTCGATCGAATCCGTGGGAATAATCTGCATCAAATTCATTCCTGAAAGCCCCAACTAGTAGAAAAAACTCAAAACTCCTTGGGGTTATCCTGCGCTTGAAAGAAGAAGTCGGAAAAGGAAAAAAAATATAGTGATAGTTTTATTCTTCGTCGCATAAAGGGAATAAGGTATTTAGATGGCATACTATATGTATTTCTATTTTAGAACAACTTATAGCAACCTATGTCTTATGTTAGCATTTCTGATTGGATGATCCATTAATTCAATTAGAAGAGGATACTAAATAGATAAATGTTTTCAATTTTCACTGGAGACTGGGAATCGACGGACTCTGTTCTTCCTTAGATCCTTTATTTAACTCCGATAGTATCATATTATAGACCGAGGTCGATGCAGAGGAGGGAACAATAATACCGGTAAGGAAGACCGATGGATCAGTAACAGCGTCTAGCTTTAGTCCTGTACTAGTATAAACATTAGCGGTTGGCAAGTCAAGTTGGTAAGCCCAAAGTTCGTAAGGCAGTTCAGTGCAAGTATCCGCAAGTCAAGCCGTGTATATTAATTGGGCAGTCAGAATCCGCGGAAGTCTAAGATCTAAGTGAAGAGAATAGAAGAGCCGAATTCTCCCCTAGCTCTGCACCCCGGTCGTAGGTCGAAGACCAAGAAGTGAGTTATTTATACCAAGCATTCTTCTTATGGCTAGATCCAATCTCCTGGTCCCTGCGGAAAGGAAAAATAATTTCACGTTCTTCCTTTCGTGAAGGGAGGATTAGGGAATTCCTATTGATTGTTGCTTTCTCCATTGCACATATGGTTTGTGGAATATAATATAAAGATATGAAAATGCAATTGCCAAAACCATCATCTACAATTTCTTTTTAAATTTACTTTATCAAGAAAAAAATTCAAACAACTTATGCATAACATAATGATCAAGTGTTATAATTTTATCATGAAAGATGACATAAATGAAAACATTTGAAATTACTCATACTCCCTTTAATCCATGCTGACTTTCAATCTAGAGTAGAATGCCTATATACAAGTAATATGTTGTGTCATAACATGGGTGTATTCATGTGTTATTAGTTATAAACTTATGGTATAGGATACTGCTCTATAAAAGTAGTACAATGATTTTGTTAAAGAAAGCATAACTAGTTTTCATGTATTCTTAAACTTAATTCTTGAACATAGCTTGTAAAATTTGTGCGTTATTGCTTCATTACTCAGCATCTAAAAAAATCATGAGTGATTTACTGTGATTAAAACCAATCAAAATTATTTATTTATGGAAGTTTCAAAGCATTCTTTTCATTTTGAAGCAGTTTTTGGTCATCTTTCTTTCATCAAAGATGATTATGATCATTTTTGGTCACTGTAACATGAAACAAATTTATAGACTATATAGTACGATCCTAATAGTAATAAATGATTTGTAATGAAAATTAGTTTTTGAATTGTATACTATTATTTTAATAATGCATTTTATACCAAAAATGGAACTATAAAATTTAGAATGTTTATTTACTATAATTCATATAGCCCGATTACTATGATCAGAATCTAACAAAGACATTTTATCAAACGTTTAATGATATTCTTACTTTGTACAGATTTAGTAATGAGGTAGTGCAGACGAAGGTGAAGAGAAGATTAAGGAGTAGAAGAAGGGGGTATGATACAGATTGGAAGATGATAGGGGATACAAGAAGATTTCAGACAGCAATGTAGAAATTCATATGAATTAAGGGATAACGATATGGAAGAAATTGGAGGAAATTAGAAAGAATAAAGAAGCACAGACAATAGGGTTTAGCAGAAGGAAATTTTCATTCAATAATCCAGTGATTACACAACATACTTCGGCCATCTATATATAATATCAACAAGTTCTAACGGTCATAAAAATAATCCACTAAATTACATCACATGCCATGGAATATTGCGGTAATCATTATTTAATCAAGGAAACGTGCACAGAGAAGCATACGTGCACACCCAAAATCAACACTGAAGATTTTCAAAGGCCCCTGCCTTCTGTTCCAATGGTGTTGCAGCTACTTCACCTTGCTGGAGAATTGCTTCTGATGAACTGGTGATCGAAGAAGGTGCTTCTAGGGCCTGAGAGGGCAGCAATTTCATAGAAAGCTATTTAATCTGTTTTGAGATGTTACAACTCCCTTCCACTTGAAAAATAGATCTTATCTCAAGATCTAAAGTAGGAAATCTTCTGATCAACGACCAATATTCCTCCCAAGTAGCTTCACCAACATTTTTGCCTTTCCATTAGATCAAAACTTGTACCACTGATTTACCATTGCGAGGCACCATTCTTCGATCTAAGATTTTTTTTTCAAGTTGTAAGACTTCTTCTTCCTCATGGCTGGGTACACTTTGCTGAATAACAATATTATTACCAATTTTTTTCTTCAATTATTAAACATGGAAGGCCGGGTGTATTTTAATTTGTTCTGGAAACTTCAATTTATAAGCTACTATACCGATCTCCTTTTCTATTTGATATGGACCATAGTATTTTGGAGATAATTTGTGTTTTTTTTTTGGCTCCTGGCTGTGTTTGTTTATAAGGTTGCAGTTTCAAATAAACCCAATCATGTATTTCAAAGCTCCTCTCAGTTCTTTTTAAATATGCATACTTCTTCATTCTTGCTTGTGTTGCTCTAAAACTATCTTTAAGGAATTCCAAAGTAATATCCCTACTAAATAATATTTCTTCTACTGCCTCTACCTTTGCCATGTTAGGTACATATGTCAATAGATTAGGGGGATCTCTTCCATAGACTGCTTTGAAAGGGGCATTATTAGTACATACCTTCCATGAAGTATTATACCAAATTTCAGCTAAGGGCAACCAATCTGTCCTTTCATGAGATCGGTGATTAACAATGCATCTTAAATAACACTCAAGTATCTTATTGATTACTTCAGTTTTCCCATCACTATGTGGATGGTAAGAAGAGCTCAATTTCAGACCGCAACCTTGTAACTTGAATAACTCTTTCCAAAAAGTGGTTGTGAACATTGTGTCTCGATCACGAACTATTGTTTTTGGCAACCCATGATGCTTGAATACTCCATTAAAAAAAACCTTGGCCACTTCTCTTGTGGTGTAGGGATGCTTTAACGCAAAGAAATGAGAATACTTACTAAGTTGATCCACCACTACGAATATAACCGTGCATTGGTGAGTTTTTGGAAGGCAAGTAATGAAGTACATGGAGATATCTTACTATATTTTATTGGGAATGGGATTTAAGAGTCCAGGCATTTGTACATTCTCGTGCTTATTCCTCTGGCATATGTCACATTCTTTGACAAATTTCTCCACTGTGTTCTTCATGTTTTTCTAGTAAAACACTTGCTTAACCTTCTTGATTGTCCCTTTGATTCCAGCATGTCCACATAAAGGGGTGGAGTGGTGTTCACCAACAATGATTTGCAGTAAAGATTCTAAATAACAATCAATAAGAATT
Source organism: Allium sativum (assembly GCA_030737875.1). Taxonomy (NCBI): domain Eukaryota; kingdom Viridiplantae; phylum Streptophyta; class Magnoliopsida; order Asparagales; family Amaryllidaceae; genus Allium; species Allium sativum. The sequence continues at coordinate 897,973,601 of CM060922.1, read as the reverse complement.
TTTCCCTTACAAAAAATCATTTCATCAACCACTTTGTATATGCCTTCATTTTTTACCTTGTTCAAAATTTTCTTCTTTAATTCTTGATACCATTCTGAAATTAACAAAGCTCTTTTTAATTCAACAACCAGGGAGTCTGGACCACTGATACGGCATGAACTTCGAGGTGAGCTTCATTCCTTCTAGATAGAGCATCTGCCACCACATTATCTTTCCCTTTTTTGTATTCTACTATTTAATCAAACCCATGTAACTTCGCAAGCCACTTATTTTGTACACCAGTATGTGGTTTCTGAGTTAGTAAGAACTTTAGGCTCTGGTGGTCTGTCTATAAATTGCCTTCCCAACAGATATTGTGCCCACTTTCTAGTAGCTATTATGATGGACATCAGTTATTTTTCATAAGTGGACATAGACAGATTCTTTCCATGTAATGCCTTGCTCAAATAGGCAATGGGCCTTCCCTGCTGTGTCAATACAACCCCTATACCTATCCCACTAGCATCACATTCCAGTACAAACGACTATGTCAAAGCAGGCATTGATAGGACTGGTGGATGTACCAAGTATTGCTTTAATTGCTCAAATGCTTTGGTGGCTTCATCTGTCCATGAGAAAGCATTCTTTTTCAACCATTCAGTGAGGGGTTTGGCATGAGACCATAGCTTCTTATAAATTTTCTATAATACCTTGATAGCCCTAAAAAACCCTCAAGGACTTCAAATTTATTGGCAAAGGCCAATTCAATATTGCTTCAATTTTCTTTGGATCCACAACTAAGCCTTGAGAAGAGATAATAGGCCCCAAGTATTCAATACTTTCTTGAGCAAAACTACATTTGGTTGGCTTGATCACCAACTGGTTTTCTTTTAATACCTGAAATGCAACTCCAATGTGTTCTAAATGCTCAGACCAGGTCTGGCTATAAATTAGTATATCGTCAAAGAAGATTAGTATAAACCTCCTTAAGTAACGCCTGAATATATCATTCATAAGTGATTGAAAAGTTGAGGGCGCATTAACTAAGCCAAAACGCATAACAATGAATTCATAATGCCCTTCGTGAGTTCTAAAAGCTGTATTATGAATGTCTTGATCATACATCCTAATTTGATGGTACCCAAATTTTAAATCAATTTTAGAAAAATACTTGGAACCGAATACTCATCAATTAAAGGGATATGATAGTTATCTTTGATGGTCAGTGCATTAAGGCTCTTGTAGTCGATGCATAACCTCATGATCCATCTCTTTCTTGACCATTACCACCGGAGAAGAATAAGGGCTTGAACTATGCCTTATGGTTCTAGATTCCAGCTTACCTTGATTATTTTCTCCAGTTCATTTTTGATGTGAAAAGAATGTATATATGGCTTTAGGCAAACAGGTTTTGCTACTGGAACCAGTGGAATGTGGTGATCATGTTTTCTTTGAGGAGGTAGGAGACCATTGCAGTTTGTAATTTTTGGAAATTTTTCTAATAGTTTATGTACTTCAGGAGGGATCTGATTTGTTCTTTTTGATGCTTCAGAATTTTGTACTTTGGTGGTACATAACATCATAGTGATCTGTCTATGCACATGCTCCTTGCTTGGTGATTTATTATCCACTACTTTAACATCTTGTTGCTGTATGCCTTGCCATACATAAGTTTTATCACCATAAGACAATTTGACCGACAGTTTATCTAAATTTAGGGTAAGCTCGCCTAAATTTTTCATCCATTAGCCCCCAATACCACTTGGCACCTCTTTAGAGGTAGTAACAGTAGGTTAATTGGAATTTTGCATCCCTGGCTGCTAATATTTACATTGTGACATATACTTGAACCTTGAAGCTTTTCCCCATTGGCTATCATGACTTGATAAACCTTGGATGCATCTATTTTTAATTTGAGTTTATGAGCTAAAGGTTCATCTATAATATTGTGGGTTGAGCCGGACACTACTACAAAACAGATCATTTGCATCGGCTGTTTACCCCCATTTTGCATCGCTTCAACAACCAATGCAAATGCAGACGATGCAGCAAACTTCAATTTGTTGCATCGGTTATACAACCGATGCAAAAAATGCTTTTTTCATCTGTGTTACTAATATCCGATGCAAAATAGTTTTATTTTGCATCTGTCATTACTAAATAGCCGATGTAAAAACTGGTTTTTTTAACATCGGTTGTTACTAAACAACCGATGCAAAAAAGTGCTGCTAACTGAAAAAAAAAAAAAAAAAAAAAAAAAACCTTTTTTGCATTGGTAGCTACTGCAGCTGATTATAATTTTACCATTTCTCCCTTCCCTTAAAACTGTACAAGAATCTGCTTACAATCAAATATAGAAAACAAAGATAAAATATAACATAATCTAAATTAAAAAACGACCCAATAGTACGATTGAACTAAATTAATCATAAATAAACTCAAAAAAAAAAAATCAAAGCATAGAATCTCTAAACGATCGTATAGGGAACAAATTAGTTAACATCTTACTGGTACACAAATGGCTACAAATAAACAGGTTTTCTCTAATAAAAATAAGTATAGTGCTGGCTACTCAACGCATTACACACCGAATACATGTATGGTAAATAGCTAAACTATTAGCCACTTGCATGTCTCTAAATCATCTACCACGTGTAGTCACAGAAACTTGGCTCTCACCTGCATGTATAGAGTGAATAAATGAATTATGCAAGAAGAAGCTTTTTTCTTAATCTTTGGAACCTGAGTCGATTGTGAGTTTTGATTATCTGCACAAATATAAAAATAGCAGTTAGACTAGCTTTTTTTTGGCTTTCGAACTCATTCCATGAGATAATTATTTCAACAAAATCTTCTATTTAAAGAAACCAGTACATAAATGAAATTTTTTGTTGACATACAGTTCATCATGGTTTAAGGCAAGTAGTTGCAGGATCCTTAACTGAAATGTATTTTATGTAAATGAAAATGAGAACATCAACGATGTGTTTTACCTAATATCTTCAGTAACTATATGTTAATAACAACAGAGATAACACAAATATTACCTCCCGTTACAGTGAGAGTATTTTCCAATTGATTTACAACAGAAGATTAAAATTTTGGGAAGTGCTCCATCCACTCACCAAGCCTTTTGGTGACAAAACTTCCTAATACAAAGATGAATACTCAGGTGTAGTGTTACCTTTAGGATAAATTAATAGCATTTCTTGTAGACCTCTATTTACAAAGAGAAAAGCATAAAAGACTTTTTCTTTTCTTTTTTTGAAAATTGAAAAGAAATAGGAAACGAATGAATCCTTATTCATTATCACAAACGTTTACACATAAGAGTGCTTTGGACTGGTGTCATTTTTGGCCACATGTAGGAGCAAGGATTTGTTGCTTCTACACAGTCCGCATCAAAATTCATTGTTCAGACAAAGCCAATCTTAGTACCCTGCTTATATCAGCATAACAGAAATAAGCAACGTCCAGACAAAACTATCTATTTTCAAAAATAATAGAATAAATTGTTTATTTTTGGATTTTCCATTCAAACATCTGTATCCATGAACCATTCAGTACGGTTGAATGACAGATAACAAGTGAAAACTGCAGACACAAATATAGGAGATGATGGGGTAATGGTTTCTTTATAAAGAAAGCACGTACCGATCAAGAAATAAAAGGTTGCCATCTTAATATGTAGACAGATGAGAAGTACATATTCATATAATTACCTTCCTGGGATAAAATGATATATTGAAATCAGACTTAAACCCGACTCTTTATTCCACCCAAATCCGAATATAGGCCTCCTGCTCTTCTGGAGAAGTAAATGTCAAACTATCCGGATAACCAGTTCTTGATCTGCCTTACAAAGTCAAGGCACCAACAGAGTCACATTTTTCTTTGCTGTTTTAGCTAAATAAGTAGCACGGAATAGAGGATTTACAGCAGTTCCAGTCATCCAAGGCAGACTAGAAGTAGTAATAATAGCTGCATGTCGCATCATCGCCTGTACCATTGCTTTCTGGAGGACTGGCCCAGACACTGCTGTCAGCATGGTGCCCTGTGCTTTAACGAACACTGGCAATGCAAAAATCAAGTTCATCATTAATGATTTCATTTTCAAGGAGAGCTAGAGAATTACAAATGAAAAATCAAGTTCACACTCCTTCAGACAAACTTTAATTGAACCCATTCCTCTTCCACCGCATACTACATCTCCACAACCCTGCTTCATATCCAACAACACCAGTGCCTAAAACCCGCCTCTTCTAAACAGTACCACGAATCCAATATCTCACCTTATTACCGCGAATCCCAGAGCAACTGAGACCCCTTACTGCATCCACGATAACCCCAACCCTTTCTTTAAATAACGAAACATCTCTGACCCAAACCGCCGTGAGTAACTGCAAGCCAACCGCGACCTAGTTTCTGATTGATTTCGAATGGATTTCCGATGCCGTTTTCTTTTGAAACTGCTACGAATTTGGAACAGCGAGGGAAAGTTTGTGCATAGGATTAAGAAGGGAGAGAAGTTGGGATTTGAAGTAGCGAATTTGAAACCAGCCGCCATGATTTCCTTTGCTCTTAGGGTTACCAATGCGAAAGCGATAGAAATAGAATCGTTTATATCTTAATCGGGTCGGGTATATTACATGGCATATTTATTCATGTAATGGTATTTGAGTGATTCATGTAAATTAATGATACTGCCAATTAGTTGTGGAAAATATGCCTTGCTATTGTTAATTTGATGCTATTTTAATTGAAAACAATTTAAAGACTTCATAACTATTTTAATGTGTTGCCTCAAATCATCTTAAAATAAAAAATTTAAATTTGACCAATTTTTTGAACCAATGGTAAAAATTAGAAGTGCTCTAATATATTAGCTGAAATTGCAGTACAATTCAGTTCATACATCAAGTCCTTCATAGAAGTATTCAACACCTACAGGTGTATAATTTGAAGCCGGTGGATTACCATAAGCGTTGAGTATTAAATTCTAACTTGCCTTATGCATGGTTTAGCCTTGATACAAGTTGTAAACGGCTGCTGCTGTGATTCCCTCCTCCGCATTCATGTATAATTTAGCTGTGAAGGTTGGCGTTTGTGTAATTTATAGGCCTAAATGATAGCTGGAACTGTATGCAACTATGATTCCTGTATTGGAACGCCTTTCTTGTTTACTTATTAACGTTTGTTTCAGAATTTTAGGTAAAGTTTTTATTCAGATTTGTCAGTTTTAAATAAATAAATAAACATGTTCTATATGTCCTTAACTGATACTAAATATATGTTTTGATCATCTACCCGACCTGATAATAATTACACAATTTCAATTTTAAATTTTATGAATATTCTTAACTTTAAATTTTGGATTATAATTACAAAATTTTATGAATATTCTTAATTTTAAATATTATGAATACCATTACATGTGCAAAATTTTAAATATTTATTCATGTAATGGTATTTGTACAAAATTATAACACAGTTTTATTGTAATTACAAAATTTCAATTTTAAATTTTATGAATATTCTTAATTTTAAATTTTGTATTACATAATAAATAATACACATCAATTATAATTCTACATTAAATAGTGAATATTAAATGTTAGTCAACATTTTCCACTATTAGTTAGTAATTAAATAATAGTTTTTACTAATTGTATCAATTGAATATTGAAATAATTACTAATAACCATCATAATTAAATATTATTCTTAATTAATATATAAGTATTAATAATTACTTATATAACAGAAATTACTAATTAGTAAATACTAAAAATTAAATATTAAGTACTACTCCTTCATAATTAAATATTACTTTTTCATTATTGAATATTACTTGATATTGTTAACTATTGAAAGGTAGTTATTAGTTGGGGGATTTTAGACATAAGGACAAAGTCAACCAAAAATTTATCCATAAGGACAGTCAACAGAAAATTTAGCCTCAAGGGACAATTTTTTGTGTAAAAGGGAGGAATTCGGGAGCCCACTATCATTTCATACTTTACACTAAACTTTGTCCTTTTGGCTAATTTTTTTGTCTTTTGTCCTTTTGATATAATTTTTTGTTCATTTTGTCCTTCACACTATTTTCCTGTATTATTATTTTGTATTGTGTTTATTAGTTATTACTTACTATTTCTTATACACCATCTTTTAATTATTAAATAATACTTATTAATTAAAATTAATTACAGACATTTTTTGCAATGCAATTATTGACATTTTAATACAAATATTTAATGAGTTATTATTTAATTATTATTAATTATGTTTATTAATTATTAATTAATTATGTTTATTAATTATTAATTAATTATGTTTATTAATTATTAATTAATTATGTTTATTAATTATAGATAATGATTTGTAATTATTGATTATTTATTAATAATCCTTAATCGTTAATTATAAATAATTACCTATGTAAGTATTCAATCATAAATTATTAATTTTTAAATAATCTTTATCAACTAATAACTATTTAAAATAAGTTATTAAATACTAGTTACCACTTCATAAGAATGAATTTTATTATTAATCATTAGTCTAAATTGTTGAATAATTATTTCAGTAAATTGTTTAGTAGTGATAATTAATTAGGCTAAAATTTGTTTCTATTAAGATTGTTTCATTTAAAGGTTTATCCACTAACTTACATTGAGGATTTAATGTGTATAAAGGTTTATTGAAAATTAATTGTTTAATATTAAATAATACCTATTAGTAATTAAATATAAATTATTTTTTAGACATTATAATTGCATATTAAATAATAAACATTTACTACTAATTATTCGATATTAAGTATCAAATATTAATTATTTAATGTAATTGATAAAGTTTAACTATAATTACATTAGTTATTAATATTAAGATTATTAAATAAGAATAAAAATTATAGATAATTTATAATAGTTAGTATTTATATATTATTTATTAATTAATAATTACCTATTCAAATACTACTTAATTACTTAACAGTATTTATTAAAATTTAATAATCAAGTATTTATTATTATTATTATTATTATTATTTCAAGTATTAACTATTAATTATTTAATAGTGTTGTTGAATAATAATTTTTAATTGTTAAAGATTACTAATGTAACAGCCCGCCATTTTGACCAACCCAAGTCGGCAATTAAACCAAATCGTAGCGTTCAAAACGACAGATTGTTATCGGCTTAAAGGGTTTAAACAGAATTAACACAGAATCACAACGTACAATAATTTGCAGTAGAATAAAATTTTATAGAAATATCAGAGTTTAGTAGAATTTTATACAGTGAAAGACCTGAAATATATATACATAAATTTTTGTAAATAAAGCTTTATAATTTATTTTTATTTTTTCGTCCCTACGCGCGAGTGCGTCCTCCCATACCATTCTTCTTTAAAGTTGGAATCTTCTAGAAAATCCAAGCCAGGTTAATGCATGGTACAACAAAGCAATGCAAATGTAGTGCAATAAAATACCAAATCTCAATCATGCTTGAGTAAAACAAAACAACTTGTTAAATTTCAAGGCAGGTAAACAAAGTGCTCTTTAACAAGGCAAAGCAATGAGTTTCCCTTATACGGGACATTTTAATAGTAAAGTAACATTAACAAAGATATCTGCATATATATGAGTTTCAATGCTCATGTTTGTCATCTAAATGAACAAGCAAAATATACACATGTACCACTTGTATTTAGGTATCATCTACTTAACCGAACACACAAGTGCATGTGGTTCAAGTCTCAAAACAAGACAACATGATTGCAGCAAATAAGACAGGTGACAACAAAAGTATGATACATGGCTTGGTGATATCATGATCAAAATAATAATTTAGAATTTTTTTTTATGCATAACTATGCAATGTATATCCGAAAATACAACATATTTCTACCAACTAAATAATGTGCCATTGAAATGCAATATTCGCAATCTATGAATTTCATGTTAGTGATGGAAATAGTACCAAACCAATACCAAGTATAGTTAAATTCATTCCATTTAGTGCTCTTTATATTTAATTGTAATTATGGTTTTATTTACTGAGAGGTCAAAGGTAACATGGTTATAGTTCTTTTAGTGCAATCCAAATTGTCATATTAACGCTCATAGTATAACCACTGACCCTACAGTCAATAAGCTAACAAAAGTGTATTCCAAAGTATCACCTTCCAACATAAAAAATAACTACCAAAAATATCCAAAACTTACTCCATTTACCCTCTAACCTCTATAAAAATATTAATACATTTTCAGCATACATTGTTTGAAGTTTCGTTCAAGCTACCACTATTTTCAAGCTATTCTACATCGTAATGCCCAAAGGGTGAATCAATAGGAATAGAATCAACAAAGTAACAAAGATGAGAAGAAGCAGTGAAAGGTCACTGATTTCCTGCAGCTAAATGTAAATAAGTTAAGATCTTAGCATCCCAAAGGAAAAAGGCCTTTTTGCCCAAACCAACGAGGTGCATAGCAGTCACGATTTTTTATTAAGGGAAAATGGATTGAGGCCCAATCTTCGCATCTGGGCGGTCTCCCACTTGATATACAGGCAAGATCTTGGGATTTTTTTTCCCAAATCTCTTAACCCAAGATAACAAAAACGGACAAGTTTCCGCATATTGTTTCCATACAAAATAAATGTAATGACCTTCCATACATGTAATCAGATACTTCCATTTATCCTATTCATATGGAGCTTAAAATACAGATATCTTGCTTAAGTACAATAACATGATTAAGTACGGTACTTAACAATGCTTATGAAATTCACTTAAATTGTTAGAGCCTAGAATTGAATGTTTTATTAACAAACTACTATTTTGCATGAAAATTTTCCATGCACTTATTACAATTACAGAAAACTCATGCATTGATATATGATGCAAGAATCCCAGGCATTAATACCTGAGTCATGTATGTGATGAACTAGAAAGGCATAAGCATGAAAACCATTTACTAAAAGTTTGAAGTTTCATTTCAAATTACAGTGGCATTAATGGAAATTAGAAGAAATAATTAGATTGTATTTTGGATTAAAAAAACATGACCTTCACCTTTGGACTGAAGCGCAAAATCAGAGATTTGGGCAGCGGAATACGAATAAACTCAAAGATCTAGCCTGTCAACTATTTCACCAATGCCAAAATATAAAATCAAGTGGCACAATTTATAGAGAGAAAAAAAACAGAAAATAGAGGAAAGAACACACCAATTTTAATGTGGTTCGACTTTGCCTACGTCCACAGAGACCTAAAAACTTTTATTTCTTAATGAAGAAATGAGTACAAAAAGATAACAATAGAGAGAAGACTAAAGGTGGTTTGCCCTTCATACAATAACATGACTCCTATTTATATAGAAGGATTTCTTGGGGATAAAGAAGAGAAGTTTCTAGATTACTTGGACATGAAGGAAAAATAAATATAATATCTTCCTTTATTTGATTGGAGCATAAATGGATGGCGCAATTATGGTCTCAATCTGTTACCCTAAGTAAATTGATTTTATTAATTGATTGATTGACCTTTTATTTTTCTTCCAAAAAACTTCCTCGTATATCTTTCCATATACAAGCCAATTAATTGATTCACAATCAATCAATTGCTTTCCTTCTCCACAAATATTTGAATCACTAATTTCAACACTCCATCTTGATTCAAATATGGCAATCTTTCTTCATTATCTCATCTTCAACAATCAATATAAAAGTTGTTGGGCCCAGCACCCCATGGCGCTCAAGTAACAGGAAGCAAACTGATCAAGGTTGAGCATTGCTCAAATTTGTCCTTTGGAAGTGACTTGGTCATCATATCTGAAGGATTATCCGAAGTTCTCACCTTCAATAATTTGATCTTGCTTCGTTCTTCCTCAAGCATAAGAAAGAAGCCTCTAACATCAATGTGCTTCGTCCGTGAACTATAAGCCTGATTCTTAACAAGATGAATCGCACTTTGACTGTCTGAAAATAACTCCATGGTCTGCTGCGCCATTGAAAGATCATCCAACAACTGAAGTAAGTACAATCCTTCCTTTGTTGCTTCCACAATCGATATCAACTTTGCTTCAGTAGTCGACAAAGCTACGATAGACTGCAACTTTGATCTCCACGAAATCGGGCCTATGCCAAGTGTAAAAACATAGCCTAACACCGACTTCCGTCCATTTCTATTTGCAATGTAATCTGAATCACAGTATCCTCTAATAGAGATGTCTCCATCTACTCCACCATATAACAAGCCAACTGAAGAAGTTCCAATAGGATATCTAAGTATCCACTTCACTGCTTGCCAATGCTCTTTACCTGGATTAGACATATATCGACTTACAACACCAACTGCATGTGCCAAATCTGGTCTCGTGCACACCATTGCATACATGAGACTACCAACAGCACTAGAATAAGGTATATTACGCATATCCCTTTTGTCTTCATCCGATGTGGGAGACATATCTTTGGATAGTTTGAATTGAGAGCCTAATGGAGTAGCCACCGGTTTAGCATTCTCCATACCGAATCGAGATAGGACTTTCTCGATGTATTGAGTTTGAGTGATCCTCAAAACTCTTTGCTTTCTATCCCTCTGAATCTCCATCCCTAAAATTATCTGTGCGTATCCCAAATCTTTCATCTCAAATTCCTTACTGAGCTCCATCTTCAACTCCAGAATTTTAGACATGCTCTTAGAAGCTATCAACATATCATCAACATAAAGTAACAAATAGATGATGTCATCATTACATTTTTAAAATAGAAACATTGGTCATTAAAGCTTATAGAGTAACCATGTGAGATCATAAATTTATCAAATTTCTTATACCACTGTCTAGGGTAATGTTTTAAACCATAAAGAGATTTGTTAAGTTTACAAGAATGACCTGGCATGCTGCTATCAATGAACCCCTCTGGTTGCTGTAGGTAAATGTCCTCCTCAAGATCACCATGCAAGAATGTTGTCTTGACATCTAGTTGTTCCAACTCCATGTCGAAGTGAGCAACTAATGCCAAAAGAATGCAAATGGAAGTGTGTCTAACAACTGGAGAAAAAATATTATGAAACTCCACATCTTTCTTCTGAACATAACCCTTCGCCACTAACCTTGCTTTGTACCTCATGTCAACATTGCCGTCATCTTTCACCTTATAGATCCATTTACATCCAATAGCTCTCTTGCCGGAAGTACGTGGCACTAAATTCCAAGTGTAATATTTGTGCAAAGACTCGATCTCCTCCTCCATTGCTACCAGCCAACTGGAGCTATCGACTGAACTAATGGCATCTCTGTTTTCTCTTGGTTCATCATGAAATATGCTTAATGCATAAGCTGCCATGTCATTAAAGTCAATATCTTCAATGCTTAATCCCACAAAATCATTGAGCCATGCAGGTATTTTCTTCTCTCTCGTTGGTCGAGTTTAAATTTGAGCTCCACCTTGAGGTTGATCTTTTGTTTCTTCCCTATCAACCACGGTGTCATCGGAATCACCATTTTTACTCGTATGGAAGTTTGATGATCTGCCTTGTGTTTGGTATTCTGAATTTGTCCTCTCAACATCATCATTAACCGAAGAAGAAGAAGGCTCCACCTTCAACGTAGCCTTCTCATCAAATGTAACATGCCTGCTAGTAACAATCTTCTGGGTAGTGGGACACCACATCCTATAACCCTTAATGCCTTTCTTATATCCAAGAAAAATACATTTGCGCCATCTTGGATCCAACTTTCCTTTGCTCTCATGCACATAAGCCGGACAACCAAACACTCTGAGAAAGGAATATGATACAGGCTCTCCCTTCCATACTTCTTCAGGAATCTTCATATCTATGACGGTAGAAAGTGTGCGGTTGATAACGAAAACCGCCGTAGATAATGCTTATTCCAAAATATCTTATTTAATCCTGCAGTCAGCCGTAAGCAACGAGTTCTTTCCAACAAAGTCCGATTTATTCTCTCTGCGACCCCATTTAACTTAGGATCTCCTGGTGTGGTGTAATGTCTTTTGATTCCCTCGGATTCACAAAATTTGATGAATTTTGAGAAGTGAATTCACCATCATTATCTGAATGAAGAACCTTCACTTTCTTTCTAGACTGCTTCTCAACAAGAGATTTCCAACTTTGAAACCTATCAAAAGTTTCATATTTGGACTTCATAAAGTAAACCCATACTTTTCTGGAAAAATTATCACCAAATGAAATGAAATACCTGGCTCCTCCATAAGATAGGCATGGTGCGGGTCCCAAACATCAGTACGAACATACTCTAAACATCTTTAGACTTATGCTCTGCAATGCCAAAAGAAACCTTCATCTGCTTTCCAAGTACACATCCTTCACAAAAGTCAAGTTTTGAATGATAAACACCGTCAATCAAGCCTCGCTTTCTCAATACTTCTAAACTGCGCTCTCCAATATGGCCCATACGAAAATGTCACAATCTGGTAGAATCGGAATCAACTGAATCAATAACCGAAGAAGACTCCGCTACAACAGTTGTACCCTTTAGCAAATATAGATTTCCAGCTTTTACCCCTTTCATTACTACCAATGAGCCATTTGTAAATTTTAATGAATCCTTTTCTATCACACACTTTAAGCCAAAATTGCACAATGCTCCAGTGGAGATCAAACTACGCCTTAAATCAGGCACATGCCTGACATCACACAAAGTATGAACAACACCATCAAACATCCTGATTTTTACTGTTCCAATACCAATCATGCGACAAGAAGCATTATTTCCCATGAGAACCACTCCGCCATCAAGTTGATGATAAGTGGAAAAGTAGTGCCTAACAGGTGTCATATAATAGGATGCTCCCGAGTCAATAATCTACATAGTACTCTTCATAGGAGAGGCGGAAGCTGTAAAAATGCCAGGATCATTATCTGAATCTGATTTCTCCGCGTAGATGCTGAAGCCTTCTGGGGAACAGCTTTGTTTTTATTCTCCAACTTGGGGAAACTTGCAACATAATGTCCAGATTTTCTGCAATAATGACAAACTCCCTTCTGAGCTCCTCTTGACTGAGATCTGGACTTAGCTCTATCTCCACCATATTTGGGTCTACTTTTACTTCTTCCTCTCTGTGCAACAAGGCTTTCAGAAACATTCTTCGTGCTCATGCTTGCTAACTTTCCTCTCAACATCTCATTATGCAAATTTGTCTTCATATCGTCTAAGCAAATAGACGAACGTCCATAGATCATAGAGTTAACAAAAGTCCTATACTCTGCAGGTAAAGAACATAAAAGAATAACAGCTTGCGCCTCATCCTCAATCTTTACATCAGTTGCTCGAAGATTCATGGCAAGTGTGTTGAGGGCATCTATATGAGCAAATACATCTGTTCTGGGCCTCATTTTGAAAGAATAAAGTTGTTGTTGTAAGATGATGCGGTTGGTGAGAGACTTGTCGTAGAACTTTCTCTGAAGAGCATCCCACAATTCCTTAGCAGTTTTCACATGAGAAAACTCTCTGAGTACTTCATCAGAAAGGCTAAGATGGATGGTAGTTAGAGCATCCTCTTCCAATTCTTCTAACTAGTCAGGTGCTAATTTCTTCAATTTCACTAGATCTGAGACAATCTTAAATGTCCTCTCTTTCTTCAACACCGCTTCCATCTTCATCTACCATGTGCCAAAATCCCCCTTTCCATCAAATCTAATGATTCCATAATTTGTAACGCTTCTATCACCGTTATTCTTTGCGGAATTTGACATGGTTGAAAAAGTCTTTGAACATGACAACTTGCTCTGATACCAATCTGAAGTGCAAAATCAAAGATTTGGGCAACGGAATACGAATAAACCCAATGATCTAGCCAGTCAACTATTTCAACAATTCCAAAAAATAAAATCAAGTGGCACAAATTATAGAGAAAACAAAAACATAAAATAAAGGAAAGAACACACCAATTTTAACGTGGTTCGGCTTTGCCTACGTCCACAAGGACCCAACAACTTTTATTTCTTAATGAATAAATGAGTACAAAAAGATAACAATAGAGAGAAGACTAATGGTGGATTTCTCTTAATACAATAACATGACCCCTATTTATATAGAGGGATTTCTTGTGGATGAAGAAGATAAGTTTCTATATTACTTGGACATAAAGGAAAAATAAATATAATATCTTCCTTGATTTGATTGGAGCATAAATGGATGGCGCAATTATGGTCTCAATCTGTTTCCCTACGTAAATTGATTCTTCATTAATTGATTGATTGGCCTTTTATTTTTCCTCCAAAAAACTTCCTTCTATATCTTTCAATATACGAGCCAATTAATTGATTGACATTCAATCAATTTCTTTCCTTCTCTACAAATATTTGAATCATTAATTTCAACATGGACTGCTAAATTTGGGAAGAAAGGAGTACACTATTCTACTTGTAGCCATTCACTTAAGCTTTCAAACAATACAAAAGCACACTTCCATTACATTATGAATGCAAGCATTTGCATGCTTTACAGTACAGTCCCCCATTAAAAATTCTACTGCATGCGAGAAATAACATACCTCAGCATTACATATTACACCCGTAGCACTTTAAATTTAAAACACCAATTTTCTTATGTATTGAAGTAAGACAGTAACATATTTATCAAGAGGTAAACCCAAAAATAAGCAATCATATGCAAAAGTGTCAACAACAGTGCAATTATAGTGGTGAGATACTCATTAAAAAAAAAAAGGAAACACCAAGCAACAATTATACATAGTGAGAACGTTGTAGCGAACTTGAAAAGAGTTCAATCGAAAGGTCACTTATAATAATAAGAAGTGACGAACAAGATGCAGAGGAGGAGGCAGTTTAGCTGCACTCGAATGGCGGCGTCTGAAATCGAACGCGGTGATGGAGGAGGGCCAATTGGCGGTTGCGATTGTGGTTTTGGGCTTTCAGTGAAGTGAAGCTAAGATCTGAAGAGAATCAGATGGTGTTCGTTTTTGAGCGGAGCGATGGTCGAAGCTGACACTAGATGTCGCAACAGCCATCCAAAGGCCAAACAGGCAAGGCAAACTGAATTTGCTGAGCGATTTCCATTTGCTGGAAGACACGACAAGGCGGTGAGGGTAGCTCGGCGCAAGGGTGCGAGGCACTTGAGGTTAAAGGGGGCGGCACATGAACGAGCGGTGGCCATGATTACAAAGATTTGGGGAAATAAGGATATGATTTCCTTCGGGGCAGCTCATATGACAGGGTGCTCTCCACGAACGACAACAAAATAAATAGAAGAAAAGAGAGGGAGCGTGAGAAAAAGGGATACGCGTTATAATACAACAAAACTAAAGTGTCGTTCATTTTAGTAAATTCTGGAAAGTGCCACACCATTTTAGTAAAAAATGGACAAGTGTAAACAATTTAAACCAATATATTTTTCTAGTGTAAATATCATCTATAATACCAAATATATATACAAATAATAATTTCAAATACACCTCTAATTTTAATACTAAAATTAGTTTAAAAAATTAAAATAAAATAAATGATAAATAAATCTAGAGTTTAGATAAAATTCAAAATTCGAACAAATAAACTAAATTAGTTTGTAACCTATCAAATAAAAATAGAATCAAAGGTTACAAATATTAAAACACTAGATTAAAATACTAATAATGCTCAATTTAAATAAAACAATTCAAAGATTAAAATTTTACCTACAACTTAATTTCAAAACCAACTCTAAATTAAATATGTCCGTACAAAAGTTTCAGTTGAAATTTTGAAATCAATACACTAGATTTATATTCCAAACTTAGGATTTATTTCCAAGGTTCCGTTTAGGACATTGGAATGAATCCAAATCAACTAATAATATTAATGTTGACTGTTTTTGACCAAATGCTCTTATTAAATTTTGGAAAGAAATATCGTTAAGTATATGTAAACTACATTCAAGAGATAAAAATTCAAGTTTTTATTTGAATTTCAAATATAACTTCCATTTGAATCTCAGTTTAATTCATTTTTTTTAATGCCAAAATTTCTGAGTTGTTACCATCTCCCTCCAAAAATCATGATTTTTACAACTAATTCTATAATAATTATTAATTTTTTTAATAATCATTAATAATCAAATTTTATTATAAATAAGAATCATTAATTATTAAACATGACTTTTTATTTATTAAATGTCATTCATTAATTTAATATTAATTGTTAAATACTAATTATTAAGTATTGATTATAAATTAGTTAAATATTTACTTTAGTTAATAAATATTAATAATAATTGCTAATCAAATAGCTAACTATAATAAATTTTAAAATAAAAAATTATTGATTCTATAATAATTTTTTGTAGATGATCGTTAGTTATAATAAATTATAAATAATGACATATATGAACGAGTATTTATAATTACTGATATACTAATTTTCTTCGATTAAAATAATTAGCAATAGCTTCGATTTTTTAAAGAACTGATGCAAACAACAATATTCGCTTTGATGCATTTGAATTGGTTTCTCATGAGTCGATGCAAACCGATGCAAATGACACTATTTTCATCGGTTGTAAGGACAACTGATGCAAATAATGCTAGTTGCTTCACTACATTTGCAGCGGTTCCTCAGGAGTCGATGCAAATAATACCATTTGCTTCAGTGCATTTGCATCACTTCTTGAGGAACCGATGCAAATAACGCTATTTGATCGGTTATATGGAAAACAGATGCAAGTACTATTATTTTCTTTTGTGTATTTGCATCCGTTCCATAAAAATCGATGCAAATATCACTATTTGCATCAGTTGTAAAGACAACCGAAGCAAATGAGGCGAAGCAACAGGCATATTTTGTACTAGTGGCCTTTATAGATCACTGGTGAAAAACACGCATTTAAATTTCTCATGATCACAAAATAAATCCGAATAACTTGATACTTGAAACACTACAACAACTCATCATTACAGATTTAATAAAACTAGTTTCATTGAAAACGTAGATCGTTTGCATATCTGTTATCCTATTTTACTTGTAAAACAACGTTATTTTGGACACCAAAAATAAAAAATCATATATCTATCCTGATTCTATACATCAATATGAATTCAACGAAATCCGTTTAGTGGCTTAATTCGATCATTATCTCAAGTTACGCTCAGATCCCTTTTAAATTAAATTAAATTATTAAATTAATCGCTATAATTTATAAATAATTCCATAGCGACTATTTGAAAATTTGAGTTGGACATAACTAACAATCCATAACATAAAATCTCGATTTTTCTTTTTCATTAGAAAAACATAATCAAATCGATTCAATTGAAGTTCAAAACTTAATATTACAAACTACCGTGATGTTTCGAGTTCGTTTTATAATTATATATAAATTAAATGTTTAAACTTCGTTATATAAACAAATTATATATTTTAAATCCATTCAAAATCCCAAATTGATATTCAAAATAATAAAATAAATTAAATATTTGACTATAAAAAATACGGGATGTTACAGTATTGTCACCATATGGCTTTTTGTCACAACCACCATAGTTTCCGGGAGATACAGAAATGAAAAGAAGTAACAAATATGAATATTCTCTAGATGGTTACAATACACCCTAATTGGGAGCGACTGTGACACCCCACGTCCGTTAATGTCACTCACTAAGGGAATGCATTAAGTTTCGTGAAGCATTATAGGTAAATAGAAACAAAAATATTATAAGATAGATATAAAAGCAAAAGCGGAAATTAAATTTTTATTTCAAACATAAATCATGACATCGTGGTCCAAAATATCACTAGTCTAAAACTATATAAATCCCATTACAAAAATATGGAACTTTCTGTCTTTTTCCATCAGAGTACATAAAAAGCATAATTTCCCAAAAAGGGACAAAGCCATAGTAGCAAGGATTATAGCTTGAGCCATACATATAGGAAGCTCTAGCACAATGTAAGAAGAATCGGGGTCAAGCCTGAGTATTCCCACCTTGAGAACCTAGGGGAAACGAAAGAAAGAAGAGGAAACAAAAAGGGTCAGACATAAAGTCTGGCGAGTCCAGTTACTTTTAGCAAGTAAATAAGTAAAAGTACCATGACATGCATACAAAGTGGATAAGAGAGATGTCATCATAATAGGTAAGTGTGACAAGGTAAACATGATAGAGTATATTGCACTTCTAGAGATTTCTCTGCACTAATATTAGTATAACCAGAATGAGATGATCCCCGACATGTATGAAATGGTAGACTTAGACGTACTTCTGGTAAGAGGTTTTAACCCCATACAATCCACAGGCATCCCCAGTAACAGACTCCTAAACTTACCAAATTCTAGATGTACCCTAACTACTACCCTAGTCAATCGGCTCCCTACTCCGTATGTACCCTGTGATGGCCCCATAGTAGGATGCATCACTTCCTAAAGTGGCAACCCTTCATTTTCAAGATGTGCACAACCATAACTATTGATGTCACAACGTCTTAATTCCCACAGCAAGCCGGACCTGTACACGCACATGACTGCGTTGGTTTCCTGCGTTGTTGACACCGCCCCTTCGTTTTGTATCTCTTATAATCAGCCCATTAAGTGTGCCCCTAATCCGACCTAGTTCGGAGTACTCGTTTGATACCTAGATGAGTTACTGATTGAAACGGGTCCCAACACACAAGATGATACAAGCTCCCCTTAGGCTTGCATCCGCACTACTAGGATTTCAACTGGTTATGCATAATAGTCCAACATGTAAAACAGGTTAAGTTGTCAGGACTATAGATGTAAATATTACCCCACCACCACAAGATTTACTTAACCCTCACTGATCTATGCAAGTTTACTTAATAAAGTTGCAGAACCCCAAAGTATAAAATAGGTTAAGTTTGTGGGCCTATATATATATAAATATTACCCACCGCCACAAGATTTACTTAACCACCCACTGTTTCAACCAAGTTTACATAACCCCTATTCGAGTTAACATGTTCATACAATCCCTATGGATTCAACTAGGTTAAGTACTCCAACTCGTTACCATGTCCATTTATCGTCATAATGGGCTAGACCTCCCATATTAGGCCTACAACTTGTGGATGTTGGATATGCTGGTCGGGTTCGGGTAGACTTCTTCCGTAAGTTGAGCCTAGCCTCATGTCTTAGCCCATCTTGTATTTGTGCACTTAGACCCCTTACATTAGATTCAACATCTGCGGTTGTTGGATATGCCGATCGGGTCCAGGCGTACTTACACCACAAATGCAATCTAATATCGTGTCATAAGTGCAGTTACAGTTTCTAATCACTGTAATCCTAGGCATTTTAATTATTAACCAATTAATTATACCTATGTCTTTATAGGTGTTCATGCATATTTACCCAATTATATTCATAATGGATTATATGCCCAAATTTATGTCCATAAACATTATTCAAGTTATGCCAATTTCAATGTTTTCCCCCGTTTCGTGACTAACGCATTCGCATATATTTGGCGTCATGTCTAGACTAGAAAGTAGCCTAGCCACAAATAATAAAAGGGAAAGATGATAATAGTGATTATTTTAACAAAAGTGACATGAACATGTAATTGGCATAGTGATAAGGTGGACATATAAAAATAGATCTAGTGAGCACGTGATAATAAAACTAGATCTAACATACTAAGAATGGCATAGTAGGCGTGAATAAATAAGGATTCATATGTCCAATTAATGACAGATCTAAATTAGCCACAACATGATAAGTACCAAATGATCTAAAAAGAATTAGATCCATAAGTAGATGTGACATGATAATTTAACCACAAGCGAATTAGATCTCTAAAGGTTGATCTAGCATGATAATTTTTAAGATCCACAAAAGTGACATGATAAATTAACCACAAGCGAACTAGATCTATAAATGTAGATCTAGCATGATAATATTTAAGATCTACAATTGTGACATGATAATTTAACCACAAGCGAATTAGATCTACAAGCGAATTAGATCTATAGAGGTAGATCTTGCCTGATAATATCTAAGATCCACAATTGTGACGTGATAAATTAACCACAAGCGAATTAGATCTATAAAGGTAGATCCAGCATGATAATATTTAAGATCCACAATTGTGACATGATAAATTAACCACAAGCGAATTAAATCTTTAAAGGTAGATCTAGCATGATAATATTCAAGATCCGCAATTGTAATATGATAAATTAACCACAAGCGAATTAGATCTATAAAGGTAGATGTAGCATGATAATATTTAAGATCCACGTCATAGTTATGTCATAGATTCAAAAGTCCCAATAGATCTGATATGATAAAGATTTAGATCCAAGTCATAGAATATTATAGATTCACAAATTATGATAGATCCAATATGATTCAAGCATAGGCATATATCCAAATCACAGTCATATCACGTTTACTTTTAATCATTTAAATCGAAAAGTAACTAACTCACGGGATTTTAGAAGACAGAAAGGAAATTGTTGGTGTTGAATCTTAGATTTATTCTTGAAATACTTGAATCTTTAAACTTGATTTGTAGAAGAAGAAAAGATTAGATTCAGTTTACGCACTGACAGCATTTGGCCTTTATTGTTTTTAGTATGAGAAAACAAGAGAAATGAGGGTTTATTTATAGCTGCCAGCTTCCAAAATTCGACTGCCACCTCAGCCCTATGGGAAATCGGGCCATGGATAGACACCCACTTGGGTCTGGATGCCCAAAAACTTACATGGGCGCACTTTACAGGTGCTTCAGTGTAAAAATGCCTTGGCGCACTTGTCAAGTGCACCAATTATCCCTGTTTTAGTCGTCCATCTTCTACCATTCATAACTTCTTCATACATTATTCGTTTTATGCAATCCAGGTGTCTATCTTGACCAGAATTTCGAGATGGACGCAATGACATAGTCTGTTTCCCTTAATTCTGAATATTAAAATAATTATTCTTTAATTTATCCTCTTTTAATGTTGTAGAAATACGGGGTGTTACATTCACCCTACTTAAAGGATTTTATCCCCAAAATATCCAAATTAAGAAGAATGTATCCTACCATCCATCATCCATCTACTCATCCACCAATCACGGGCGTCCATTATACTTAAAATTTTCTAATGCTTATATGAACATATGCAAAGGTGTGTGTATATGTCCCAACACTAATGCGAAAGATCAAACGGTCCACTGATTCAGTTGACCTCCTTAATGCAATGTATGCTAGTGTCATGAATCCAACATGTATGCCAATAATCCTATTATAACATGTAAGTTCTATATGTTTGCACAATCATCCGTCCAAATGCAACATCCATATGATGATACATCCATTTTCATCCATTAAAAGAAAGAAAAACGCACACACATCCATATGTAGTATGAGAGTGATTGAGCCGATCTAGTGCATAATTTTGTGTGTATATGCATCCACAGGAAACCACTAGCAACCACTTGCATCCATCAAACATAACATATCTCAAACACTTGTTTACATCCATAGGATTCCTATCTAAAGGTCGAAAATTCGGTCGATAGGATATACTCAGATGATAGAAGCAAGTGCGAATAAAAGCTTTGGAAAAAGAAGTTCATAACATAGTCCCAAAAAGGAAAGGGTATGAAGCATGATCATTTTTTTCAGCCTCCAAGTCGTATCATCGCTGTCTTCTCCCCATTGAACTTTTATTAACCTAACCTCTCTATTGTGCAGTTTCTTAACCTCTGATCCAAGTATACGGGTAGGAACTCGTCTAATTGTCGCCTCCTGTTCTACCTCTACTTCCTTACGCATGTTCGGCTCAACTACCTCTGATGTATCGTGTAGAAACTTCAATAAATAAGAAATGAGGAAAAACATCATGAATATCCACAAATATGCGAAGTGAGCTGTAAGCCTTAGTTGCAGATATCACCGGAGCGCCCCATTGAGAATTGCTTTGCCGAATAAATCCTTTCTCAAGTAGCTCCCCTACTTGTTCACTGAGCTCCTTTCTTTCTCTTGGAGCCATATGGCGCATAGGTAATGCAACTGACTTTGCATTGCCCACTAAGTATATACGAAAATCGATCTCGCGCCTTGGAGGTAGGCCCCGTATCTCCTCAAAAACATCAGAATAATCTCGGACTACTGGAACAGATAGCAAATCATCAATAGATGCATCAAGAGACTCTAGGAAACTAAGCATAATAGACCCTTGGGGTCACAAGAAATCTCGAGGGTCCTCTATTTGGCAAGTCAAAAGTCTAACGGCCCTCCTCTTACAATCTAGAATGGCACCATACATGGCTAGCCAACCTATCCCTAGAATCTAACCATAGCCTTGAACCCGAGCACATACGTGTCGCCTTCGAACTTGATGCCCAATATATATATTCTCAAACCCCGACAAATCATAGATAAACTAGCCGAACCACTAATGGGGTTTGAGACAACAACGGGATCCACTACCATACTAGTATTTAAGTGCAGAGATTTAATACAGAACTAGATATAAATGAATGCGAAGCGCTAGAATCAAAAAGGGTCCTTATAGGATGATTGGAAAGAGAAATCAAACTTTCCATAGAAACTTTCCTACCTCGATCTGGAGCACTGATCATGAGAGCATGCACTTGCCCTCCAGAAGCTCCTGCCCTTTGACTATGTCCTTGTTTCTTTGGGCAATCCTTAATAAGATGACCGACTTCTCCATAATGGAAACAAACGTTCTTCCTTCTTCTGCAATATTTGCTTACATGACCCACGTGTCCATAATTAAAACATTTCCTCTTGTCTCGAGCTTTGTCATTCTTTCCTCCCTTCTTTTGTTTTTTCATAAACTTTAGCTTCTTTCTTTTCATCTTTATCTTCCTCATGCATTAATGCCATATTAACAAGTTATTCAAAAGTAGCTCCCATTGGAATATGGGACATAGCTAACCCACGAAGGGGTTCATTTAGTCCTTTAACAAACCGCAAGGCCTTCTTATGCAGACTGTCTACTAGTTCCAAACCGAATCTAGCTAGCTGGTTGGATTTGTTCACATATTCTTTAATAGTCATGTCTCCTTGTTTGAGCGCCAAGAACCTCTCCATTTGCATGCTTTTCTCAACTTGAGAAAGAAACTTCATTTCAAACCTTTGTCTAAAGTCATCCCAAGTTTCCACCGGACGCCCCGCTCAGGTTACTTCCCACCAGAACAAAGCTTCGTCCTTCAGTAGCCAAGCGGCCAACTGGATCTTCCTTCGATCTTCTACTTCAAAGATTACAAACAATTCCTTGGTCTCCTTGAGCCAATTCCTTACCTCTACGAATGTCTCAGTTCCATGGAATGGTTTTTCTCCCATAGCACGGAAATCTTTGAAGATTTTGGAAAAGTTGTCTGCACACAGAGGAGGAGGAGGAGGAACAATGGGTGCAGCTGTAACACCCCACCTCCGCCAGGATGACTCTTGCAAGCACTCTGACTTTGGAGCGGCGTTTGAATCAGGTAAACATGCATAACGATATATCAAGGCAGAACAAGAACATATGTATATATGTAAACAGAGTAAATAACATGGATAAAACAGCGGAAGATATTAAACCATTTCAAAACAAGTCTGGTACAACATAGCTTTCCAAATAAACAAGTCTAGATAAAACAACATCAACTGAAAAACTGAAATACATAAGTACTAATCCCCCAAAAGAAGTGATAGCCATAGCTAGCTTCATGTCAAACCGTACATGAGCTAAATCCCTCAAGCAAGCAGTCAGAAATCCAAGCTAAGCTCCAATATTCCCTCCCTGAGAACCTGGGGGGGAGAAACGGAAGAAAAGAGGCGAAAGAAAACAGGTCAGTCAAAAAGACTGAGTAAGCCCTACTACAATCAATGTAAACTGATAAAGTTAACTGGCATGAGCAGCAGGTATGATCATAAGGATATTAGCATGATGATTAACTAACAAGGTAGATAAAGGTGTCATCGCATAATCAGGATTAAGGTTTTGCACCACAGGTGTTCTAGCAAACTAACATGACTTGGATAAACAAGTATTGATCCCCTTGGCCCATGCTTTGGCCCAATAACATGAAATGACCTTAATACAAGGTCCAACCCCACGGTCTAGTCGATCGGCTCCCTAAGCCTAACTCGTCACGTGTTGGTGTCAATACGGCCCAAAACATAATTGTAGTCGAACTGTGTCGGGTCCACCCTTCGGATGTATCAAGCCCTAGAGTGCCAACCCCTGGACACCATAAACATGAGTGCACAGTTTCGATCTACTGGTACCCATGGGTGACTTCTCCAAACACGGACTACGTGCACGACCATAGTCCGTCCGGAACTACATCGGCGTACCGTACGGCCGTCGTTTATTGGGTCGCTTACCTCCAGCCCAGTAATCGTGCCCCCTCCCTAGCCTAGTCCCTAGGGCCTTAATGATACGATTTTGGGGTTACTGCGGAGTGGGCCCCCATTGCTAGTATTTTCTAGTGGGTTAAGTACGGCTTAACCCTCTTGATAATCATGGATTAACTTGGTTAAGTGTAACGATGAGTTCACGACTTAACCCTGATTAATCTACCAAACCCAAGTTGGTTAAGTATTAAGTGGACCATGACTTCACCCTAATCACGAGGCATTAGTTAATTTAATGCGCCTTAACCTCTCACATTAGACCTTGTTGTGGTTACTAGTTAAGCCGGGCGGGTCCGGGTAGCTTTACACCACAACTTGGTCTAACCTCGGGTTCAAGGTACAACATGACCAACTTCTCACATTGGGTCCTATTGTTTGTAGCAACTAGTTACACCGGTCGGTTCCGGGTAGGTTTACGCTACAAACTCAACCCAACCTCGAGTTGGCCACACTTATCTTTTCTAAGTGTCATGTCCATCATGTTTCCAAAACATGTTACAAGTTTTCAAGCAATTGGGTAGACCTAACTTAATAGGTAAATTCCCAATGGGTAGACCTAACTTAATAGGTAAATTCCCAAGCTTATGTTTTTATGTCTTTTACTTTTACCCAACCCCAAACGCAATCCCATCGCTTACATATCGCAATAGCGCATAAAGGATAGAAAGAGGGAACTTGGCATAATCATGACATAAAAGGTGTTGAAGCCACAAGTTCAACATGGTGGCATATGAAATGTACATATGTTGCATATTACGTTTTTAGGCCTCTAAAGCATGCATAAAACCAAACTTGGCATATTGGTGATACATGGTGCTAAATGACATGTAGACATGGCCATAAGTTCGCATTTAGCCTCACATGCAAGTTATCATAAGAGATATGATAACTTACATGTTGCCAAAATGCAACCTTTGGCAAAAAGCTTGAAGCTTTATGTTCATAAACCCAAGATAAACTTGCATAACATGATAACATGAACAAAAGGATCAACCCAAACTTGCATAACATAACTTGCATATCATTTGACAAACTTGCATATCAAACTTGCATAACATGACATGATGAACTTGCATATCATAGCATGGCATACTTGCATATAAACTTGCATAAACTTGCATATCATAGCATAGTAAACTTGCATATAAACTTGCATAAACTTGCATATCATAGCATAGTAAACTTGCATAAACTTGCATATCATAGCATAGTAAACTTGCATATAAACTTGAATAAACTTGCATATCATACATTTAACTTTAGAGTTTAAGTATGAAAGTAGAATAGGGCTTACAATGCTTATGAGGACTCAAATGAGTATAGAAAATATAAGAAAGCCCTTATGCAACTAATTAAACCCAAAATGCAAGCAAAACCCTTGAGCCAAAATGATCAAAACTCTTCCTTTATGATGCAATTATAGAAACTTGACTTGAATGCAAGCTAATGGTGCTCATACAAGTTTGAAAACACTTGTATGCATGGAAAATCACTTAGAAATTTATTTAGGAATTGTATGAAGAGAGTGGAGGCCATGAGAGGATTGATTTTGCCATAGTTTAGTTACTAGAATGAATATTGATGATTTAGGGTAGGTTAGGGTCTTATTTATAGATTAGGCAAGTATTTTAGGCCATAGGATTAAACCCTAGTTGCAATCTCAGCCCTTGAAACCGAATCTGGCTCCCAAGCTCAACACAATCTCAAAATGGTGCACCAGGCTAAACAGCCCGGCTGGACCAAGTCGACAGCCAAGTCGACAGGGCTGTCGATTTGGGTCCAACCAAGTCGACTCCCAAGTCGACAGGGCTGTCGACTTAGGTACTCTGGCGGGAATTTTCCCGCCTGGCCCAAACTGGCCCAATTTTCAAATTCAAGTTTGAATTTGAAATCTGTTTTTGCTTAGAAATTTTCTGAAAACTTCGTTGGGCCTTAATCGGGTCATACGGACTCCGATTTTCGAAAACTCGGACTCTATTTCGCGTATTTTTCCGAGTCGAACGCAATGGCATAGCCCGTTTCCCTTGATTCAGATTTTTGAATTAAATTCTGCCTCGATTTACGTTATAACAGGTTATTGAAAATTCGGATTGTTACATTCTCCCCTCCTTAAAGGATTTCGTCCCCGAAATCTTCAAGTTAGGAAGAACGTATCCTACCATCCAATCATCCATCTACTCAAAACATCATCCACGAGCAATCATTGTCCTTACAAGATTCTAAATGTTGTATGAACATATGCAAAGGTGTGTGTATATGTACTTATCTAATGCGAATATCATCAATGCAAATTATGTTAGTGAAATGAATCCATATGTATGCAATTCCTAACATAATGTATAACATCTATATGTGTGCACATAACATACATCCATATGCAACATCCATGTGATAACACAAAAATTTCATCCATGAATAAGCGTAAACACTCATGCATATGCAATATGAGGAGTGTGTGAGCCGATCTAGTGCCTAACGTGTATAATGCATCCACGAGTAACCACTTGCAAACACGTGCAACCACTTGCAACCATCAAGCATAACATGTTTCAAACACATGTTTCATCCAAAGGGTTTCTACCTAAGGTTCTCATGACAAGATTAACACGATAAACTAGATAAACATGGATAGCAAAGGATATGCTACAAAGAGATCGGGAAGATAAGCAAGATATACTCCTTTCGGATTACAAGAAATCCTTTCCTAACCCAACCCATATCCTATAGAAGCCCAAAAGGTTTAGTCAACCTAACGGACCCTCTTCAAACCCTGACATGTATTACTAGCCAATAAGTCATACCTCCTGACAGAAATAGGACCGAGAATGGGACCGGGAGGATATACATAAAAAGATTACATGCGAGTAAGTTCCACAAGGAAAACATGGATCAAGGATATACTTGTAAAGATATGATGCGCGTATCCAGCCTTCAATCTTCTAAGTCACGTTTCCTTGAGTCTAACTCCACTGTGCTTTGACCGTCTTTTACCTCATGATTTCTTAGCTTCTTAATTCTTATCTCCTAATATGAGTTGGAACCCATTTCATTGTCGCCTCTCGTCTTCTTTTTCACTTACTCTCTTATCATTCTTGGCTTAAACATAACTATGACCTCATGGCTTCATGCAAGCTCTCCAAAATTCACTAGTGAATCCTGGATCTCGTTTACTTGCCATAAAGTATTCCACGCAGCAGAACACTTCTTGAAAATACCAATCCACGTTGTCAATGAACCATCCGTCTGCGAATGATAGGTCGTGCTTAGATTCAGTCGCTTGCCCACGACTTCCCGTAGAATATCCCAAAGCTGGCTAGTGAGTCATGATTACTAACTATACTTTTAGGGAACCTCGTGCAACCGCTTTATTTCTTGAAAGTAAACTGTCGCTAGTTAGGATGCAGTCCTTTCGCTCTTTACCGGAGTGAACTGCAACTACCTTAGCGGGACCCACCGCTAAGCCTTGCTTAGATACTATATGCCCAAGGAATCTAACTTCCCTTTTTCTCCAAAAGTGATACTTGGAGAACTTGGCCTTCAACTGATGCGCTCTAAGCGTATCCATCACCTCCACGAGATGCCTTGCATGCTCTTCCTCATCCTTAGAGAAGATCAGAATATCTTCTACGAAGACCACGACAAACTTGTTCAAGAACTCCCTGAACACCCTACTCATCAAGTCCACGAAGTAGGCGGGTGCGAATGGCATGACCAGCCATTCGAAGAATCCATCTGGAGTCCTGAACGCAGTCTTGTCTATACTATCTTCAGCTACCCTGAGCTGGTGAAATCCAGTAGCAAGATCAAGCTGAGAGAAAACAGAAGCACCGACAAGTTGGTCAAAGAGATCATCAATCCTCGGTAACGGGTGTCTGTTCTTCTTAGTCAGCTTATTTAACTCTCGATAGTCGACACAAAGTCGGAGAGAACCATCTGCCCTGGTAGCAAATACCACAGGCGCTCCCCATTCTGATATACTTCGTCTAATGAAGTTCTTTTCAAGCAACTCCTTCACTTGCTAACCTAGCTCCCGCCTTTCACGCGGAGCCATGTGCCGAACGGGCAAAGAAACCGGCTTTGCATTATCCACCAGATAAATGCGGAAATCAATCTCTCGATTAGGGGGCAACCCCCTAACTTCATCGAAAACATCTGGATACTCTCGAACCACTCTCACAGACTGAAGAGTTTCCATTGACGAGTCGAGTGATTCCAAATAGCACAACATGACGGGACCTCTCGGATCACAAGAAATCTCTAGGGTGTTTCCGAGGCGAGTCACGAGCCTCACAACCCTATGCTCACAATAAAGAATGGCTCCATATCTGGACAGCCAATCCATGCCCAATATCAATCTGTATCCCCTAAAACCAAGAACATAAGCACTGCACAAGAACTCTACACTCAGTATAGAGATCCTCAAATCCCCACATATCATAGACAAATGGGCGGAACCCCCAATAGGATTTGAGACACAGATGGGATCACTAACTAGACTAGTACTTAGGTGCAAACTTTCAACTAGATCAGATGAAATAGACTATGCGATGCACCAAAATCAAACAAGGTACAAACAGGAAAATCAGAAATGTAAACAAGACTTTCAACAGAAATACTACCTCGATCGGGAACTGGAGCGGCATTGAGAGCATGAACTTGCCCTCCTGAAGGTCCAGCACGCTGAGTCTGACCCTGGCCTTGCCCTCGCTTCTTCGGGCAATCCCTAGTGAAGTGTCCAAACTCACCACAATGAAAGCATTCGCCATTCTTCCTTTTCCTCTTCTTACATTCCTTAATAAGATGCCCAACTAAACTGCAATAATAGCACTTCTCCTTGTTGTCCTTGCCCTTGTTGTTGTTCCCCTTGTTGCCTTGACTCTTGTTCTTGTTCTTATTGCCTTGACTGCTCTGACCGCTTGGATTACCCTGATTTCCTTTCCACTGGGAATCAGTCTTCTTGGCTTGAGTATCATTCATCTTGATCTCCTTCTTGTCACTCCTATTCTCTTCATTGAGTAGGGCCAGATTCACCAAACTCTCGAAAGTTGCCCCCAAGGGTATACGAGTCATGGCTAAACCATGTAATGGCTCGTTTAATCCTAGAGCAAAGTATAGGGCCTTCTTCGGAGCTGTGTTAACCAAGTCTAAACCAACCCGAGCCAGTTGATTAAACTTATCTATGTATTCCCTAATAGTCATGTCCCCTTGCTTCAGTGATAGGAACCTTAGTCCAAACTTTCCCCGAAAGTCATCCCAAGTCTCAATTGGCCTAGTAGCGGTGGTGACCATCCACCAACGTGCAGCTTCTTCCTTTAGCAACCATACTGCTAATAAAACCTTCCTACGGTCATCTATATCAAAGAAGGAAAAAAGATCTTCGGTTTCTTTCAACCAATTCCTTGCCTCTACATAAGTCTCGGTTCCAAAGAAATTCTTGCAACCCATCGCCTTAAAATCTTGGCAAATCTTTGCGAAGTCAGTTTGAGGATGCTGAGGGGAAGGAGGAAGAGGAACCTCAGCGACAGGAGGAGGAGGAACATTAACTACTGGAGGAGGAGGAGGAGGAACATCTGCGGGACCGGCTTCGGTCGCCCTAGCCTCCAAAAGTCTCCTATACCAAATGGGTACGTGCACTCCCTCCGGAATGGCAAAGTTATTGGCCATACTGAAAACGAAGAAAAAGACAGATTCAGAATGGCGAAAAACGAAGGAATTTTGCTAATGGCTTTTTGGGGAATAGCCTCTAAAATAAACTAGACTTTTCTTTGGAAAATACTTTATACTTGGTTTTGAAAATAGTTTTCCAAAAGTTTTCTAAAAACCTTTTTGTTCCTTCTCATAAACCATATGCTCTGATACCAAATTGTAACACCCCACCTCCGCCAGGGTGACTCTTGCAAGCACTCTAACTTTGGAGGGGCGTTTGAATCAGGTAAACATGCATAATGATATATCAAAGCAGAACAAGAACATATGTATATATGTAAACAGAGTAAATAACATGGATAAAACAGCGGAAGATATTAAACCATTTCAAAACAAGTCTGGTACAACATAGCTTTCCAAATAAACAAGTCTAGATAAAACAACATCAACTAAAAAACTGAAATACATAAGTATTAATCCCCCAAAAGAAGTGATAGCCATAGCTAGCTTCATGTCAAACCGTACATGAGCTAAATCCCTCAAGCAAGCAGTCAGAAATCCAAGCTAAGCTCCAATATTCCCTCCTTGAGAACCTGGGGGGGGAGAAACGGAAGAAAAGAGGCGAAAGAAAACAGGTCAGTCAAAAAGACTGAGTAAGCCCTACTACAATCAATGTAAACTGATAAAGTTAACTGGCATGAGCAGCAGGTATGATCATAAGGATACTAGCATGATGATTAACTAACAAGGTAGATAAAGGTGTCATCGCATAATCAGGATTAAGGTTTTGCACCACAGGTGTACTAGCAAACTAACATGACTTGGATAAACAAGTATTGATCCCTTGGCCCATGCTTTGGCCCAATAACATGAAATGACCCTAATACAAGGTCCAACCCCACGGTCTAGTCGATCGGCTCCCTAAGCCTAACTCGTCACGTGTTGGTGTCAATACGGCCCAAAACATAATTGTAGTCGAACTGTGTCGGGTCCACCCTTCGGGTGTATCAAGCCCTAGAGTGCCAACCCCTGGACACCATAAACATGAGTGCACAGTCTCGATCTACTGGTACCCATGGGTGACTTCTCCAAACACAGACTACGTGCACGACCATAGTCCGTCCAGAACTACATCGGCGTACCATACGACCGTCGTTTATTGGGTCGCTTACCTCCAGCCCAGTAATCGTGCCCCCTCCCTAGCCTAGCCCCTAGGGCCTTAATGATACGATTTTGGGGTTACTGCGGAGTGGGCCCCCATTGCTAGTATTTTCTAGTGGGTTAAGTATGGCTTAACCCTCTTGATAATCATGGATTAACTTGGTTAAGTGTAACGATGAGTTCACGACTTAACCCCGATTAATCTACCAAACCCAAGTTGGTTAAGTATTAAGTTGACCATGACTTCACCCTAATCACGAGGCATTAGTTAATTTAATGCGCCTTAACTTCTCACATTAGACCTTGTTGTGGTTACTAGTTAAGCCGAGCGGGTCCGGGTAGCTTTACACCACAACTTGGTCTAACCTCGGGTTCAAGGTACAACATGACCAACTTCTCACATTGGGTCCTATTGTTTGTAGCAACTAGTTACGCCGGTCGGTTCCGGGTAGGTTTACGCTACAAACTCAACCCAACCTCGAGTTGGCCACACTTATCTTTTCTAAGTGTCATGTCCATCATGTTTCCAAAACATGTTACAAGTTTTCAAGCAATTGGGTAGACCTAACTTAATAGGTAAATTCCCAATGGGTAGACCTAACTTAATAGGTAAATTCCCAAGCTTATGTTTTTATGTCTTTTACTTTTACCCAACCCCAAACGCAATCCCATCGCTTACATATCGCAATAGCGCATAAAGGATAGAAAGAGGGAACTTGGCATAATCATGACATAAAAGGTGTTGAAGCCACAAGTTCAACATGGTGGCATATGAAATGTACATATGTTGCATATTACATTTTTAGGCCTCAAAAGCATGCATAAAACCAAACTTGGCATATTGGTGATACATGGTGCTAAATGACATGTAGACATGGCCATAAGTTCGCATTTAGCCTCACATGCAAGTTATCATAAGTGATATGATAACTTACATGTTGCCAAAATGCAACCTTTGGCAAAAAGCTTGAAGCTTTATGTTCATAAACCCAAGATAAACTTGCATAACATGATAACATGAACAAAAGGATCAACCCAAACTTGCATAACATAACTTGCATATCATTTGACAAACTTGCATATCAAACTTGCATAACATGACATGATGAACTTGCATATCATAGCATGGCATACTTGCATATAAACTTGCATAAACTTGCATATCATAGCATAGTAAACTTGCATATAAACTTGCATAAACTTGCATATCATAGCATAGTAAACTTGCATATAAACTTGCATAAACTTGCATATCATAGCATAGTAAACTTGCATATAAACTTGCATAAACTTGCATATCGTACATTTAACTTTAGAGTTTAAGTATGAAAGTAGAATAGGGCTTACAATGCTTATGAGGACTCAAATGAGTATAGAAAATATAAGAAAGCCCTTATGCAACTAATTAAACCCAAAATGCAAGCAAAACCCTTGAGCCAAAATGATCAAAACTCTTCCTTTATGATGCAATTATAGAAACTTGACTTGAATGCAAGCTAATGGTGCTCATACAAGTTTGAAAACACTTGTATGCATGGAAAATCACTTAGAAATTTATTTAGGAATTGTATGAAGAGAGTGGAGGCCATGAGAGGATTGATTTTGCCATAGTTTAGTTACTAGAATGAATATTGATGATTTAGGGTAGGTTAGGGTCTTATTTATAGATTAGGCAAGTATTTTAGGCCATAGGATTAAACCCTAGTTGCAATCTCAGCCCTTGAAACCGAATCTGGCCCCCAAGCTCAACACAATCTCAAAATGGTGCACCAGGCTAAACAGCCCGGCTGGACCAAGTCGACAGCCAAGTCGACAGGGCTGTCGACTTGGGTCCAACCAAGTCGATTCCCAAGTCGACAGGGCTGTCGACTTGGGTACTCTGGCGGGAATTTTCCCGTCTGGCCCAAACTGGCCCAATTTTCAAATTCAAGTTTGAATTTGAAATCTGTTTTTGCTTAGAAATTTTCTGAAAACTTCGTTGGGCCTTAATCGGGTCATACGGACTCCGATTTTCGAAAACTCGGACTCTATTTCGCGTATTTTTCCAAGACAAACGCAATGGCATAGCCCGTTTCCCTTGATTCAGATTTTTGAATTAAATTCTGCCTCGATTTACGTTATAATAGGTTATTGAAAATTCGGGTTGTTACAGCAGCTCGGGGAGGAACGTTTCCTTGGGCTTCGGCAGGCGTCGTGGCCTCCAGATACCTACGGAACTAGCCTGGTATCGTAACGCCCTCTGGGATATTAGGCTCCCCAGACATGCTAAAAAGAAAAAGAAAGATATTTAGACAAAAGATCGAAGGATATTGCATATTGCTTTGGGGAATATGTTTTTCAAAACAGGCTTTTCTTTTTGAAAAATGCTTTCTTTTAAAACCTTTTTCAAAATAATTTTCATAAACTTTTATCCAATTTGGTAACCTTCATCTCTGATACCAAGTGTGACACCCTACGTCCGTTAATGTCACTCACTAAAAGAATGCATTAAGTTTCGTGAAGCATTATAAGTAAACAGAAACAGAAATATTACAAGACAGATATAATAGCAACAACGGAATTTAAATTTTTATTTCAAACATAAATCATGACATCGTGGTCCAAAATATCACAAGTCTGAAACTACACAATAGCCATTATGAAAATAAGAAAGTTTCTGTCTCGTTCCATTAGAGTACATAAAAAGCACAATTCCCCAAAAAGAGAAAAAGTCATAGTAGCAAGGGTAGGAGCTTGAACCAGCACAATGTAAGCAGAATCACGGTCAAGCCTGAGTATTCCCACCCTGAATACCTGGGGGGAAACGAAAGAACGAAGAGGAAACAAAAAGGATCAGACATAAAGTCTGGCGAGTCCAGTTACTTTTAGCAAGTAAATAAGTAAAAGTATCATGACATGCATACAAAGTGGATAAGAGAGATATCATCATAATAGGTAAGTGTGACAAGGTAAACATGATAGAGTATATTGCGCTTCTAGAGATTTCTCTACACTAATATTAGTATAACCAGAATGAGATGATCCCTAACATGTATAAAATGGTAGACTTAGGCGTACTTCTGGTGAGAGGTTTTAACCCCATACAATCCACAGGCAACCCCAATAACGGACTCCTAAACTTACCAGAGTCTAGATGTACCCTAAATACTACCCTAGTCGATCGGCTCGCAACTCCATAAATACCCTGTGCTGGCCCCACGGTAGGACGTATCACTTCCTAAAGTGGCAACCCTTCATTTTCAAGATGTGCACAACCATAACTACTGATGTCACAACGTCTTAATTCCCACAGCAAGCCAGACCTGTGCACGCACATGACTGCGTTGGTTTCCTGCGTTGTTGACACCGCCCCTTCGTTTTGTATCTCTTATAATCAGCCCATTAACCGTGCCCCTAATCCGACCTAGTTCGTAGTACTCGTTTGATACCTAGATGGGTTACTGACTGAAACGGGTCCCAACACACAAGATGATACAAGCTCCCCATAGGCTTGCATCCACACTACTAGGATTTCAACTGGTTATGCCTAACAGTCCAACATGTAAAACAGGTTAAGTTGTCAGGACTATTGTAGTGACCCAAAAATCCGGTCCAATTTGAGCTGACTAAATAACACAAGTCCAACCTCAAATTGCACTTGAAATTCAAGAAACTAATAGAAAGAAGATAGAGGGTGAGGATAGATAAGATAGAACTAGTAGAATAGAAGTAGAAGAAGAACATCATCATCAGAGTAAACACGAATCTCACAGCGGAACGAATAAAATATAACATAACTTTTGAAATACAAACAGTTATATGTACAATAGCACTTATCAGAGTACAACACTTACAAAAACAGCGGAAATAAATATAGCTATAGAATCCTTAAGCCTCCTGCTTCAGCTCTTCAATGTATCTGCAAATCCCGACTACTTGACTGCCCGTACAAATTTAGGCACCCAAAAGTTTAGGGAAAACAACAAAGTAAACTCCGGGTCAGTCATGGGACTGGTATGAGTAAAACAGTTTAAACAGGTATATGAACAAGTAAACGATATCTCATAAGACCACGCCGTGAATACGGAACGGGTTTTTCCCTTATGAGAATCCAACATCTTTGAAAAGCAGTATCACTGATATTATAATAATGTCTAAATACAATTAGATATCAATCTAGCAGAAACGCTTTCATCTCACGTTCTACATATATAGTATACAATCAAAACCGCGGGTGCGTATTGGGTAATGGATTTCCAACTATGACAAGGTATGGAACCACCTTCCGATCAGTGTACTCTAGGAACGATACACTGGAGTTCAACAAGAATATCTTGCAACTCAGCCACACATGACCGACCACTCATTTCGCTTGAGTGTATCGAATGGACATCACCAACGGTTGGGATCAGCAACCGTTCCCGTATATATATATGGGACAGCATTGATAGATTTAAGAAGCAAATGAATATTCTCTAGATAGGTGATTATACACCCTACTTCGGAGCGACCGACTTAGCCATGTTGCCTGCCCGATTTTTGTCATTTACCGGATGTGAGGCTAGAAGCTACGCTTACTTTCCATTCATTTATAACACGGTCACTTTGAATGCCACATTATCAGATCCGTCAATCACTAGTTGGTTTATACAAATATCCTGGATGTTATGCTAAGGGAATAAATCCGTTGCCACCATATATATTTGTATAGCCCAATCTATTCGATCATTGGAAATACTCTGTCAGACATCCGTCCATATACGTTTGTTCTGGGACTGAACGAAACCGAAGGCACTATTCAGTACATCCATCTTAGTCCATTGTTATCTAAGATTTATACAACAGCT
The DNA here is from genome assembly GCA_030737875.1 of Allium sativum. Classification (NCBI taxonomy): domain Eukaryota; kingdom Viridiplantae; phylum Streptophyta; class Magnoliopsida; order Asparagales; family Amaryllidaceae; genus Allium; species Allium sativum. The sequence continues at coordinate 897,937,630 of CM060922.1, read as the reverse complement.
CTTGCACTTTACTCCGTCTTCAATATATTCAGCATATATGATTCGCAACGCTTATGCCAATACAGAGTGGTTCTTTGGATAATGATCCAACCGGTCTCTCCATATTAACAACGTTAAAATGGTCAAAACATTGATAGTCTGTGATTTAACTATCAAAGAAAAACTCGTGTGCAAACAACGATATTATTTCCAGATGGAAATTATATCAACCAATCATCATTTAACATTTATCTCTTTAGTTCATTAATTTACTTATCTCCTGTTTCCGTATATTCTAAATTTCTTATTTTCTAATTTTAGAAAATATACTTTATTAACAATGGAAAACATTTCCATTTCCTGTTTCCTATATTAGAAAACATTTCTGATTTCTTATTTGGAAAACATTTCCAAAGTTCCTTCATTGGATTTACACAGATGTTTAAATAAAACATCGCTATGCCAACTCAAACCATTACTGAATTCACTTAACCATTCCTTAGTTAAGAAGAAAGTCAATCAAGTTGGGGTATAATTACCTCTTAGACCTTAACTGAACAACGTTATAACTTCGAAATAGTAACAGTTATTCTTTTAAACCTTTAACAACTTCTTTACGTAACTCTCGGATTCAATTTACGAATCCACTTCTTTATTGAAAACATTGATTATAATGATAACGTTATAATCCCTACTTTCGATATATCTAACTTCAATTATAACCTTTATTCTTTAATTCGAATAATTAAACCTAACCCTAATTTATTAGTGTATACTCTTGATTTAAAAACCGGAAAGTAAATATTACTTTCCCGAATTCGATATAATTGAATTCGACGTATAATTATCTTTCGAGAAATCTCTATTTGATTAACTCTTCTTCGAATATCCTATATTCGATTATCTCTCTCTTCGAATAAACTATATTCGGTCTCTTTCTTTCGAATATGCTATATTCGATAATCTCCTTCGATTAACTAATCGATAACTCCTTTTGATTAAACTACAACCGATAACTCCTTTCGATTAAACTATAATCGATAACTCCTTTCGATTAAACTATAATCGATAATTCCTTTCTTTTAACTCTATTCGAATAAACTATATTCAACTAACTCTATTTAACTCCGTTTAACTCTATTCGAATAACTAATATTCAATAACTCTATTTAACTCCGTTCGAATAACTAATATTCGATAACTCTATTTAACTCCGTTCAACTTTATTCGAATAACTAATGTTCGACTAACTCCTTTGGATTAACTCATCTTGACTAACTTAACTTAATTAACTCAACTCGATAACTTTACTCGATTATCTTAACTCCATTATCTTAACTCGATAACTTAACTCGATTATCTTAACTCCATTATCTTAACTCCATTATCTTAACTCCTATCAAATAACTAATATTCGATTAACTCCATTCGCTTGACTCTAGATCGCAGCGATCACAATGGTTACGCCTGATTCCCTCAGGAAACATCCGACCGCCTTAGGATATCTGCAGCCCTGCGAATTACGCTAGCAGTCGTGCTAAATGGCATATTATTTGGATTAACTCTAACTGATTAACTCTATTGGTTTAACTCTAACTGATTTATTCTAATTGGTTAACTCCAACTGATTACTCTAACCGATTAATTCTAACTGATTAACTCTAACTAGTTAACTCAAATCGATTAACTCTATTTGACTAACTCGACTCGACTAACCCCTTTCGAATAACATATTCGATTAACTAACTTCGAATACCATATTCGATTTACTAACTTCAAATACCATATTCGATTAACTCCTTCGAATACCATATTCGATTAACTAATCTTCGACTAACTAATAGTCGATTAACTCTTATTTGATTATCTAACATTCGACTAACTAATAGTCAATTAACTTTATTTGATTATCTCTTTTATATCTCTTCAAATTTCCTTTTTATAATGTTTATTTTCCGTTACAACTATCCCCTTTTTTATAACTTCTAATTACCGTTACAAATATTTCCTATTTATAACTTCTAATTACTGTTACAAATATTTCCTATTTATAACTTCTATTTACCGTTACAAATATTTCCTATTTATAACGTTTGATTTCCGTTACAAATACTTCCTATTTATACCGTTTTATTTATCTTCTACATAAATATTCCTTTATTCTATTTATTTTCTAAATAAATATTCTCCTTTTCAATTCTATTTATTTTCTAAATAAATATCCCTTTTATAAAACTCTATTTGTTTTATAAATACTTCCTTTTATAAAACCGTGTTTGTTTTATAAATACTTTATTTTCAAATTGTTTCCTTTTATAAAATCGGTTGATTTTATAAAACTCCTTTATTTTGATATACATTGAAATATTCCTTTTTCCTATTCTATTTGTTTTATCAGCATTTTTCCCTTTTATAAAACTCTATTCGTTTTATAAATACTTTCCTTTTATAAAACCGTGTTCGTTTTATAAATAATTTCCTTTTATAAAATCCTGTGATTTTATAAAATTCCTTTATTTCAATATACATTGAAATATTCCATTTCACAACTCAGGGTTTCTTATGATATGTAAAATATCGAATAACAATGATTAATATCATTCTAACACACATAATCCAGAACAGATTATATAACACATCATATAACACAATATATGAAAACAGTAAAATAATCGTTGAGGAATCCAGTCGGATTCCTCCAACCTATCTCCCTGCATCCACAGATGTTACACAGTATAATATATATCATATTTCATTTTGAAATGAAATATCCTGCTGTACAGAACCATATTTGATTAACATTACATAGATTAACTATACTACGTTTTCAATCCAATCTATTTAACAGTCCAGTTTAACAATCAATATACAGCAGTCAATAAATAAAGTACAATTTATATTAAAATATAAATTGAGGAGAGTTAGTGAGTTTTACTCACATTGTCCGTAATCGTTAAATAACGATTTACGGTCATCGATTCAGACCAGATGTTTAATTCCATCATAATTTGAGACGAGCTCCGAAGTGTTTCTGCTCGTTATCACAATTCTGTTTCAACCTGTTGCCCTCCATTTTTGCTTAGTTTCCTAGGCCGACTCTTGTCTATTCCCAATCTTAACACATCCATTTATTCTTCATGATTATCTCCATTGCTGCTCGAATGCTTGTCCCTATAAACACCATTTCATTGATTCTTCTTCACCGACCAATACTACTTCGTACCATCTACTGCTGGCACTTTCGATGCACCATCATCACCACTCCATTAAAAACCGAAACAAACTCCACCTGAGCTCCTTCACACAGCTTCTCCTTTCTTAACTCCACCGAAACCAGTGCCATCACTCAAACTCAGACAAACTGCATCACCGAAACTCCAGCACCCCACATAAAACCACTGAACTCAAATATCATAATATACCTCCAGGTTACGTCCCTCTCAGTACACGTTTAAAACTTACAAAGCCACTCATTTGAATGCCTCACCATCAACCAAAAATACACGCAGTCTTCACTGCTGACTCCATCGCCTTACAGACTTCCTGCTGAACCACCTTTCGACCACTCGAGTCCCCTGCCAGCTACTTCATCATCTCGAACTCGAGCTCCTTCTCTGTCGCGTCCACAGGAGTTTTCCCGAGCCTCCATAATGCCTATCGACATCAATTTGTGTCATCCCTCTTCAAACTCATCCCACTTCCATTTCCTACAGGAAACCACACACCTTCGAACACCATTTACAAAGCCTGCACCTCAAACTCAACTCGCGTCTACACAATACATCCCCTTCGCCAAACAACCATCGGATTCTCCTTCGACTCCATCACCAATGGATCGAGCTCGCTCTACTGATGTCCGGGGTTTTCCAGCTTGAATCCTTAAATCGAAAACAAAGCATCGAAATTTCCAAAAGGGAGCGAACCCTAATTCGCTGTATAGAATCAGCGAACCAAAAAGTGGCGAATCCCAACGTTTTCCATATCAAATCGAAGAACGCCTCTTTAGACTCACATGTATATAAATATCATGATTTTAGGAATTTTAATTTGAGTTTGTATGATTTTTGAGAGTTGCGGTTTTCACGTTTTGCTGAACTAGAGGTGGCGGCTAATTTCTAAAGAGGAAATGAGGTATGAAAGTTAGGTTTTAAGGTTAAGGGGTATTTATATTATAGGAGATGGGAATATCCCATAGAATATTCTATTTTCTATTTTCTCTTTAAACGTTTTAAACTCCTATGATCACCCACAATATCCAAAAATCATGAAAATGGACATGCCCCTAGAGTTTGACATTACGGTCCCAACGAAACTGGTTTCGTCGAATTCCGACTTCGTATGCTCACACAGCGTATTTTTACAGCTTTGAATAACCCATTTAAATATATAAATATATTTAAATAAATTACATTAAATATTAATAATTTAATATTATCATATATATTCACAGTGGAATATCATACAGCTCCAATTGGATTTATAGTTCGATATTCAAATCCCGGTTGAACCGATATTCAATTTATATTGAATATCCATTTATAATATTATAAATATATTAATAAATTTCAAAGGAAATCCATAGCGACCTTTCTAAAATTTGATTTGGACATATCTCAAAATCTATACGATGAAATCCCGATTTTTCTCTTCCACTAGAAAACTATTATCAAATCGGTCCTGACGGTTCTTGTTTCACAAAAATCCGACTTAAAACGGACCCTGTATACTCAGTTGAAGTTCAAATTGCCAAATAGCGAACTATCGCGCCATTTCGAGCTCTATTTTAATTATAATAAAAAATTATAAATTCAACTGGCTTATATAAATATATTCGTCAATAAAATTTAATATAAACTGAATTATATATTTTCAACTATCCAGTTTACACAATATTGTGAATTCCGTTATTCCCGATTATTCTGGATATATATTATCCTATTATTTATATTAATTAAATATAAATATTATTTTATTCCAGTTATCGATATCGCCAAAACGATATTTAAATAATTAAATAAATCAACTATTCAACGGTCAGAAATGTGGGTCATTACAATCTTTCCCCCTTAAAATAATTTCGTCCTCGAAATTGCTAAGGTAGGGGACGGCCCTATCTACTGGGTAAAAATTTATCTGTTTACCTCTTAACTTTGGTTTCAACTGAACCAATTAATATTGACTAAAATATTAATTTATTCCGACTAACTAAATTTTCAAAAATTCTGAAAATTTTCTAACACCTTAACTTTTCAAAAAATTTGGCCATAACTTCCTTTGTACAGCCCTATCGGTAAAACCACAACTCGCCTCTCTAGGCCTTCTTCAACCCAAAAGAAAATCAAACAGCCAAGCGGCTTGCCAATTCGGCTCATAAATCCCAAACTCATATCAAATATAAACTGGTACCTTTTTATCGGGCATATCAACTCTATCACTTCCATATGTTATCAACTCAGCATATACCAATGTTATCTCAATCAAATTTCACTCGGTTCATATCCTCAAATCCAAATCGAATTTCATTCGAACCCCAATACCAAATTCCAAATTATTAACTCATCAACACAATTCCATTTCAGATTATTCTCAAATCAAATTCAGTTTCACTTAAATTAGTTCAAGTTAATTTCTAATTTATTTATTCATTTTAACCATCTCATTCTATTTAACTTCATTAGTTAAATTTTAAATTCCAGAATTTAAATTCCTGGGCTATTTCAAATCAATTTGAAATCGTAACACCAATTCAAAACATTTGAATTTCAAAACAACTTGTTTTTCCCAAAAACAATTCAAAAACAAAACCTTTGGTAGTAATCCGTCACTTAGAAACTCGAAAATGAACACCGATGATGTATCGATCCATCATCGGAATCTATTTTCCAGCGATCAAGGTGAGTTCAATACTATATAACTTTCAAAATCATTTCTAAACACATCCATTTTGAAAATATTTCAAAATCTCCCAGGAACTTAAAATTTCCTTATTTTAATTCCAAATTCTGATTTAACTTCAGATTTAATTCATCTTATCTCATATACATTACTTATATGAATTCTAATTGATTATTTATAACCATTTCACCTTTATATAATCTCATTCGATTATACTAACAACCAACACAACCAATATACCATATTAATTTCAAAACATACCATGTCGGTTCATCGTATTCAAGTGTTTATAAAACTCCTACCGATACAGTGGATCAAACTGGTCGTCCAGAATTCATAAGCCACTCAACCAATGAATCTCCACAATATAAAACCAGTTTATATTCTATAACATATACGCTCTCATATATATATACACTCAACTCAATCTAGGATATTACTAATCCCATCTCTACTGAGTTACGCCACAGAGCCAAGGTATTAACTAAACCATTGCTCTGATACCAATTGTAGTGACCCAAAAATCCGGTCCAATTTGAGCTGACTAAATAACACAGGTCCAACCCCAAATTGCACTTGAAATTCAAGAAACTAATAGAAAGAAGATAGAGGGTGAGGATAGATAAGATAGAACTAGTAGAATAGAAGAAGAAGAAGAACATCATCATCAGAGTAAACACGAATCTCACGGCGGAACGAATAAAATATAACATAACTTTTGAAATACAAACAGTTATATATACAATAGCACTTATCAGAGTACAACACTTACAACAACAGCGGAAATAAATATAACTATAGAATCCTGAAGCCTCCTGCTCCAGCTCTTCAATGTATCTGCAAATCCCGACTACTTGACTGCCCGTACAAATTTAGGCACCCAAGAGTTTAGGTAAAACAACAAAGTAAACTCCGGGTCAGTCATGGGACTGGTATGAGTAAAACAGTTTAAACAGGTATATGAACAAGTAAACGATATCTCATAAGACCACGCCGTGAATACGGAACGGGTTTTTCCCTTATGAGAATCCAACATCTTTGAAAAGCAGTATCACTGATATTATAATAATGTCTAAATACAATTAGATATCAATCTAGCAGAAACGCTTTCATCTCACGTTCTACATATATAGTATACAATCAAAACCGCGGGTGCGTATTGGGTAATGGATTTCCAACTATGACAAGGTATGGAACCACCTTCCGATCAGTGTACTCTAGGAACGATACACTGGAGTTCAACAAGAACATCTTGCAACTCAACCACACATGACCGACCACTCATTTCGCTTGAGTGTATCGAATGTACATCACCAACGGTTGGGATCAGCAACCGTTCCCGTATATATATATATATATATATATATATATATATATATATATATATATGGGACAACATTGATAGATTTAAGAAGCAAATGAATATTCTCTAGATAGGTGATTATACACCCTACTTCGGAGCGACCGACTTAGCCATGCTGCCTGCCCGATTTTTGTCATTTACCGGATGTGAGGCTAGAAGCTACGCTTACTTTCCATTCATTTATAACACGGTCACTTTGAATGCCACATTATCAAATCAGTTAATCACTAGTTGGTTTATACAAATATCCTGGATGTTATGCTAAGGGAATAAATCCGTTGCCACCATATATATTTGTACAGCCCAATCCATTCGATCATTGGAAATACTCTGTCAGACATCCGTCCATATACGTTCGTTCTGGGACTGAACGAAACCGAAGGCACTATTCAGTACATCCATCTTAGTCCATTGTTATCTAATATTTATACAACAGCCCTTGCACTTTACTCCGTCTTCAATATATTCAGCATATATGATTCGCAACGCTTATGCCAATACATAGTGGTTCTTTGGATAATGATCCAACCGGTTTCTCCATATTAACAACGTTAAAATGGTCAAAACATTGATAGTCTGTGATTTAACTATCAAAGAAAAACTCGTGTGCAAACAACGATATTATTTCCAGATGGAAATTATATCAACCAATCATCATTTAACATTTATCTCTTTAGTTCATTAATTTACTTATCTCTTGTTTCCCTGTATTCTAAATTTCTTATTTTCTAATTTTAGAAAATATACTTTATTAACAATGGAAAACATTTCCATTTCCTGTTTCCTATATTAGAAAACATTTCTGATTTCTTATTTGGAAAACATTTCCAAAGTTCCTTCATTGGATTTACACAGATATTTAAATAAAACATCGCTATGCCAACTCAAACCATTACTGAATTCACTTAACCATCAAACCTTACCATTCCTTAGTTAAGAAGGAAGTTAATCAAGTTGGGGTATAATTACCTCTCAGACCTTAACTGAACAACGTTATAACTTCGAAATAGTAACAGTTAATCTTTTAAACCTTTAACAACTTCTTTACGTAACTCTCGGATTCAATTTACGAATCCACTTCTTTATTGAAAACATTGATTATAATGATAACGTTATAATCCCTACTTTCGATATATCTAACTTCAATTATAACCTTTATTATTTAATTCGAATAATTAAACCTAACCCTAATTTATTAGTGTATACTCTTGATTTAAAAACCGGAAAGTAAATATTACTTTCCCGAATTCGATATAATTGAATTCGACGTATAATTCTCTTTCAAGAAATCTTTATTTGATTAACTCTTCTTCGAATATCCTATATTCGATTATCTCTCTCTTCGAATAACTTATATTCGAAATCTCTCTTTTTCGAATAAACTATTCGGTCTCTTTCTTTCGAATATGCTATATTCGATAATCTCCTTCGATTAACTAATCGATAACTCCTTTTGATTAAACTACAATCGATAACTCCTTTCGATTAAACTATAGTCGATAACTCCTTTCGTTTAAACTATAATCGATAATTCCTTTCTTTTAACTCTATTCGAATAAACTATATTCGACTAACTCTATTTAACTCCGTTTAACTCTATTCGAATAACTAATATTCGATAACTCTATTTAACTCCGTTCGAATAACTAATATTCGATAACTCTATTTAACTCCGTTCAACTTTATTCGAATAACTATGTTCGACTAACTCCTTTGGATTAACTCATCTTGACTGACTTAACTTAATTAACTCAACACGATAACTTAACTCGATTATCTTAACTCCATTATCTTAACTCGATAACTTAACTCGATTATCTTAACTCCATTATCTTAACTCGATTATCTTAACTCCATTATCTTAACTCCTATCAAATAACTAATATTCGATTAACTCCATTCGCTTGACTCTAGATCGCAGCGATCACAATGGTTACGCCTGATTCCCTCAGGAAACATCCGACCGCCTTAAGCTATCTGCAGCCCTGCGAATTACGCTAGCAGTCGTGCTAAATGGCATATTATTTGGATTAACTCTAACTGATTAACTCTATTGGTTTAACTCTAACTGATTTATTCTAATTGGTTAACTCCAACTGATTACTCTAACCGATTAATTCTAACTGATTAACTCTAACTAGTTAACTCAAATCGATTAACTCTATTTGACTAACTCGACTCGACTAACCCCTTTCGAATAACATATTCGATTAACTAACTTCGAATACCATATTCGATTTACTAACTTCAAATACCATATTCGATTAACTCCTTCGAATACCATATTCGATTAACTAATCTTCGACTAACTAATAGTCGATTAACTCTTATTTGATTATCTAACATTCGACTATCTAATAGTCAATTAACTTTATTTGATTATCTCTTTTATATCTCTTCAAATTTCCTTTTTATAATGTTTATTTTCCGTTACAACTATCCCCTTTTTTATAACTTCTAATTACCGTTACAAATATTTCCTATTTATAACTTCTAATTACTGTTACAAATATTTCCTATTTATAACTTTTATTTACCGTTACAAATATTTCCTATTTATAACGTTTGATTTCCGTTACAAATACTTCCTATTTATACCGTTTTATTTATCTTCTAAATAAATATTCCTTTATTCTACTTATTTTCTAAATAAATGTTCTCCTTTTCAATTCTATTTATTTTCTAAATAAATATCCCTTTTATAAAACTCTATTTGTTTTATAAATACTTCCTTTTATAAAACCGTGTTTGATTTATAAATACTTTATTTTCAAATTGTTTCCTTTTATAAAATCGGTTGATTTTATAAAACTCCTTTATTTTGATATACATTGAAATATTCCTTTTTCCTATTCTATTTGTTTTATCAACATTTTTCCCTTTTATAAAACTCTATTCGTTTTATAAATACTTTCCTTTTATAAAACCGTGTTCGTTTTATAAATAATTTCCTTTTATAAAATCCTGTGATTTTATAAAATTCCTTTATTTCAATAAACATTGAAATATTCCATTTCACAACCCAGGGTTTCTTATGATATGTAAAATATCGAATAACAATGATTAATATCATTCTAACACACATAATCCAGAACAGATTATATAACACATCATATAACACAATATATGAAAACAGTAAAATAATTGTTGAGGAATCCAGTCGGATTCCTCCAACCTGTCTCCCTGCATCCACAGATGTTACACAGTATAATATATATCATATTTCATTTTGAAATGAAATATCCTGCTGTACAGAACCATATTTGATTAACATTACATAGATTAACTATACTACGTTTTCAATCAAATCTATTTAACGATCCAGTTTAACAATCAATATACAACAGTCAATAAATAAAGTACAATTTATATTAAAATATAAATTGAGGAGAGTTAGTGAGTTTTACTCACATTGTCCGTAATCGTTAAATAACGATTTACGGTCATCGATTCAGACCTGATGTTTAATTCCATCATAATTTGAGACGAGCTCCGAAGTGTTTCTGCTCATTATCACAATTCTGTTTCAACCTGTTGCCCTCCATTTTTGCTTAGTTTCCTAGGCCGACTCTTGTCTGTTCCCAATCTTAACACCTCCATTTATTCTTCATGATTATCTCCATTGCTGCTCGAATGCTTGTCCCTATAAACACCATTTCATTGATTCCTCTTCACCGACCAATACTACTTCGTACCATCTACTGCTGGCACTTTCGACGCACCATCATCACCACTCCATTAAAAACCGAAACAAACTCCACCTGAGCTCCTTCACACAGCTTCTCCTTTCTTAACTCCACCGAAACCAGAGCCATCACTCAAACTCAGAAAAACTGCATCACCGAAACTCCAGCACCCCACATAAAACCACTGAACTCAAATATCATAATATACCTCCAGGTTACGTCCCTCTCAGTACACGTTTAAAACTTACAAAGCCACTCATTTGAATGCCTCACCATCAACCAAAAATACACGCAGTCTTCACTGCTGACTCCATCGCCTTACAGACTTCCTGCTGAACCACCTTTCGACCACTCGAGTCCCCTGCCAGCTACTTCATCAGCTCGAACTCGAGCTCCTTCTCTGTCGCGTCCACAGGAGTTTTCCCGAGCCTCCATAATGCCTATCGACCTCAATTTGTGTCGTCCCTCTTCAAACTCATCCCACTTCCATTTCCTACAGGTAACCGCACACCTTCGAACACCATTTACAAAGCCTGCACCTCAAACTCAACTCGCGTCTACACAATACATCCCCTTCGCCAAACAACCATCGGATTCTCCTTCGACTCCATCACCAATGGATCGAGCTCGCTCTCCTGATGTCCGCGGTTTTCCAGCTTGAATCCTTAAATCGAAAACAAAGCATCGAAATTTCCAAAAGGGAGCGAACCCTAATTCGCTGTATAGAATCAGCGAACCAAAAAGTGGCGAATCCCACGTTTTCCATATCAAATCGAAGAACGCCTCTTTAGACTCACATGTATATAAATATCATGATTTTAGGATTTTTAATTTGAGTTTGTATGATTTTTGAGAGTTGCGGTTTTCACGTTTTGCTGAACTAGAGGTGGCGGCTGATTTCTAAAGAGGAAATGAGGTATGAAAGTTAGGTTTTAAGTTTAAGGGGTATTTATATTATAGGAGATGAGAATATCCCATAGAATATTCTATTTTCTATTTTCTCTTTAAACGTTTTAAACTCCTATGATCACCCACAATATCCAAAAATCATGAAAATGGACATGCCCCTAGAGTTTGACATTACGGTCCCAACGAAACTGGTTTCGTCGAATTCCGACTTCGTATGCTCACACAGCGTATTTTTACAGCTTTGAATAAACCATTTAAATATATAAATATATTTAAATAAATTACATTAAATATTAATAATTAAATAATATCATATATATATTCACAGTGGAATATCATACAGCTCCAATTGGATTTATAGTTCGATATTCAAATCCCGGTTGAACCGATATTCAATTTATATTGAATATCCATTTATAATATTATAAATATATTAATAAATTTCAAAGGAAATCCATAGCGACTTTTCTAAAATTTGATTTGGACATATCTCAAAATCTATACGACGAAACCCCGATTTTTCTCTTCCACTAGAAAACTATTATCAAATCGGTCCTGACGGTTCTTGTTTCACAGAAATCCGACTTAAAACGGACCAGGTATACTCGGTTGAAGTTCAAATTGCCAAATAGCGAACTGTCGCGCCATTTCGAGCTCTATTTTAATTATAATAAAAAATTATAAATTCAACTGGCTTATATAAATATATTCGTCAATAAAATTCAATATAAACTGAATTATATATTTTCAACTGTCCAGTTTACACAATATTGTTAATTCCGTTATTCCCGATTATTCTGGATATATATTATCCTATTATTTATATTAATTAAATATAAATATTATTTAATTCCAGTTATCGATATCGCCAAAACGATATTTAAATAATTAAATAAATCAACTATTCAACGGTCAGAAATGTGGGTCATTACAACTATAGATGTAAATATTACCCCACCACCACAAGATTTACTTAACCCTCACTGGTCTAAGCAAGTTTACTTAACAAAGTTGCAGAACCCCAAAGTATAAAATAGGTTAAGTTTGTGGGCCTATATATATAAATATTACCCACCGCCACAAGATTTACTTAACCCATCCACAGTTTCAACCAAGTTTACTTAACCCCTATTCAAGTTAACATGTTCATACAATCCCTATGGATTCAACTAGGTTAAGTATTCCAATTCGCTACCATGTCCATTTATAGTCATAATGGGCTAGACCTCCTACATTAGGCCTACAAATTATGGATGCTGGATGTGCCGATCGGGTCCAGGCAGACTTCTTCCTCAAGTTGGGCCTAACCTCGTGTCTTAATCCATCTCGTATTTGTGCACTTAGACCCCTCACATTAGATTCAACATTTGCGGTTGTTGGATATGTCGGTAGGGTCCGGGCATACTTACACCACAAATGCAATCTAATCTCGTGTCATAAGTGCAGTTACAGTTTCTAATTACTGTAATCCTAGGCATTTTAATTATTAACCAATTAATTATACCTATGTCTTTATAGGTGTTCATGGCCATTTACCCAATTATATTCATAATGGATTATATGCCCAAATTAATGTCTATAAACATTATTCAAGTTATGCCAATTTCAATGTTTTTCCCCGTTCCCTAACTAACGAATTCACATATATTTGGCATCATATCTAGACTAGAAAGTAGCCTAGCCATAAACAATAAAAGGGAAAGATGACAATAGTGTTTATTTTAACAAAAGTAACATAAACATGTAATTGTCATTGTGATAAGAAGGACATATAAAAATAGATCTAGTGAGCATGTGATAATAAAACTAGATCTAACATACTAAGGATGTCAAAATAGGCATGAATAAATAAGCATTCATATGTCCCATTAATGACAGATCTAAATTAGCCATAAGATGATAAGTACCAAATGATCTAAAAAGAATTAGATCCATAAGTAAATGTGACATGATAAGTTAACCACAAGAAAATAAGATCTATAAAGGTAGATCTAGCATGATAATATTTAAGATCCACAATTGTGGCATGATAAATTAACCACAAGCGAATTAGATCTATAAAGGTAGATCTAGCATGATAATATTTAAGATCCACAATTGTGACATGATAAATTAACCACAAGAGAATTAGATCTATAGAGGTAGATCTAGCATGATAAAATTTAAGATCCACAATTGTGACATGATAAATTAACCACAAACGAATTATATCTATAAAGGTATATCTAGCATGATAATATTTAAGACCCACAATTGTGACATGATAAATTAACCACAAGCGAATTAGATCTATAAAGATAGATCTAGCATGATAATATTTAAAATCCACAATTAAGACAAGATAAATTAACACAAACGAATTAGATCTATAAAGGTAGATCTAGCATGATAATATTTAAGATCCACAATTGTAACATGATAAAAATTAACCACAAGCGAATTTTATCTATAAAGGTAGATCTAGCATGATAATATTTAAGATCCAAATCATAGTTATGTCATAGATTCAAAAGTTCTTATAGATCTGATATGATAAAGATTTAGATCCAAGTCATAGAATATTATAGATTCACAAATTATGATAGATCCAGTATGATTCAATCACAGGCATATATCCAAATCACAGTCATATAACATTTACTTTTACTCATTTAAATCTAAAAGTAACTAGCTCGCAGGATTTTAGAAGATAGAAAAGAAAGTGTTGGTGTTGAATCTCAGATCTATTCTTGAAATACATGAATCTTTAAACTCGATTTCTAGAAGAAGAAAAGATTAGATTCGGTTCAGGCACTGACAGCATTTGGCCTCCAATGTTTGTAGTATGTGAAAACAAGAGAAATGAGGGTATATTTATAGCTGCCAGCCTCCAGAATTCGATGCCCACCTCAGCCCTAGGGGAAATCGGGCCACGAGCCGACACCCACTTGGGTCCGGATGCCCAAAAACTAACATGGGCGCACTTTACAGGTGCGTCAATGTAAAAATGTCTTGGTGCACTTGTCAAGTGCACCAGTTATCCCTGTTTTAGTCGTCCAACTTCTACCGTTCATAACTTCTTCATACATTATCCATTTTTCGTAAACCAGGTGTTTATCTTGACCAGAATTTCGAGACGGACGCAATGATGTAGTCCGTTTCCCTTAATTCTAAATAATAAAATAATTATTATCTAATTTATCCTCTTTTAATGTTGTAGAAATATGGGGTGTTACATTAAGGGAAATACGCACTTTGCCATGCGACCTATCCGATTTTATACCATTTCCCGGTTAATGAGGCTTGAGGTCATAAATGCCTTTAGAACATCTGGCCATAATTC
Organism: Allium sativum; assembly: GCA_030737875.1. Taxonomy (NCBI): domain Eukaryota; kingdom Viridiplantae; phylum Streptophyta; class Magnoliopsida; order Asparagales; family Amaryllidaceae; genus Allium; species Allium sativum. Next base: position 897,922,476 of record CM060922.1, on the reverse strand, counting down.
ACCTTGAATTCCACATCAATATATCCGTCAGAAAATCACTAATTGATGTCAACAAAAAATACTCTAGTTGTTAAGCTACGAGAACGACCGTTCTCCGCCACCAACTACGATACGTTTGAAGAAATCAACGTACACCATTCCTTTGGAAATACTCTGTCAGACATCCATCCATACAAATCATCCAGGAACAGGATGAACCGAAGGAATCCTCCTACTACATTCTAGGTATCACCCTATCGATCAGTAACGAGTAATCCTTGCATTCCATAGATTCCAACAACGACAAAATCACAGTTTATCTCCGGGAGATAACCAGAGATTATAAGTAATTCTACCGTTTTATGAAGATCCACGGTCTTCAATTTCCCCATCTCGATCAGCATTTGGGATCTTCAATTATTTACGTATTTGCTGGCCGGAATGGTTTTCAAATATAAATTTGATTTCAGTCTTTACGTACCAACAATCGTATAGGCCAGATTTGATAGTCGGTTATTTAGCTATCAAATAAAAAATCATGAAATCATAAAAATGTAAATAGATTTATTGGTTCAGTCAACATCACTTGGCTTCTTCAATTAAAAATAATCAACGAATGGTTAATTTAAAAAATTCTAAATCTTTCAATAATTTGAATTTAGTTTTCCACTTCTTATTTTAATATATGAATATATTAAAAATCATTTCCTTCTTATATACTTAGAAAAATATCTTATAATCATATCAAATTTCCCATCTTACTATCATTTGCAAAACATTTGCTACCCCGTTATCCGTTATCTATGACTGGGAAATCAGTTCAACTTATTTTTCCGTAAATTTATGTTACGAATATCTTTTATTTCTTTGTTTGAAAAACAATATCCATCCTTTGTTCCTTTAGAATAATCCCATTCCAAAACTATACTTTTCATCTCCTTTTCCCTCAAAAACATTGTTATATTTTCACACAATTCCCTTTTGTTTCCTTTATATTGGAGATATCATTTTATACATACATATATATACACACACACACACATTCTTAAGTCCTTTCATTTCCATTACTTTGGAAATCCCATTACATATATCCTCAAGTCCTTTTTATTAATGTTACATTATTATTTGTCTTATGGAAATAATAAATTATTGCTAACCTCTTCACCGTTGCAACTAATATCTTCCTCAGATAATTTTGAAGTCGTTCAAGTTGGTTTTTTTTTATATTACCTCTCAGACCTTGATCAACAACGTTCTTATCTTAAGATAGATATGAGTTGTAATTCACAACCCAATATTCATTTTAAAATCAAACACACCTCATTTAACTATTTTGTTTAAAATATGGTTTTATAAATCTTTTACTTTTGAAAATCTCCGTTTTTAAATATAGTCATTATTTTTTAATTCATTGATTAAGTAATTGCTTACTAAAACATCACCTTTGACTTCTTTCTCCTTAGCAATTCATTTTATAACACGGATTTTTGTAACAAAATCCTATTACTCTCTCCTTTACCAAAATCATTTTTAACAATCCTTTTTTCTAATCCATTCTTCTAATCCGTTCAACCATTTTCCCCTTTGAAATGTCGTTTCGATTCCATTCATCTTACTTAATTACATTATTAAGTATCGCCAACTCAAATTCAACACTTTGACTTCTCATTTCTTTTCATAAACCTCTTTTATACCATTCTGGTTTAATATGAAACCATTTTTATCACACTTTCCTTTTACTTAATTTAAAATATTAAGTAAACATTCAATTTAAGCTATCGTGTACACTTAAAACCTCATTTATAACTTCATTCTAAATCTCAGGTTTTAAATAAAAGCCTATTCATATACCTCTTTCACAATTCAACTAGATTCCAATTCAATCTTCTATTTATTTACTTTGATAGATTTCATTTACAAGGTAATAACTTAAATTATTATTATTTAAAAATAATAATTTATTTCAACACTAATGCAAAGTTAATTAATTTATTAACTAAAATAAATAATAAAATTCCTTTTTAAAATTTTCTTAAAAATAAAAAAAATATCCGTTGAACCCTTTCATTGGGTTCATGACGACAAACCAATTTAATAATCAATTCTAGTTTAAACGGTTGACTTGGTCAACTCGAAATACGATTATTTCTTTAACCGGTTCCAATTAATTCCACCTTTAAATTAATTAATAATATATTTAATTTAAATAACTTCATTTAATTGTTTCTAAGAACAATTAAATACAAATTCTTAACCGTTATTTAATTTATGCTCAACTGCTTATAAATCTTATTAACATAAGAAAATTGATTTATAAAAGCATTTATTAATTATTTATAAACTTAAATAATAAATCTAAATTTCCTTTTTAAATAACTTTTATTCAAACTAATTGATTTCAAAAATCTGTCTTTAGTTATAAAATAAATTTTATAACTTCATTTCTGTCGATTCACCTGACGGTAAATCCATATTTAAAAACGATTGATTTTTTAAGCCATCTGCCTCTAATTTCTCAACCAATATCACCCATTAGTAAATATCAAAACAAACATTGAATTTCGATTTAACTAACAATAAACAAATCAATCATCTAATCAGGTCGGTCATACAGTTCATATAATGGGAATATGAAAACAAACAATAACTTTGAGGAATCCAGTTAGATCCCTCAAGCTTGTTTTTCTCTGTATTCAAATATGTTACTTCAATAAAATCAATAAATATGAATTAAAGTAAAGATTTCTGTAACGGTAAATAACAACTATTTAACATCAACCAATTTATTTAACAAAATAATTCAAATAATTCATTCAATTAGACATGTTTATATTATTATAAACGTAACCAACAAGATAAGTTACCCAATTGGTTCCAATTGTTAAAATAACGATTTGGTTTCACTGAAATTAAACAACATTTAATTTCATCGGTTTAATCAATATATGAATATATATTTAACAAACAGACAATCATTAGCAACCATAGCACAAAAAAATAAAAAACCCGACTTATAATTTAAGTGGAAAGAACCGAGTGAGTTTAAATCATCTTGGTTTCCGTTCGTTGAGATAACGACTGTTACAATTAAATTAAACCTGCGTTTAATTTAATTGAAAATACTAGCTACATTCAATGCATCCAATCTGTTCCAGGTTAAATGTTCATCCAGACGATTCCAACTTCCCATGGTTGGTCCAAATCTGAAAATATACAGACACGTTATTATTATTATTATTATTATTACCATTATCATCATCATTATTATTATATAGATTACGGTCTAAACTTAAATAATTAAAATTTTAATTAAATCTAAATTAATTTCTAACCATATGTATATTATGTATTAATATATATGTCCAGGTTACTTTAATTAGGCTTGTTTAAAAAGGATTTGACATGTTTTAAATACTACACGTATGTTAATATGGGTTAGAAGTTAGGCAAGTTCTATTTTAGTATGGGTGTAGAAAGTATACAGCATGTATGAGCTACCTGCATATACTTCTAACCCACCGCGTTGGTTTCATTTTCATCCCACTTGGTGTAACACCCCACGTCCAGTAATGTCACTCACCAGGGGAACGCATTAACTTTCATGGAGTATTATAAGAGTATAGAACAGAATATCACAAGACAGATATATATAAAATGGTACTTACGAAAATTCAAAATTTATTCATTGCAGCGGAAAAGCAAAACATATTTGGTTACAACATCAAAACCACATCCTAAAGCCAAGTACACAAATATCCATCTTGTACAAAATTATTATCCGAGTACATAAAAGTAAAACCATAATTCCACTCCAAATAGCCATAAGAAAAAGGGATAAAGCTGAGCATTACTCTCAACACTTCCAAGCACTTCAAGAAGAAAGAAATCCAAGTCAAGCTCCACTAGTCCTACACTGAGGACCTGGGGGAGGGGGGAAGAAAAAAAAGAGGCGAAATAAAAAGGGTTAGACATACGTTTGGCGAGTCTAGTAACTTTAACAATATAATTAGTAAAGTAACAGGATAAGAACATAAACTAGATATAAGAGATGAGTGTAACAAAAGCAGATATGACAAGGTAAACAAAATGAACAAGATATAACGTTGATTGCACTTCTAATCACTATAAGATAATTCCTACACCGCACCAATGCTAGTTCCATACTGAAAGTTGATCCCTTTTACTAAACATAGTAATAATAATGATGATGGTAGTCTCGTGTACTCCTAGCTGCTGTCATAGGTGCCGCCTGCTCCTATCTCCACTAGGTATACCCACTACCCTTCTCATTCGATCGACTCCCTAACTCGTAGATACCCGTGTTGGTCCCACAGTAGGGTGTATCACTCCCTAAAGTGGCAACCCAAAACTACTAAAAGTCACAGCTTATACCTACACGATGCAACAACGTTTTACCTACCAGCCCGGACCCACGCACGCACATGACTCTGTTGGACTTGCACTACCATCGCTTACTCTTTATTGACCTCTTACAATCAAACCCAGTAAGCATGTCTCGTCCTCGACCTAGTTCGAGCTCACATAGATACTAAATGGGTTACTGGTTGAAAAGGGTCCCTACCCTTGACACCGGCTTCCCTCCTAAGCTTGGTCCCCACTAGGAATTCCCACTAACTCCCCTTTATCTTCATGTCTAATCAAATGTCTCATCTTGGTTAAGTACTTGAATTGTGTTTCACATGCTACCCATGTTACCCACTTAACCCTTTATCACCCCCATGTCTAATCACATGCCTTATCGTGGTTAAGTGTTCATTAATTTATTATAACCGCAATCTTGCAAGACCTCTCACATTAGATTGTCGTTTTGCAGTTGCTGGATATGTCGGGCGCTTCCGGGCAGGCTTATACCGCAGTCCGAATCTAACCTCATGTCTTTGCATTATTACGCATCTAATTTCTGCCTTTGACCTCTCACATTAGATTACCAAATTGCGGTTGCTCGATGTGCTAGGCGGTTCTAGGTAGTCTTATACCGCAATTCGAATCTAACCTCGTGTCTTAGGCGTTCATTATTACTTTCTTGATTCAAGTCCCAATATCAAATCTTGGATTAAAATTTATTCCAATTACCCATAATTTCCAATCTAAATTATGTTTATAATTTTAATCCAAATTAGGCCTATAATCTTATGTATACTTGTTATGCCAAATTACACCCAAATTAATTTGCATTCATTGTTATTAACAATTTATGCCAAACCTCATGTATACAAATTATACCCAATCATGCCTAATCCAACTTATGTCAAATATAATGTATATAATTTATACACAATAATGCTCAAATTTATTTATGCCAATAATCTCATTTTATTACAAATTTTCAAAACTTTTCCCAATCGTCCAAACGTAATTCGTACGCAAATCTCAGCACAATATGTTAGGCTCGAAGTTAGCCTAATCCTATAAAAGAAAAGGAAAAGAAGAGGAGAAGAGAATCATGTCATCAAAACTGGCATAAAATAGACATATGAAACATGAATTGGCATAGAACAATTAAATAGATCCAATTGGCATATGATAACAATAATTTGGGTATGAATCTAAAAGATAAGATTCTACAAAACTTGATATGATTCGTCTTACTTACAGGCATAATCATTAAATCCAATCTACAATCCTATCACAATTACTTTTTAATTATATGTGAAAGTAACTTAGACTCACAGCGATAGGATTAAGAAGAGAGAATAGATCTGAATTCTGATATCTGAATATGATTAGCTAAACCATTGCTGTAGAATTTGATTCTTATCTTCCAATTTGAATAATCCTATTCTGATTTACTTTGGTGGAGAAGAAGGGCTAGACTAATTTAGATTTGAGCAGCATGGAGGCACCATGGATGAATGACAATGAGATTAGGGTTAGGTTTAGGGGTATTTTATATATGCTCTAGGTGAATTAGGATCTTTAGATTAGATTAGAACTCATTTAAACCATCCAGACTAAAAAGACATGTCATCCAACCAATCCCAGAAAGACACATCAGCCCTAGGCCACCAAAACACATCTGCCAGATCTGGGCAGATGGGGGTCGACACCCCTATAGGGGGTCGACACCTATGTCGACTTCCCCAGGGGGGTCGACACCCTAGAGCGGGAGATTTCCCACTCAACCGATTTTGATTTTTGAACTCTTTTTTTATTTTTAATTATTATTTTAATTTTAATTTAAATTCTGCTAATTCTTGAATTCTTCTAAGCTTCATAACTTCTTCATATGATATTTGATTTACGCAAACTCGGACTCTATTCCGAGCAAAATTCCGAGACGAACGCAATGGCGCAACCCATTTCCCTTAATTATTCTTATAAAAATTTAGTATTCTTTAATTATCCCTTATGTCATGTTTTAAAATTACGGGGTTTTACATTCTCCCTTCCTTAATGGATTTCATCCTCGAAATCTTCAAGTTAAGAAGAATGTATCCTACCATCCAATCATCCATCTACTCATCCATCATTTACAAGCATCCATTATCCTTAAAAGATTTCTAATGCTATATGAACATATGCAAAATTATGTGTATATGTTCCTTATCTAATGCAAAGATCAGGCGTTCTACTGATTCAATTGACCTACTTAATGCGAAACATGATAGTGCCATGCATCCATTATGTATGCAAAAGAATCCTAATGATAAATATCATTTATAGTGCACAACCATTCATTCAAATACAACATCCATATGATAACGCATTCAAGATACATCCATTAACTTAAATATGCACACTCACTCATATGCAATATGAAAGTGATTGAGCCGATCTAGTGCCTAATGTTTGTGTAAATGCATCCACGAGCAACCAGTAGCAAACACTTACATCCACTTGCATCCACCAAACATAACATGTCTCAAACACATGCTTACAACCATAGGAATTTCTACCTAAGGGTCGAAGATATAATCGAGAGGATACACTAAACGATAGAACAAGTATAAACAAAGTGGTAGAAAAAGGAGAATTTAAGAACATACCCTCAAAAAGGAAAGGGTACGATGCGGGTATTATGTCTTCAGTCTCCCATATCGCATTTCCTTGATCATCTTCCCACTGGAATTTAACTAGCTTGACCTCTCGGTTGCGTAATTTCTTGACCTCCGATCCAAGGATACATGTAGGAGCTCGTCTAAGTGTGGCATCTCACTCTACTTCCACTTCTCTAAGCATGCTCGGCTCTACTACTTCTGCGGTATCATGTAAACACTTCCGCAAATGCGACACATGAAATACGTCATGAACGCCACTAAGCTTCTCGGGAAACTTCACTCTGTAGGCCATCTATCCAACTTGCTCTGTAATGTGGAATGGCCCTATGAACCTTGGTGCCAATTTCCCTACAGATCCAAAATGAACTACATTCCTTAACGCTGATACCTTAATAAAGACCATGTCTCCAACACTGAACTCAAGATCGGCCCTTCTCCTATTAGCATATGACTTTTGCCAGTCCTGTGTCTTCTTCGTGCTTCTTCAAATCAAGTCTATCTTCTCTGAAGTTTCCCTAATCATCTCGGGCCCAAGGAAATCTTATCCGTGGATTCCCACCAACAAGTAGGTGATCGGCAAGGTCGTCCATATAGAGCTTCAAAAGGTGCCATGCCAATACTAGTTTGATAGCTGTTGTTGTAGGCGAACTCTACTAATGGAAGATGCTCCTCCCATGTCCCTCCAAAGTCCAAGATACATAACCTCAAAAGATCTTCTAGGATCCTATTCACTCTCTCGGTTTGGCCATCCATCTAAGGGTGATAGGCGGTGCTCAAACACAATTGCGTTCCTACCACCTCTTACAAGCTCTTCCAAAACTCAGTAGTGAAAATGGGATCTCGGTCGCTTACGATACTAGAAGGTATGCCGTGTAGACGAACTATCTCTCAGAGATAAACAGATGTTAACCATATCGTTGTTCTTTTACTCTTGACGGGAATGAAATGGGCGCTCTTGGTAAGTCTATCCACTACTACCCAAATCCCCGCATTACCCTTCCTTGACCTCGGCCACCCGTCAACAAAATCCATGGAAATACTTTCCCATTTCCACTATGGAACCTCTAAAGGGTGAAGCAAACCACCAGGCTTCTTTTGCTCTGCCTTGACTTGCTGGCACACTACGCATCTAGAAACGAACTCAGCCACATCCTTCTTTATTCCTGCCCAAAAGAAAACTCGCTTCATGTCCCTACACATCTTGTCTCCACCGGGATGTATGGTCAGCTTAGAACGATGTGCTTCTTCAAGGATTGTCTTTTTCAAATTCTCGTCTCGAGGTACGCAAAATCTCCCATCTCTATGCAACCAACCTTTGTCATCGATAGTACACCTACTAAGATGGCTCAAAGAATCCCCTCTTATGTGCTTGTCTACTATCTCTATCAACTGTGGGTCATCTCGCTGTGCTGCATCTATCTATCCCAAAAGCGTAGGTCGTACCTCTAACGATGCCAACAAACCGGGTACATAATCAATAAAGGGTCTAAAGTCAAAAGTAGAGATATACTCTAAACTCTGTCGCTCGACAAACAAAGGACTCAAAGTCAACTTCTTTCTACTCAAGCCGTCAGCTAAAATGTTACCCTTGCAAGGGGTATATGCAATCTCAAAATCGTAGGATGTTAAGAACTCCATCCACCTTTGTTGCCTTAAATTTAGATCTTTTTGAGAGAATAGGTATTTTAGTGACTTATGGCCTGTATACAACTCAAACCTCTCACCAAGAAAATAGTGATGCCAAGACTTAAGCTCAGAAACTATGGCAACCAACTCTAAGTCGTGGGTAGGGTAATTCTTCTCATGGGCCTTTTACTGCCTTCCACCATAGCATATCACCCTTCCCTCTTGCATCAAAACTGCGCCAAGCCCTGTCCCGTAAGCATCTGTATACACTGTGAATGACTTACTCCCATCCGGCAAAACTGAAACTGGAGATGTCATCAATGCCCTCTTCAAACATTGGAAAGTATCGTCACAGTCAACATCCCAAGAAAAGGTCAAATTCTTTTTCGTCAACCGTGTAAGTGGGGCTGATATCTTAGCAAAGTCTTTAATGAACTTTCTGTAATAGCCCGCCAAACAAAGAAAACTTCTTACTTCTGTTGCATTCTTAGGAACCTTCCAATCTTGGATTGCTACCACCTTCGCGGGATCCACTGCTATCCCTTCCTTAGAGACCATGTGTCCCAAGAACCTCACTTTCTTCCTCCAAAAATGACATTTGGAGAACTTAGCTTGAGTTAAGGTGCTCGAAGGGTCTCTAAGACTTCCCCAAAATATAGGGGATGTTCCTCCTCGCTTTTAGAGAATATCAAAATATCATCCACAAAGGCCACTACAAACTTGTTCAGTAACTCCCTAAACATCCTACTCATCAAGTCAACGAAATATGTGGGTGCATTCGTTAAACCAAAAGGCATGACGAGCCATTCGAAGAAACCGTCGGGAGTCCTAAAAGCAATCTTATCTATACTATCCTTAGCTACCCTCAACTAATGAAATCCTGTAGCTAAGTCCAACTGCGAGAAAACCAAAGACCCCACCCAACTGATCGAACAAATCATCTATCCTTGGCAATGGGTGTCTGTTTTTCTTCGTGAGCTTATTCAGCTCCCTATAGTCCATGCACAATCTAAGCATACCATCAGCCTTCGTAGCAAAAAATAACAGGAGCACCCCACTCCGAGATACTTCTGCTTATGAACCCTTTCTCAAGCAACTCTTTCACTTGTTTACTAAGCTCCCTCCTTTCTCTAGGGGCCATATGGCACACAAGTAATGCAACTGGCTTTGCATTGTCCACTAGATATATACGAAAATATATCTCGTGTTTTGGAGGTAAGCCCCTAACCTCCTCAAAGACATCTGCATACTCACGGACTACTTGAACAGATTGCAAATCATCAATGGACGTGTCAGGAGATTCTAGGTAGCTAAGCATAACAGAACCCTTAGGTTCACAAGAAATATCGAGAGTATTACCCAAACTAGTCAACAGTCTAACTACCCTCTTTTCACGATCGAGAATGATACCATAACTGGTTAGCCAATCCATTCCTAGAATCAACCCATAGCCCATGAAGCCAAGCACATAAGCGTTGCATTCGAACTCAACGCCATACACATATATTCTCAAATCCCGACATAACATAGAAAGATGAGCCGTACGCCCAATAGGATTTGAGACAACAATGGGATCCATAACTGAACCAGCATTTATGTGTAGTGTTTCGACTAACGAAGCAGATATAAACGAGTGTGAAGCTCCAGAATCAAACAAAGTTCGAACAAGATGATCAAAAAGGAAAATCAAACTTTCAACAGAAATGTTTCTACCTCTCTCCTGTCCTGGTGCCATGAGAGCATGAACCTACCCTCCAAAAGTAGGTCTTGTCCTTGTCCTTGTCCTTACCTCCTCGGGCGATCTTTAATCATATGTCCTGCCTCACCACATTGGGAGCAACCCGTCTTCTTCTTCTTCCTACAGTCCTTGCTTAAATGGCCCGGTGTTCCACAATTAAAACATATTTTCTTCCCTTGGCCCTTGTTATCCTTACCACCTTTTTTTGTTGTTCTTGTGCTTTGTTTGGATCCTTTTTCTTATCCTGAGCCTTAACTACATTATCACCTTTCTCCTCTTCATGCATCAGCGCCATATCAACAAGATTCTTGAAAGTAGCCCCCATAGGAATGTGGGACATAGCCAACTCGGGTAATGGTTCATTCAGACCCTTGGCAAATCTCAAGGCCTTCTTATGTGGTGTTTTAACTAATTCCAAACCAAATCTTGTTAACTGGTTAAACTTGTTGATGTACTCCTTCATAGAAAAATTCCCTTACTTCAAAGCCAAGGCCTTTCCATGTATAAACTCTCCTCCGCTTGTGAAAGAAATTTCAACTCGAACCTTCGTCTAAAGTCTATCCACGTCTCCACTGGATGTCCTCCATTAGTTACTTCCCACCAAAAGGAAGCTTCATCTTTCATCAACCAAGCAGCTAGCTGAACTTTCCTTCCCTCGTCTATTTCAAAGATACCAAACAAATCCTCCACTTCCTTGAGCCAATTCCGAGCCTCAACAAACGTCTCAGTCCCATAAAATGATTTTCCGCCCAACGCACAGAAGTTTTTGTATATCTTAGAAAAAGCATCTACACGGGGAGGAGGAGGAGGAGCGGTGCAGCTGGGGGAGAAGGAACATCTACTAGGCCTGCGGCTATAGCCCTAGCCTCTAGATACCTTCTGAACTAACCCAGTGCGCCTCGGGTATAACGGGTTCCCCAGACATGCTGAAAGGAAAAATGAAGAGACTCAAAACAGAGAATCGAAAGATAGATAAATGGATTTTGGGGATTATGGTTTTCATAATAAACTTTTCTCTTGAAAATATCCTCTTTAAAACATATTTTTGAAAATACTTCTTTCTAAAAATGCTTTTGAAAACGGTTTTCAAAATCTCTTATTTGTTCTGGTAATCTTCAGCTCTGATACCACGTGTAACATCCCACATCCATTAATGTCACTCACTAAGGGAACGTATTAACTTTCATGGAGTATTATAAGAGTATATAATAGAATATCATAAGGCAGATATATATAAAATGGTACTTATGAAAATTCAAAATTTATTCATTGCACGGAAAAGCAAAACATGTTTGGTTACAACATCGAAACCACATGCTAAAGCCAAGTACACAAATATCCATCTTGTACAAAATTATTATCCGAGTACATAAAAGTAAAACCATAATCCCACTCCAAATAGCCATAATGAAAAAGAGATAAAGCTAAGCATTACTCTCAACACTTCCAAGCACTTCAAGAAGAAAGAAATCCAAGTCAAGCTCCACTAGTCCCACACTGAGGACCTGGAGGGGGGAAGAAAGAAAAGAGGCAAAACAAAAAGGGTCAGACATACATCTGGAGAGTCTAGTGACTTTAACAATATAATCAGTAAAGTAACATGATAAGAACATAAAATGGATATAAAAGATGACTGTAATAAAAGAAGATATGACAAGGTAAACAAGATGAACAAGATATAACGTTGATTGCGCTTCTAATCACTATAAGATAATTCCTACACCGCACCAATGCTAGTTCCATACTGAAAGTTGATCCCTTTTACTAAACATAGTAATAATAATGATGATGGTAGTCTCGTGTACTCCTAGCTGCTGTCATAGGTGTCGCCTGCTCCTATCTCCACTAGGTGTACCCACTACCCTTCCCATTCGATCGGCTCCCTAACTCGTAGATAGCCATGTTGGTCCCACAGTAGGGTGTATCACTCCCTGAAGTGGCAACCCGATACTACTAAAAGGCAATGCTTATACCTATACGATGCAGCAACGTATTTCCTACCAGCCCAGACCCACGCACGCACATGACTCTGTTGGACTTGCACTACCATCGCTAACTCTTTATTGACCTCTTACAATCAAACCTAGTAAGCGTGTCACGTCCTCGACCTAGTTTGAGCTCACATTGATACTAAATGGGTTATTGGTTGAAAAGGGTCTCCACACTTGACACAAGCTTTCCTCCTAAGCTTGGTCCCCACTAGGAATTCCCACTTTACCCCTCTTTATCTTCATGTCTAATCACATGTCTCATCTTGGTTAAGTACTTGAATTATGTTTCACATGCTACCCATGTTACCCACTTAGCCCTTTATCATCCCCTTGTCTAATCACATGCCTTATTATGGTTAAGTGTTCATTAATTTATTATATCTGTAATCTTGCAAGACCCCTCACATTAGATTGTCGTTTTGCGGTTGCTGGATATACCGGGCAGTTCCTGGCAGGCTTATACCGCAATCTGAATCTAACCTCGTGTCTTTTCATTATTACGCATCTAATTTCTACCTTTGACCTTTCACGTTAGATTACCAAATTGCAGTTGTTGGATGTGCCGGGCGGTTCCGGGCAGTTTTTTACCACAATTCGAATCTAATCTCGTGTCTAAGGCGTTCATTTTTTACTTTCTTGATTCAAGTCTCAATATTAAATCTTGGATTAAAATTTATTCCAATTACCCATAATTTCCAATCTAAATTATGTTTATAATTTTAATCCAAATTAGGCCTATAATCTTATGTATACATGTTATGCCAAATTACGCCCAAATTAATTTGCATTCATTATTATTAACAATTTATGTCAAACCTCATGTATACAAATTATACCCAATCATGCCCAATCCAACTTATGTCAAATCTCATGTACATAATTTATACACAATTATGCTCAAACTGATTTATGCCAATAATCTCATTTTATTACAAATTCTCCCAAACTTTTCTCAATCGTCCAAACGTAATTCGTACGAAAATCTCAACACAATATGTTAGGCTCGAATTTAACCTAATCTCATAAAAGAAAAGGAAAAGAAGAGGAGAAGAGAACATGTCATAAAACTGGCATAAAATAGACATATGAAGCATGAATTGGCATAGAACAATTAAATAGATACAATAGGCATATGATAACAATAATTTGGGTATGGATCTGAAAGGTAAGAATCCATAAAACTTGATATGATTCATCTTACTTACAGGCATAATCATTAAATCCAATCTACAATCCTATCACAATTACTTTTTAATTATATGTGAAAGTAACTTAGACTCACAGCGATAGGATTAAGAAAGAGAATAGATCTGAATTCTGATCTATGAATTTGATTAGCTAAACCGTTGCTGTAGATCTATGAATTTGATTAGCTAAACCGTTGCTGTAGAGTTAGATTCTTATCGTCCAATTTGAATAATCCTATTATGATTTGCTTTGGTGGAGAAGAAGGGCTAGACTAATTTAGATTTGAGAAGCATGGAGGCACCATGGATGAATGACAATGAGATTAGGGTTAGGTTTAGGGGTATTTTATAGATGCTCTAGGTGAATTAGGACCTTTAGATTAGATTAGAACCCATCTAAACCGTCCAGACCAAAAAGACACATCGTCCAGCCAATCCCAGAACGACACATCAGCCCTAGGCCACCAAAACACGTCTGCCAGATCTGGGCAGATGTGGTCGACAACCCTATAAGGAGGTCGACACTTATGTGGACACCCCTATAGGGCGGTCGACGCCTATGTCGACTCACCTAGGGGGGTCGACACCCTAGAGCGGGAGATTTCCCACTCACCCGATTTTGATTTTTGAACTCGTTTTTTTATTTTTAATTATTATTATTTTAATTTAAATTGTGCTAATTCTTGAATTCTTCTAAGCTTCATAACTTCTTCATATGATATCTGATTTTTGCAAACTCGGGCTCTATTCCAAGCAGAATTCCGAGAGGAACACAATGGCGCAACCTGTTTCCCTTAATTAGTCTTATAAAAATTAAGTATTCTTTAATTATCCCTTATGCCATATTTTAAAACTATGGGGTGTTACACCTGGTATTCCATTTCTTGTTTTCAGATTGTTTACGTCCATCGCAACAGGACCCTGGTCCTTCCCCATTTCCTCACTTGCTCATTCTTTTCTTCTTTCGTTTGTTTTTTTAATAAGCCCACTTGGCCTAACCCATTAAAATGCCACGTCATGGCCCGCGCAAGTCCTTCTTCTACCAACGAATGCACAAGCAACTACCTCCATTCCAAATACTCAGACTCCTTCCTCCTTTTTTTGTCACTTCGTCCCAAAACACTTCCACAAACCATTACCGAACTTCCTTCACGTCGCCTGAGCAAATCATACGCTGTTGCACTCAGTTCGTCATGCATACACGCCTGCCTGAAGCCTGCGCACCCACTCTGCCATTTGCAATTACACATGCTTATTATTTCTTCTGTTTCATTGATATGCCCAAATCCAGAATATAGTAACCCACCCATAATTCCTTACCTGTTTAGCAGACCCCCCACACCGTACCCACTTAAACTGCCTCCACCCTTTGCCCTTTGCCACCATCGACGATTTGGAGATGGCACTAACCACAACTATACGACATTTAACCAGAATAAAATAAAAAATGTTTGACCCCTGGAACTTGCACACATTTGAAGCTAGCGGCAGGGGAAAGTAAAGGGGAATATTTGGGAATTATTAGGCTATACATGAGTTGTTTGATTTTATTTGAGCTGAGGAAGTGGGCTTATACCATTAATGGAACAAAGGAAATAAACGAAAGGAGCAACACATATTTATAGGAGAACTAATGTTTTGGATAGGAAGAATGTCTTTCCATCAGTACGCATTACCTTAGGGTAGCTGTATTTATGAAAGCTTAGCCATGTTTATTCATTAAATAATGACTGGAACGTTGCATAGAGTAGGAAAAAAATATGGGGTAGTTCTATATATTTTCGTTGGCTGACATGTTAACTTAGGGACAATTGTAGGGTTTGTATCACATTGACTTGCTTGGGCCTTAAGAATTATATAAAATATGTTGTCTTTAACATAAGTGCATACCTTTGTTTTAGTTTCATACAGAGCTTGAGTTTCATATTTTATTTTATATTTAAATACAGTTAATTATTATAACTACTAATTACGTTACCGTTAGATATACGCATCGCCAAAAACCGACTCCACACTTAACGAAAATAAATACACTGCTATGCGTTGACATTCCAGACCCAATGAAATTAATTTCGTCGAAAATTGAACTTCGTTTGCAAAACAACGTTATTTAAATTCCAATATATTTATCAGTTCACCCTTAAATTCCGTCCACTGACATAATGACTCTGTCTGACTCTAAACCGAAAATCTAGCAATAACTAGTCATACGTATTCCAATAAAATTCATTTCATCGAAAACAGAGGTCGTTTGAAAAACGGCTATTCTTAAGGCTTATATAATATAGATTTAAATATTGTATAAATTCTAAAATGATCCAGTTAAATAGTAATAAGTTATTATTAATGTATTTATCCAAATAAAATTATTATATAGCTTCACAAATAACAAATATGGATTTCAAAACTCAACATTAACCGTTTTAAGTTAAATGGTATCTAAATAATATAGAAATCCTTATTATATTTATTAAATAAACATTATCGTTAATTAACAATTTCCATAGCGATGATTTTAAAATTTAATTTGGACATAACTAACAATCTATAACATGAAATCCCGATTTTTCTCTTTCACTAGAAAATTATAATCCCCAAGATTCAAATGTTTCTTTTTTAATGGAAATCCGACTTTATACTTTTATATTTATATAATTATATACTTTTATATTTATATAGTTATATAATTTTGTATTTATATAGTTTTAAACCCTATAATTTTATAAATATAGTTATTTAATCCATGTTTATGTTTTCATATGATTTTATACTTTATAATGCTCATTTATATCACTATGTTTTAATTTAATAATTCCCAGAATAGTATATATATTTAAATACTTGAAAATATTCAAAATTCAAATATTTTAAGTATATATGTCGACATACATATATGCATATGTCGATATACAACTGTCATTTTTTCAATTTTCAAAGGAAATGTCTTTTCATTATTTGTAATGTTCCATTAGCGTTGGAACCTTTCAAACCTTATAAATAGGGGTTGAATTTGAATTTTTTAACTATTCTTCTTCTCCATCTTCACCCCCTCTTCATCCGTCCATTAATATTTCTTATTTTATTGATTTCTACACTTATACTTTGTTGATTTCTATTCTAATTACATGAAACTTCATTTTTCTCACTCTCTACTCAATACTCTCTGAATTGAAGTGCCATTGAAGAGTTATTGAGCTGTTGTAATCATTTGGGAAGTGTTTGGGAAAGAGTGCGTTCCTTGTAGCCCTGAAATCAAGGGAAGGGAGTGGTGGTAATCTTGTAATCGTGAAATCAAGAGTGGTTGGAGCGGTGTTAACCTTGAAGTCGGGAAATCAAGGGGATTGTACTTGGATATTGATATAGTAATAAACTCTGCGTAATCCAGCGTTGCATGGAACTGGACGTAGGAGTAATCTAAACCAATATAAAATCCTGTGTGTCTTTCCTTTTTCTACATTTTATTTTTGTTTATTTCTGTGTTTGAGTTTGATTCTATGTCTGTGATCATCTCTATTGTGTGTGATTCATATAGTAGATCATATAAGTTTTAGATTTTCATAAATTCCTTATAAACACTATTCACCGCTTCTAATTTTAGTCTTGCCTTAAGATCTGCATTCCGCTTTCCTTAACAATAATTATTAACTTTAAATTTCATTGTATATTATTATATACTATCTTTAAAAAGACCTTCAATATTAAGTACATTATTAAAGAAGCACCTTACTAATTTTACTTAACTCCATAAGAATTATTTTGAACATTTTACTATCTAATTATCATGAAATTCTTAATCCAGTTTATTAGGATCATTAACCTAAGCCTGGAAATTAATGTATATTACCTTTGTTTAATTAAAATAATTTATAAAATACATGTATATATGCATAATAGTTGATATTACTTTAAATATCTTTTACAGAAATACATATCATCATCAAATCATTCTGTATCATCATAACATCATTACACATCTTATTTGATATCATACATCATTATTATGAATTATAGTACATTTCAAATTAAAATCATGCACATCAGAAGTTGCATTTCATTCAATATATCACTTCATATAGTTTTGCATATGACATACTTCATTATCACCAACACACTACATTACATGTTAACTTTAACTCCACACATAACAAGTATACCGTATGAGATGTTTTCTTATCTAATTAGAAATATATGATTATTAATCAAATACATAACATATTTACTTTGTCTTGGTTAACTTGATTGACTTATTTGGCTTGATTGAATTGATTGGCTTGATTGGACTGATTGACTTGTTTGGTTTATTTGAATTGAATAACTTGATTGACTTACTTAACATGGTTAAATTTCATTAGTGGTTGATAGGTTCGTTAGAAAAATACATGCATTTGTAGTGATAGGAGCTCTATAGGTTACAAGAAATGTTTGGTTTTATGTTTAAATTTATTTGAGTTGATGTTTTGTGACAACAAAACTTAAATTGATTGATTGTTTAGATTAAATTGCTTTACTTAACTTATATCATAATTTTAAGGATATCTTATCAGAGTTAATTCTTAATCTAGATTAAAGTCTTATTATAGTTTTAAGGGAATTAGAGTTTAGGATAGGTTTAGTCTTGTATTAGATTAAGGGGAAGTTTTAGAGTTTCTAAGAATTCTTCAGTTAATTTGATTGTTTAGATTGATTGTTTGAATTTCTTTTTGTTTGAATTGCTTATTTGGATTGATTTGCTTTTTTAAATTGATTATAAATAATGATTGGTTTGCTTAGTTTATTATCATTCTATTTAGTTTATTAGACTAGCATAGTCATAATTTTACGGGGAATTATAATATTTTAAGTTTAGAATCATAGATTTAGAGGGAAATATAAGGTTATTCAATTCAGGGTGTATTATATAGTTATTAGGATCAATTATAACAAAGATTTAAGAGGAATATAACTTAGTTTAGTCCATTATAGTCTACTATAGGTATAGTATAGTCTTGTATAGGGTACTTTTTGATAATGACAAAGGAGGAGAAATTATAAAATATAAGATAGGCATAGTTTAAGGGGGAGTTAAGGAATTCATGTTGAAAGGGGAGTAATCAAGGAATCAGATTAACATGTATAGATATTTTATAAATTAAGGTTGTCATCATCAAAAAGGAGAGATTGTTGGATAATGGAGTTTTGATGACAACAACCTTATTTCAATTATCATTGATTACAAAATATATACTAACATTTCTATCTAGAATATATATACTGTATATGCAGGAATTGTACTAGAATTAATACTGAAGACTGTACAGTTTAGAGTTTCAAGATTCAGAATTCAGGAGAAGATTCAAGACTCATGAGTTATTATTTCAAGAGTTCAAGACAAATATAGTAAAAGAGTTTAGTTTATATGTAGGACTCTGAATAACACTCCAGGTTCATATTCTGTTTTTCAAATTCTGATTTTCAAATTTCAAATTCTGGTTTTCAAAACTCAAATTCCAATTTCAAATAGTTTTCTATCCTACTTATGATTTCGAATATAAGTTTATATATATTTATATAGTTATATACTTTTATAGTTTTATATTTATATTTTAAACTTATAATTTTATAAATACGTTTACATAATTCATATTTATGTTTTCATATGATTTTATACTCTATAATACTCATTTATATCACTATGTTTTAAACACTTGAAAATGTTCAAAATTCACATATTTTAAGTATATATGGTGACATACATATATGTATATGTCAACATACAACTGTCAATTTTTCAATTTTCAAAGGAAGTGTCTTTTCATTATTTGTAACATTCCAGAGGTATTGCAACCTTTCAAATCTTATAAATATGGGTTGATTTCGAATTTTTTGATCACTCTTCTTCTCCATCTTCACCCCTTTTCAGTCCTCCATTAATATTTCTTATTTTATTGATTTCTATACTTATACTTTGCTGATTTCTATTCTAATTACATAAAATTCTTCTTTTCTCACTCTCTATTTACTACTCTCTGAATTGAAGTGTTATTGAAGAGTTATAGGGCTGTTGTAATCATTTGAGAAGAGTTTGGGAATGGGTGTGTTCCTTGTAGCCCTGAAATCAAGGAAAGGGAGCGGTGGTAATCTTGTAGTCATGAAATCAAGAGTGGTTGGAGCGATGTTAACTATGTAGCCATGAAATCAAGGGGATTGTACTCGGATATGGATATAATAATAAAACTCTGTGCAATCCATGGAATTGGACGTAGGAGTAATTCAAACCAAAATAAAGTCCGGTTTGTTCTTTCCTTTTCTATATTTTGTTTCTGTTTATTTCTATGTTTGTGTTTGATTCTGTGTCTGTGATCATCTCTAGTGTGTGTGATTCATATAGTAGATCATATAAGTTTTATATTTCATAAATTCCTTATAAACACCGTTCACCCCTTTCTAGTGTTAGTATTGCCTTAAGATCCCCATTCCACGTTCTGTAACAATTGGTATCAGATATCAATGCTAATTAATCAGTTTTACTTATTCAAAATGAACGAGAATGAATCTATCTCCGATATGTACTGGAGATTCAAGAGATAGTGCATTCATTGATAGTACTGGGAAAAACTTATTCACAAGAAGATCAAGTCAAAAAATATTGAGTTCATTGACTTCAGAATGGGATCAGAAAATATTGGCGATTGAAGAAGCCCATAATGTCAATGAAATGAAAATTGATGAGTTAATTGGAAATCTGATGTCTTTTGAAGTCCAATTACAAAAAAGTAAGGAAAATAAGCCAACTGAAAAGAAATTCATAGCATTTAAAGCAACAGTAGATGATTCTGATTCAAGTATTGAAGACGATGAAGAAACAGCCTTAACGACAAGACATTTCAAGAAATTTCTGAGATACAGAAAGAGAAATAACTTTCAAAGAAATATCCAAGGAAGTTCAGGAAGAAATAATGGTCGATGTTATAACTACAATAAACCAGGCCATAAAAAGAGAATGTGTCCATATCTGGATAAATCAATTCAACAGACAGACAATAGCAATTCATCAAAGAAAAGAAAGAGGGCATACACAGCAACTTTAGACGATTCAGATTCATCATCAAGCGATGAAGAGCCAGAAACCGGAATTCGAATATGTGTTTCACACCAATTTAGAATTCAGAAAATATCGAAGAAATGGATATAAACATTGGGTACGCCTTAATTAATTTTTAAATTTTTTGGTTGAATGGATTCTTTGATTGCTTTGATTGTTTGCTTTGTTTTGAATTTGAAATAAACTTTAAAATTTAGACTTGAAATTTAAAATTCAAACTTGCAATTTAAAATTCAAACTTGAAATTTTAAAATTCAAACTTGAAATTTGAATTTTGAAATTCAAAATAATAATAGTAAAATAATTTAGTAAAATAATAAAATAAATTATGGATGTTTAGTAGGATTAATATTATTTCAGGAAATAGTTAAAATCTGAAATATAAATCAATAATTTAAAACCAAAAGCCAAAAGACAGTATGCCTTTGAAATTATGCATGTATGTCAACATACAAAGGGCATGTTGACATAAAGGCCTGTAAAATGAAATTCAAAATTTGAATTTCAAAGGTTTAAACTTTTAAACTTTCCTCCAACTTTTCACCAACTCCCAAGGGCTGAAAAGATGTCATTCATTTCAGAAAAGTTATGCCCATTCAATTTATATCTATTCAATCTCTATTTATATTTCTATTCAATCTTATTCTCTCTACCTTTCATTCAAAATCCAAACTACTCTCTTCACATATATTCTCTTCAAAAACAAATCTCTAATCGATTCCTCTAGCACTCCTCAAACATTGAGATTATCCAAAACCATCAAAGGATATCTCAATAATGATAGAGAAGCAATCAATCCTATGTTGACTACGTAGCAAAAGCAAAAGTCAATATGGGAGTTTTCGCCATCTTTAGAGATTTTCCATTTTATGATCTTCCTTCTCTTTTCAGTCATAATGAAGTATTGAGCTTGATTGAAGCTCGAGATAAGGATGAAGTGTGTTATCCAAAACTCTTAAAAGTGTTATATGTAAATCTTAATCATAGCTTTTACGGAGGAGATGAAAATCAAATTTGGAGTAGTGTAAAAGGCACACAAATCATTATAAATTGTGAAATTTTGTGCAATCTCTTAAATTGCAAAAGTACAAGCATAATTTTTTTCGGAATTCGAAATCGATGAAACAGATTTAGAAACCTTTCATCACATATTTGAAAGCGATGCTCACATGGAATTCAAAAATCGCTTTTTCCACTCAAAAACAAGAACCGTAAACCTCCTCCTTCAACATACCATCACTCCTCATTCCAAAATTTTCAATAACCCAACTCTCAAAGTCCAAAAGGCACTATTTGCTATTATTGGTGGCTATGACATCAAGTGGGCTGATATGATCTTAAAATAACTTAAGCCTAAAGAAATGTCAACTCATGAAAACACCCTATATTATGGAGTTTATTTTACTATTATCTTCAAATATTTCAAAGTTGATGTCGAGGGAGAAGAGTTTGTATCAAGAAAGGTGTTTGACTCCACTAATATACACCTAACGCAAATTCCACTCACTTTCAAGCCCTATGAGACATTCAAAGACAAACAAGCTCGAATGCAATAAGAACAAGAGCCTATGGATATCGAAGAAAAAGAAACTTCATTAGAAAGTGTAGATTGTACACTCAACACTAGAACCATTTCTAAAGAGATAATTGTTCAAAATCAAGTGAAACTAGCCAAGAACCAAAAGAAGCTCAAAAAGACTCTTACCAAAATGACTAAGTTCATGGGCAAAATAGGAAGAAAACATGGAATTTCATCTTCGTCCTCATCATCCGCTGAATTCTAGCCTACCTAGTTTAAGTTATCTTTAATATTTGCTTGTATTTGCTCTCGAATCTCGTATTTAGTGTCTCGTAATTAGTTAGGTGTATTTGTTTTTAAAAAAGTAACGAATAGAGTTTAATTTATGTCAACTATATTTATGTTATTGTGAAAACATTAGAATTAAATATGTTAATATAACATAATAAGAAATAACTTAAAATTGAAAATTTTCATATTTTTTTATACAGTATGTCGACATTCAACTGCCAGTTTTTCAAAATTGTTCAAAATTTAAATTTAAATAACTAACTCAAGTCCATTAAAATCCAACGAATTCCAGACTCTATTTAAACTTATTTCTTCCATAAAAATTTATTCTAGCATTCTTCTTTCCTCTCTATTCAAATCTTATCAAAAATATGGCAAATCCAATTCACAACTTGAGTGAAAATCTTGAATAGACTTTGAATTTCATCAAGAACATCCTATCCATAGTACCACGAAACCAGCATCATCTTGAATTAAGTAAAATAAAAATGGTAGACCAACAAGAGAAGCATTTTGATGCCATCTGTTGGCTAATATCTTCTCTTTTCAGAGATAAAGAAAACAATCTTGCTAAAGCACCACCTACAAAAGAAGATGAAGACTGGGAGGTCATCATAATGGATCCAATCTTTGGAGGAGATGGATAGGTAGATGTTCCACGAGACGTTTGATTGTTTGGTATGATTTGATTGGTTTAATTTGTTTGGATTGCTTGACTTAAAACATATATATATATATATATATATATATATTGATTAAAACATATGTAAATATTGCTTGGATTGGTTTGCTTGGATTTAAAAACTTGTATGTATGTTGATTGATACACTTGTAAATATTAAACACATGGTATTGATTATTTTATATAGTCACGAATTTAGGGGGAGTTATTTATTATAGTATAATCATAGGATATGTAGATATAGGATTTAGGGGGAGTAATTTTAGAATTTCTTTTTGATAACGACAAAGGAGGAGGGAATAATAAAATAGGTGTAGTATAGTTCAAGGGGGAGTTGGAAGTAATTCATGGTGAAAGGGGGAGTAATTGAAGAATCATATTATCAGGTATGAATATTTTATAAACTAAGGTTGTCATCATCAAAAAAGGGGAGATTGAATGGAGTTTTGATGACAACAACCTTATTTCAATTATTATTGATTATAAAATATATACTAACATTTCTGTCTAGAATATATATACATGTATATGTAGGATTTATATATAGGAATTAATACTGAAGACTGTACGGTTCTAGAGTTTCAAGAGATTCAGAATTCAGAGAAGTTTCAAGACTCATGAGTACTAAAGTTATCAAGAATTCAAGAGTTCAAGACAAATATAGTAATAGAGTTTAGTTTATATGTAAGACTCTGAATAGCACCCCAGGTTCAAATTCAAATTCTGTTTGTCAAAATTCTTGTTTTCAAAATTCAAATTCTAATTTCAAATATTTTTCTATCTTACTTATGATTTCAAATATAAGTTTTAAGTTTATATATATTTGTATAGTTATATACTTTTATAGTTTTATATTTACATAGTTTTAAAGCTTATAATTTTATAAATATGTTAATTTAATTCATATATATGTTTTCATATGATTTTATACTTTATAATACTCATTTATATCACTATGTTTTAATTCAAGAATTTCCAGAATAGTATGTATATTTAAACACTTGAAAATGTTCAAAAAAATTAAGTGCATATGTTGACATACATATATGTATATGTCGACATACAATTGTCAATTTTTCAATTTTCAAAGGAAGTGTCTTTTCGTTATTTGTAACGTTCCATAAGCTTTGCAACCTTTCAAATCTTATAAATAGGGGTTGAATTCGAATTTTTTAACCATTCTTCTTCTCCATCTTTACCCCTCTTCATCCGTCCATTAATATTTCTTATTTTATTGATTTCTACACTTTCACATTGCCGATTTCTATTCTAATTACATAAAACTTCTTCTTTTCTCGCTCGCTACTCATTACTCTCTGAATTGAAGTGCTATTGAAGGGTTATAGAGTTGTTGTAATCATTTGGGAAGTGTTTGGGAAAGGTGTGTTCCTTGTAGCCCTGAAATCAAGGAAAGGGAGCAGTGGTAATCTTGTAGTCGTGAAACAAAGAGTGGTTGGAGCGGTGTTAACTTTGTAGTCGGGAAATCAAGGGGATTGTACTTGGATATTGATATAGTAATAAAACTCTATGCAATCCACTATTGCGTGGGACTGGACGTCAGAGTAATCCGAACCAGTATAAAATCCGATGTGTTCTTTCCTTTTTCTGCATTTTATTTTTGGTTATTTCTGTGTTTGTTTTTGATTCTGTATCTGTGATCATCTCTATTGTGTGTGATTCATATAGTATATCATAAAAAATTTAGATTTTCACAAATTCCTTATGAACATTATTCACCCCTTTCTAGTGTTAGTCTTGCCTTAGGATCTGCATTCCCTAAAATAGAGACGGTCGCAGAATGAAGTTATAAATCAAGGTTGTCATCATCAAAAAGGGGGAGATTGTTGGAGAATGGAGTTTTGATGATAACAACCTTATTTCAATTATCATTAACTATAAAATATATACTAACATTTTTGTCTAGAATATATATACATATATATGCAGGATTTTTATACAAGACTTAAATACTGAAGACTGTACAATTTTAGAGTTTCAAGAGATTCAGAATTAAGAGAAGTTTCAAGACTCGTGAGTAATCAAGTTGTCAAGAATTCAAGAGTTCAAGACAAATATAGTAATAGAGTCCGGTTTATATGTAAGACTCTGAATAGCGCTTCAGGTTCAAATTAAAATTCTGTTTTCAAAATTCAAATTCTAATTTCAAATAGTTTTTCCTTCTTACTTATGATTTCAAATATAAGTTTTAAAGTTTATATAAGTTAATATATATTTATATAGTTTATACTTTTATAGTTTAATATTTATATAGTTTTAAACCTTATAATTTTATAATTATGTTTGTGTAATTCATATTTATGTTTTCATATGATTTTATACTTTATAATACTCATTTATATCACTATGTTTTAATTCAATAATTTCCAGGATAATTTATATTTAAACACTTGAAAATGTTCAAAATTCAAATATTTCAAGTATATATGTCGACATACATATATGTATATGTCAACATACAAATATCATTTTTTTCAATTTTCAAAGAGAGTGTTTTTTCATTATTTGTAACGTTTCAGAAGCATTGCAGTCTTTCAAATCTTATAAATAGGGGTTGAATTCGATTTTTTTAATCATTCTTCTCTATCTTCACCCCTCCATTAATATTTCTTATTTTATTGATTTCTACACTTCTACTTTGTCGATTTCCATTATAATTACATAATAATTCTTCTTTTCTCATTCTCTACTCATTACTCTCTTAATTGAAGTGTTACTGAAGAGTTATATGGCTGTTGTAATCATTTGGGAAGTGTTTGGGAAAGGGTGTAATACTTTTAGCCCTAAAATAAAGGAAAGGGAGCGGTAGTAGTCTTGTAGACCTGTGGAGAGCGAGTTAGTTGGAGAAGTTTGTTTTGAAGATTGATAGATTTTTACATAGAGAGTGTACTTTCAACACTTTATTTATGGGCAGTTGTCTTGTCGAAAGCAGTCAATTAATTCTTTAATTAGCTGATTAAAAATAGAATATCATCTGACGCATGTAAATCTGGGAAACCTTGAAAAATCTAATGAATAAAGAGTTTTCTGTATGAAATGGAAAATTAACGAGACACTAATTTATGAGCATAAATTGGTTACTTCAACCTCGGTAAGAATCTATGTATAAAGGTAGAGATTAGTTTTAGTAGAATCATAATTTCTCGGTTTTATCTTCTTATTCTTCTTCTTCTTAGTCTCTATCAATCTTCCTATGTACTTCCTAGTGGTTTTTTAAGAAAAGAAAGAGAGAAATCTACATCCATACAAATGTGTGAATCCTCACATCAATTTTTCTGCTATAACAAAAATAACAGTTTCAAACAAATGGAAACGACTAGGGCTATAGGCACTCAATCATACACTAGGAAGAAAACTTTCGTGAAACCTTCACCACCACAAGAAACATTTAAAACCGAAAGACTGGTCGAGCTTACCCACTGGGAGCTCGAAAACATTTCAGAAAACTACTTGCAAAATGGTTTTCTCTATACCCAAAAGTTGACAGATGATTTGGATTATGGATGGGGAAAACCTATGCTAACACGTAGTGGTCGTGCAAATAAGTTCG
The DNA here is from genome assembly GCA_030737875.1 of Allium sativum. Classification (NCBI taxonomy): domain Eukaryota; kingdom Viridiplantae; phylum Streptophyta; class Magnoliopsida; order Asparagales; family Amaryllidaceae; genus Allium; species Allium sativum. Next base: position 897,895,795 of record CM060922.1, on the reverse strand, counting down.
ATGGCTATGCAGGTGTTCTTGCCGGACCAGAAGGATTCAGAAGCATTGAATTGGAACTGACATTGAGTTCAAAAACCATGGTTAGACTCCATGAGGATGAAGTGTTCATGCACATGGTGGAATGAGTTATATTGGGCCGAAGATCGGCTACATTCGCTTCCAATAAATCATTTCATTGTCTAGGTGTATGTTTGCTGCAAAAAAAAAAAAAAAAAAAAAAAAAAAAAAAAAAAAAACCATAAGCGATGACACAATGTAATATCCATTCTTAAATTCGTATATTTCTGTTATTGTTATTTATTGCTGAATACTATAACTTGATTGGTTTACCTTGAATTTAAATTTGATATTTCTTTTTTGACCGTGATGACCTATGTACGTAACATTTGTTGATTCATATATTTGGATGAGAAGATTCTAAATCTTGCCATGGCCACACACGGTCTGGAGCTGGTGTCTATGAACATATGGTATGTTTATTGCATTTTCGACTGTACATTTGAATATACTTGCATTTACGACCGTGTGGACATTTGGCTGTCGGAGTTCTCAGCATTCATCCAACCAAATTTATTAACATTTAGCTATCGAATGTATGGGCTGATAAATTTCGAATGTATACGAACAAACTTATGTGTGGATATCTATCCAATTTATGGTGTTGTTCCATTTTCCTGCAAAAGGGTAAACATGCCCCATCAATTCAAAGCCCAAGGCTGGTACAGGCTTGCACAGTGTTTCTGACCAACGTCATTGCCCACACGATTAAATGATCACAGTTCTATCTCAATCTTCAACTATATGGTGTTTATGTTATAAGTAGGGATTATTACCATATACTCCCTCCGATTCATATTATAAGAAGTTTTAAGAAGTTTGCTTTGTTTTAAAATATAAGATGTTTAAGGTTGTTGTTCCAACTTCGTCCCTGACTCATAATAAATGACAAACCCAAAAACTACTTTATGAGTATTTTTATGCATGAAAAAGTATAAAGCGGTTGATGGGAATAGAAAAAGTAATTGACAACCCATGAAAAGTGAAATTAATGTGCATGACAAAAGTAATTTAAGTATGGGTTAAAGTGTCATTTGAAAGTTTTCTTAATTCTTGTGTAAACATCTAAAACTTCTTACATTAATTGAAGGCCGATGTTTTAAGGAGAACTGACATTAATTGACTTAGGTATCAACACTCAACAATAAACAGTTGTTTTGTTTCATTGAACTGGCGCAGTTGGAAAATTGCGCCAGTTAAGTGCAATTTAAAATTAGGCCCAAATGAAGCAATTTTTTTAAGTGTACTGACGCAATTCCGGATTGCGCCATTTACACGTATACTGGCGCAATCTGAGATAGCGCCAGCGTGTTCTGGCCAACTCAGCGCTGAATTGGTTTAGGCTATATTTGATATATTTTAAAAAAGAGGGCTAAATCTGCAATAAAACGTTAAAATTAGACTTAAATTGAAAGAAAAAACCTATGAATAATGATTTGGACTTAAATAGGACTAATACTACTCATGTAGATTAAAAAACGTTTATGAATGATTCAAAATATTAATTTTTTGATTAGGCCAAGTCTTCCTTTTTAATGAATCAGCTTATGTTAATTTAGCTATTTTATTGCTTGATATATTAATATTTCTGCAAATCTTTACTTTTAATAATTATGCTGAAAGCGCATACTTTTAGTCTGACCGTGAAATTCCCAAAGTGCCTTTACGTATGAGTTTTTAAATATACAAAATTGTTACTTAAATTAATCTCTCCAACAAATTAGGCATTTTTGTCACTTAAATTAGAATGTACTAGTACTACCGTACAACGGTGTGAAAACCGACCGTTAAAGTGTTTAGAATAAAATGTAAAATTATTTAATTAAATTTATTCAAGTCGGATTTGAGTGAAAATTTATAGCTTAGTTTAAGAGAAAATGGAAGTAACTGAAAAGTGTAAATTCAATTATACTACATTGCACATGTAAATCATTTTAAGACTAAGAATATGTTATCAATTAATTGATTTAAACCAGTCATAAGCACATACATACATTTTATTATATGTCAGGTATGATCAATGTACTCTTAATGTTTAGCTATTTTACAGCTCTGAACTATTACTAGATCGAAAAAATGAAACAAGAAACGAAACAAATATAAGCTAAAAATATATCGGCATATAACAGAATATTTGATTGAAATAAAAAGGTATAAAAGCAGATACAATAAATAAATCATAAATTATTGAACTAATTTATTTAAATAAATCACTTAAAAGTACAATTATTATTTGAAAAACTAAAACTATCGAAATAAAAATACTGAAGGTAAAATTAAATGTTGGACTCTGCCATTGTTCTTATTTCTTTTAACAAGAAGCTTAATTCGACTGAACAATCTAATTGCAATTATAAAAAAATATTTGCCTTTTCGAATTACAAACTACAAACTACAAACTCCGCTATCCACAATCTACCCTCAAGCCTAAAACATTACATAGAATCAGGCAACAAAAGCCAAGCCCGTTAATTTGTATAAAAATATGTGCAGTGGTCCAATTAGATGTAGCATAATTGCTCAGCTGTTTCATCATTATGGTAACCAACTCATGAACAACATTTCCCTAAACAAGCAAATCAAGTGACTCCATCTTCTGTAAGTAAACTGCTTGTGCCCTCTAATAAACCGCCTCTAGCAACCACTTAGGGTAAACCACTGTTGTAACATTCATCCCATCTGTAACCGCTTCCATTCTCTTGGCTCATCGGATATGTAAAAAAATGTCTTTCTCCATAATTTTTTTGAAGCAATTTCCGAACACAGATATGGCAACTTTCAAAGGTCATAATACCCAACCAAGTGATTGCACCAAAAGTAGAGTTGCTGCTAATTTTATAGCTTTTTATGGCTAATCTTCCTACCCAAAAAGTTATATAGAATATGATTCCTTACAAACTCTTTAACTACATAAATGCTACAATGTTTAAATACATGACAAAGAAAACTGCACAAGTGTTGCTTAGACAAATATAAAGAAACATATGAGAAATTTTCAACCAGTCATCCAACTTATATAGAATATGAAAATAGTACATGAAATCAGTACTTAATGACTGACAGCCATTATTACCAAGACCAGATCGAACCGGCGGCCCAACCCTTATAAGCATGGACCGCTGGGCATTTGGGCCCGGAGTCCTAATGGACCGCAATGTTTTTGGACCGCTGGGCATTTCAGCCCGCCCGGAGTCCTAATAGACCGCAACATGTGTTTGGACCGCCAAAAGCTACAGACCAGCATAGTTAGCAGCAGCATTTTCAGTGAATCCCACACAAATTTTGTTCAATTGGGTCTCACTTCACATGCAGAAGCCCAAGCGCTCATTAGCACACACATTAAGCAAGGCCTGAACACTTATTTATAGATATAAACTGGACAGAAGCTTCAGAATTTCAGCAATGTGGGACTTAAAAAATGTAATTAGTATACTTTTCATTGATGAAAAATCAACCCGGTTCCGACGGTTCAACCATTAAAACCTTTGACCGTAAGACATCACGGTCTGACTTACGGTCCGGTTGTGATAACTATGCCGACAACTTTTGCACATTAAAATTTTTGCATAATGCAATCAGTTTTTCACTGAACTTCTACAATTATGTTCAGAATATGCATAAAATAAACAAAGGAGGAGCATAATAAGTACCAATTGAAACCCACCTAAACAAGAAAAATACATTAAAAACTAAGACTACTATAACTTGTAATATATAAAATAAGATGTGGGACTATATTAGGCGAGGCTTCTATGACATTGTAATAAAATAAGATGAAGGACTATATTAGGCAGGTATGGCATTGCCATATTGTTGTGCAAGGTTACGTAAATATCATGGTAAGATTCCCTATTACAAGTATTCTTAGTCTATTACATAATGACGTCAACCTTGCATGAACAAACATCGGCTCAAGACAATACTACCTACAACAACTGAATACGAGCATTTGTAATCTTGGTTACCATTTTCATTCAAGCAGAAATAATCAAAAGCAACGTAGATTTTGGATTTATTCGAATAGCACATTAAAACATTATGATGTTTTGCATGAAATTCGGCCACACGTGACATGAAAAAGTGAACAGAAACCAAAAAAATTGTATGTGTTTAATACACACGTTCAGATATATAACTACGACAACTTTGTGAATTTCCTGCACATGACAAAAACTACCAAATATTCAAGCGTTAGGGGCAAAAAAGTTGGGGCATAATTGAAGATTTGCCCTTATTAATAACATGTATCCTTTCGATAAATAAAATTGAAATTGAAGCCAGTACCTTTTCTCAACAAGGAGACGGCAAAATGGTTGCAAATAGGTATTTTTCTTCTTATGAATTGCAGCACAAGTCTTTGAGTCTCTGATTTGGAATCAATTTTGGTAGAGGATAGAAATAGTAGGAGGAGATGATTTGAGATAACAACCGATTGGGAAGAAGCGTAGGGAACGGGCTAATTTGATAAAAATAAAAATACAAAGGCGTTGAAATTGGCAAACAAATAGAAAGAGCAAGGAACGAGGGATATTTGCAGTGAGGAAACAGAAGAAGGAGACGATAACAAAGGTAGAACACGGGAGAAAAACGAGCCATATTTTTTTGGCTTCAAAGAAATTGATTTTGACCATTTATAAAGGTAGAACACGGGAGACAAACACTTATAAGAGTAAACTTACCATTTTCGATCACAACAGAGATATAATCAAAAAATCTCTGTCAACAGAATCACCCACATCAAAATCATAAGGGATAGTCTTTATAGTGATAACATCACTAGGAACAGAGAACAAGAAATCTTTGGCAATACAAACTCTGCATGACAAACACTATCCACGGAAAGAGTACACTCGATGGGAACTGAAACAACTTTAATGTCTATATCCTAATTCTCAACAGAGGAACATTCATCAAAAGCTCTATCAACAGAATCACCCACATCAAAACTATTAGGGACTGTCACTTTGGTGATGATAACATCAGGATTAGAGGACAAGAAATCCTCGGCATTAGAAGAATCATGATTTGAACAAATAACAAAATGTTAATCCAAATGACATAAACGTACCACGCGAAAAACATGCACAGAGCATGTTATATAGAAAATTACTTGGATACATCTGGACCACAATTATACATCTAAAGAAATAAGATATCTTTCTTGCACTGGATATAATATTAAAGAAAAAGTGTAAAGCAAAGAAAAAGAATACTTAGAAAATCAACATGCTTTATGAAAAGTTAGTTGTTAATCGGCATGCTAAACTGTTAATTGACATACAAAAAGGAATAGTTTCTATGTTGAAAATAAATGCTATTTGATCAAATCATATTTATTTATTTATTTTAGAAAAAAACAAGGCAACATGTTTTTTTTTTCTCAAGGCATGTAAATTCTTTTGTTATCAATTTGCTTAGTGCTACCTTCGCTGCATTCCATTATATCATTGATTATCCACGTTATAAAAAAAAATTTCACCTCTACCATAGCTGCTAAAGTGCTTTAATTCATACTATTGTTCAAGTATTTTGCAAAAAAAAAGTCATGCAATCACCTGATTATAAATTTGTTCCAGATTGTATGAAGTATACCTGAATGAAACAAAATTCTGAATGTTGATTACTTCAATGATTAAACTATAAGACATTGCTGCTTACGATAATAGTAACTCAAAAGGTGCATTCTCAGTTATCAAATCATATAGATATATACACCCCAAGATAGTTTAATAGACGATCAAACATGCAAAATTGAAAACGTGAGAAAAACGCAAATCGACTCATGAACATTACCAGAAGATGAATGAGAGTAATACTTGGTCAAGACCATAAGACAACCTTCTCAAGCTATGAACGACAGCAAAATGATTGTAAGCAATTAGGTTTTCCTCATGAATTGCAGCTTATATAAGTATGAGAGCACATTTACGTATGTTGCAATGTAAAGCTTTGATAATTTCGTAAACCTGAAGTTAAATATAAGCAAACTCTCCATATCTGGAAAAATAAAAATCAATCTTAACTGAAGGCAAACATCAATCAGTCTTCGAGATTCCAAGATAGTTTTTTCTTTCTTTCTTTCTGTGTTGGTTTCTTTTTTTTTTTTTAAAAAAAAAAAAAATTTAGAGAAATTGAAGGAAAATCTCCACTTTGTTTTGGTCTGCTGCTACTCTGGTCACTAGAGCATGATAATTACCTATTCACATTTATATATTGTTCAGTCCAAAGCGGTTGAAAATTAAAAAAATAAATTATAATGCTCAAATACAACAGCAAAAATGGTTAATCTTTTGTACAGGTGAATTTGATTCAATATTATAGGCATGTTAACCTTCTGTCTTAAATATATCATATGATCCAATTTTTGACTGAATATCATGACTACCACTACAATAACATTTACTTTTCCTCATGCATATTTTACTTGTAGAATATTCATTTGGGTTTTTCCTACTCCAATTGTGCTGCGAAACTCATACCTTTGTATACAGTTTGATTCACATGAATAAAATAGTTTAAGCAAGTGAAGGTAAGACATAATATTCTGTGTGTAATTCACATACTTTTGGAACCATATACTACATCTTGTCATCTTAAATTATATGTTCATACATTGATGCATATGCTATCTCAAAATATTTAACAAAACACATGTCTCATGAATAAGACTGAACTAATAATTAGAAAAGGATGTGCATCGAACTCTTTTAATACTGCATTAATTTTATTTAACTATCCTTCCATCTTTCTTTTCATTATTATCTACTGTTACCCTCCATGTGAAACTATTAGTTTTCATTATTATCTACCGTTGCGCCAGGCACCACCTGTAATGTTGATTTCTATAAAACAATAATTAGCCCAAACCATGGATTATGACAAATCAAAAACTTTTAATATCCATTGTACTTCTGTTACATAGGATGCAACATGACTTTATGCATTGTTAACCCTTACTCCAATTTCTATGTTTTATTTTTAAAATACAAACAAACAATCAACAACTACTATAACACCGATTTTGTGGCAAATTTTCAAAAAAAGAAAGTGGTGCAACCCACATACCAACAGTAACAAAATTTATCGAAGAAATGGAAACTGATGAGATTATCCAGAATAAAAGCATTTAAATAAAAAAAATAAGAAATAAGATTCAAAGTCAGTAGTACCTTCAAGTTTATTTTTAGAGTTGTCAACAGTTGCAGTAGCCGTCCCGGTCGTTGTGCCCTAGCCGATTCGCGATGGATGTTAAAGGAATATTAGACTCGGGGTTTGTTTGAAGAATCGGTAAACAAAGGAGATATGATTGGTAAACTTTTGTGATTTGTTGGATCTGAAGAATAGGAGGAGAAATGGCATTTGAGAAGCAGGGTTCATCTGATCGCTACAAGGGAAAACAATATAGAAGAGAGAGGAAAATGAATCGAAACAAAGAGGAAATCACGCGAATTCAGATTTTTAGGCCGAAAATATTTGGGTTCAAACAATTTGATTTAGCCTTCTATTTTGGCTCTTTTCTAATATACAAACTCTCTCTAACCATCGATTTAAAAATAAGTGGATTCGGACAATTTAATTTTAACTCTTTTACAGTAGAAAAACCTATCTTTGATTAAACTTTTTCAACAAATTCAAATTACCCCTAATATCGCTCAAAACGAGGATCTATAAACAGACTTTCATTACAAATTTTAATTGCTTCTTTATATGTATTATCAAAACTTAACGGTACTTAAAGATAAAATCTACCAAATAAAAACATAAATTCATATCTTATTAAATAATAATACAATTCAAAGTCTAAACGAAGATTATATAGAATATTTAAAAAATTAAAATCTTAAAAGTTTGTTCGTTTGATCTTTTCAACCTGTCATAAATTGCGATCGCAAAACATAACTGTTTGATATATTCAATGGTCTTCTAAATCAAACCATCAATCTTTAAAAAACTAAGATCCTAATATTTTTTTCGTTTGATCTTTTCAACCATATATTGTACTCGTGGAAACATAATTGTTTGATATATTCAACATCATTTTTAAGCAAACCATCAATTAAAAAAATGAACCCACATAACCGTCGAAAGACTCAAACTTTATTGCATTATATTCGCACTACCTATTTATTCATATTTTAATTTTTGAATTTGTTTATACTCTTTAATATTTTTATTTTTTTCTTGGGTGTTAGTTTATAAATTATGCAACATTCATACAATTCACGTGCAAACAAATGTAAAATCACAATATTTCAAAAACAACAATGCGCGAAACGCGTGCCGTTATGCTCGTATAAATAATGGTGTCCTGGTGTTTGTTTGCATGGGAAATACAAATTTTCCTGCTTTGTTCCTGTTTATAACTTTTTCTTGTTTAAACTAACAGTTTTGGTATCAGAGCTACATGCAAAATGGCATTTAACACCATATTGTCTTCCCCACCTCTTCCAATTTTTAAAGGAGAAAATTATTATTTTTGGAGCCTTAAGATGATGACACTTTTCAAATCATGGGACCTATATGACTTAGTTGAAGATGGATTTCGTGATCCTAACACAAATGTGCAATGGTTTCAAGAAAATTGAAATAAGGATGCAAAAGCTTTGTTCCTCATACGATAAGCACTTGATGATTAAATTTTTCTTGAATTGCAGCAACAAACACTTCCAATCAAGCATGGGAGATCTTAAAAAAGAGAGTATTTGAGTGAAAAACGGTAATTGCTATGATATTACAAACTCTCTGTCGTGATTTTGAGACTTTAAACATGAAGAACGATGAGATTGTGCAAGTTCACATTTTGAGAGTCTCTTCGATTGTCTACCAAATAAGTCATACGATGCTGATGTCAGTAGTCAAACTATTGTTAGTAAGTGCTACGATCTTTAATTCCAAAATTCGATCATGTGGTTGCTACAACTGAGGAGTCAAAGAGCATGTAAGTTTATTCCTTTGATGAGTTAATAGGTTCGTTGATGGCTCATGAAGATAGATTGAATAGTATTGCTACAAAGTTTGAAGAGACAACCTTTTAAGTGAAGGGGCCATCTTACAAAGGAAGCCGGAAAATTTCATAGGTCGTGGGCAAAGCGCTAGAGGTTGTTATCCGGGCCATGGTGGACAGGGCCGTGGATAAGGCAGAGGTCAGCTTGGAGATTAGCGATAATTTCAAGCACCATTCAGTCTCATTATTACAAAAGGTTTGGACATCAGGAAGCTGCTTGTTTCCCAAAGCAAAGCGATGGACAAAAGCATATAAATTTTGTTGAGAAGGTTGAAGAGGAAAGTAGGTTGTCTACGGCTCATTCCTGCATTAGCAACGAAATGAATGGCGTACGGTTTATTGATAGTTGGTGTTCGAATCACATGACATGATCCAGATCATTGTTTAAGGAATTGGATGAATCACTAAAGGCTGAAGTTCGATTCGGAGATAACAAGCAAGTTCAAGTTAAAGGAAAAGGAACCGTTGCAATCAAGACATCATAAGGTAATACTAAACTTCTCATTGATGTGCAATATGTTGCTAATTTGGACCACAATTTTTAAGTGTTTCAATTAATGAAGGGAGGATATAAAAATTATGTCTGATGATGGTTTTTGCACCATTATGGAAAAGAAATCTGGTGATGAAATGTTTAGAATTCCAATGGCACAAAATAAAATGTTTCCACTGGATATTCAAGTGCAAAAAATTGTGCATTGGTTGCTAAAATTAATAATTTGGCATCCAGGGTATGGTCATTTGCATGAAAAAGATCTTAGATTATTGGTGAAAAAGAATATAGTTAAGGGAGTACCTAAAATTGATAATATTGAATTATGTCAAGGTTGTGTATATAGGAAACATAATAAAAATTATTTTCCAGTAGGTCGGTCTTGAAGGGCTTCGAAATGTCCTGAATTGATTCATGTTGATTTGTGTGATCCAATGAGCATCGACTCTATCGGCTGCAGCAAATATATTTTTATGTTTGCAGATGACTATAGTCATATGAGTTGGGTATATTTTTTGAAGTTCAATTCTAAAGTATTTGAGTACATCTAAAAATTTAAGGACTTGGTTAAGAAGGAAAGTGGTTAATGTATAAAGATCTTTCACACAAATCGTGGTTGAAAGTTTAATTCTAACGAGTTTAATATTATTTGTGATTAAAATGGTATTCGCAGGGAACTGACCGCACTATATAGACCTTAACAAAATGGTATAGTTGAACATAAGACAGTGGTGAATGTAAAAAGAAGCATGTTGGAAAGTAGCGGTCTTCCAAAAAAATTTGGGCAGAAGCTATAGCAACAGAAGTTTATCTTCTTAATGTTTCTTCAACAAGAGTGATCATGCACCGTACATTATATGAAGCTTAGAACGTAAGGAAACCAAGGGTAAGACATTTTAAGACATTTATTTGTATAGCCTATGCTTTGGTTAATTCTTTGTCACGTTCTAAGCTTAATAACAAATCTGAGAAATGCATCTTGATTGGCTATAGCTCACAGCCCAAAGCATATAAGTTGTATAATCCATTAGTGTCAAAACAATTTTAAGCATGGATGTTAAGTCCAACGAACAAGAAACTTGGGTTTGGAAAAAATCAATAAGCTACAGGAAGCATCCCAAATTATTGAAGAAACAAATGATGATGCTATAAGACCCATTAAACCAACAGTTCCGGTTCGTTCTTGCGATTGCACCAACAACACTATTTCTACTCCAAACAGCAGTAGCTCATCTTCAACAAGTTCTGACTCTGAAACTACTCCAAAGAAGCTTATATCGTTGGCAGATATACACACTTGGTGTAATTTTACATTGTGTGCATCTGACCCTTTATGTTATGGAGATGTCACAAATAGTAATATATGGTAGGATGCCATTAAGGATGAGCTACATGCAATCCAATTTTTTTTATATGTGGGAGTTAGTTGGTCTTCTGCAAAAGGAAAATGTTATCGACCTAAAGTGGGTGTATCATATAAAGTATCAACCTGATGGAACTATTTAGAAACATAAAGCTCGGCTAGTGGCAAAAGGATATGCACAACAACATGATGCTGATTTTGAAGGGACATTTTCTCCAGTTGCTCGCTTTGAAGCAGTAAGAACACTCTTAGCTTTTGATGCTCAAGTTTGTTTGTCGATTTACCAGTTGGATGTCAAATCAGTTTTTTTAATGGGGAATTAGAATAGGAAGTATATTGAAACACCCTATACCCTTAACATCACCCATATAAGGATGCGCTACGGTTTATGAAGTGCTTAGGTATAAAGTAACAACACAGAAACTAAAATTCATAAGAAAGAAATATAAAACACAGCGGAAATTTTAAAACAACATTTAATAAAGCAAGTCAAATCACAGTTGTTATTACTGTAACACCCCACCTCCGCTAGGGTCACTCACAAAGGGAATGTACTAGCTTTGGTGGAGCATTATCTAGGTAAACATACACAAAAATATTACAAGACAGAACATATAAAACAGCGGAAGAAGAACCGAATTTCATTGCTTTAAAATCTAGAAAGGTCTAAAGCCTTTTACATCAAAACACTATTAAATCCATTACATCGAAATCTGTCTTGCAATGGTAAAGAAGCATAAAACCATAGTTATAAATCATTCCCCAAGTAAAACAGCAAAGCAAGCCATAGCCAAGAGAGATCCAAGCAGTACATGAAAGAGCCTTGGAGCTTGGTAAGATCCGAACTAAGCTGTATTCCCACCCTGCGAACCTGGGGGGAAACGAAAAAAAAAAGAGGCGAAACAAACTGGGTCAGTCATAAAGACTGAGTAAGTCCTAGTGGCTTTCAGCATAAAACAGGTGAAGATAATATGGCATGAATAAACTGAAAGTAAACATAAGCATGATGACAAGGTAAGCTATAGGCACGATGAATCAAGTATAACATTGCAAGGTTTCAACTAAGTATAACATCGCAAGATTTCTAAACTTCACCATTCCACTATTTTCTTTGATTTCCTATATTCTCTGCACCAACTGTACTAGTACCCCAACCCGTATCATCCTTTCCATGTATACGCACAGTCCCTTGCCGTATATCGTACGGGCTTCATCACGTATTTCTATACTACTTCAACGTAGTGCCACCATTCTTGAAATCGTTTGGACTGCCACCCTTGTTATGTCTAGGTTTCCTTATCATGAACTATCGCGTGTTCAACTAGGATTTATGCCACCTAGGACCACTAGGGATTATGCTACCTATTGAATGTTTTCTAGATTCGTTTAGGGTTTATGCCACCTAGGACCACTAGGGATTATGCTACCTAACGAATTCCACGTAACGATTTATTAATCGATCGGCTCCCTACAAGTCCTAGCTCGTTCATGTGTCTGTGTCATACGGCCCAATCACGAAATGTAGTTACATGTGCTAGGTCCACCATAGGGTGTATCAAGACCTATGGTGCCAACCATCGACACGAATCAAGCACGCACAAATAATCCTACTGATGCCCAATGCCTGCTTTTTCTGCTCCGGAGTGTGTGCACGCCCGCACTCCGTTAGAGCCTACACTGGCGCACCCACACAGCCGTCGTTCTGGTCGCCTACAATCAGCCCAGTAATCATGCCCCACCCTGCCTAGTTCCAGGGTACCGTGATACATCTAGTGGGTTACTGCTGAAAAGGACCGCACAACTAGGATTTCCGTTCAGTAGGTTAAGTATTGTCATTCAAATTCGAGACTTAACCCCATCAGTCTAGCATGTCAAGTTGGTTAAGTGTTGTCATTCAAGTTCGTGACTTAACCCGCCTACGTGTCATGTCAAATTGGCTAAATGTTGTCGTTCAAGTTCATGACTTAGCCCTACGATTCATCTGTCAAGTTGGTTAAGTATATTCAAGCGGTTCATGACTTAACCCTATCAAATCATCGTGTCAAATTGGTTAAGTATATTCAAGTGGCTCATGATTTAACCCTATCAAATCATCTTGTCAAATTGGTTAAGTATATTCAAGCGGTTCATGACTTAACTCTATCAAATCATCATGTCAAATTGGTTAAGTATATTCAAGTGGTTCATGACTTAACCCTATCAAATCATCGTGTCCAATTGGTTAAGTATATTCAAGTGGTTCATGAATTAACCCTATCAAATCATCGTGTCAAATTGGTTAAGTATATTCAAGTGGTTCATGAATTAACCCTGTCAAATCATCGTGTCAAATTGGTTAAGTATATTCAAGCGGTTCATGACTTAACTCTATCAAATCATCATGTCAAATTGGTTAAGTATATTCAAGTGGTTCATGACTTAACCCTATCAAATCATCGTGTCCAATTGGTTAAGTATATTCAAGCGGTTCATGGCATAACTCTATCAAATCATCGTGTCAAATTGGTTAAGTATATTCAAATGGTTCATTACTTAACCCTATCAAATCATTGTGTCCAATTGGTTAAGTATTTCAAGTAATTCATGGCTTAACCCGCCCACGTATCATGTAAAGTTGGTTAAGTATTATCTATATGTTCAAGTTGACTTAACCCTGCCACGTGTCATGTTATATTGGTTAAGTGTCATTAGTCTAGTCATATTACTTAACCCACCCACTGGTCTGATTAACTTTTACGTTGGTTAAGCCTACACTTGTGAGTTTTACATGTTCTTAACTCATACTGGTTAGGTCCACATTTACATGTCAAATTTCCATGTTATCCCACCTAACCCTCTAACCATACCCACGTCTTATTATGGTTAGTATTCCTTAATTCATTCATTATGACGAACGAATCATGACCTCTCACAATAGACCGTGCACTTTGTGGCCACTGGATTTGTCGGGCGGTTCTGGGCATATTTACACCACAAACTGAGTCTAACCTCGTGTCATAAATCGTTACGCCTACAATTCGACCTTTGACCTCTCACATTAGACTGACACTTTGTGTCTACTGGATTTGCCAGGCGGTTCTGGGCAGATTTACACCACAAACTGAGTCTAACCTCGTGTCAAAGGTTCATTAATGGTCGTATTACCCTCAAAACCCCAATGTCAGTTCACGTGTTTAACATATAGAAATGTTCATATTCGTGTTCAAGTCAATTATCCAATACACAGTCATTTTCATGTTTCAAATTCCCAACATTACATATTAATAAACATATGCCCAAGTTCCAAAATTACATGCCAATTTATATATATATATATATGGATATGTATACCCAATTCTAGTCAGTTTACATATGTCCGATTCTTGCCTATTTACATGTATGCCAAGTTTATGCTATTTCACCCATATCGAGTTCTAGCCAAAATTGCATGTATCATGCGCAAATAAACCTAAATCATGATTCATGATGTAGTTATCCCAAATTGTAATCTTTTTATTACAACACAAGCCAACTACCCAAGTACATAATACATATTTATGCCAATTATCAAATTTACAATCGCTTTTATATTCAAATCCCCAATTCTACATATGCCCAATCGTAAGCCAAATCTTTTGATTTAATTTACATAGGCCCGAACTCATGGTTTAATTTACATACCAAATTACATACATATTATATATACCAAATCTCATGTTACATTACGTAGATCCTATTTGTGCCAAATTCCATGTATATAATATTTATGCAAATTTGTTCATAACAAGATTATACCAAAATTTACAGATCAAGTCCAAACTTGCAAATACAATGATAATATCCAATTTCATGTTGCCTATTATTACATCATGTTCATATAGGCAATAATCCCATAATTCCCTCGTATACATATCGTACACAAATCGCGATTTTAGGCCAAGGTCCGAAATTGACCAAGGTTCATGAAAAGAAAATAAATTGGGGGAGATAGAAATTGAATAAAAATGAGATCAGAGGAAAACATCATCATAGGCATAAATATTACAACTTGATGATAACGTCATCACAAATTAAGAAAACTGCTAAATAGATCATAAACTTGTCATGAACATAAAGATAGCCAAGTCCCAAATAGAAGATTCAAGGAGCAACAGAAATAGATCAGAATCGATAAACATACTTAGATCCAATTCCACTTTATTTCATGTCCATATTATAATTAAATGTTTAAATCTAAAAACAACTAGAACTTACAGAGCATGGCTAGTGAATTAGGAACTGAATTTGTTGTAAAAATGTTGCGGCGTTGTTGATTTATTGTCTTGAATCATTGTACAAGCTTTAATCTTCGAATTGGATTGAGTTTGAATGCTTGTTCTTTAATTTGGGGGCGGCGGCCATGGTTCAAGAGGGAGTCCAGCAGCATAATAGTGTAAGAATGGTTTGATATGAATTAGGTTAGGTCTAAGGGTGTTTTTATAGGTGTAGCAACTAGTTTAGGCCCTTAGATTAACCCTAGAATCAATCCAGACCATCAAAACATGTCTCAGGCTTCAAAAATGAGTTCTGGGTCAAACCAGGCCGACCAGGTCGACCTGTAAGGTGGGGGGGTCGACACTATGGTCGACCTGGGGGGTAGGTCGACCCTATGGTCGACCTGGGGGGGTAGGTCGACCCTATGGTCGACCCCCTGGTCCAGTGCTGCTTGAAAACTGCTGAAACTTGTACAGGCCATAACTTCTTCATCCGGACTCCGATTTTCGAAAACTCGGACTTTATTTCATGTAAAATTTCGAGACGAACGCAATGGCGTAACCCGTTTCCCCTGATTCTGATTTTAAAATTTAATTCTGCCTTAATTTCTTGTTTTAACATGTTATAAAAATACGGGTTGTTACATTCTCCCCTCCTTAAAGGATTTCGTCCCCGAAATCTTCAAGTTAAGAAGAATGTGTCCTACCATCCAATCATCCATCTACTCAATCATCAATCACAGGCATCCATTGTCCTTAAGAGATTTCTAATGCTGTATGAACATATGCAGAAAGTGTGTGTATATGTTCCTTACCTAATGCAAATGATCAGGCCTGATTGATCTTCTTAATGCAAAATATGTTTAGTGCAATGAGTCCAACATGTATGCAAATAGTCCTAGTCACATAAACACTATATGTGTGCACAAACATCCATCCATATGCATCATCCATATGATAACACATTCAATTTCATCCATAAACAAGTATAAACACTCATGCATATGCAATATGAAAATGTGTCTGAGCCGATCTAGTGCCTAATGTGTGTTATGCAACCACGAGCAACCACTTGCGACCACTTGCAACCATCAATCATAACATGTCTCAAACACATGTTTCACCCAATTGTTCCTACCTAAAGATATAGCCGAATGATAGAAGCAAGTAAAAACTTTGTGCCCATTAGGCAATGTCAAAGCTGGAAATATACGTCACATATATACTGAATAGGAGGAGAACTCCCTAAGCACCAGCCCATATCCTATAAAACCCAAAAAGTTTAGTCAACCCAACGGACACCCTCAAGCCCTAACATGTATTACAACCAGATGAGTCATACTCCTTATGGGGTTTGCAACCGAAATAAGATTGAGAATAGAACCGAGAGGATATACATAAAAGATAGCATGCAAGTAAGCTCTACAGGAAAAGAGGGATCAAGGATATACTCTTAAAAAGAGATATGATGCGCGTATCTAGTCTTCAATCTTCTAAGTCGTATTTCCTTGAGCTTAACTCCATTGTGCTTTGACCGTCTTTAACTTCACAATTTCGTAGTTCCTTAATTCTTGTTCCCAAAATATGAGTTGGAACTCATTCTACTGTCACCTCTCGTTCCACTTTCGCTTGTTCTCTTTCTAGTATACCCATAACTGCGTACTCATGGTTTCATGCAAGCTCTCCAAAATTCACTAGTGAATCTTGGATCTCGTTTATAGGGTATTCCACGCAGAAGGATTATCTCTTGCAAATAAACAGATGTCAACCATGTTGCCAAATGTACTTACTAAGGTGATTTCCTATAACTCATGCATAAGAGAAATGAACCATCCACCTTAGTGGCGAACACTACTCAGGATCAATAGATGTATCAAGAGATTCTAGGTAACTAAGCATGGCAGAACCCTAAGGGTTACACTAGACTTCGAGGGCATTACCAAGGCAAGTCAAGAGTCTAACTACCATGGAACTAGTACAAACAAGTCATGAATATACACTTAGCATAGACATTCTCAAATCCAAACAAGTCATGAATAAATGAGCCGATTACCCAATAGGATTTGAGACACAAAAATGGGATCCTTTACTTCGCTAGTACTAAGGTGCAGAGACTCAACTATCGAAGCGGAATTAAAAGGATGCGATGAACAAAAACAAAGTTCTAACGGGATGAAACTAAACCTTCAACAGAAACATTACCACCTCTCTTAGGTATGCTAGTAGTGAGGGCATACAATTGCCCTCTCGACGATCTTGTTCTTTGCCCTTGTCCTTGTCCTATGATACTTAGCTACATGTCCCTTTTTACCATACCAACAATGTTCTTTCTTGTCATGGGTTTTATTATTCTTTGACCTCTTCCCTTTTCACTTTTTTCCTCTTCGTGGATTAAGCTATATCAACAAGTTTCTCATCCTTAGACTTGTGTTCTTTATCCTCGTTCCTACTATCCTTGTATAACTTGTTGAAAAGTTTCTCGAAAGCTACTTCCATCGCATGGCAACCCTACAAAGCTTGAGATAAGATTGGTCGCAAGTAAAACTACTGCGGCTACAGATGGAGGTTGGACACTACTTTGCCCTCCGACATGTGTCGCACGCCTACAAACTATGGTGAAAAAGAAAGGGAGAAGAGACTCAAGGAGAGAATCAAAAGATAGTGCATATGGCTTTGGAGAATAGCCTTTAAATAAAACAAGATTTTTCTTGAAAAATGCTTCTTTGTAACCAATTTTGAAAATAATTTCAGAAGGTTTTATAAAATTTTGCCCAGTCTGGTAACCTTATGCTCTAATACCAAATGTAACACCCCACCTCCGCTAGGGTCAATTACAAAGGGAATGCACTAGCTTTGGTGGAACATTATCTAGGTAAACATACACAGAAATATTACAAGACAGAACATATAAAACAGCGAAAGAAGAACCAAATTTCATTGCTTTAAAATCTAGAAAGGTCTAAAGCCTTTTACATCAAAACACTATTAAATCCATTACATCGAAATCTGTCTTGCAATGGTAAAGAAGCATAAAACCATAGTTATAAATCATTCCCCAAGTAAAACAGCAAAGCAAGCCATAGCCAAGAGAGATCCAAGCAGTACATGAAAGAGCCTTGGAGCTTGGTAAGATCCGAACTAAGCTGTATTCCCACCCTGTGAACCTGGGGGGGGGGGGGGAAACGAAAGAAAAAGAGGCGAAACAAACTAGGTCAGTCATAAAGACTGAGTAAGTCCAAGTGGCTTTCAACATAAAACAGGTGAAGATAATATGGCATGAATAAACTGAAAGTAAACATAAGCATGATGACAAGGTAAGCTATAGGCACGATGAATCAAGTATAACATTGCAAGGTTTCTACTAAGTATAACATCGCAAGATTTCTAAGCTTCACCATTCCACTATTTTCTTTGATTTCCTATATTCTCTGCACCAACTGTACTAGTACCCCAACTCGTATCATCATTTCCATGTATACGTACAGTCCCTTGCCGTATATCGTACGGGCTTCATCACGTATTTCTATACTACTTCAACGTAGTGCCACCATTCTTGAAATCGTTTGGACTGCCACCCTTGTTCTGTCTAGGTTTCCTTATCATGAACTATTGCGTGTTCAACTAGGATTTATGCCACCTAGGACCACTAGGGATTATGCTACCTATTGAACGTTTTCTAGATTCGTTTAGGGTTTATGCCACCTAGGACCACTAAGGATTATGCAACCTAACGAATTCCACGTAACGATTTATTAATCGATCGGCCCCCTACAAGTCCTAGCTCGTTCATGTGTCTGTGTCATACGGCCCAATCACGAAATGTAGTTACATGTGCTAGGTCCACCATAGGGTGTATCAAGCCCTATGGTGCCAACCATCGACACGAATCAAGCACGCACAGATAATCCTACTGATGCCCAATGCCTGCTTTTTCTGCTCCGGAGTGTGTGCACGCCCGCACTCCATTAGAACCTACACTGGCGCACCCACACAGCCGTCGTTTTGGTCGCTTACAAGCAGCCCAATTATCGTGCCCCACCCTGCCTAGTTCCAGGGTACCGTGATACTTCTAGTGGGTTACTGCTGAAAAGGACCGCGCAACTAGGATTTCCGTTCAGTAGGTTAAGTGTTGTCATTTAAATTCGAGACTTAACCCCATCAGTCTAGCATGTCAAGTTGGTTAAGTGTTGTCATTCAAGTTCGTGACTTAACCCGCCTACGTGTCATGTCAAATTGGCTAAGTGTTGTCGTTCAAGTTCATGACTTAGCCCTATGAATCATCTGTCAAGTTGGTTAAGTATATTCAAGCGGTTCATGACTTAACCCTATCAAATCATCGTGTCAAATTGGTTAAGTATATTCAAGTGGTTCATGACTTAACCCTATCAAATCTTCGTGTCAAATTGGTTAAGTATATTCAAGCGGTTCATGACTTAACTCTATCAAATCATCATGTCAAATTGGTTAAGTATATTTAAGTGGTTCATGACTTAACCCTATCAAATCATCGTGTCCAATTGGTTAAGTATATTCAAGTGGTTCATGACTTAACCCTATCAAATCATCGTGTCAAATTGGTTAAGTATATTCAAGCGGTTCATGACTTAACTCTATCAAATCATCATGTCAAATTGGTTAAGTATATTCAAGTGGTTCATGACTTAACCCTATCAAATCATTGTGTCCAATTGGTTAAGTATATTCAAGCGGTACATGACTTAACTCTATCAAATCATCGTGTCAAATTGGTTAAGTATATTCAAATGGTTCATGACTTAACCCTATCAAATCATCGTGTCCAATTGGTTAAGTATTTCAAGTAATTCATGGCTTAACCCGCCCACGTATCATGTAAAGTTGGTTAAGTATTATCTATATGTTCAAGTTGACTTAACCCTGCCACGTGTCATGTTATATTGGTTAACTGTCATTAGTCTAGTCATATTACTTAACCCACCCACTGGTCTGATTAACTGTTACGTTGGTTAAGCCTACACTTGTGAGTTTTACATGTTCTTAACTCATACCGGTTAGGTCCACATTTACATGTCAAATTTCCATGTTATCCCACCTAACCCTCTAACCATACCCACGTCTTATTATGGTTAGTATTCCTTAATTCATTCATTATGACGAACGAATCATGACCTCTCACATTAGACCGTGCACTTAGTGGCCACTTGATTTGCCGGGCGGTTCCGGGCAGATTTACACCGCAAACTGAGTCTAACCTCGTGTCATAAATCTTTACGCCTACAATTCGACCTTTGACCTCTCACATTAGACTGACACTTTGTGGCTACTGGATTTGCCGGGCGGTTCCGGGCAGATTTACACCACAAACTGAGTCTAACCTCGTGTCAAAGGGTCATTAATGGTCGTATTACCCCCAAAACCCCAATGTCAGTTCACGTGTTTAACATATAGAAATGTTCATGTTCGTGTTCAAGTCAATTATCCAATACACAGTCATTTTCATGTTTCAAATTCCCAACTTTACATATTAATAAACATATGCCCAAGTTACAAAATTACATGCCAATATATATATATATATATATATATATATATATATATATGGATATATATATATATACCCAATTCTAGTTAGTTTACATATGTCCAATTCTTGCCTATTTACATGTATGCCAAATTTATGCTATTTCACCCATATCAAGTTCTAGCCAAAATTGCATGTATCATGCCCAAATAAACCCAAATCATGATTCATGATGTAGTTATCCCGAATTGTAATCTTTTTATTACAACACACGCCAACTACCCAAGTACATAATACGTATTTATGCCAATTATCAAATTTACAATCGCTTTTATATTCAAATCCCCAATTCTACATATGCCCAATCGTAAGCCAAATCTTTTGATTTAATTTACATAGGCCCGAACTCGTGGTTTAATTTACATGCCAAATTACATACATGTTATATATACCAAATCTCATGTTACATTAGGTAGATCCTATTTGTGCCAAATTCCATGTATATAATATTTATGCAAATTTGTTCATAACAAGATTATACCAAAATTTACAGATCAAGTCCAAACTTGCAAATACAATGATAATATCCAATTTCATGTTGCCAATTATTACATCATGTTCATATAGGCAATAATCCCATAATTCCCTCGTATACATATCGTACGCAAATCGCGATTTTAGGCCAAGGTCCGAAATTGACCAAGGTTCATGAAAAGAAAATAAATTGGGGGAGATAGAAATTGAATAAAAATGAGATCAAAGGAAAACATCATCATAGGCATAAATATTACAACTTGATGATAACATCATCACAAATCAAGAAAACTGCTGAATATATCATAAACTTGTCATGAACATAAAGATAGACAAGTCCCAAAACAGAAGATTCAAGGAGCAACAGAAATAGATCAGAATCGATAAACATACTTAGATCCAATTCCACTTTATTTCATGTCCATATTATAATTAAATGTTTAAATCTAAAAACAACTAGAACTTACAGAGCATTGCTAGTGAATTAGGAACTGAATTTGTTGTAAAAATGTTGCGGCGTTGTTGATTTATTATCTTGAATCATTGTACAAGCTTTAATCTTCGAATTGGATTGAGTTTGAATGCTTGTTCTTTAATTTGGGGGCGGCGGCCATGGTTCAAGAGGGAGTTCAGCAGCATAATAGTGTAAGAATGATTTGATATGAATTAGGTTAGGTCTAAGGGTGTTTTTATAGGTGTAGCAACTAGTTTAGGCCCTTAGATTAACCCTAGAATTAATCCGGACCATCAAAACATGTCTCAGGCTTCAAAAATGAGTTCTGGGTCAAACCAGGCCGACCAGGTCGACCTGTAAGGTGGGGGGGTCGACACTATGGTTGACCTGGGGGGTAGGTCGACCCTATGGTCGACCTGGGGGGGGGGGGGGGGGGTAGGTCGAACCTATGGTCGACCCCTTGGTCCAGTGCTGCCTGAAAACTGCTGAAACTTGTACAGGCCATAACTTCTTCATCCGGACTCCGATTTTCGAAAACTCGGACTCTATTTCATGTAAAATTTCGAGAAGAACGCAATGGCGTAACCCGTTTCTCCTGATTCTGATTTTAAAATTTAATTCTGCCTTGATATCTTGTTTTAACATGTTATAAAAATACGGGTTGTTACAATTACATTTCCAAAGAACCAAATAGTCATCAACACAAAAACAAATACAGTGTCTTGTGGAAAACCATAATATCATAGTACATAAGTAAAACCATCAATCTCAATTCAACAGAACATCCAAAAAATGACACTACAACAAAATATAATATTAATAACGCTAATTAATAAAACGTTATTCTAAAGTGTTATTATTTACCTTTTAACTAGTTGATTTTATTTTGACCGTATCACTGTGTAATGCTTTCCTCGTAGATTATTCAGTGGTCTCCCACACTTCCGTACGTATAATGCTCTCCTACGAAATTTTCATGCTCTCCCTCCAAACTTCACAAATTATCCTCTCTCTCTCTCTCTCCCTCCAAACCCATTTTCTCCTCCTCCAAAATCATTTCGTCTCACAAAGAATCAGTGCTTCAATCTCCTCCCCCGATCAAAGGAAGAAAGCACCTTCCATCTCCAATCTCCTCGACCAATCTGCCGAAGCTAGGGCAGGTTCGCGCGTTTTGGATATAATCTTCGATTTGGGTTTTGGTAAGTGATTCCATATTAATTTAGTCGATATTATCTGTAAATTCCTTATTTTTATTTTTGGGAATGTATCATATACCATCTTTTATCTATTTGAATATCTACCTCGGCTAATTTTATAAATTTATCTATATATTATTTAGCTTTTTTAGGCAATCGCATTTTGATGTGTAACCGAGACAAGCCAAGCTTTAATTCGTTTTCAAAACTCTTGTACACAAAGAAAATAAGCCTTTGAATGATATGGACATTCGTTATATGGAATATCTAAGATGGAGGTTAATTCAGTTGTGGAAATCTGAAGTACCAACCTGTTGGATGCATTTGAGTTTAAAAAATTATAATCTAATTGTGTTTGAGTGCTTAAATCATCACATGAGAGGATGAAAAGACTGATTTTGCTGTCATGATGCCACAACTAGACCTATTTAATTCAATTTCTACTCGAAGACCTTTTCATAAAACGACATGTGAGAACATTTGTGAGTTTTTCATTCTAGATGTAAAAACCAGATTGGTGTGTTACTGAGTTGATCCTTTGGACTAAATTTTTATTCTATGTCCTGTCTATTGATTTATTTTTTGGTGCATTCTTTCCAAACTGACAGGGCTAACGTGTGAAATACTTAATCCACGGCTTCAATTAGAAAGGGGCCTCAGTAAGCTTGGTGTAGGTCTCTCCTGTGCAGGAGATGTCACTAGAAAACACTGGAAGAAATTAATCTGGGTAAGTAGTTACGTTGCAGGTCGTGCAATCTAAGAATATTTATGTGCTTAATCATGATGTCTGCTGTTATAGGTCCTATTATTCGGTCACATGATAATGTTAATTGCCGTGTGAACTTATAGTAGTTGGGTGATTATGCTTGTTCAAAAGCTTACTGTAGTTAAAATTTTTGCCTTAACCTTGTGCGTTTTCTGTTATTTGCATTCTCTATTGCAATATTATTTGAAAATCATTCACACACTACACTTCAATATTCAAGTTATTTATCACACCTTCATGTTTATTGTTTTAGCATGTAGTTGCTCTTTCTTACAAATTTCCATGCAATTAATTACATATTCACGTCTGGTGTTATTGAAATATTACTTCTAAGCATCTTCTTATGGTCTATGCTTATTGGTATTCCTGAAAATTTCTAATATATCTAAGCAAAATCTCGCCAAAATGTGTTTTTTTCCATATATGGTTGGCCTAACTATTTTTGGTTCTCTCTCGAATTGTTCTACAGGTTATACCTATATATTATAATTCAAAAATTTTAATTCCATTCCTGTTGTTTCTTCCACATATGAAACTATTAACTTAATCTTATAGTATTAATTTTTGGTTGTGCCGAGCTAATTTGTATACCAATTCCTTATACATCAATTAAGATAATAAATCATGCATGCTAACATTGCATACTGTTTATTTCACTGTTGACCTCTACTGAAATATTCTGTTTTGGAGATCTGTCTTATGTGAATTCGGGTATGCTCAAATCTATGGACTTTAAACTGTCACAAGTATCTTAAGATAGGACAATTTCAATAAGCTTAAGTTGTCAGTATATGATATGATATTTAATTCCAATTATATAACTACATTTTATTGCCTGATTTAGGAGACAACAATATAAATAAATGCAATATGTGAATTTTATAAGCGCTAAGTGGTTCAGTAAAATTATGTGTTTTAATTTGATTTCTTCCAATCTGGTTTTCAAGTTCTCCTTAGTCATCGCTTGACTAAATCTGATAATCGTAATTACTTATCGTTTCTAAAATGACATTTAACAAAAATAAACTTTATTATTATTCTTCCTAAAATAGTAATTATAGAGGGAACTGAATAATGTGTACCAATTATCACATAGGAAATTGTTGAATGTTTATTTTTAGGACTCATTTGATGAACCGTTTAGTTGATGATGGACCAAATTTGAGGAAGATGGACCAAATCTGAGAAGGGTGGTTTAGGTATGTATTACATATATACACTACTTTATGGAATTTTTTTATGTTTCTTATAGTATAAAATCTGCTAAATCAGAGTACATTAAAAAATAGCTTAAAAAGGAATGGTTACACAGTGAGTTGAATTTGCAATTTTTTTGCCATAATTACCATTTAACATGTTATAATCTTACATGCCATAAGGAAACAATTGTAATATTTGTTAATAAAATTTTGGACATTGACAATTATAACTTCCTGTTTATGGGAAATAATGCAATTAGGTTTGCATTCTGTGGTACAAATATACATTTTTTATGTGTATTTGTCTGCCTGGACGGTTACATGATGTCTACCAGCCTCAATTTCCTAAATGTCACTCTTTATTTTCTATTTAACTTCCTATTACTACTTCTTTGTAAAATATAGCCCAATCCTGTAAATAATTACCACCAACAGAAGTTCTTTCTTTCTTTTTCCCTTTTTTGTTTCAAAATTACATATTCACTTTAGAAGCAACTAAAATATAATACCCGCTCCATTAGCTTCAGATTATTTCTCTTATTTCCCTAATTGGGAATTATAAAATTTTAAGCATCTGCTTATGGTTCATGCTTTTTCCTGAATTTAGAAATATTACTATAGCTTACTAAACAGTATGTTCTATGACAATTACTTCCTACAAATATGTAGCTTCCTTTTTGTCAACAAAATTATGCTACTTCATATTTTAGAAAATTCAAAACTATTTGAGAAAAAACATACAAAACATGTTGTTTTTCCGTATATATTTAGTCCATCCATTCCAGTTCTATCTGGAATTATTATGGAAGTTAATTTTTGTATCTATATAGAACAATTTGGAAATCTAAATTTATGTTCTGTTATATCTTTCAAATGCAGAAATATTATACTTAATTTTGGAGGATCAGATTTTGGTAGTGCATAGCAGACAGTATACTAACTACTTATACATCAGTTAAGGTTATAAAACATGCGTGTTAATGTTCAATACTATTCGTTTATTTGCTAACCTCTGGTGAAATATTCTATTTTGGAGATTTATTTTGTGAAAAAAGGTTTTGCTTGCATCTGTCAACTTTAAACTATCCCAAATATCTGCAGATAGGACAATATCAATATGCTTAAGTTGTAAGTGTATAATTGGATGTTTTATTCGAACTTACATAACAACATCTTATTGCTTAGTTCGTGAGGCAATAACATAAACAAATTGAAATAAATGAATTTTGTAAGGCCTGCATGTTTTAGACATGCCTTACCATTTCTATTCGATTTACTACTGTATGTATTTATTTTAACAAAATTTCTTCAAACTAATTTGCAAATTCACCCTGGTCATTGCTTAATTGGATCGGGTAATAATTATTTATTGTTCCCAAAAGTGGCATTTAACATATATAACCTTATTGTCATTTTTTAGGAAACTGTAATTGTCGAGGGAAGTGAATAATGTATTAATGTTAATCAATCATCATTGATGAATTTGTTGAATGATTATTTTTAGGACTTATTTGATGAACCATTTGGTTGGGGCTGGGTAAATGTCCTAGAAAAAAGGTTTCAAGGTATATATTTAATGTGTACATGCAGTTATGGATATTTTTAATGTTTCTTATAATTTAAAATTTGCTAAATTAGAGTATATTAAAGGAATAACTTAAAAAAGAAATGGTTAAATAATGAGTTAAACTTGCAATTTGTTTTTGGACATAGTTATTACTGTACATGTTTTATTACATGCTTGAAGCAAAAGGGTTGCAGTATTTGTTAATACAATTCTGAATATTGACGGTAATAATTTAAAATTTATTGGAAATAATGCAATTACTTTTGCATTTTGTGTACTCTTATATATGGGTAATTGAGGCTAATGGTCATTTATGTAACCAAATAAATAGGTAAATACTCCTTTATTAATACATTTAATTCCATTGTTTTAAACATTCTCCCTCTGTCAAATTTATGTTGTTTCCTGTAGTATTTTTCTTTTATATTTTTTGCAATTTTTTCAGTCTTGTCCATGTTTATCAAGCAAAACGTTAATATTATGCACCATTATTTGCAATTGATATATTGTTGTTATAAACTAAATTTCTTGATTACCATTTTGGGATCTGTATAATTCTCATATGAGCTAAGATTAGAGTGTAGAAAGTGAAATATATATATGTTTGGTGTATCATATATCATATTTGCAATTAGCTGACTAAATATTTGCAGATGAAAAAATGGGGCATCCTCTTGCCTTGGCTAAGAATTTAAATAGTGAAATTGAAAGAGGCACAAAAGTACAAAAGTTGAACAATGATGACTGGGTGGATCTCAATCAAACAAACAAAAAGCAGAAGAATCCAAATAAGGCAATGAGGACGATGATGCAGAGGCAGAGTGAAGAATTGTGTCACCTGGAACACTTGCATTGATGTGTGATAATGAAGACACAGCATTCATTGCTTCTAGGCTGTTGACCAGTTCGACGAGATATTAGGTGAGCTTGTTAGAGCTACACCGTTATTAGGTAAGTCATAATTTCTTGTTAGATTGCTTGTTGAAGGAGATATTAGGTGAGCTTGTTAGATTGGTTGTTGAAGGAGGCATAAACAAACAAAATGCTGAAAATTTATGGGAAGCCGCATCTGAAATTAGCTACAAACTCTATAAAAAGAGCGATTTTGTTGAACCTAGTATCCCTGATCTCATTGCCTATCTTTTGAGAAAGGTAGAATACAAATTTGAAAAATTAGGTTGTAGACGTTAGCTATACAAATCTAAAGGTGTTAACATATGTGTTTTTGATTTCAGATTGGACTGTTTCCTGATGTTTTGGAGAGGCAAGTAGCACGCCACTTTGAGAAAGGCGACCAAGTGAGCATTTTTAAATTAAGTGACTGTTATAACTATTAGCCACTGTTTCTGATTAGAACCATTTTTATTATTCTTACTGCGTTTGTAGCAATAAAACTGTCTCCGCACCCTACCGTGTAGTAACAGTACTTGTCCGTTTCTGCACAAATTCACATCTTCGTTTGTACTTTTGAACAATTCAGTACATTTAGAGGAGTGTGCGTTCGCATGAATGCTTCTTTATATGGGGTTGGGTTTGAACATGAGTACTACTGCAGCAAAAATCTTCTCTTTTCTTTGTCACTCTGTGAAAGGTATCTGCATTGGTAACCGGAGAATTCTACACGCGAAATCATTTCCCTTGATTCAGCCGACCCTTTGTGTTCAATGCAGAAGTTTTGCTAAAATTCATAAATTAATGTTTGATTACTTATTAATGCATGCACGGTTGAATTTAATTTAACTTTATTGGTAGGCTTTTGCATGTGTGCTGTAATATAATATAATATAAAAGTTACCAAAATGACAGTTACATTTTCTAGGTGTGTTACATGATGTTAAGTTATGTCATAACGATATATTAAGTTCTTTCCATGGCCGTTGAGTAACCGTGGATTCAACAGTATTGTAAATAGATTTATTGTTGCACCACCTCTCCATATATAAGTACTATTAAACATCTTTGCATTATGTCCTAATATTTGAGTCAAAAGAGTTGCTTTAAGCAAGAACAATGGATGAGAATTTGACTGTTCCAATAAAGTTGCAGTTTTTATTCAAATTAAGGAGGCATATGTATTATACCACATTTGGTTCAGTGTGTTATAACATATAAGTCATTCCTCAAATGCTTGTTGAATAATTATACTGTCCTAGGGTTGGACAAAAGCACGAACCTAAAGATGCCGCTCTAGGTGCTATAAAATCGCCATGGTGGACCTTGAGTTGTAGATATCATGTAACAGCAATATTCACATGTTGTTTATTCTCATTTTCATACCACTGGCATTACATTATTTGAATGCAAAAAAATGAGCGTAGACATTGAATTAAAAGATTATAACCAATCAGGAAGTTGCTGAGATTGCATAGTGGGATGACGAACAAGTAGAGTTCATAAAGGAGAAAGTATCGGAAGAGGGAAAACGTGAAGATTTGAGTAAGGAAAAGCAACCTGAACAAGTGGGTTTTTTCCCCTTTTTTTTGACGCAATGCATTTTTTATTTGTTCTTTTTTGACACAATATTAAGATAGCAGTCAGTTCTTATCCCCACAGACTTCTGCGCATCCACTCCATTACTGCGACCTACGTCTGTCGTTTATTTTCCCTAGCCGAGAAACCTTCGTTTCATCATTCCACTTCAATGATGGTACGTTTTAGTTCTTTTTGTTACACGAATTTGTGAGCTTTTAGTGTTCCATAGCAGAATTTAACACACCGTTGGAATTTCGATTTGCTCTATTATCAGTTTTTTTTTTTAAGTTTTCCATGATACAGATCATACTTCTATATGATTCAACCTAGCAATTAACATTATAGTTTTAGAAAGCATTTGCATGATAGTTTTAACTTTTATGCAAAGTTGTACATGCAAATTAAATAATTATATGCTTAAATGGACCCAATTGTTTTCTGGATTCTTTATTGGGTCTTTCAAATTAGGACCAACCCGAAGGATGAGTATGAATGGGAGGGGTGGAGTCGGTCATGTGTACATTCATGTTTTGCTTATGATATTTCTAGGAACTAGAGACAGATTAATCTCTCCAATGATCAAAGTATGCTTTTTATTTATTTATTTATTATTTTTTTAGGGTGTGGTTATGCAAATTCAGTTTTCTACTTGGATATGTTGGGAACTAATTATTCATGGTATATTTTCTGAAATTTGTTGAAGATTTTACCTTTTTTTTTGCAAGGCGAAACTTTTACCTTTCTTATTAAAAAAAGGTATATTCCTATATATTTACGAGATAAGTGATACAATGTTAACATGTTGTATATATATGATTTACTACAAGATCTCCTTCCTAGAATCGTCATTTCATTGATTTGCATTGTTCGAATACCTACTGTATTCCCCACAACCTATTGTATTCTGTCAGACTCATCTATAACATATAGGCTGAGGACTGAGGATTAAGAATAAAATATCAAATTGCATAGAAACTAATCAGAAAAGCATATACAAGATTAGATAGTAGGTTGCCAGCATTTGCAAATTACATTGCAGACATTGAGGATGAGACTTTGGAGGCATATTTTACTCTTTGGGTTTCATGGGAATAGTGTTGTGTGCATTACAGGTTTAGTAGGTTAATGTGAAAGAGGTTGTTATAATCTGGCTAGCAAAAACATACGCATCAGAAATATGACTACATGTTATAATATGTCCTGACTACTGTGTGTTATTTGGCTGTTCAATTTAAAATAAAATAAAATTTCATTGTTTTCTTATTTCATCTTATGAATTTTTTTATTTCTGCAAACATACTTATTTGAAAACAAGGTCTTTTGTACATAAGTGGATCAGATCTTTTTGAAAACAGGTGATTGCATAGTATCCATGGATTATTTTATGGAAAAAGAAAGGCTTTGAGCAGTTGAAGTTCTTAGTGATGCATTTGGTACTTGTAAACTTTAAATATGAACTACGTTATCTTTTGTGTATTCAAATTGACATCAATATGGAGTCAAGAACATATGTATTGAATTTGGTAACTCATGGATTGAAATTATTTTTTGTTAGTTGATACTATTTTGTTATCATGAATATTATGCTTTTTCTTTACCTACAATGCTCTTTAAATTGTTATGAAAATTCATTTTGATTGTTATTGTTAAAATGTATGAGCTGTAAATGGATTTAGCAATACAATAACATGTTGATTTAATAACGTCATATAGCCGTTATCGAATATGTATGTTATAGCGGCCATACTATGTTATAAAGATTTTCACTTTATTGAGATTTAGATGTATTATAGCGGCGATGATGAGCTATTGTATTTAAGTAATACAGCAGAAAATTTGTGCTATAAAATTATGCTTTTTCATAACGGTTGTTTTTGCGTAATAAATATTCAGCAGTTTTTTTATAACATGTCGATATATAACGTTTATCGAACCGCTATAGTATTCATTAATAGCGGCTATATGCCGCTATAAAAGACAATTTCTGTTGTAGTGTGAGAAGTAAACGAATACATGAGTCTGAAATGAGTCTAAATCCAAGCTGAATAGAAAAATCAAGAATCACTGCATAGACCCTCCACCCTGTGAACTTTGGAGGAGGAAGGAAGAGAGAAGGAGAAAAACAAACTAAGTCAGACCTATGTCTGCTGAGTTCTAGTAATTTGTAGCATGAGCATAAATTAAGGAAGCATTAGATAGATAAACAATTTTAAGGACATAAGACATAAAGGTATAAAGACAATAAACAAAGTTAAGCACGAACAAAAATTGGCTTCACATTCATATCCAAGATTGTTGCACTAACTTACCAAATATACAACAATTAGGCTTACCTAGTTTATACCCATCGATCGACTCCTATAACCACAATGTGATAATCTATGCCAGCTTTGGAACTCGTAATTATCAAACTCGAGCCCATCAACTAAAAGGACATAGTCATTTATCACAAGCATTACAATGGCTTATTTTCCCCAATCGGCCTGATGCACGCTCATCCTCCCACCGGAATGCGCCCATACCCACCTCGCTTGGACCGCTTACTATCTAGTGCAGTAAAGCATGGCCTCGCCTCTACCTAGTGTGATATCTCTATAAATTATAATAAGGATACTGCCTGATACGGGTCCCTAACCAAATAAGCAATTGACACAAGTCACCCCTAAATGTGGTCCCTATTTAATTTTCTATTAGGCCACTTATTTCCCCAGTCAACCCCATGCTGCCGGAATGGACTTAAACTACGAGCCACTTGTTTTCCCAAATTAGCCATGCGCTGCAGGAACGAATTCCCATTACAATATTATTACTTTATTAAGCATTTTATTTTCCTTAATTGGCCGCTCGCTGCCAGAACAGAACTGAACTACGAACCACTTATTTTCCCTCATCAGCCCCACGTTGTTGGAACAAAATCCATTATCTTAGCTTATTGATTTTATCTTTAATTTAAGTTAACATAATTTAAGTTTATTAATAATCCCAATAAAACATCATGTTCTATTCCTATGTTATATTAAGCATTCCTAATTAATGTTATCATTTTATACAACCCAAACCCATATTACTTAATGTCCAACTAAGTTACATATTCTAGTTTGTATGTTCTCCAATTACATATTAAGTTTTATCCCTAATTTATAGTCCAATACTGAATTTAATATTTAATTAGTTCTAACACACCCAACTATTTCTTTTTATTCAGTTTCAATATTTGTTCGATTTTAATGCAAAATTATGATAAAGGCCTAGGCTCTCTTTAGGCCTAGACTAAGCACTAAAATAAAAAAGGAAATGGTCTAGGCTACTCGCAAGGCCTAGACTCAAAAATAAACAAAACAAATAAAATAAGGCATAACCCAAACTATAAATAAACCATAACAGAGAAAGAGATATGTGAAGGCGAATTACTTATAAACAATAAATAACTGAAAAGAAATAGGCGTAGACAATAAATAAATTATAGTAACTTTACAGAAAAACTAAATGCATAAATACTGCTAATAACTGTAAACTTTAAACCAGAAAATTAAAACTATTTAACTATTTAAATTTTCCTACATAAATTACTAATCAAGAAATAACATAAAAATTTACAGATCTGACGAAGATAGCTTCCCCCGTGGCCATTCTTATTCCAGCAGAACCTCCACCTCCAGAAGTATTTATAAAAATGAGTATTAAAACTATAGAAATTCTTTATTCCCATAAATTGTATTTATTTGGCCCTCCCTAATTTTGAGGATATGACTGGGGAAGAAGAAGATAAAAAGAATGGATGTGAAGAAATGAGAGAGACTCTACTGGTTTATTTATAAGGTTTACAAGACATCCTTACCCATTCAAATTTAAGATTACATCTGGGCCAGCCACATCACTGGAATAATTAGAAAGCACCACGTCATCCTCTGGTTCAAAAATGACTAATAAAACTTCGCCATATCACTAAAATAACGTTGGAACAATACTAATCGTTCGCTGCGATACGTGTATGCCAAGGCATGCTAAATTAAAGCACTGGGTCGATACGCCCGCCCCATGTGTCGACCCAAGGTCAACACAAATGGGGTTGCCTCGACACAAGGTCGACCGAACCTAGGTGTGTGTTATCCCAGTGGTGTTTACTTGACATTATATTTTATATTACTTTCTAATTTCTTCTTTACTTCATAACTTGTTCATTTTAACTTTTTTTCAGCAAATCAAGTGTCTATTTTCTTCAGAAAAATACAAGAACCCAATGGTGATAGTTTCCCAATTCTGAAATTTATTCTAATTAATATTTAGTTTATTACCCTTTTCTATTAAATTTTTGTTTATTAAAATTCAGGGTGTTACATTCCCCCTTCTTAAAGGATTTCGTCCCCGAACTCTCCAAGGTTAGAAGAATGATATAAATATTACTAACCATTATCTACATTCACTTACTCAACCATCAACCATTGGCATCCTTTGTCCTTAGATTTTCTAATGCTTTTCATGAACATATGCAAATGGTGTAGTGTATATGTCCCTAAGCTAATGCAAAAATCAGGCGGTCCACTAGTTCAGTTGACCTTTGCCAATCGTTAACAAATGCCTAGTGTGTGTATATGAATGCACTACATCCACTACCAAACACTTGTATCCACGTGAATCCCTTCAACCATAACATGTTCTATTAACATGTTTAAAACCATTTCCTACCATCTATGGGTTTCTATCTAAGACTAATAATTTAAACGATAGGAAAAATAGATTCAATTTTAAAGCTTATGGAAGGATTAAGAGCATACTGTCAAAGAGAAACGGAAAAGAAGTATGAATCCTATCCTCTGGCTCCCAAGTCATATCATCGATGTCCTCTCCCTACTGAATCTTAACAAGCTTGATCACTTTATTCCGCAACTTCTTCACCTCAGATCCTGACATCCCTGTAGGATCTCACTTGACTGATGCATCCCTCTCTACCTCAACCTCCTCTAGGGTACTCGGCTCCACCACTACGACGGAATCATGTAAGCACTTTCACAAGCGTGAAACATGGAATACATGATGAACTCAGGCCAATCTCTATGGTACGCTAACCCTATAGGCCATCCAACCTATCATGTCTGCTATATAGAACGGCCTTAGAACCTTAGTGTAAACTTTCCACTCAGCTTATCCAAACAACACTCCTTAAGGGTGACACCATGATGAAAACCATGTCCTCTACCTCGAACTCTAGGCTTTACTTCCACTGATCTACGTACAACTTCTATCTGTCCTGAGCTGCCTTCATCTGCCTCCGAATAAAATCAATCTTATCTAAGGTCTCCCTAACCATCTTAGGACCAAGTAGAAGTCTATTTGTGGACTCCAATAAAAAAGTAGGTGATCTGTAGGGCCGTCCATAAAAGCCTCGAAGGAAGCCATGTCTATGCTTGTTCGGTAGATGTTATTATATGCGAACTCTATGAATGGAAGATGCTTCTCCCAAGTCCCACCGAGGTACAAGATATATATTCATAATAAATCCTCAAGAATCCTATTAACCATCTTCATTGGTCCATCTTTCATAGGGTGATAGGCAGTGCTAAGTCATAGTTGTGTCCCCTATGCCTCTTGTAGGATCATCCTAAACCCGCTGGTAAAGATATAGTCTCTATCACTAACAATACTAGAGGAACTCCATGAAGTCGGATAATCTCTCTAAAAAACATTAATGCCAACCAAGCTGTCATTCGCTTATTCTTGACCAGGATGAAATGTTTGCTCTTAGTCAACCTATCGACTATAATCCAAATACTAGTGTTGCCCTTCCACGATCTGGGCAACCCATCTATGAAGTCCATCAAGACGCTCTATCACTTCCACTATGGCACATTTAGAGTTTGAAGAATTCAACCAGGCTTCCTTTGCTCAGCCTTCACTCTTTGACAAGTCATACATCTAACCACATAATTTGCAACGTCCTTCTTCATCCTTATCCGATGCAAGATCCTCCTCATATATCTATACATCTTATCACCTCCTAGATGGATGGTCATTCGAGAGTGATGAGACTCCTCTAAAACTGATCTAAAAAAAATAATCAACTCGAGGAACAAATAATCTCTCATCACGACGTAGCCACCCACTCTCATCCACAAAATACCTAACCAGATGACTTGAGTTCGCTTCTCTATTTGGTCGATCCATGATATCCGCTAACTGCTGATCCTCGCGCTGACTGGATCCAAAATGCTTTAATTGAGTAGTTCGCACCTCCAATGATGCCAATAATTCTTGTGCATAATCCGTAGATGGTCTAAAATCGAATGATGAGATAAACTTCAAACTCCACCACTCTACGAACAATGGACTCAAAGTCATCCTCTGCCTACTCGGTGCATCCGCCATTATATTCTTATTCCCTAGGGTATATGATATCTCAAAGTTATTGGATGCAAGAAACTCTCCCGTTGCGAAAACATGTACTTTAGAGACTTATTCTTAGTCTATAGCTCAAACATCTCACCAAATAAATAATGTCTCCAAAAGTTAAGCACAAACACTATCGCCACTAGCTCCAAATCATGGGTAAGATAATTCCTCTCATGTACACTCAACTGTCTACTCCCATAGCAGACAACCTTACCCTCCTGCATAAGCACCCCACCTAAACCCGTGCCGCAAGCGTCCATATATACAGTGAACATCTTCGTACCATCCAGAAGAGTCAAATACTGAGCTGATGTAAGCGTTCTTCAACCTCAAGAGTGCATCCTCACAGTCCACATTTCAAACAAATACTAGGTTTTTCTTCGTAAGGCGGGTAAGCCGAGATGAGATCCACGCAAAATCCTTAATGAACTTTTGATAGTATCCTGCCAAACTTAGAAAGCCCCTCACCTCTGTTGCATTTTTAGGGGTCCTACACTGCGACAACCTTAGCGGGATCTACTGCTATACCATCTCCAGAGAAAACATGCCCTAAGAACCTCACCTCCTTCCGCCAAAAGTGGCACTTAGAGAACTTCTCCTTCAACTGATGAGCACGGGGAGTATGGAGGACCTCTCCTAACTATAAGGCATGCTCGTCCCCGCTTCTTGAGAATACCAAGATATCGTTAATAAACACTACCACGAACTTATTTAGAAACTCCCTAAACACCCAGCTCACAAAATCAACAAAGTACGTCGATGCGTTGGTCAACCCAAAAGGCATAAACAACCACTCAGAGAATTCGTCAAGATTCCTGGAGGCAGTCTTAGCTATGCTATCATCCGTCGCTTTATGCTGATGAAAACCTGTATCCAAATCCAACTGCGAGAAAACTGAAGCACCAACCAACTGATCGAACAATTAGTCTATCCCATTGAGTGGGCGTCTATTCTTCTTTGTGAGCTTGTTCAATTCTCTTAATCCACACATAGACGAAGAGAGTCATTTGCCTTTGTCGCAAAGACAACTGGTGATCGCCACTGGGAAATACTCCGCCTAATAAACCCTTTCTCGAACAACTCAACCACCTTCTTGCTAAGCTACCTCATCTCTCTTAAAGCCATATGGCGCACTGGTAATGACACATGATTATCATTCTCCACCAGGTATATTTAGAAATCTATCTTGCGTCTAGGAGGTAGCTCTCCTACCTCCTAGAATATGTCTGGAAATTCTCTAACTACGGGAACCAAATTGAGATTGTCTATAAAAGCATATAGGGAATCCAAGAAATTAAGCATGATTGACCCTCGCGGGTTGCACAAAATCTGGAGAGTCCTATCATGGCACATCAAATCCCCACAACCCTCCCCTAGCACTGAAGGATGGCACCATACATGTCCAGCCAATCCATCCCTAGAATAAGCTAGTAACCCATGAAATTTAGTACATATGCATCACAATCAATTTCGAAGCAAAGAATAAAAATCTTCACACCCCTACACATCATAGATAGGTGAGACATACCTTCTATAGGGTTTGAGACAACTACTTGATCAGAAACTATAGAAGTATCTGGGTGCAGACTATCAACAACAGAACTGGATATGAAATAATGAGAAGCACCAAAATTGAATAAGGTCCTAATAGGAAAGCCGAAAATGGAAATCAAACCTTCTACAGTGACCTTTCTATCTTTGTCCTGACTACAACCACTAGTCTGAGCCACCTCAGGCACGTGTACCTGTGCTCTTGATGGACCTACTCACTGTCCCTACCTCTGAGGGCACTGCCTGCTATAATGTCTCTTCTGTCCGCACTGAAAGCAAGCACCCTTCTAAGCTGTTTTCTTGCAATCTTTGATGAAGTGCCTCATTATGCCCCACCCATGGCACTTCACTTTCTTCTATATTTGCACTTTATCCGGCTTCTCTCCCTTTATCTTTCCACCTTTCTTGAGCCATCACTTTTTCTTCCTAAAAGTCGTATTATCCACCTCAATCTTAGATTCATGTGTACTCTCCTTTCCATCTTCGTGCATAAAGGACATCTCTACCAAAGCCTCAAAAGTCGCACCTATAGGAATGTGCATCAGTGTTATTCCTTGGAGGGGTTGGTTCGGCTCCGTCGCAAACCTCAATGCCTTCTTATGCACAATATTAACAAAATCTAAGTCAAATCTCGCCAGCTTATTAAAGCTAATCACATACTCCTTGATCGACATATCACCCTGTCTAAGACTTAAGAATCTTTTCAATTGCATCCCTTTTTCAGCTTGTGATAAAAACTTTTCTCGAACTTATCCTTGTGCTCATCCCATTTCCTCATGGCCTGCTCCGCCTCGGCCACTTCTCACCAGTACAACGCCTCATCATTTAGTTGTCAAGGGATCAACCAGATCCTCCTCCTTTCGTCAAGCTCTAATGATACAAATACACGATCGGTCGCTCTAAGCTAATTACGAGCACAAAAAAACTCTCCAATCTAAGAAATGGCTTACCTGCAATAGCAGAAAAATCATTACAGAGCTTAGAAAAATTAGCCTCAGGATTCGGTGGAACTACCATGACTATAGCTGGTGTTTGGGCATTTCCTTGCCCTTCGCTAAGCATCGTAGCTTCAACATACCTACGAAACCATGCTAGGAAGGGAACACCCTCTGGAAAGTTGGGAGCCCTAGAAATTCTGAAAAAGAAAACGACAAGGATTTAAAAAGGAATCAAGGGAATATTATAGTTGACTTGAGGGGATATTTTTCAAAAATAAGTTTTACTTGGAAACACTTTACTTTTGAAACACTTTTTCAAAAACTTTTCTCTGATCTTGTAACCTTAGGCTTTGATACCAAATGAAACACCCCACAATCTTAACGTCGCCCATATAAGGATGTGCTAAGGTTTATGAAGCGTTTAGGTATAAAATAGCAATATAAAGGCTAAAATTCACAAGACAAAAATATAAAATACAACTGAAATTTTAAAACAACATTTAATAAAGCAAGTCAAATCACAGTAGTTATTACATTTCCAAAGTACCAAATAGTCATCAACATAAAACCAAATACATTGTCTCGTGGAAAACCATAATATCAGAGTATATAAGTAAAACCATCCCTCTCAATGTCAACACAACATTCATAAAATGATAAGTGAACCAATAAATGAGTCTGAAATGAGTCTGAATCCAAGCTGAATTGAAAAATCAAGGATCACTACTGAGACCCTCCACCCTGCGAACCTGGGGGAAGGAGGAAAGAAGGGGAAAAACAAACTAGGTCAGACATACGTCTGGTTAGTTCTAGTAATTTTTAGTATTAGTATAAATTAAGGAAGAATTAGACAGATGAACAGTTCTAAGGACATAAGGCATAAAGGTACAAAGGCAATGAGCAAAGTTAACCATGAATAAAGACTAGCTTCTCATTCATATCCAAGATAGCTGCACCAATTTACTAAAGATATAATAATAAAGCTTTACCTAATTTCTACCTATCGATCATCTCTTATAACAACAATGTGATGACCTATGTCAATTATGGAACTTGGGGTTATCAAGCCTGAACCTATCAACTAAAAGAACATAGTCGTTAATCATAGGCGTTACAACAACTTGTTTTCTCCGATCATAATGATGCACACTCATCGTCCTGCTAGAACGCTCCTGTACCCACCTCTTTTGGACCTCTTACTATACAGTGCAGTAAAGCATGTCCTCGCCTCTACCTAACGTGAGACCTCTATAGATGATAACAAGGATATTGCACTACTAGAAACATTTCTTATTCCGATGGGATAAGGAGATGGTTTTTAATGGCTATTTTTCGACGGTTTCCGACTACCGTCAGAAATTGTAGATAATAAACGATTTATACTAGCCGAAGCCTTTCTTCCCCATTTCATTTCCGCTCCATTCGTATTCATTTTCCAGCTCGGATTTTATACACTAAACCCCCAAATCTGGAATTTTATCCTCCGAACACTCATTTCTTCGCATAGAAACCTCCGCGGCTTCAATTCAAACGCCCAACGCAACTAATTTCAGGTATAATCTCCTTTTTGCCTAAAAATCAAAATTTCACCTAAATCTATGTATGCTTAAAATCAAAAATATGGGTTATATGTTGATTGCAATTGGTTCCAATAGCATTGTAGTGGGTTATAACATCCTATGATGTGCATATTTCACGTGATATAGTCAAATTGGAAATTTTATGTGTAGTGTTTGGTTATTTTTGCATACATCCCCCTTAGCTTGGTTTTAACCATTGTATAATTGTGGTTATTTGTATATATGTGCAACTTTGTATATGTGTGATTCATATATTGTGTTATTTGATATAGGAAAAAGTTAATGCACGAGTTTGGAATAATATATTGTACACGTTTTGACTTATGCACAAAAAAGCATGAGTCTAAAATCTAATTGAGTCTATTGAATCGAAAATAATGGCAAATTAGCTTTAAGTTGATGTGATACGTCGAACAAATGTGATAAATGATAAATTAAAATATTTTTGTGTTGAAGTAAAACTGTGTTTTTCTAGTAAAATTCGCACATCTAATTGGCTAATATTCCCTAGAGTCTTTTCGGCCTCGTCCAACGAGTGTTGTACATGATCCTTATATAAATAGTTGTTTTTTTCAAAAAATGACCATTTATATTCATCTGGTACAATATTTGTTGGATTTGTCCTTGTATTGGACAAGTTATAAACATGGTAAGCATTTACATTTTTTATACTACTTCGTTTCAACCGATTCACAAAACTTTGATTTAACTTTTCTTTTTGTTTTCTATGTACATGCATTTGTGTACAATCATGAAATAAAACGGAAATACTGCCGAAATTTGTCGAATCATTTGAGATGAAGTAATATACAAAACTTAAATGCTTACTGTGTTTATAATGAGAAGTAGGATGTCTGATCATGTAAAAAAGTTACGTTTAAAAAAATATACCATATTTAAAAATATTTTTAACTTTATGAAATTGTTATTTATTTTCAACTATTATATATACATGCATTTTATGACCATGAAAACAAGCTTTTTCGATGTTGTATTCTTGAAAATAAATATTATTTTTTGAACTTGTGACTAAATTTCTCAAATAGGAATTCTTTTTGATTATTTTGTTGATCGGAGCAGATGGATGTACCAATGAAGAGGACAAAGAGGTTCAATAAAAACTCTGTTCTCCAACGCCTCTAAAAGCGACAGCTATTTCTGACGGCTTCCGACGGCTGCCGACAGTTTTAAGCCGTCGGAAATATCCTTTTTCCTTGCAGTGTTGCCTAATACGAGGCCCTAAATAAATATTCAATTGATATAAGTCACCCATAGAATTGGTCCCTATTTATTTTTCTATTAGGCAACTTATTTTCACAAGTCAGCCCAACGCTACCAGAACAGACCTAAACTACGAGCCACTTATTTTCCCCAATCAGTCTTGCGCTACCTGAACGGACTCCCACTACAATCTTATTATTTTATTAGGCCGCTTATTTCCCACAATCAGGCTTACGTTGCCGCAATGGACCTAAACTACGAGCCACTTATTTTCCCTAATCAACCCCACGCTGCCGGAATGGACTCCTCTATCTTAGCTTATTAATTTTACCTTTAATTTAACTTAACACAACTTAAGTTTATTAATAAGCCCAATATAACCTCATGTTATATTCCTATTGTATTAAACGTTCTTAATTAATGTTATTCTTTTATACTTGGACTCCTCTATCTTAGCTTATTAATTTTACCTTTAATTTAACTTAACACAACTTAAGTTTATTAATAAGCCAAATATAAACTCATGTTAAATTCCTATCGTATTAAGCATTCTTAATTAATATTATTCTTTTATACTACCCAAACTCATGTTACTTAGCGTCCAACTAAGTTACCTATTCCAGTTAATATGTTTGCATGTTCTCCAATTACATATTAAGTTTTATCCCTAATTTGCAGTGCAATACTGATTAAAATAATTAATCAGTTTTAACATGCCAAACTATCCCTTTTTATTCAATTTCAATATTGTTCCGATTTTAACGCAAAATAACAATAAAGACATAGACTCAACACTACAATAAAAAGGGAAATGGTTTAGGTTACCCGCAAGGCCTAGACTCAAAAATAAACAAGACAAATAAAATAGGGTGTAACCTGACTGTAAATAAAACCACGACAAAGAAGGGGATATGAGAAGGAGAACTACTTATAAACAATAAACAACTAGAAAGAAATAGGCATAGATAGTAAATAAATTACAGTGACTTTACAGAAAAACTAAACGCATAAATACTGTAAATAACAGTAAACTTTATACTTGCAAATTAAAACTATTTAATTGTCTAAAATTTCCTGCATAAATCACTAATCTTGAAATCACATAAAAACTCATAGATCTAACAAAGAGAGCTTCCCCCATGCCTTTCTTATTCCACCAGAACCCCCGCCTCTAAAAGTATTTATAAAAATTAATATTAAAGGTATATAACTACTTTATCCCCCTTAAAATTTAGTTACTTGGCCCTTCCTAATTTTGAGGATATGCATGGGGATGAAGAAGAAGAAGATGGAAAGAATGGATGTGTAGAAATGAAAGAGGCTCTGCTGGTTTATTTATAGGGTTTACTGGGCATCTTCAACCATCCAAATTTAGGATTAATTAATTCTAGGTCAGCCACATTGTAACATCCCGAATTTAAATAAACAATAATTAAATCAAAAAGGTTAATAAATTAAATATTAATTAGAATAATATTTAGAATTGGACAATGGGACTAGCACCATTGGGTCCATTGTAATTTTCTGATGAATTTAGGCACTTGGTTTGCTGAAAACAGAGTTAGAATGAATAAGTTATGAATTATATAAGAAAAGCCAAAAATCAGAATTTATATATTAATATATATATATAGTGGCACGACCAAGTAGGACGACCTATTCCCACTTGGGTCGACCTATTGTCGACCCAAAGGTCCTTGGGTTGACCATGTGTCAACCCATGGCGCGGTGGCTCGACCTAACACGCCTGTAGGTGTGCGCCTTGGAGCGCATGTTTTGGGAATGAACTTTTATATTATTTTAACATTATTTTCTAAGTGGGCTTAGTTTTATTAGTTCATACTGAACCAAAGGCTAACATGGTACTTTCTGATTGGTCCATTGACATGGCCGGTCTACATTTAATTTTGACGATTGAGGACACCTAGTAAACCCTATAAATAAACCAGTAGAGCCACTCTCATTTCTACACATCCATTCTTTCTCTCTGTCTTCTTCTTCCCTAGGTATATCTCAAAATTAGGAATGGCCAAATAATTAAATTTTTACGGGGATAAAAAAATTCTATGCTTTTAAATATTTATTTTTATAAATACTTCTGGAGGTGGTGGTTTTGCTGGAATAAAGAAAGGCCATGGGGGAAGCTTTGTTCATCTTATCTGTGAGTTTTTATGTGATTTCTAGGTTAGTAATTTATGTAAGAAAGTTTTAGAAAGTAAAATAGTTTTAATTTGCAAGTTAAGGTTACAGTTATTTACAGTATTTATACATTTATTTTTTCTGTAAAGTTACTATAATTTATTTACTGTCTAATATTTATTTCCAGTTATTTACTGTTTATAAGTAATTCTCCTTCTTCTATCCCCATCTCTGTTGTAGTTTTATATACATTTCGGGGTATGCCTGTGACGACCCAAATTTCCAGTACCTTTTGAGCTGACCAAACAACACTAATCCAACCCAAATGATACTAGAAACCCAGATGCCAACAGAAAGAATTTAGAGGATGATAAGAAAGAAATATTAGAATAGAAGAATAAGAAAAGGAATAACACACAGAATCAGAGTCTCATATCGTAGCGGAACAAAATATAATATATAAATAAATCTTTACTGAGAGCTTGAAAATATACTTACAATCATCAGGGTACATCAATACACTTGGACAGTTATAACAACTTGTCCTCATATACATCACACAGCGGAATATATTAGATAAAAATCATACGTTTTTGAACTCCTCCAGCACGTCTTCTGAACTTCATATTATCCAATGACCTGAACCTGTAACCCGGGCTAACCCGAGCATTTACAAAACACCGGGTCAGTCTGGTGAACCAAAGTGAGAAACCCACTAAGTTTATATAACATCCATATTTATTTTGAAGTCCAAAATCGTTTGAAAGAAAATGATAATAGTAAGACCAGCCCACACATAAACACGGACGGTTTTTACCTTACTATAACCCAAAATAGTTTTGAAATCATATCTTATTCTGATATTATAATAGTGTCTAAATACAATTAAATAACAATCTAGTGAAACGCTTACATCTCATGCTCCACTATATAGTATATAATCAAAAATCGCGGCCGCTTATTGGAGATCGGATTCCAACTATGACAAGATATGGGACCACCTGCCGATAGTGTATCTCTAGAGGCAAATACAGTGGGTTCAACAAGAACATTTTGCAACCCGGCCCACACATGACCGACCACTCATTTCGCTTGAGTGTATCGAGTGTATATCACCAACGGTTGGGATCAACAACCGTTTCCCGAAAAGGGACAACATCGATAGATTAAAGAAGCAAATGGAATTTCTCTAGATAGGCGATTATACACCCTAATGGGAGCAACCCACATAGCCATGCTGTCTGCCCGACTTTTGTCATTTCCCTGTTGATGAGGCTTGAGGCTACGATTTATTTATATTAACACATCAACTTTGAATGTCACATCGTTAGATCCTTCAAAACACTGATTGACGTCCTCAAAATACACTAGGCACGTTTGAAGAAATCAATGTACGTGACCATCTGGAAATACACTGTCAGACACTCGTCTATACAAGTCATCTAGGAACAGGATGAACCAAAGGCACCCTCCTACCACATCATAGGAATCACCCTATGGATTGGTAGCGAGTAGTCCTTGCAAATCTGCAAAATCTCAACCACGATTGAATCACATTTTAACAACCTCTGGTAGTTGGCCAGAGGAATTCCACCACAATCCTTCCGTTTATGAAGATCCACGGTCTTCAATGCTCCATCTTGACCATCTTTTGATATCTTTAACGTTTACGTATTTGTTGGTCGGAATGGTTTTCGAATATAATTTCGATTCCGGTCTTTCCGAACCAACAATCGATTTGGCTAGATTTTGATAGTCGGTGATTTAACTATCAAAATAAACAACCATCATTCATAGAAAAAATAAAGTGGATCCCTTAGTTCCGTACACGGCATCACTTGGCCTTTTTAGTTAAACATTTATTAATTAAATTTCTACACCCTCCAATACTTGGAATCCCGCTTATTTCCAAATCAGATTATTCAATCTTATAGCTCTTCAAATTTTCATTTAAAATATCATTCACCATCGTTTATAAACTAACATCATCCTTGGATAATTATGAAGTCGTTACAAGTTGGGGTATTTTATTTACCTCTCATACCTTGAGTCGACAATACTCTTACCTTTGGAATATATATAAGTTTATAAATGAAATCTCATTCAAATTATATTTCAACACTTCTGTCTACTATAGAATCCTTTCCAAATAACTATATATCTTATTTTTATTTAAATAAACTTCTTTCATATTAAAAATATTCATCTCTAG
Source organism: Allium sativum (assembly GCA_030737875.1). Classification (NCBI taxonomy): domain Eukaryota; kingdom Viridiplantae; phylum Streptophyta; class Magnoliopsida; order Asparagales; family Amaryllidaceae; genus Allium; species Allium sativum. The sequence goes on along the minus strand of CM060922.1, from coordinate 897,850,930 downwards.
GTCTTTATCGTTAGATTCTCATTTTATAACCCAGTTTAATCCACTAAGGTTTCTATTCGATTCCAACTCAGTTCATCTCGTTTAAAACTTTCCTTTTATATAATTCCTTACAGGGAATAAGTCAAAATTCTAACTCATAAAGATATGAGTTAAACTTATTAAAGAAACCTTTCTAATTCAAAACAAGGTCTTACTCAGCTAAACCCCTTTGTTACCCTTTCTATTTCAACTTGGTTTCTCTTAAACATTATTCACTGTAGAAGTTAATATTATTCTTTTTATAGAAATCTGAGTTCGATATATCAAAAAACTGGGTTTCATTTGAAACAACTATTATATTTTCAAATCTCATCTATCGAGACACTTTGTGAATTCATATTCATACTATACTTTTAAAATACCGTTTATGTTTCAACTTCTCGTTAATGGTCTAACATTCTTTATATCAAATAGTTTACTTCAATAAAAAAAATTAATCTTTCTTATAAAGGTTATTTAAAAATGATACCTTACTTCAATAATAATTAACAATTCAATAATGGTTTATAAAAATTAATCCTCGTGCAAGTCGTCGACTTGGTTATCCCAAACAAAGTTGCTTTGTTAACCATTTCCACTTGGTTATTTCTATTAAATTAAAAATTAATTTAAATTATCTTGTTTAATGGTTTTATTAGGAAAAAAAATGATAAATTTAACCCTTGACCATTGTATTCATTTTAGCTCACTTGTTTACAAAACTCACTAATCGACAAATCTCGCTTTATGCACTCGTTTTATAATTACTAGATAAAATAATTATTTATTTCTTTTTTAAAAACTTTATTTAGATTAATCTATATAAAATATAGATTTCAAAATCTATCTTTAGTTATAAAACAAATTTATAACTTTCTTTCTATTGGATTACTTGACGGTAAATCCGTCTTTAAAAAAATGATTCATTTCCAGGTCGTCTGCCGATAATTGCTCAACCAATATAACCCATTGGTTCATATCAACAAGTGTTGAGTTTGGGTTTTATAATTAATAATCGATCAGACTGATTAAACAGTTCATATAAATAAACAACAAATTTGAGGAATCCGGTTGGATCCCTCCAACCTGTCCTTCCCTGCATCAAAATGATTACTTCGATAAACCGTTCAACTAATAACAGTCAACAAACAATTTGTAACGGTCATTCAAGTATCAGATGATTTGTTTAATACGTTTATTATTATAAACGTAACTAATAAGGTAAGTTATCTCGTTTGGAATCTAATCGTTAAAAATAACGATTTAATTTAAATTAAACAAACGCTTAATTTAATCCATGAATATTAAAATATTCAGCACACATGTAAACAATCACCCAGTTATCAACCACTAGCAAACATCGCACACAAAATAAAAACCCAGTTTATATAAAATATAAACGGGATAAACTGAGTGAGTTGAACTCACCTTGATTTTCTGTCCGTTGGTAAAATGGTTTGTTACCAACTGTGTCCAGCTTTGTCCAAACCGACTCCAAAATGTTACATCTGTCATTATGGTAATCCAGTGTCTCTGGTCTTGTCGAATTCTGATACCCAATGAGAACATTATAATTACTATTATTTATATTTCACCTTAAATAATTATCGTATAGTTATATCTAATTAATTATCATCTTTAACTATCCTTAATCCGATTTCAACTTTTAACAAATTACGCTTCTTCTTGAAGGTTCTTGCTCCTATTCTCGTTCGTTCTTGAATAAGTTAAGACTAGTTAAATTACAAGATTTAATTAACTAATTCATATCTTAATTAGTCAATAAGTTTTAAATTACTAATACTCTTTAAATCGTTCCAAAAGGTAACAGGTCACATTCCTTTGTGCCCGATTGTTCCTATGGCATACTCAAAATACTGGACCATTATCATACTTAAAATCAATTAACTGCCTATACCTTAATAAAACACACTCTAACTTTAACTACTTATATCAGTAGCTGGCCAACATTCACTATCTACTTAACCGACTCCGGCCCTTTAATTATTGAATATATACCCTTAGTTAATGTCACGTTATTTATTATATTTGGCATAACTAATATGGTTAGCACAATAGAGAACTGATTAGACAATACATGAGAGCTACCCTGGTCATGTGAAACAATCAGGTACTTCATGTATGCAATCTGCGAATACGGTTAAGACAATCTAATTTGGGATTAATCACAGTAATATTTAGACATGTTTTATATATAGATCATTGGTTGTTATATAATATAAATAGGATTAGGTACTTAATATATGTGATTAGGCACATTTCACCTTCTTCTCACCTGCAGTAACTTGAGACTGCTCCTGTTCGCTCCTCCTTTATTCTTCTCTTTTCAAAATGGCCGAAGCCTCCCCAATCACACAGCCCGCCCCTTTCAATTCTACAGCACTTCCTTTTTCCAGAAAAGCCACTTTCTTCCTACAGTATTCACCCCTTCTCACGGCCATCTACCCATGCACGTTACTCCCTTCCAGTTCGCTCCAGTTCATGCATACACCCCATCGTTCCCACTGACGTTATTCCCTTCCAATTTTTTTTCTTCCTTTTTACTGATATAAACCGCACCATTCCCTTGCATGGTCTACTTTCCTCCTTTCACTAGCCAAACGTGACCACCACCTCTGCTCCTCGCGCCACTACTGCTTGCATGAACTCAAACATTTCTCACATGCGGTTTTGTTTCTTTATAATAACGGGATCGTTTTTGGTGAAGGAATGGAGAAGATTCTGTTTAGCTTAAGTGGAAAGAATTGGGAAGGCTTCGCATGTATTTATAGGGAGAAATTTTTGAAGATAAACACAACGTTAAATCCTACCAGGTAGGTAGTGGGAATATGTGAAGGTAGCTGAAAGAACTAGGTTGTGTACAACTTGTGTTTTCTTTTCAGATATAGCTCTGTTTGAGTTCTCTTTTCCTAAACATAGAGTAGCTGCTTTTCAGTCATTCAGAAGTGAGGCACGGCAGTAGTAATGATTCGGGGGAGGAAGAAATAGGCTCTGTCTTCAGTAGGATTCTGAAAAGATAATACAATGTTGTAGCCTTTTGGGTAGACTAGTATAGCACCTCAAAAATTTAGCAGTATGGGTAAATCATGTGAAGGGATTTGTTAGGATAGCTAAAGGGACAAGGCGGAGTAGGCATGAACTACAGGGCATGTGAAATGCTTCAGGGATAGGTGTTCTTTTTGTTACAGGTTGTAATTTATTAGTTGGATTTTCTTTTTATTTTATTTTTGATAGCTTGTGCTTAGATGATAGGTAAGCATGTTCATGTATTAATTATTGAAAGTAACTTTGCGTGTGCCATACTGTTCATACTCGTATTTCAGTTAGATGGTAAAGCAACGTTTCATTTGTTTATTTATGTGGACCATTTATAGACAGAAATAAAAATACCGTTGGGATGAGCGATGTGTCACGATCCCAAAAGTATAATAATATCGGTAGGTTAACTCATATTGTGAAACTCCAAAATATTGATATAGGGTGCAAAATACTCCAACTAAAAAATTGCATATTTAATTAATTAAAAATTACATTAAAATTCTAAAAATTTAATTAACACTATGTCTCAAAAGAATCTTGTCTAAATTCGAAACCAGTATGTTGTTATTTCAAATAAACTGTTACGGTCGATGAACGGTTCTATAGCGACTATTGGAAATTTTAATTTAGGCATATCTTACCATCTACACGACGAAACCACGATTTATCTCTTTCATTAGAAAAATATAATCAAATCGGTTCAAACGTTTCTTGTTTCACAAAAATCCGACTTATTTCGGATCCTGTAAATTTAGTTAAAGTTCAGATCGAAAATTACGAACTACCGCATTGTTTTCGAGCCCATTTTAATTCTATTATAAATTATATATTTTGAACTCCATTTTATAAAATAAATTCGATATAAAATCTGCTAATATCGCCAAATCAATATTTAGACAGATTTTAAATATTCGTAAACATCGTTCAAAAATCCGGGACATTACAACGCCCTATTTTATTTGTTTTGTTTATTTTTGAGTCTAGGCCTTGTGAGTTACCTATACCATTTTCCTTTTAGGTTGAGCTTAGGCTTAAAGAGAACCTAGTCCTTTATCGTTATTTCGCATTAAAATTGTAACAATATTGAAATTAAATAAAAAGGGATTGTTTTGCATGTTTGAACTGATTAAATATTATAATAAGCATTGGACTTTAAATTGGGGATAAAATTTAACAAATAATTAGACAACATGCAAACATATAAACTACAATAGGGTTAACTTAGTTGGATGTTAAGTAACGTGCGGTTGGGTTGTATAAAAAGTATGACATTAATTAGGAATGTTTAATACAACATAGGAATATAACGTGAGGTTATATCAGGCCAGGCTTATTAATAAACTTAAATTGCGTTAAGTTAAATCAAAGACAAAATTAATAAGCTAAGGTAGTGGAGTCTGTTCCAGCAGCATGGGATTGATTGAGAAAATAAGTGGTTCATAGGTTCGTTATGGGAGTGTGGGGTTGACTGAGGAAAGTAAGAGACCTAATAAAATAATAAAATTATAGAGGGAGTCCATTCCGACATTGTAGGGATGATTGGAAAAAATAAGTGGCTCATAGGTTAGTTCCGATAGTGTGGGGCTAATTGGAGAAAATAAGAGGTCTAATAAAATAATAAAATTGTAATTTAGGTCTGTTTCGGTAGCTTGGGGATGATTAGGAAAACTAAGCGGCATCATAGAAAATAAATGGGGAACAAGTCTATGGGTGACTTATGTCAACTGCATATTTCATTCGGGCCCGTATCTGGTAGTATCCCTATTATCATCTGTAGAGTTCTCACGCTAGCTAGAGGCGAAGGCATTCTTTACTGCACTGGATAGTAAAAGGTCCAAACGAGGTGAGTACGGGTGTGCTCCAGCAAGACGATGAGCGTGCATCGTACCGATTGGAGGAAAATAAGCAGTTGAAATGCCTATGATTAACGGCTATGTCCTTTTAGTTAATGGGCTCGAGATTGATAAACCCAAGTTCCATACCTAGCATAGGTTGTCACATTATGGTTATAGGAGCCGATCGATGGGTATAAATTAGGTAAAGCCTAATTATTTGTATCTTTGGTAAGTTGTTGCAGCAACCTTGGATATGAATGAGAATCCAATCCTTATTTGTGCTTAACTTCATTTACAGCTTTATACCTTTATGTCTTATTTCCTTAGAACTGATCATCTATCTAATGCTTTCTTAACTTATGCTCATGCTAGAAATTACTAGAACTCACCAGATGTATATATGACCTTGTTTGTTTTATCCTTCTCTCTTCTTTTCCCCCTAGTTTCACAGGGTGGAGGGTGCTAGTAGTGAGTCTTTATTTTTTTTACTTCAACTTGGATTCAGACTCATTTCAGGCTCTTGTATTGGTACATTTCTCATTTTTTGATTATCGTTGACATTATGCAGGATGACTTTACTTATGTAATCTGATATTATAGTTTTCCATGAGATAGTGTATTTGGTTTTATGTTGGTGACAATTTGGTACTTTGGGAATGTACTAGCTACTGTGATTTGACTTACTTTATAAAATGTTGTTTTAAATTTTCCGCTATGTTTTAGATTTCTGTCTTGTGAATTTTAGTCTTTGTGTTGTTGCTTTATACCTAAGTGCATCATTAACCTTAGTGCATCCTTGTTTAGGTGGTGTCAAGGGGTTTGGGGTGTTTCATTTAGTAACAGAGCCAAAGGTTACAAGATCAAAGAAAAGTTTTTGAAAAAGATATATTTTCAAACATAAAGTATTTTGAAGTAAAAAATATTTCTGAAAAATATTCCCTTAAGTCAACTACAATATTCCCATTATTCCCTTTTGAATCCTTATCTCTTTTTTTCAGTATGTTTAGGGCTTCCAACTTTCCAGAGGGTATCCCCATCCCGACATGGTTCCATAGGTATGTTGGAACTACGGCGTCTGCCAAATTGCAAGGAAATGGCCAACCTCCAACTGTAGCCGCTGTAGTTTCTCCAAATCTTATGGCTAATTTTTTCTAGGCTCTGTAAGGATTTTTCTACTATGGGTGGAAAGCTATTTCTTAGATTGAAGGGTTTTGTTGATGGTCATAATTGGCTTAGAGAAACCGATCATGTATTTGGATTATTATAGGTTGATGACAGGAGGATTCAGTTGGTTTCCTGACAATTAAAAGAAGAGACGTCGTACTGGTGGGAAGTGGCCGAGGCAGAGCAGGCCATGAGGACATGGGATGAGTTCAAGGATAGGTTCAATAAAAAGTTTTTATCACTAGTTAAAGAGGGGATACAATTGTAAATATTATTGAGTTTAAGATACGGTATATGTCGGTAAAGGATATGCAAATAACTTTAATGAGTTGGTGAGATTTGGCTTGGATCTGGTTAATACTACGCATAAGAAGGCATATTATGTTGATTTTATGAGCCAGGTGTTTAGGGAGTTCCTAAATAAGTTCATGGTTGTGTTTCTTGATGATATCTTTGTGTTCTCGAGGAGCGAGAAGCAAGGATTTCTTGCCCGTAGGAGAGTTCCTTTGTACACTCTGTGCACATCAGCTGAAGGCAAAGTTATCTAAGTGCCACTTTTGGTGGAAGGAGGTGAGGTTCTTGGGGCATATTGTCTCTAGAAATGGTATAACGATGGATCCCTGTAACACCCCGTGTATTCTATAACAATGAAACTCATAAATTAAAGCATAACTAATTTTAAATCAAAGAATTAAGGGAAATGAGATACGCCATTGTGTTCGTCTCGGAAAAATACGCGAAATAGAGTCCGAGTTTTCGAAAAACGGAGTCCGTATGAAGAAGATATGGCCTCCGGAAGTTTCAGAATTCAGGTTAAAATTCAAACAGACGAAAACAACTCAGAAAAACAAGTTTAAAATTCAAAATCGGGCCCAATTGGCCAGGGCGGGAAAATTCCCGCCTAAGGCACCCAGGTCGACTTGGCAGTCGACCTGGGCTAGCCAGGTCGACAGGGCTGTCGACAGGGCTGTCGACTGGGCTGTCGACCTGGCCCCAGAGCCAGGTCGAACCCAGCCCACCCTGGCTGGCCTGATCTGTGTTTGATCGATTTTCTGAGCCTTGCTTTGTCACGAGGGCTAGGTGTCAGCTCCTGATTGGTCTCTCTTTCGAATGAATGGCTACGATTAACCCAAGCTACATCAATGGTCCTAATCAGTTCATAAACTCTATAAAAATGACCCTAGACTTTACCTAATCTATTCATTCAAAAATAAGAATGAGGCCATCATGCTGCTGAGGAACGACTAGGAGTAGCCACCAATTTGAGAGACGATTAGGAGACGAACTCTAAAGCACAAAGCAACTGCAAGTTAAACGTAAACAAATCAAATCAACGCCTACGACAAAGGAATAGCATCCCCAAATCCAGAATTCAGATTCCTGAATTGAAGAATTCGTCACACGATTGTAAGTAGAGTACTATTCCGGTATGAATTAAATAACTGTGTTTGATTTGTGTAAAATGAGAATTACACTTGATTTGTGGTGATAGTAATTCATGTTTGTGCGTTGCTATGGTTCTAATCGATTTGGAATGTTGTGATATAACGCTTGGATATTCGCAAGTATGTAATTCATGATAAAAACTACATGTTTGCGGTAGTTTATTTGAGATTCATGCAATTATACGATTGGATATTCGCAAGTATGTAATTCATGTTGAAGCTACATGTTGGTGGTTGTTTAATTGAGATTCATGCAAGTATGTGGTTTTGCTACTATGCCAACATAATGTATATTTTTGTACAAAATCACTTTGTGTGTAATTGGATCAAATTTGGGTATTATGATTCATATGAAATTATGTTGGAATTATGATCTATGTATAAAACCATACTTTTGTATTAGAAACAAAAGTAAGCCCCTTTGTGAACTTATGTTGATTTTATGAATATGACTAGGCTATGTTTGGTATTATGCCTTGTTAGACCCAAAAGTGGTTCTAACACCCAAATTGATTTGAAACAAGATAAAATGAGATAAAAATAAAAATGAACACGCAGGATTTATAGTGGTTCGGCGAACAAATGCCTACATCCACTTATTTTTCACTATATTCAATAATTCAGTTGCAAATACAATGTAAGATTCACTCACAACTCACTTTTGTTCACTCAATTGACTAAAACAAGAAATGAAAGATGATTTGGATTCTCCGGGAGTAATGGAGTTCGGGTGATGGAGGTGATTGAATTCTCTAAGTGCTCAAAAAAAAGATCCTTCTCTTTGTCTCTAGATGGGGTATTTATAGGTGTGAATTTGCTTGAGACTTGATCCGGGTCGGGCCACGTGTCATCCATCACACTCTCTTCGGGTTCGGATGAACTATCAGGTTGACAACGCATCAAAGGGAAGGACGTTAGGGGTAGGAATTAGTCATAGCCGGTCCGGTTCTCCAGGCGATTTTACAGGAGATTAACATGGATCATGGGTGCGGGTCGGAGACGTGCAGGTAAGGGGTTCGGATCGGGATACCCGATCCGAACCGGATTGGTTTGGGCGTCTCTCCTTCTCTAACCTATTCCGCTCCGCTCCAGTGTTGTGGCAAGCAGATGGCTTTCCGATCCATTCGAGATTTAGTTGCCTTCCGATCCGATTGGATATGCCTTACCAATCTATCCAGTAAGAGATCACCGATCCGAACAGAGAACTCTATCCGATCCGAACCAATATGCTGCTCTAACCCGATCCGAACAGAGGACTCTATCCGATCCGAACAACTGCAGCTATCAATCTGAATTGTAGTGTTTTCCTCCAATCCGAACCGAAGTCTTATAATTAAAAATACCCTTCAATGTTTGGTTTCTTGACTTTGTGTTGCCTAGTTCACAAAGTAGGCTAACATTTTGCCCCCTCAAAGGATGCTTCTGTTGTACGAAGCGTGCTTTGATGTCGTTTAAATGCTAGTCCTTGAATCAGAACAGTCAGGAGGAACGCACAGATTTCTATTCGGTTCGGATGTTAGAAGAATGCACAGATTTCTATTCGGTTCAGTGTCCGACTCGAGCACATTTTCTTCATTTCTGAGCAAATTTGGGAATTTTTCTTGACATATAATGCTTCTTGCAGGTATGCTCTTCCTTTATTCTTCTTCTTTTGAACTCAATTCGAGTCGGATGCTAAATTAATGTGTGAAATTTATTCGGTTCGGATTCCGATCCGAAGCGCTTTCGTGGATTTGGTTCTTGGACATTGGGCCTTCAGGCAGAGTTGTGCTACTGGGCCTTCACTCCGGTTCGAGCGGGTGAGAAAGAATAGGAATACGAGGAGTCAACACTACCCCTTATATAAATCCACCACCGTCTTCTTTCTTTTCTTCTTCTTTTCTGCCGCCGCTTCCAAACCCTAGTATCGAAAACTTCAGAAACTCCAATATCCTGAAACCATTCCTTGTAGATTTCTCAAATCGAACATATAGGTAGCTTTTTTAATCTCGAATAACTTCGTTGTAACTGTTCTTGATTTCAATTCGTGGTTGATTGGGATGGTTTAGCCACGGGGCTTTGCTTGAACTCCACGTCGTTACTGGTGGATCCGCCATCACTTCGAGGCGTTGAGAGGCTGGAGAGGGCAAATATTTGTCCTCAACTGGAGCTTTGGTGATAGAACGAATTTGTTTGTGAGTGGGGAGAAAGAGGAAGAAGATGAAGAGCGTGATGACAAATTGGAGTTGGTTTGGGTAGGAGACGAAGGAGCAAAAAGGAAGGAGAGGGAAAGGGGATCGGTTCGGGTTGCATACTTTAGAAAGACGGGAAGGAAGGAAAATGTCGGTTCGGGTCGGAGAAGAGAATGGGATAAGAGGTTGAAATAAATGGACTGGTTAAGTGATGCTGGTTCGGTTCGGATCAGGTCACCCGATCCGATCAGATCAGTCCTGCTTCCGAACCCATTGTTTCCCTTGTCTTGAACTGACCTTGCTTTAATGAAGCATCCGAACCGACCCTATATCTGTATTTGTATTGAGCCAATTATCATATGCATATCCGAACCGAACCGAACGTATCAAACTTGGCACACAAAGATTACCCAACTAATTCAACTAACATTCACTCTAGACAATAACTTCGTGGACAGTTAGGATAGTGCCTTGCGAACAGAAATGAGAATCAAGAACAACTCTGACTATCACTTTCTCTTCAAAGCTTCGTCTTACATTGCTGTACTTTTATTTTGCATTTCCCATATTTGCTGCACACACTTTAGTTCACACACATACACAAAGGGGGGCACGGGATAATTTACTCTAATCCGTGTTATTGCTTCTTTAATAGTTCCATGACAATGAGGCCCAGACGCTCTTCCCGTCTAGCTGAGAGGAAAGAAGCCCCGGAAACTTCCAACAAAACCACTCTTGAGGATATATCTTCTTCGTCTGATCCAGAATGGGACAGTGAGGGTCCGGATTACGGAGTTGGTCATCGGGAAAGCGACGAAGTGTCTTCAGAGAATGAAGTTTCCCTGGGCTTTGAGGAGGAAGGAGGGATTGGTGACAATCGAGCACCCGATGAATTTGACTCAGCCATTATATTGGAGTCACCTCCAGATTCCGTAGAATCGACAATCGACAATGACCGACTTGTTCGAATTTGCTTAAAGTATGGAATAATGAAAAGGGACACCCTAGTGCCCTCACGCTCTGACCGTCCCCACAACCCTCCAGAAGGATACATGACGGTCACTCGATTGATGTGCATGGTCGGCGCCATTCCTCCATTCTCACCTTTCATCGTTGATTTCTTAAGACAAATGCGGATTGCCCCCATGCAGTTGCATCCCAATTCATATGCCTATTTGCATACCTTGTTCATAGCATATCGTGAAATTCTAGGCGTAGAGCTCACGTTCGATGATGTTCATTTCTTCTATAATTTCAAACATCGGACTAGAGAAACTCCATCTTTCTGTTACTTTGAATCAGTCCCAAAAAGGAAGATAATCTCTACACCATTTAGCAGTAAAGCTGGAGATTCCAGACTAGAGTGGTTCTATATAAAGCAACAGTCTGGATGCACTAGGAGATGGACAAAATCAAGTAAAGCATTGATTTTCTGAACCCGGACTCTATACACTTGAATCATCACCCTGACCTGTTTTCCTTTTTGTTTGCAGTCGACAATCCCAAACAGATATCAGATCAGGTGTTCTTTGATCGGATGCACCGTCTTCTTAATGGCGATCAAAAATTCCTGACTATCGACGAGGTCCTTAAAGATGAATACCTTCATTTTCACGGGCTGCTATCCGTTTTCCGTAGCATCGGTCATGGGACGGTCCCTTATGCATACATTCCTCCAGTGGAAACAGTTCCAGAGATAGGAGAAGGCTCGGGAATTCCTACAGCTCCTCTTCAAACTTCACCTTCTCCCTCTTCCACACAAGATGATGAACTGGCTAATCTGGCCGAAAAACATCGTGAAGGGTATATTGCCCCCGAGGAAACTACTTCTCCAGACAAGTCAAAATCTTCCCAAGAGTCGCCACTTCACGCTTCCGAAGGGGATGTTCCTAGCACTGACGAGCACATATTTCAGGGTTTGGGGGATCTCCCCTTACCTGAGACTATATATACTTCAGAGGATTTCAGGAAGGACCCTTTAGTCTTCACCTCTTCTGAAGAAACTACTCCCGCTAAGGCCAAAGAGCCTACCCGCACCAGTCTAGCTTCAGACTCGGGTTGGTTGGGGGGACACACACCACTTAGGATGCACTTTACACCACAGCATTAGCATTCATTGCACTTCTTTCTCCATGAATCCATTGATTCTAAACTTCGTTTATTTTATCGTGCAGGTACAATGTCTCGATCCTATTATGATATAAGAAAGCTTCGTCGCAGCATGTCCAATCCTCCTCAGGATGCCGAGTATGATCGCCGGGATGACCGTGGTAGGGAGGAGAGAAGACCTTATGATCCCTATCGATCTCGGCCCTCACGCTCCCGCTCACCAGTTCGACCGGAACAAGAGAAATACAAGAGCTATCAAGGTCGTAGGGAGGAGGATAGACCACCATCTAAGGATTCCACTTCCTCCCATGAAAAGCGGAGTAGAGAGAAAACTCCTCCAAAGGAAACCGGGTCTCGAAGTAAGCAAAAAGTCCCTGCTACTAAACGACCTAGGACAGACAAGGGTTCTACAGAATCTTCCTCAGGAAGGGACACCGAATTAACAATCCTCGCTCCTCCTCCACCAGATGCGGGAACTGCAGTAAAGCTGGCATATTTAAAGGAGCAATTTCCCGAGCACTACTTCGAGACTCTGACCTTTCTACCTACCCTTGAACCTATTTCTTCTAATTGGGCAGATGGGGCCAAGGCAAAAATTGATTTGGTAGAAAAACAATATTCCGAGATGTTCAAGTATTCACGCAATCTTTCTAGAATCATCCGCACTCTAATGACAAATGCTAACTCAATGCAAAAGACCGCGGAGGAGGATGCTAAGGCCTTAAAAACCTTAGGAAAAGACTTAGAAGACACTCAAGCTCAACTAGCTGTCGCTCAAAAGAACGCTTCTAATTTCAAACAACAGTTTGAGGACATGCAAAAGCGTTATCATGACTTGCTTGAGTCCCATACTCAGGAGCGCTCTGAACTAAAAAAGCAAGCTGACGAGGCCAAATCAGAAGCCGCTAAAACACACCTTGCTTATGCTGAGCTTGAACGGAAAAACGCCGAGTTAGCAAAAAGGAGTGCTGAATTAGAAAAGAAGAATGCTGACTTGGCTTCGAAGCTGTTGGAGGCAGAAAACAGGGCTGCTCTGGCCGAGGGTAATGTGGATTGTGCCATTAAATCTGCGGAGGAAGCCCGCAAGCAATTATATGAGGCGGAGGTTGAGATTCAAAGTTTCGGCGAATTAATGATTGAATTCTTCGCACATATTATCCGTCGTCGAAACATTTCTTGGATCGAGGACTATCCATCCACTCTGGTTCAAGTATGGAATCAAATCATTGAGTGGGAAAAAGAAGAACTTAAGGTCGATTCCCTTGATGAAGATAAGCTGATGGAGAAATACTTGAGAGACGATGAACCGGAGCGCCTAGCTGAAGGGCGCCGCCTAATTGCTGAGGCCATGGAAGAAGAGAGGCGGAAGTCTAAAAAGAAAACCATTCCCGAAGCTGGCTCCTCTTCTTCTGCTCCTGCAACTCCCGAAGTAGAAGGGTATGATCCCGAAAACCCGGGAATTCCCCGGACAACTTTGCTATCCCCCATTCCTGAAATAACTCCAGAGGTAGTAGTCACCCCCGCTGAAAAGTCTTCAGAAGGTATTCCTATCTTTTCTCCTCAATTTGCCAAGGCTACTACTACCTTTGGCTACGTGATTGAACGTTCGATGAGAAACCCTTTGCTTTCGCCTGAGTTGATAACCGATGTTTCTCATTCTGTAGGTGTTGAATCATCCGCAAAGACAGATGTAGCTCAAGGAGCTACCGCTGGGACAAAGCCCGCAGATGGGGCCAAAAAAGGGGAAGACAAGGCTGCTTCTATAGACTTGGGAGAAGGAAATGAGCCAACTAAGGTCACCACTCCCCATGATGAAGAAATGATTGCAACTTTAAAAGACGACGGAGGAGACGAGGGGCATGATGAGGAACCAGAGGTTGCAATAACTGGGGAGTCGAAAAGCGCCGATGACGTTACCTTGGCGGCCATGAAGGCTGATCAAGACAAGCGCTTGCAATTAAAAGCCGAAGAACTAGACCCTGAGGTCCTCAAGCCCCTCGCAGTTGTGGATGCAGGTTCAAGGTTAGTTGTTAAGCTCTCAACTAGATCTATTACCGAAGAACTTGCTAAAAAATCTTCTCTTGATTCCAGTGCCCCGCCCTCCGGGAAGAAGTCTGCTGGCTCCAGTACCACATCTTCAGGGAAAAAGAAATCAAAACGAATCTTGACTGAAGCCGAGAAAGAAGCAAAGGATGCGGAAAAAGCTGCCAAGAAATCGAAGGCTCATCCCAAACCCAAATAGTGGGTTCCCCTGAATCTTTTTAGCATCTTTGTGAACCAATAAGTGCTGCTACAAAAGCAGCTTCCGCACTTTCTTTTTTAGCTATTTCCCTGTACAAATTCATTCATTTGTAAATAAAAATAATTCACTTTTTGCAATGTTTATTTGTTAGCAGTTCTGCACTTATGTAAAAATGCATGTCTATAGTTATGAAACAAAGTTGTGGAGGGGGGAAATTTGTGTATGCATATGTGTCCCCAGTCAATTTCCATAAGTTATTCAATGCTTAACCATGCAATCTGAATGCTTCCAATTCTCTGACGGGATAGCACTTCCTGTGTCGTCAGTACCTGTCGTTTTTTCTGGCACTTCTTTTATACTCTCTCTCTTTCTCTTGAGAGTTAGAGTTCGAGCTTAGTCATCTATTCATTCCCCGATCTCTCAACGGGAAAAGATTTCTTTCTCGGCGCTCAGTCGGAGACGCCTTTATACTCTCTTTCTCTCTGGAAAGTTAGAGTTCGGAGTAGAATCTCTTTTTCAGCGCTCAGTCGGAGACGCTTTTATACTCTCTCTCTTTCTCTGGAGAGTTAGAGTTAAGAATAGAATTTCTTTTTCAGCGCTCAGTCTGAGACGCTTTTATACTCTCTCTCTTTCTCTGGAGAGTTAGAGTTAGAATGTCGTTTTCTCATTCTTTTACGTCTTATTGCACAAATAATCATTGTGCTTCTTTTTATGTCCAAACTGTTTTCAACCTTTTTTAGGCTCTGAGTTATCCTGTATTCTATAATCACAACAGAACAACTAATGAATGTAAATGCATAAAAGTAAATTACACACAATATTTTTATAGTGGTTCAGCTAAGTCGTAGCCTACATCCACTTTATAGTCCTTTATTCATATCATCAGATTTTCCCAAGGCAAGGCATGTCTTGTTACAGAATTCACAGAAAAAATAACAAAAAGTATAGCATTTCTAATCCAAATATCGCATTAAGTGTTGGGCATTCCATGCTCGAGGAACTTCTTCGCCATCTACGGTCGTTAACTTGAAGGTTCCTTTTTCAAGTTTTCGTTGGATGACAAAGGGTCCTTCCCATTTTGGGCCGAGGTGAGGAAGGGACGGAAAAACTCTCTTTAGCACCAAATCTCCTGGTTCAAAAGTTCTGAGGCGAACTTTTTTATCATAATAGCGTGCCATCTGACGCCGATGTCTTGCTGCACGCAAGTCTGCTTCGTCCCTTTTCTCTTCGACTTCATCAAGAGACTCAAGTAAAAGTGCCCGATTCGTCATCGGGTCATAATACGTCACCCTGTGGGAAGGAACTTCCAGTTCAACTGGAATTACTGCTTCTGAGCCAAAGGAGAGAGAGAAAGGGGTATGACCGGTAGCCGTTTTAAATGTTGTTCGATATGCCCACAAAGCTAGGGGCAATTCGTCAACCCATCTTGCCTTTGCACGCTCCAACCGTTTCTTGAGGATGGATTTTATAACTTTGTTTACTGCCTCTACTTGCCCATTCGATTGTGGATAGGCAACTGCAGTATATCGTTTGTCTATCTTATATTTCTGGCAAAAATTTCTGAATTCAGTGCTATCAAATTGGGTCCCGTTGTCAGTAACAATCGTCCTTGGGATCCCGAATCGGCATATAATATTTCTGACCACAAAACTTATCACCTTTCTTGTGGTGATCTTAGTCAAGGGCTCAGCTTCCACCCACTTTGTGAAATAATCCACGGCTACTATTGCATACTTAGCTCCTCCTTTAGCAATCGGTAAAACTCCAATGATATCAATTCCCCATGTGGCAAATGGCCAAGGACTCACCATCGATTTAAGCTGGGTTGACGGTGCCCTGGGGATTTTGGCGAATCTCTGGCACTTATCGCAGCGTCGTGAATAATCAGCTGCATCTTTGTTGATCGTAGGCCAGAAGTATCCGTACCGCAATATTTTCTTTGCTAAAGTTTGACCTCCTGTATGATCTCCACACTCACCTTCGTGCACTTCTCTTAGTACACGCTTGATGTCGTCGTGTGCGATACATCGTAACAGGGGCATAGAAAATCCTTGTCTATAGAGAGTATCGTCTTGTATAACATATCTGGTAGCTTTGCGCACTACAGCTCTTTTTTCACTCTTCTTTGATGGGAGTGTCCCATTCTTAAGAAAATTCTTAATTAGAGTCATCCATGACTCCTTCTCTGGTTCCGCTTCAAAAGCGAATTCAATTTCCATTGACTCAAAGCTTGGCGACTCCAACGTTTCAATTGGAATTACCTCAGTCTCTTCTGGATTGTCGGAACTAGCCAATTTTGCCAGTCTATCCGCTTTCTGGTTTTCAACTCTGGGAATATGTGTTATGTTATACCGCTCTAAGCTATTCAATAGCTCTTTCACTTTCTTGAGGTAGGCGATAAGTCGAGGTCCTCGAGCCGCGAATTCCTCTCGCACTTGGCAAACAACAATTTTAGAGTCACAAAATATGTCTATCATTTTTACTCCAAGATCTTTAGCAAGTTTCAGCCCGACAATCAGGGCTTCATACTTGGAGTCATTATTAGTTGCCGAAAATTCTAATCGCAGGGCGTAATATAACGACCGTCCCTCGGGAGTAACTAAGACAATTCCAGCTCCGGACCTTCGGTCATTCTTAGCTCCATCTGTATATAATTTCCATGGATTCATCTCTATCTCATCCTCGGATTTAACCACTCGGTCATTGATTGTTTCCTCCTCTGGAATGGTGAACTCCGCAATAAAGTCTGCTAGAGCTTGCCCCTGATTGACTTTCGTGGTTGAAAATTCAAATCAAACTGACTTAGTTCTATGTTCCATTTGATCAACCTTCCCGATGCTTCGGGCCTCTGCAATACCTGTCTCAAGGGCTGGTCGGTGTATATGGTTATTGGATGGGCTTGGAAATAATGACGAAGTTTTTGGGATGCGATCAGGAGACTGTAAGCGAGCTTCTCAATTTTTGGGTAATTGCGCTCTGCCGCTGCTAATTTCTTACTCACATAATACACCGGCCTTTGTACTTTGTTTTCTTCTCGAACCAGAGCCGTGCTGACAGCATGAGCCGAGACTGCCAAATAAACAAATAATTCTTCGTGATCTACGGGCTTTGATAAAATCGGCGGTTTTTCTAGCAATTCTAACAGATTTTGAAAGGCCTAAACACAATCCGGAGTCCACTGGAAATTTTTCTTTCCCCTTTTTATCAAATCAAAAAACGGAACACATTTATCTGTGGCTTTGGAGATGAATCTACTCAGTGCCGCTACTTTCCCTGCCAGACTTTGGACGTCTTTAATTCTCCTTGGTTCTTTGATGTTTCTAATCGCTGCTATCTGGCTAGGGTTAATCTCAATTCCTCGGGAACTCACAATAAAGCCAAGGAACTTTCCTGATGCCACTCCAAATGAGCATTTCAGAGGATTCAATTTCATCCGATATTTTCGCAAGATACCAAACATTTCCGCTAAGTCTTGCGTATGACTGGAAGACTACTTTGATTTGACAAGCATATCATCCACATAAACTTCCATAGTCTTTCCTATTTGATCATAAAACATTCTATTTACCAAGCGCTGATAAGTAGCTCCAGCGTTTTTTAACCCGAATGGCATTACAACATAACAATATAGCCCCAAATTCGTAATGAAACTCGTATGCTCTTGGTCTGGTATGTGCATAGGAATTTGGTTGTATCCAGAGTATGCGTCCATGAAAGAAAGAAGTTCATGACCTGCTGTCGAGTCTACAAGCTGGTCAATCCTGGGAAGTGGGAAACTATCTTTCGGGCAAGCTTTATTTAAATCTGAAAAGTCAATACAAGTTCGCCACTTTCCGTTTGGCTTCTTTACCAAGACGGGATTAGATATCCAATTGGGATAAGTCGAATCTCGAATAAATCCATTTTGCTTCAATTTCTCTACTTCCTCTTTGAGAGCAGCCGACCTCTCTGGGCCCAGCATGCGTCTCTTTTGCTTCACAGGCGAATGCTTCGGATTTACATTCAATTTGTGACTTATAATAGACGGTGATATCCCACACATGTCAGCATGGGTCCAGGCGAACACATCTAGGTTTGCCTTTAAGAAGTCCGTCAGTTCTTCAGCACGACGTGGATCCAATTGAGAACCAATCTTCAAAACTTTCGTTGGATCAGCTTTATCAATGGGAATTTCCACTGTCGCTTCGTTAGGAGTTGCATTCCTAGCCTCTGGTTCCTCGTCTTTTCTGGGATCCAGGTCTTCTGGCATTCCTTTGGGCAACTCCCTTGGGTTCAATCTCTCTAATTGCTATGCCGAGTCCCCCTTTGAGGGAGACGAGGCATTCTTACTCTCAGCATTAACTCCTTTCATCAACATCTTCAGTTCGGCCACATAGCAGGCCCGTCCAGAAACCTGATCCCCTCTCATTACTCCAGTCCCGGCTTCGGTTGGGAACTTTAGTAACAAGCACCAAGGGGCGATACAAACTCTAAATTCTGCGAGGGCAGGTCTCCCTAAAAATGCGTTATATGGCGAATCTACGTCCAATACTACGAACTGAAGCATTCGCACTCTTCTACGTTCTCCTTGCCCTAGGGTCACGGGCAATTCTATATATCCCATGGGAGCTGTCGTCGCTCCGTTGAAGCCTCTAATCCATCCTTCACAAGGTTTCAGATCTTCGGGCTCAAGCTTCATCTGATCAAATGACTTCTTGAACAAAATATTAACGGAACTTCCGTTGTCTACTAATACCTTATGGACCAAGGCCGGCCCAATGGTGGTAGTAATAACCAACGGATCATTGGTGGGAGATTGTATCCCAGTGTTGTCTCGGCTGCGAAATACCACGTCGTCGAACATGGTTTTCTGTTGTTTTATGGGGGCGACATCTTCCAAATCGTCACCTTCATTCACATCTAGATGCTTGGCAGCATTCACATATTGGTCCATTGACCTAAAACTTCGGATTGCCGGGTGAGGTCCGCCTACAATGGAGTTGATGACAATTCCTTTACCTTTCTGCTGTGCTGTAGGCTTGGGAGCAGGTAGGATTTGTTTTGGAGCCTGCTCCCCTTGCCCCCTGTCCCTCGGGGCAACCTTGTACTCATCCAACTTTCCTTCACGCAACAGTTTCTCAATCACATCCCTCAAATGCCGACATTCATTGGTTGAATGCCCATGAGTTCCGTGGAACAAGCAAAATTTCCCTGTCGCCATTTCTTTCTCGGTCGAATCACGAGGTGGCGGTCTTTTGTACTGTATCACATTATACGTATCCAGGTAAATATTTTCCAGGGTGTCATTCAATGGTGTATAATTCTCGTAGTTCTGGAATCGGGGTCTCTTGTTAGGGTCACTTCCCCTATTTCTGTTTCTTCTGTTACCGCTTGAATTACGGTTATTGTTGTTGTTTCCCCCACTTCCAGTATTGCTGTTTCCACCCTTGTTTCCTACATTTACTTCAACCTTGCCAGAATTCTCCCCCGACTGTTTCACGGCGATATTACTCTGCACATTCTCCTTTGAAGCCGTCTCAGACTTTCTTTTTCGGTTGGCCCTGGCCTCCTCTCGCCGTAAATAAATATCGGCCTTTTCGTAGAATATCTCCCTTGTGGGGGGTGTCTTCCCAGAAAGGTAGTCTCCAAACTCAGATTCAGGATCAACTCCTTCCTTCAATGCCATCAGAATAGTGGGCTCATGCGGGTCACTGACCTCAGTTACAGCTTGGTTAAAACGATCAAGATATGCCCTTAGAGATTCTCCTGGTGCCTGTTTGATTCTCGATAATTCAATAACGCTCTTGGACTTTCGGGCATGTAGTCGGAACTGGTTCATGAAACGTTCGCTTAGTTCTTTGTAATTAGAAATCGAACGAGGAGGAAGTCGGGTAAACCAGAACAATGCCACATCTTCTAGGTAGATTGGGAATGCTTTGCACTTCACTTCATCAGGGGCAGCAGCGGCATTCATGAGCCACGAATACCGCATCAAATGCTGTCCCGGATCAGTCCTTCCGTTATACTTGTCCATCTGTGGCAAGTTAAAGCGTCGGGGAAACTGGAAGTCGAGGATATCGTCGGTGAACGGTGTATGGCTTCGTTCAATGCCATAGTCTTCATTTGTATAATTCCGGCTCTCGGACATAATTCGGCGAACCATTGCTTGTACATCAGCACTAGTTAGGGGCTGCTCAGGTTCCCTGGCCCTAGTATCCGAGTTCCTTCTGGGCTCTTGCTCAGGAGATGCCCTTCTTCTTCGAGCTGCCTCTGCTCGATTCCGTTCCCTGTGTTCCCGGTCGATCTTGGGAAGAGGGGACTGGAGTCTTTGCCCCCGAGTGGGGTCATCGTTTCCTAACGCTCGTGCGATATCCTCGCGAGATCCCAAAGATCCAAATGTCAGCTGCTCCATGTTCTGAGGTCGTTCGAGTGGCCTCCGCTCACGGGGCCTCTCTTCCTCGGAAGATGAAGATTGATCTACTGGTGTGTGACGAACCGGTGATGGAGTTCTCTGTCGACGGAGCTCACTGATCTCCCGACTCATGAGCCTCATATTTTCCTGCATCATGAGATTAGTGCGCTCGTGAACCTTCATGGCTTCCCTCGTGCTCTCAAGCATATCAAGCAAGCGCGAGAAATCTCCTTGGGTGATGGGCGCAGATGGATTGACCTGATCACCAACCCTGGTAGCTGGAATTGGAGCATTCGTAGGGACTCGAGTAGAGGTTCCAGCTTCACCCTGCATCCGGTCGGGTCGGAGGTAGGAGGTCGGATCGGATCGGAGCTGAGGTGCCTGGTCGGATCGGTATGCAGCGAGCAGCTCTGGTCGGTTTAGATTGGGGGAATGCACGGCTTCAGAGTCTCCTACCCGGATCGGATCGGAGCTCTCCCCCTGCTGTCGGCTCGGATTTCCTGCATTGATTCTTCCTGCTGCTGAACTCTGCCCCCGAGACCTTGTTACAACAGCATGTTGCTGATCTTCGCCAACTCCATTTCCCTGAACAGACTGAACTTCCTTGCCTTTTCCTTTGGCCATGAGTCTTTGATAATTACTTCAACGAATGTAAGAAAGCGGAGAAACTTAAGGATTCACTTCTTTGAACTCAACGGTCCAAAAAGTAGAAAGAGATCCCGGAAAATAAAGAATTTAGATGAGGATTCTCAGTGAAAGCACCAAAATGTTAGACCCAAAAGTGGTTCTAACACCCAAATTGATTTGAAACAAGATAAAATGAGATAAAAATAAAAATGAACACGCAGGATTTATAGTGGTTCGGCGAACAAATGCCTACGTCCACTTATTTTTCACTATATTCAATAATTCAGTTGCAAATACAATGTAAGATTCACTCACAACTCACTTTCGTTCACTCAATTGACTAAAACAAGAAATGAAAGATGATTTGGATTCTCCGGGAGTAATGGAGTTCGGGTGATGGAGGTGATTGAATTCTCTAAGTGCTCAAAAAAAAGATCCTTCTCTTTGTCTCCAGATGGGGTATTTATAGGTGTGAATTTGCTTGAGACTTGATCCGGGTCGGGCCACGTGTCATCCATCGCACTCTCTTCGGGTTCGGATGAACTACCAGGTTGACAACGCATCAAAGGGAAGGACGTTAGGGGTAGGAATTAGTCATAGCCGGTTCGGTTCTCCAGGCGATTTTACAGGAGATTAACATGGATCATGGGTGCGGGTCGGAGACGTGCAGGTAAGGGGTTCGGATCGGGATACCCGATCCGAACCGGATTGGTTTGGGCGTCTCTCCTTCTCTAACCTATTCCGCTCCGCTCCAGTGTTGTGGCAAGCAGATGGCTTTCCGATCCATTCGAGATTTAGTTGCCTTCCGATCCGATTGGATATGCCTTACCAATCTATCCAGTAAGAGATCACCGATCCGAACAGAGAACTCTATCCGATCCGAACCAATATGCTGCTCTAACCCGATCCGAACAGAGGACTCTATCCGATCCGAACAACTGCAGCTATCAATCTGAATTGTAGTGTTTTCCTCCAATCCGAACCGAAGTCTTATAATTAAAAATACCCTTCAATGTTTGATTTCTTGACTTTGTGTTGCCTAGTTCACAAAGTAGGCTAACATGCCTAATTGAAAAACATGTTAGGCCTATATTGTTAACAAGAATTATATGATAATATATGTGACACATAGCCAAGTTAGATTTACATTCCAATTGCAAGTTTGCATGAATAAAGTAAAAACCATGATTTCATGTTTAGTAATATTTATGCCATGATTACATGAATAGATTAAAAACCATGATTTCATGTTTGGGTATATTTGTGCCATGATTGTGTGAATAGATTAAAAATCATGATTAAGTTGGAATAATTCTAGTTGAACTATACTTTTGTATTAGTTACAAAAGTAAGCACCTTTGTAAACATATAGTAATTTTATAAACATGATTTGCTTATGTTTGACATTATGCCTAAGTAAAAATACAGGTTTATGTTGTAGTTAAGACTATGTGTCAATAATGATATCTAATTTAGTTAGATTCTTAACTTAACTGCAAGTTTACATGGTTTGATTCATGTCACTTATGCTTTATGACCAAAGTATATGTTACCACAATGCAAGTACACCAGTTTCTATTTTGTAGTTCCAACGTTATGTTGCAAGTTCATGCGTTCACATTCCCCTTTTTGTGTATATAATCACGTTTTAAGCCTCCCCTTTTTCACGTGGCTAAGTTGGGCTTAAAAGGCTAAGCCCAACATATATTATAATAAACGAACGTATAAAACGGGGGAAATAGCGTTGGGCCAAATTAATCAATAAATGAAAATATAAAAGTAGAGGGGCCCAAATTCAAGAATGGGTTGGGCCCATGATTGGTGTAAACCTTTACACCATTAGCTTAAATTGATTTTTGAATAATGGGCCGCAAATATTTACATATAAAAAGAAGAAAGACAAAATATGTAAATGTAGAAAATACGATGTGTTTAACCCGAGGTTGGATTGAGTTGTGATGTAAACCTGCCCGGAACCGCCCGGCTGTCCAGTAGTCACAACAATACTTATCCAATGTGGGTGGTTAAACATGGAGCCCAATAAGGACCCGAGGTTAGACTGAGTTGTGGCGTAAGACTGCCCGGACCCAACCGGCAACAGGCAGCCACAACAATACCTGTCTAATGTGAGAGGTCAAGGCTTTAATAAGACAATTAAGGCTGAGTCAGGATTGATAGGATTAAGTAAATTATATTAATACTTAATCAAAATGGAACATGCTAAACTAAACAGACTGATTGGGGGGTTAGGTTTACAAAACACTTAACCAAATTAGCATGTTGGCTAGAAATAGTAAACCTAGTAGCGGGGGACCCTTTTCAGCAGTAACCCTGTAAGGTATCATGATACCCTGAAACTAGGCAGGGTGGGGCACGATTACTGGGCTGACTGTAAGAGGTCAAATCGACGGCGGTGGTGCAGCAGTGTAGGTTCTAACGGGGTGTGGGCGTGCACTCACTCCGACGTAGAAAAATAAGGCACTGGGCACCAGTAGCATACCTGTGCATTCTAGGATTGTGTCGGGCCGCCACCATGGGACTTGATACACCCCATGGTGGGACCAGCATAGGTAACTACAACATCGGGGGCCGTAAGACACATGTAACTATGCGAGTAGGAGCCGATCATCATAAAATGGATCACTTCACCCTGATTATGGGGTGCCTGTTGGGAACTAGTTTATATGGGTATAGAGATTAATATGGGGTACGATAGTATATTCGACCCTAGACAACTTAACTAATTATATGATGCTTTCCCATTTCTAGTTTATACTTATCATACCCAGTTCTTTATTCATAGACTGAATAGTCCTAGACTTACTCAGGCTTTATGTCTGACTCTACTTTTCTTTCGTCTTCTTTTCTTCCGTTTCCCCCCCCCCCCCCAGGTCCACAGGGAGGGAATACCGCAGCTTGACCAGCCTTCTTATCCAGCTTGAAGAGAAAGAATGTATTGCTTGGATCTTTTCGTTTTGGACTATGGCTTTGGACAACAACTATGGGACTTTTGCAGTTTATTTATGTTTTCTTTATGCTTCTTTAAATAATGTAATCAAGACAGTTATGAAGATGTTATGTTTTTTTGGAAGTATTGTAAGACAATTATGGTATGTTGTTGTAACACATATCTTTTATGAAATAAAAGTTGTTGTTTTTCCGCTGTTCAAAAGTATGTATTCTTATATTCTGTCTTGTATATCTGTGACTTATACTTATAAACCTCCACCAAAATTAGGGCATTCCCTTTGAGAGTGACCCTAACGGAGGTGGGGTGTTTCACTTGGTATCAGAGCATAGGTTTACCAGATAAGATAAAGAGTTTTGAAAATTTATTTTCAAAAAGGAAATTTAAAGAAGCATTTTTAAAAGAAAAATATTATTTTATTTTAAAAAGGCAAAGTCCCCCCCCCAAAGCCATAGGTACTATCTCTTATCCTTCGTTTTGAATCTATCCTTTTTGTTTCAGCATGTCCGAAGAACTTAACTTGCCAGAGGGTGTACCAATACCTGGTTGGTTTAGACGGTTCTTAGAAGCAAGGGCCACTCAGCCAGGTCCTACCGTTCCTCCTCCCCCAGCTGCAGGAAATCAGCCAGCTGCAGCAGCACCTCTTCCTCCACCTCCTCCACGGGGAAACACTTTTGCTAAGATATGTAAAGATTTTAAAGCTATGGGAGGAAAGGATTTTCATGGAACTGAGTCCTTCGTGGCAGCTAGAAATTGGCTGAAAGAAACCGAGGACTTATTCATCATCTTTGAGGTAGAAGATAGACAGAAAGTACAACTGGCAGTATGGCTACTAAAGGGCGAGGCTTCCTACTGGTGGGAAGTCACTAGTGCAGAAAGACCAGTGGAGACATGGGAGGACTTTAGGGCAAGGTTTGAGGCTAAATTTCTCTCAGATGCGGAAAGGAGTTTGCAGTTGGAAAAATTCTTATTTCTTAAGCAAGGGAACAAGACAGTCAAAGAGTATGTTAATCAGTTCGATGAGCTGGCTAGGTTTGGGCTGGACCTAGTCAACACCCCGCACAAGAAAACTCTCCGTTTCGTCAACGGGTTGAATGAGCCATTACACAGTTTGGCCATGACCCATATACCCATGGGGGATACATATGAAAGGTTGGTACAAATGGCATTGCTGAATGAAGAGGATAAGGGCAAGAAGGAGACAAAGGCAGAAAGCTCTCAAGGGAAGAAAGAGGGTTTGCAGCCTAAGAAGACAGACTTTAAGAAGGGCGGGAAAGGCAACAAAGAGAAGAGGAAGTGTAATTTCTGTGGCAAAGTGGGGCACTTAGTGAAAGATTGCCGGAAAAAGAAGGCCAAGGAGAATGGTGGGTGCTTTTCTTGCGGTGAGACAGGCCACAGGGCTAAGGACTGCCCAAAGAAACGAGGACAGGGGCAGAGGGCTGGATCCACCTCAGGGGCACAAGTTCATGTGCTAGAAGCGCCACCTCTGCAACAGCGAGGTATAAATACTTCTGTAGAAAGTGTAGTTTATCTTTATGATCACCCCGTTCGCACTTTATTTGATTCTGGCGCATCACACTCCTTTATCTCGTCTGCTTTAGTAGAATCTCTGCACCTAAAAACTAGTATGGTAGAGGACCCCTTAATTGTTTCAAACCCAATTGGGGGCCCAGCTCATTTGTCTATGATCTGTTTGGGATTGAAAATTTCTATTCTAAGCGTAGAATTTCAATGTAGTGCCTTCGTTTTAGGCTTTTCGGGATATGGTTTGATTTTGGGCATGGATTGGCTATCCAATAATGGGGCCATCCTTGATTGTGAAAAAAGGGTTGTTAGGCTCCTAACCCAGCTCGGTAATACTTTGGAAATTTCTTGTAATCCCTCGTATGCGGTTATGCTTAGTTACCTTGAATCGCTAGATGCCTCTGTTGAAAATTTGCAATCAGTTAGAGTGGTCCGGGAATATCCGGATGTCTTCGAAGAGGTGAAGGGCTTGCCTCCGAAGCGGGAGATAGACTTCTGCATATACCTTGTAGATAATGCAAAGCCCGTTGCGTTGCCAATTAGACACATGGCTCCACGGGAAAGGAAAGAGCTCAGTAAACAGATTAAAGAGCTTCTAGAAAAGGGGTTCATTAGGAGGAGCATTTCAGAATGGGGCGCTCCAGTGGTGTTCGCTACAAAGGCGGATGGTTCACTCCATCTATGTGTTGACTATAGGGAGCTCAACAAGCTAACGAAAAACAATAGGCACCCTCTCCCTAGAATTGACGATTTGTTTGATCAGCTTGTGGGAGCGTCTGTTTTCTCCCAACTCGA
This sequence comes from Allium sativum, assembly GCA_030737875.1. Taxonomy (NCBI): domain Eukaryota; kingdom Viridiplantae; phylum Streptophyta; class Magnoliopsida; order Asparagales; family Amaryllidaceae; genus Allium; species Allium sativum. The sequence continues at coordinate 897,824,581 of CM060922.1, read as the reverse complement.
TTTAGCGACCGGTTTTCATCAGCTAAGGGTGGCTGAAGATAGTATCGATAAAACGGCATTCAGAACCCCAGACGGATTCTTTGAATGGCTTGTCATGCCTTTCGGCTTGACAAATGCACCTTCTTACTTCGTGGACCTGATGAGTAGGGTATTCAGATATTTCCTCAATAAGTTCGTAGTGGTCTTCATAGACGATATCCTTATCTTCTCAAAGAATGAAGAGGAACATGCTCAGCACTTAAGGGCAATCATGGAAACTCTGCGAGTCCATCAGCTAAAAGTCAAATTCTCCAAATGCCACTTTTGGAGAGAAGAAGTGAGGTTCCTTGGGCACATAGTATCCAAACAAGGGTTAGCAGTGGACCCTGCTAAGGTAGTGGCGGTACAGGATTGTAAGACACCAAGGAATGCAACTGAGGTCCGAAGTTTTCTAGGACTAGCAGGTTTCTATCGAAAGTTCATAAGGGATTTTGCGAAAATCTCAGCTCCGCTCACGAAATTGACCAAGAAGAATCTAGCATTCAATTGGGACTTGGATTGCGAGTTTGCTTTCCAGCGACTAAAAAGGGCTCTTACAACAGCCCCAGTTTTGACGTTGCCAGATGGAAGCAAGATGTTCACTGTTTATACAGATGCATGTGGGACAGGGCTAGGCGCCGTCTTAATGCAAGAAGGAAGGGTAGTAGCTTATGGCGGGAGGCAGTTGAAAGTGCACGAAAAGAACTACCCGACCCACGATCTTGAGTTAGCTGCCATCGTCTTTGCACTCAAGTCTTGGCGACACTATCTCCTAGGTGAGAAGTTCGAACTTTACACTGACCATAAATCATTGAAATATCTTTTCTCGCAGAAAGATCTTAACTTGAGGCAACAGAGATGGATGGAGTTTCTTGCCTCGTACGATTTCGAGATCTCCTACACTCCGGGCAAAGGCAACGTAGTGGCAGACGCGTTGAGCCGAAAGAAATTGACCCTAAGCCCGCTGTTTGTTGAAAGACAAAGCCTAGAGTTTATAGCCAGCTTCGACTTTAGGCCTTCCTCCGATTTTGTACCAGGCTTGCTAGCATCTCTCGAAGTGCGCCCGACTTTAGTGGACTCAATAGGGACAGCACAACGTGAAGACCCTCAGCTTGTGGAAACAATTGATAGGCTAATTAAGGGTGAGACTTCAAGCCACCTCAACATATACTCCATCGACGACAAGGGTTTGCTAAGGCAAGACGGAAGACTATGCGTCCCACAGACAAGGGATTTAGTAAAGAGGGTTCTCGAGGAAGCACATCACTCCAAGATGACGATACACCCAGGCGGGGATAAAATGTACAAGGACATAAAAAGAACTTTCTTCTGGAACGGCATGAAAAAGGACGTGGTAGAATTCGTTTCTAAGTGTATGGTGTGCCAACAAGTTAAGGCGGAACAGAAAAAGCCTGGCGGTCTGCTACACCCTCTAGAGGTCCCGCAGTGGAAGTGGGATAGCATCTCAATGGACTTCATCGATGGGCTGCCTAGGTCTAGGAGAGGCAACACTAGCATTTGGGTAATAGTGGATAGGCTTACTAAAAGCGCCCACTGTTTACCTGTCAAAAGTAAAAGAACCGCCTCATCCCTGGCATCTCTTTACCTCAAGGAAATCGTTCGACTCCATGGAGTACCATCCAGCATTGTTAGTGACCGAGACACGACTTTGGAGACTAAAGACAAGATACGTGTGTCGTACCCTTTCCTTTTTGAGGGTATGTTTTTAGCTTCTCCTTTTTCTACCATTTTGTTTATACTTGTTCTATTGTTTAGTGTGTCCTCTCGATTATATCTTCTATCTTTAGGTAGAAAATCCTATGGTTGTAAACATGTGTTTGAGGCATGTTATGTTTGGTGGATGTAAGTGTTTGCTAATGGTTTCTCGTGGATGCATTTACACACACATTAGGCACTAGATCAGCTCAATCACCATCGTATTGCATATGAATGAGTGTGCATATTTAAATAAAGGGACGTATATTGAATGTGTTATCATATGGATGTTGCATTTAAATGAATGGTTGTGCACTCATATAGAAATAATATGTATCATTATAATTCTTTTTCATACATAATGGACGCATGACACTATCATGTTTTGCAAGGGGGTCAATTGAATCAGTAGACCACCTGATCTTTGGATTAGATTAGGAACATATACACACACTTTTGCATATGTACATATAGCATTAGAGATCTTTTAAGGACAATGGATGCTTGTGGATGATGGATGAGTAGATGGATGATGGATGAGTAGATGGATGATTGGATGGTACGATACATTCTTCTTAACTTGAAGATTTCGGGGACGAAATCCTTTAAGGAGGGGAGAATGTAACACCCCGTAATTTTAAAACATGGCATAAGAGAAAATTAAAGAATAATTAATTTTTAAAAGAAGAATTAGGTGAAATTGGTTACGCCATTGCATTCATCTTGTAATTCTTCTTGAGATAGAGTCCGATTTTGCGTAAAACGGATAATGTATGAAGAAGTTATGGACAATAGAAGTTAAGCAGAAAAAGCAGAAAACAGGCTGGGATAACTGGCGCACTTCTGAAGTGCGCCAGAACAAAAATGAACTGGCGCACTTGGGAAGTGCGACCATGCCAAGGCAAAACCTGCACAGAATTCTGAAGAGTTCTCTGATGATGTGTACTTCGGGGATTGGCTGGATAACGTGTTTTCTAGTCAAATGATTTAGATGATCTCTAATCTAATCTAAAGGCCCTAAATCACCTAATACATCTATAAAAACACATCTAGACCTAACCTTTATTTCATTACACTAATCCATGGCGCCTCTATGCTGCCCTAACCTAAATTAAAAACTAGCCTCTCTTCTCTTCTGCAAAGCAAATTAGAATTAGAGTATTCAAATTGGAAGATAAGAATCAAATTCTACAACAACGGTTTAGCTAATCAAATTCAGAAATCAGATTCAGATCTATTCTCTCTTCTTAATCCTATCGCTGTGAGTCTATGTTACTTCACATATAATTAATTAAAAAGTGATTGTGATAGGATTATAAATTGGATTTTTGTGAACATGACTATAAGATAAATCATATCAAGTTTGCAAATTCTTATATTTCAGATTCATACCCGAATCACTGTTATCATATGCCTAATTGGATCTATTTTATTGTTTTATGTCAGTTCATGTTTCTTGTGTCTCTTTTATGCCAGTTTTGATGACATGATTCTTTTCCCTTCTTTTTTTATGAGATTAGGCTACTTCAAGCCTACCATATTGTATTGAGATTTACGTACAAATAACGTTTGGATGATGGGGAAAAGTTTGGGAAAATTTTGTAGTGAAATAAGATTATTGGTATAAATCAATTTGGGCATAATTGTGTATAAATTATATACATGAGATTGGGCATAAGTTGGATTGGGCATAATTGGATACAATTTGTATACATGAGTTTTGGTAAGAATTGTTAATATCGATTAATACAAACTGATTTGGGCGTAATTTGGCGTAACATGTATACATAAGATTATAGGCCTAATTTGGATTAAAATTATGAACATAATTTAGATGGGAAATTATGGGTAATTGGGATATAATTTAATCCAAGGTTTAAAATTGGGACTTGAATCAATAAAGTGGTAATAAACGCCTAAGACACAAGGTTAGATTCGAATTGCGGTATAAGACTGCTCGGAACCGCCCGACACATCCAGAACCGCAATTTTGTAATCTAATGTGAAAGGTCAAAGACAGAAATTAAATACGTAATAATGAAACGACTCGAGGTTAGATTCGGATTGCGGTATAAGACTGCCAGGAACTGCCCAACATATCCAGCAACTGCAAAACGAAAATCTAATGTGGGAGGTCTTGCAAGATTACGGTTATAATAATTAATGAACACTTAACCAAGATAAGACATGTAGTAAGACATGGGGGTTAAGTGTATGACATGGATGACATGTGAAATATAATTAGAAGCAGTTAACCAAGGTGAAACATGTGGTTAGACATGGGAATAAAGAGGGGTTAAATGGGAATTCCTAGTGGGGACCAAGCTTAGAAGGGAAGCATGTGTCAAATGGGTGGACCCTTTTCAACCAGTAACCCATTTTGTATCTATGTGAGCTCGAACTAGGTCGAGGATGGGACACGCTTACTGGTTTGATTGTAAGAGGTCAATAAAGACTTAGCGATGGCAACGCAAGTCCAATGGAGTCATGTGCGTGCGTGGGTCCGGGCTGGTAGGTAAGACGTTGTTGCATCGTGTAGATATAAGTTGTGCCTTTTAGTAGTATCGGGTTGCCACTTTAGGGAGTGATACACCCTACTGTGGGACCAGCACAGGTATCTACGAGTTAGGGAGCCGATCGAATGGGGAGGGTAGTGGGTACAACTAGTGGAGGTAGGAGCAGGCAACGCCTATGACAGCAGCTAGGAGTACACGAAACTACCATCATTATTATTATCATGATTAGTGAGAGGGATCATATTTTAGTGTGAAACTAGTATTGGTGCGGTGTAGGAATTATCTTATAGTGATTAGAAGCGCAATCAACGTTATATCTTGTTCATCTTGTTTACCTTGTCATATCTGCTTATGTTACAGTCATCTCTTATATCCAGTTTATGTTCTTATCCTGTTACTTTACTTATTATATTGTTAAAGTCACTAGACTCTCTAGGTGTATGTCTGGCCCCTTTTTGTTTCGCCTCCTTTCTTTCTCCCCCCAGGTCCTCAGGGTGGGATTAGTGAAGCCTGACTTGGATTTCTTTCTTCTTGAAGTGCTTGGAAGTGTTGAAAGTAATGCTCAGCTTTATCTCTTTTCCATTATGGCTATTTGGAGTGGGATTATGATTTTACTTTTATGTACTCCGATAATAATTTTGTACAAGATGGATATTTGTGTACTTGACTCTAGTATGTGGTTTTGATGCTGTAGCCAAACATGTTTTACTTTTTCGCTGCAATGAATAAATTTTGAATTTTCTTAAGTACCATTTTATATATCTGTCTTGTGATATTCTATTCTATACTCTTATAATACTCCATGAAAGTTAATGCATTCCCTTAATGAGTGACATTAATGGACGTGGGGTGTTACAGAGTGCATCTCGATGGGCTTCATAGATTGGTTGCCCAGATCGAGGAAGGGTAACACAATATTTGAGTTATAGTCGATAGGTTGACTAAAAGTGCTCATTTCATCCCGGTAAGGAGTAAGCGGACGACAGCTTGATTAGCATCAGTGTATCTCAGAGGGATCATCCTACTTCATAGAGTTCCCTCTAGTATTGTTAGTGATAGAGACTTTTTCTTTACCAACGAGTTTTGAAGGAGCCTACAGGAGGGATTGGGGACACAACTACGACATAACAATGCCTACCACCCTTAGACATATGGATAGACGGAGAAGGTTAATAGGATTCTTGCGGATTTATTACGGTTGCTTATCTTGGACTTCTGAATGACTTGGGAGGAGCATTTTCGGTTGGTAGAGTTCACATATAATAACATCTACCAGACAAGTATATATATGACTCCCTTCGAGGCATCGTACGGGCAGCCCTGCAAATCACCTACTTGTTGGTGGGAGTCCACATAAAGACTTATACTTGGGCCTGAGATGATTAGGGAGACCTTAGATAAAAAAGATTTGATTCGGAGGTGGATGAAGGAAGTTCAGGATAAACAGAAGGCATATGCAGTTCCTTGGAGGACAGACCTATAGTTCGAAGTAGGGGACATGGGTTTTATTAAGGCGTCACCCTTGAGGAGTTCTCTTCGGTTCGACTTAGTAGGGAAGTTGGTGCCGAGGTTCATAGGGCCATTCCCTATGATAGAAAGGGTAGGTCAGATGTCCTATAGGGTTAGAATACCAGAGTTATTGGCAGGAGTACATGATGTATTCCATGTTTTTCATTTGTGAATTTCTTACATGATTCCAGGTTAATGGTGGAGCCAAGTGCCCTTAAGGGAGTTGAGTAGAGAGGGAGGCATCAGTTAAGCGAGTTCCTACACGAATACTAGGGGCCGAGGTGAAGAAGTTACAGAATAAGGAGATAAAGCTTGTTAATATTCAGTGGGGAGAGGATGACGATGACGCAACTTGGGAACCATAGGATAGGATCCACACTTCTTTTCCATTTCCCTTTATGCTCTTAATCCTTACTTAAGCTTTGAATTTGTATATGTTTTTTATATCGTTTGAATTATAAGTCTTAGGTAGAAGCCTATAGATGGTAGAAAATTGTTTAAAACATGTTAATGGAACATGTTATAGTTGAATGGATTCACGTTGATGCAAGTGTTTGCTAGTGGATGCAGTGGATGCATATACGCAAACCAAGCACTATTTAGCGATCAACAAACCAGGATAATTACCTATGGATGTGTATGCATTTTTAATTTAAAATACATGTAACAACATGGAATTTTGACATTAAATAATTATTTAATTAGAATCTCAAAAACAGTAATTTCTGCAAACGATGGAATTTAGACACGAAACATTAACTGTTGCGTTCGTCTTGGAATTTTGGTCAACTTTCATGTTTGGAGTTTCGCGAACGGAGTATGAAAAAGCTACGGATGAAATACGAAAATGGACGGAAAATAAATAAACCAGAATTTTTAATTAATGTATTACCTAATTTAAGCAAACCTACCTAGGCAATCAGGTGCCCAGGTGGTCGACCGCCCAGGTCGACCTACTGGGAGTTAGATCGCCCCGTAGCAGCTAGGTTTTGAAAGGTTAGGTTAAAATTTTAATATAACGAATGGACGTATGTAACATAAAATTAATTCGACGGTTCTAGGTCATTTTCACCCCTATAAATAAAGGAGTAGAGCCTCATTCTTTTTCCACATAAATCTACAGAGGCAGCGGAGCTCTGCCATTTTTCTCTCTCTCCAAACCTAAATCCTAAAATAAAATATATTCATACATATCAAATCCAATCCAACTCATATGACATTAAGAGAGCAAGCAGATCTAATGGAAAGAAATGCGAAGTGACACTCCAAATCATATTCTCCCCTCTTTTCCCATTTTTTTTACATATGTACAGATCCAGAATTTTCCCCCTTTCAGTTAAATTGTAGATTTATAAGAATTTGGGGATTGTAGGCCTAAAGGGTTCAAAATTTAGAATTGAGGCTATAAGGTGAGTGGGAAATTTACCAATACAGTTATAATAACTTACCTATTTCATTTGAATTGAATCTATGTTTTATGCCTATCAGATCTGTTCATTTAAATATTGTGAATTTTTTGGCAACCATCAGATCTGATTATGAATATGGTCAAAATTTATAAATGATAAGTTGTAATTATGTATAACATGAATTGTAGGATTCTTAAATATTTCTCCTACATATCCCTACAGTTATGTCATGAAAATATGTTGTACATGTTATATAGCACTGTAGATCTAGATATCAGTCCCATTAAATATAAATTAGCTGTAGTTGCATTCCAGATCTTTAGTTCACTGTTGAATAAATGAAATATGTGAATTTGGGTAAAAGATGAAATTGGTTAATTATCTAATTTTAAGAATAAAAGAAATATCCCTATTTGTATTCAATATTGTTGGGTTTTGGCTTAAGCATTGTGAAACATGTCGTTTTCCTCCTTTTGAATAAAGAGGAATTATTTTGAAATCACAAGAGGTATGAAAAACAAGAGTAAGAAGGGAAAAGTGGTGCAAAGGTGCATATAAATATAAATACATATATTTGTATGGAATTTGCATCAACTATTCTAAAATATATATTTACATATGTTTCTTGTGATTTGGAAATATGTCAATTCCACAAAATAGGTATTATTTACAATGATTACGACTAACGGTCCTTCGTGAGACTTGAAACCTTCTGGAAAGTTCGAATATAAAAAAGGAATGTTTGGTTAATTAATTAGACCAAATCATTAATTTAAAAATAATAATAACTATTATTATAATAACTGCATCGACCGCACGAAAACAAGAAAATAAATTTATGCATATTATCTGTCCAAATCAGCGTAAAACGATGAAATATACATTGTATGGAATGTTTGGATATGGTTCAATTATGGAATTATGTGTAAATACAATTCATATTGAATTAATATATTTGTGGTGACCATTTGTAACAATCAATGTAATTAACTGTTATAAATAAGACCACAAATTAATAAATAACCATTGTAATCAATATTGATTTGGGGAAAATAAATGTGATGGGGAAAATGGTTATAATTCCTGAAATCAATTAGGATAAATGTTGTGAACCCCAATTAGGAAAAAACCTCATTTAGACACGAGGTTAAGCTCAACTTGTGGTGTAAGCATGCCCAGAACCGACTTGCAAATCCAGCAACCACAGATAGTCAGCTTAACGTAAGGGGTCTAATGCATAAATATAATCGTATTAAGGCACGAGGTTAAGTTCAGTTGTGGTAGAAGTATGCTTTGAACCGACCGGCAAATCCAACATCCACAGGTAGTCAACTTAATGTGAGAGGCCTGGTACGTATATATACATATATATAACATTTAACCAATAAGTAAATGAATAAGAATAGAAATTTGTCTGTTGGGGGTACAACAAATAGATAACTTGGGACGGATAAATAGTCACCTTAGGAAAATATGACTGTTATGGTCATAAAGGATAATAAAAAGGAAATAAAAGGAAATGGGTGTCATAAAGGAATTTATAATTGTCGATTAAACACTAAGTCAAAATTAGAGAAGGTATTAAATAAATATCTTAGGGAAAGAAGGAATATAACCTTCCTGATTTATAGTAATGGAGATAGAAAAAACAGTTGGACTTAGCAGGTTAATAATGTAAGAATATTATTAACTGTATAAACCCATGACAAAAATGAACCATGCAAGTATAGTATTTCCGTATAGAGGAACTAAACGGGAATGACTTAATAATGTAGCCTACTTTATCCCAAATAGGGGAAGGTATAGAAGGCTAATAGGGTACGAGCCAATAACCTTCGTGTATAGTCTGCTTCTTGGGTCCTAAAAGGCTAAGTGACTAGGTTGAAGAGTCCACCTGGGAATAAGTCTTTTAGTTTAGGGGTCTTAAATGGTAGGTGTGTGTGGGCCTACCCAAACCTGGAAACTTAAATGTTCGATATAACTACCTATCCTACGGGAAGTAGTAAGAGACTAAGGAGATTATCTGATAAAGTCAGCTAGAAGGTATGGCAAAAAAACCATCTCTCACCTTATGTGGGGCAAGGGTATATGCATGAATGACAAAAGCCTTAATTAGTAGGGGCCGTAGTTAGTGACCTCTAGTTCATGTTAGCGTTAGGTAAATTATCGAGAAATAATAAATGACCAATCGGTCTGCCTAGGGTCTTAAGCAATCAGGAAGAATCCATTTATCTATTATTGATAGTGAGGCAACAAATGAAGAAAGATGAGCGAATGAAAGTATATGGATATAGAAACTCCTTAATTTGGAGTTAAATTTCGATATAGTTAACCAGTTAAGCTTTGGTATAAAGGCTTCACAAAAATGTATGCTAAAGCCATGAATATGTTGCATTGCGCCTTGGATAGGAACGAATTCAACCATATTAGCATATGCAACACAACATATGAAATATGACGAACACTTAAAGTTACTCACGAAGGAACTAACAAGATGAAGCAAAGCAAGATATCTGTAACACCCCACACTTTTTTGTACCCAAATTTTTACAAAAATCAAAACTTGAATACATCCAAGCATGGAGCGTATATCTGGTACCTGCAATAAACGAGCATGAGCATAATCATAGTATGATAAATAAAACTCACAGCAGAAACAAAACTGGTAATAACTCAAGGAACTACCTTTTTCCAAAGTAAGTCACTTTGTCAATAATGAGCGTGAGAGAGAACGAGAACCGAAAGCCAAACTTAATCATCTGTGAGAACCTGACCTTCTCCATGAAACGTGGAGGTTGTAATGAGGAGCGTGTGGTTAAAACAACACGTTTCGTTGACTAAGAAATGTACAACATAGACTATAACATAGATATATTCGGTTTTGGTTCAACCCAAGCTGTATCCCAATAGTGGTAATTCATACCATTGAATAGAGGTGTTCGTGAAGTGGATTGACCCTCCATAAAACTGGTGTTAGTGTTATTTTCCATATTATCAAGATATCAAATAACTATTTTACGATTATAAGATGTCATGCTTTGATACCAAATGAAAATTCAAGTAAGATCGAGTAAATAACACTAGAGATTTTATACTGGTTTGAAGCACTGTCCTACGTCCAGTGTAACGACCCATATTTTTGGTAGTCAAATATTTAATTTAATTTATTTTTAAATATTATATTTGGAATATTAAGGGATTTTAATATTTTATTCGTTATTCAAAACGAAGTTTGAATGTTATATATTTTATATTTATAAATCGAGCTCGAAATAGCGCTGCAGTTCATAATATGGAGTTTTGAACTTCAACTGAACGTACAGGATTCGATATAAGTCGGATTTCTGTGTAACAAGAAACGTAGGAACCGTATTGATGATAATTTTCATATGAAAGAGAAAAATCCAAATTTCATGTTATAGATCGTTAGATATAGCCAAATAAAATTTTAAAATAGTCGCTATGGAAATCGTTATTAAAAATATAGGCCTTTAAAATAGCCATTTTGCAAACAGACTCCATTTTTGATGAAATTATATTCATTGGAATCGTATCGTTAAATTATTGTAAGAAAATCAAATTTCGTGGCAAACCGATGTCATATGTGATCATGGCAGCCATAAATGCCCATTCATTTTCTATAGCGTGTAATTAAATTTATTTAATTTAATAAATGGATATTTGAGTGTAACTTGAGCAGACGGTCGAATTAGGCCACGAAACTAGTTCCGTTGAGTTCGTATCGACATTTAGAGTTAGGAGAGATATATAGTTTGTTATTTTTGGAGACCGGGTAATTTGGTGTCCAAAACGGCATTATGGTGTGCGTAAAAATAGCGTACCGGGAAACAGTCGCAGAATGCGACGAAACTGGTACCATTGGATTCATATTAATTAATTATTGTAGAATTTTCAATTTTCGTGTCAATCGGACTTACCTTGTGATCGTAGCAATGATAAACTCCCTAATCAATTATACTATTTGGTCAATTCAGATAGAGGTAACTTTAAACGAATAAACGACTGGCCAAATGAACTCCGATTTGGACGAACCAAGATTCATTGGATTCGTCAGAAAGAGGTCTAGTATAATGCCAAGGTCTCATATTTATTGGATTTTTTCCGTAATTTTAGGAATTTTAAATGCTTGATTTTTCATCGATAATTATAAAGGACTTTTCGCAAACGATGTCGGAATTTGACGAAACCTGTTCCGTTGGGCCCGGAATATTTTTTATGCTAAGATTACCTTATTTTGTCAAAAACAGAGATCGTATGTGATTGGTTTTGTCAATTACTTCACGTTGAAGTTTAGTTAAGTTAAAATAATATAAAATTGGTCCAATCTCTCTATATAAAAGCATACAGAACCCTAGTTTTTACGGTCAAGGCTTTTTTCGCAGTCAACAAATGAAGCCGCCACCCCCTAATAAACTAACGGCCAGAAACTCACACAGTTCTTCCTCAAATTCAAGAGAATCTGCTAATTAATTCAAGAATTCTTCAACTGCAAGCATATAAAGAGCAACGAGATCTATCTAACTACCAGTTGAGATCAACCGTGGTGACCCGTGGAGATTGGAATCGCTGCTAGAACTGGCGGCAAGTTTAGAGCTGTTTCAATCGAACGACGATGACTGGGAGGGCCACACTGATGTCGAATTCGGAGCAAGAAAGGGTGCATCGGCCGGTGACTGTTGATCGGAGTCTGGTCAATGATAAGGTGGCGTTGAAGTATGTGTAGGACTGTGAGGGTCCGGTGTGAAGAGCAGTAAAGGAACAAAATTTGGATGGCCAGAATTCACATTAAGGAAGTAATTAAATTTAATTAAGCTTTAATTAAGGGAAACAAAGTGTTAATTAAACGTGAATTCGTATGCAAGAAAACATACATGAGTCTGGCATCGTGTGGATCAAACAAGGATAGAAGAAAATTGGGTCGGCACATACTTTCAGTAAAAAACTAGTTAGTTAATTCAAGTATTAATTAGGAGATAAGGTCATTGTTAATTAAGCCATGGAATTTTTTTCTTGGTAGCGTTCATTTGCGGAAGGGAGAGAACCAACGTGAAGACTCAGGGTTTATCGGCCTGTTTAACTAAAGTAATTTAAGGTTTATTGGATACTAATATATAATTAGAAGAGAAATGGTTATCTAATTAAAATATATGATTCATTCATGTCAGTGTGGCTCTCTTTGATGCTGGAGAAGACGAAAACGTGGGAGTTTAAAAAGGGAATTGACCCATGTTTGAATCAATGTACTGTGATCAGCCTGTGTAACGACCCAGGAATTTTCAGCCCCGAAAATCGACATAAATGCCTTTACCTTAACTCATGCCGACCTTCCAAACATCGAAAACACTGGAACGTTTATAGAAAGAAATTAGAGGGTGAGATAAGAAAGAAAGAAATATTAGAATAGGAGAAGAAGAAGAAACAACACAACACAGAGTCTCACATCGCAACAGAACAAAATATAATACAGAAATAAATCTTTACTGAGAGCCTTTAAAAATACTTACAATTATCAGAGTATAGCACACACCTAGACAGTTATAATAACCTGTACTCATATACAACACAAAACGGAATAGTAGCTATGTAATATCATACGCCTGAATATCTCCAGCTCGTCTCTAGACTTTGCAGCATCTGATGACCTGGACCTGTACACCCCGGGCTAAGCCGAGCATTTACAAAACACCAGGTCAGTCTGGTGAACCAGAGTGAGAAAAAAACTCGCACAGTATTAAGGGTATCACACAACTTGATTTTAAAGTCAAAATCTTTTCGAAAGAAAAAGATAATCGTAAGACCAAATCCATACATAAATACGGATGGTTTTTACCTTACGATAACCCAAAACATTTTTGAAATCAATATCTTTTCTGATATTATAATAGTGTTTAAATACAAGTAAACATCAATTTAGCGGAACGCTTGCATCTCATGCTCCACATATATAGTATACAATCAAAACTGCGGGTGCTTATTGGAGATTGGATTCCGACTATGACAAGGTATGGGACCACCTGCCGATAGTGTATCTCTAAAGGCGAATACACTAGGTTCAACAAGAATGTCTTGCAAACCGGCCCACACATGATTGACCACTCGTTTCGCTTGAGTGTATCGAATATATATCACCAACGGTTGGGCTCAAACCACCGTTTCCCGAAAGGGACAGCATTGAAATAGATTAAAGAAGCAAAAGGAATTTCTCTAGATAGGAGGTTATACACCCAAATGGGAGCGACCCACATAGCCATGCAGCCTGCTCGATTTTCGTCATTTTCCAGTTGATGAGGCTTGAGGTTTAAATTTCTTTCTGGAACATGTGGTCATCATTCACTTTGAATGCCACATTGTCAGATCCGTCAAATCACTAATTGACATCCACAAATATACTCTTGGTTTAAAAGAAGTGCCCCTCTATGCCACCGCTCGATATATCTATAAAAGTCAACGTACGTGGTTTCAGGAAATACTCTGTCAGACATTCGTCCATACAAGTCATCCAGGAACATGATGAATCGAAGGTACTCTCCTACTGCATCCAATATAGGAATCACCCCATGGATCAATAGCGAGTGGTCCTTGCAACCCGTAGATTCCAACCACGACAGAACCACAGTTTATATCTGGTTGCAAGGCAGAGAATATTAGTGGTTCTTCTGTTTATGAAGATCCACGGTCTTCAATGCTCCATCTCGATCATCTCTTGATATCTTCACATAATTGTTGGTCAGAATAGTTTTCGAATATAACTTCGATCCCGGTCTTTCCGTACCAACAATCGTATTGGAAAGATTTGATAGTTGGTGATTTAACTATCAAAATAAACAGTGATTCAATCATGAACATCCAATGAGTTCACTAGTTCAGTATTCATCATCCATTGGCCTTTTAATTAAAACAAATGTAAATTTAAAAACTCTTAAATATTTCTATATCACGGATATTACTTTTCACTTCTTATTTAACATGAGATTTTTCGCTAAACAAATTCATTTCATTACTTGGGGAAATTTCTATATTATATCTAGCTTTCAAATTTCACTTTCAAAACATTAGCCACGTTATTATCTAATATCGGAAAATCAATTGAACTTATTGTTCGTTAAAAAATGTTACCAGATAACTTTTATTCATTTCATGACAGCATCCAGTGCTTATTCTTATCCAATAAAACTCAACTTTTACATTCCCTTTTTAAATCTCGAAAATATCGTTATAATTCACGCAATCCCCTTTTATTTCTCTTTTCCATTTTGGAATCCTCATTATATACATATTTCCTAAATCTTCATTTCACGTTGCATTATTATTTCGGTAATGGAAATAAATAATTATTACTAACTCCTTTTACCATTACCAACTCATATCTTCCTCAGATAATTCCAAAGTCGTTCAAGTTATGGTATTTTTATTACCTCTCAGACCTTGATCAACAACGTTTATATCCTAAGATAAATACAAGTTGTAATCCAAACCCACATTTCATTCTAATATAAATACAAATTCCATTCAACTATTTTAATCAAAATATAGTTTCCTACAACCTTCTTATCCTTTTGAAAATCTCTTCCTTATTATTCCTTAATTCAATAATTAAATGATTTCACATAAAATACCACATTTTAACCTCGACCTTTTTAAACAAACTCATTTTTATGATTCGGATATATTTACAAAATCCGATGACCACATCTTTTATCAAATTCACCTTTTCCAACTCCTTTCAAATCCTTTCGACCATTTTCCTCTTGTAATTCACGTTTCAATCCTTCACTTTTACTTAATATCATTATTACATAACGTTAATGTAAAATTAACGCTTTAGCACTTTAAACTTCATTTATCTAACTTTAGTTTAATATAAACCATTTTATCACACTTCCTTTAACTTAATTCATATAATTAAGTAACATTTATTTCAAGCTATTGTATTCGCTTGAAATTCCTTTTATAACTTTATATTAAAAAAAATTGGGTTTTAAATATAAAACCCGTACACAAACTCCTTTTCACCATTCAACTAGAATACATTCAATTTCGAGTACTCTTTAAACGAAACTCCATTGAGAGTAATTTTCTAAATTATTATTAACTAAAATAATAATTTACTTCGATTAATAACTGCTTCAGTAACTATTTCCTTTGTTAACAAAAATAATTAGTAAATTCCTTTCTTTGGTCTTATTAGAATTAGAACAATATTCTTTAAGATATTTTATTCAAAACACATTGATTCGAAAATCAATCCCAATTAAACACGGCCTATTTAGCCAACTCAAAAACACGGTTATCTCGTTAACCGATTTCTATTCATTTCCCTTTAAATTAATTATCAATATAATTAATTTAAACCATTTCATTTAATTATTCCCTAACAAAACAATTATCCAAACTTAACAGTTAAATTAATTCCTATTCACGAGTTTATAGATCGGATTAACATCAGAATTAACTTTATAAAATCAATTAATAATTAATTATAAATTTAAATAAAATCAATAAATATCTATTTCCTTTGAACCAAGTTTTATTTAAGATTATATTTTTTTTCAAAATCTATCTCCAGTTATAAAATAAATTTTATAACTTCAGTTCTATCGATTCACCTGACGGTAAATCAATATAAACAAAACAATTGATTTTATCGGCCATATACTGTCCAATACTCAACCAACACTGTCCATTGGTTTAAACAAAACAATTGTTGAATTTTCAGTCAATTATCAATAATCCAATCAATCACCCAATCACGATAGTTCATATATGATAATATAAAGATAAATAATGTCTAATATATTTGAAGAATCCGGTTGGATCCCTCCAACCTGTTCTTCTCTGTATCCAAATTGGTTATCCACAATCAGATTATTCAATTCCATTTAACTAATAATTTCTATAACGGTAAATAACCACTATTTAACATCTACCAATTCAATCAGTTCAAACAATTAAACATGTTAAACGTGACCAACAGGGTAAGTTACCTCCATTGGATCCAATCGTTAAAATAACGATATGGGGTTTTACTGAAATTAAACAACAGTTTAATTTCATCGGTTAAATCAACAAATAAATATATAACTAGCAAACAATCAACCATTAGCAAGCAGAGCATACAAAATAAAAACCCAATTTATATAAAATATAAATGGGAAGAACTGAGTGAGTTTAACTCAGCTTAATTTGTTTGTCACTGAAACAGTTCATTTTTACAAGCTTCCAGCTGCGTTTAACTCTATTCGTCCCAATCACGCTCGTTGATGTGAGTCCAACGGTCCTTGTTTTGTCCATTTCTGTTAATCTATGAGCGCGATACACAAATTATAATTGTATTTTGTTTACTAATTTTAAAAATAATAATATTATCAAAACTAAAATAATAAATATTTTCTTTTATCATGTAATCTTTACTTTCAGTATAAATTAAACCGTTAGGCACATTCAACATTTATTTGTACGTACTAAGGAATTTAGGTTAGGTCTTAAAAATAATAATTAGGCATTTACCTTAAAATTATAATTAGGCAAGTTAGGCCTAATTTAAATACACGGTTAGACTTATAACAAGTACTTTGCATATTAAATTATCATGCCATGCTATCTTATAATAGTAAATAGAACCAAATAACAGAATATGGCAGACCAACCATCAACCATTTTTCGCCCTTTCAAAATGCCAACAAAAGCCCCTTTTTAATTACAAAACATAATCTAAAGGAACCAAAGAAAATAAGTTGCACCTTATTTAAATTATAAATGCAGTGCGTTTAGAATACGAAATATTTCGATCTGAACTGTTTAGTATTGTTGGAGTATAAAATACTAGCAATCACGGTTTGCTACTTTTTTGTGGAGTCCAAATACCAAAATTAAGTTCGCTAATATCTCATGACCAAATCTGAAGTAGATATTGTTTGTTAACCCATGGAACTAGCTTAATTGTTTTATAACTTGATATACATGTTCACGTAACGATCAGACTGGGCATACTAAAATGTTCCCTAAGTTACCTATTATAAATGTAGCAGGCTATGCATGCTATTTCATTACGCACATTAAAACTGGTCATGTCATTTGTTTATGTGGGTAAATAATCAGGCAGCGTTTACTTTAACAAAATAACTAGCCACTTAAAAATATAAGTTAAACTTGGTCCTTACTACATTTTCTTCTATCCGCTATGCTCTATTTCCCTTTCTACAGTCCATCTTCTCCACCGTAACTACATTTCCCCCTTATGCACCCAACAACTCGACACTTCACAGCTCCTTCTCGTTGTTCACGTAACAGTAACACCCCATCACCCAAACCACTATACACCACCGCGCCATTTTACTCCGGTCGACACCGCCTCACCAGTGCCACTGTTCCTCTTTTCTACCTCACTTCAGAAACCACATCTCTCTTCCATCTTCTTGCTCTGAATACTCTACTCCACGATGCTTGCCTCACTGTACATGCGCCCCACTACCGTGATGCCGCCTACTGTCGGCAACCCTCTCAGTTTAATATTTTCTTCCCAACGCAATATCCCACTCCTGCTATACCCCTCCCCACTATTTGCATTACTCCTCCAACACTTGTCTGTTACACCGCCATTAGCTCTCCCCTCCAATCTTTCTCCTTGGTTTCTTTTCAGCGCTGCAAGCTCGAGCTACTGCTTCCGTTCCCCACCTCGAGCAGAGCCCGGTCCCAAATGTTCAAAAGCTCCAGCTATATTTCTATGTATTTGTGAATTTTTTATTTGTTGAAAGAAGTTTATTTTTATTCTTATTTTAGTACTGAAGCTTTTGGCGTTTAATTTGTTTTATTCTGGAAGAGACCAATTCGAGTGATGCAAAGGAATGGATAGTATGCATATTTATACACGCACAGTTCCTTGGCATCCAAGGTTTAGGCTGGTAGGCGGCTATAGGTTAGGCGATGTTCCTTTGAGTTTTCATTTCGCTATCTAGTTGATGGTGAAGGTGAAAATACAAGACTTCAAGTAGTGGAAGGGGTAGCTGAGCAAAAGTAATATATGGTATGTAGTGTCGATGGTGATAAAACAGAAGCAGTGCCTTCTTTTTCAATGCACTGTACGAGATGGTTCATAATACAGGTAGGTCAGTGACTATTTTTCCTGATGTGTTTATTTTGATTTGAGCACGTAGGTTACAGATAGAAGCATGTGCCCTGCGTTGAGTTTCCAATTCACAATATGTATGGTAGTTGGTTATTGCTAAAAACGTTAGCCTTGTTTAATTTGGAGAGGGTAGGGGCTATACAGCATAAAATGTTTAGGGATTAGGTCGATAGGAAAAGAAATTGCATGTGTGTGTATTTTACTGTACCATTACTTAAGTGCGAAGGAAGAGATAGGGAGTACCTAAAGTTGAATTTAACCAGTCATAGGCTGTCACTTCTTGCATTGTAATTATAATGTAAATGTGTCCACCACAACATCAACGCATATTGAAAAGAATGATTTTTTTTTGTATGTGAAGAATGTTATGAATGTTTATACGTGAAGAATGGTGTGAAACAGAATCATATGTTATACATATTTCCTTCGAATATTGCATCTTTTAAAATTTTGTTGTAAACGAATATTACATCTTTTTGGTGTCTTCCAGATTTAAGTGTATCGTTGTTTACCGTTAAATTCGTATTGTCACACACAACTAAAAAATGGACACATCGTTATATCTCAACGTTCCGGTGCAAATGAAATTAATTTCCTTGAAAACCAACTCCATTTGCATACCGAAGCTGTTTTAAATTTCAGTGTATTCATTGGTTCACGGTTAAATTTCGTCTACTGACAAAACAACTCAAATTAGCTCAAAACTAAAAATATATCAATATTTAGCTACACGCATTCCAATAAAACTTGTTTTGTCGAAAACGAAAATCGTCTGAGAAGAAAACATTTTTAAGGCATATATAATATATCGAACAATTTCCCGTGTGCGAGGCACGTGCCTCATCATAAGATAAGCAACGTATTGATTTGAACGTTCTATTTCTATGATTATTTAATTTTATCATCAATTGTCATGGAGCGTTTTATATTCGTACCAATATATATGAATTTCAAATTGTAAATTATGAAATACCGCAACGTTTACTAGTTTGAATTATATAAACATACGTTCAAACTTCATTATATAAACGAAAAATTCCAAATCAATATTTAAAATAATAAAATATATTAAATACTTGATTACCAAAAACACGGGACGTTACATCCCTTCCCCCTTAAAAGAATTTCGACCCCGAAATTACTAAGTAAAAGAAATGCTACAAACTCATTATCTTATCTAAAATCCAATTTATTTTCAAATCATATTTGATTCATTCAACTTATTATACTGGAACTGATTTTTCAATACATTCAACCATTTGTTAAATCATTGGTGAATCTTAAACAATCATCTAACAAACAATCAGCCATGCACAATCAACTTAACCCAGTCATTCACTTTATATTAACTCCAATTCATACTCAATATTAATGTTTACCTATATTCACTTGGGTTTAATATCAATTGATTTATATCAGATTGATTTTCCATTCCATCATTAATTTAATGCCAAAATTCAAATTCATTTTATTTAATTTCAAATTCCAAATTTATCTTCACTTAACCAAGTTAAGTTGTAATTTATTTTCTAACTAGTTCAATTCCATTCCATAACCCAAGTTCTGATTTTATTTCAAAAATCATTCGTTCTGTTTTTATTTAACTTGTCTTTAAGTTAAATTCTTAGTCATTCAATTTCACAAATCATACATGTGAAATCTCCATGTTATTAAACCATTCAAATTTTTATCCAACTTGAATTTCATTTAAATTAATCAAGCCAACCAATATTTCAATAATTTGAGGTAATTATTTATTTTCTATATAAACATATGTTTTGGGTAAAGTTACCTCATTTACCCTCTTTATAAAACAATAACATGTCATTTGCTAGTTCAATATTGAACCAATCAAATAACATAATATAAAACATTTTTATAGAAAATAAACAAATACACGCTCCCATATATATACTCAACTCAATCTGGAGTACTACTAACCCTATCTCTATTGACTTATGCCACAGAGCCAAGGTTATTACAAAACCTTATGCTATGATACCACTGTAACGACCCAGGAATTTTTAGCCCCGAAAATCGACATAAATACCTTTACCGTAACTCATGCGGACCTTCCAAACACCGAAAACACTGGAACGTTTATAGAAAGAAATTAGAGGGTGAGATAAGAAAGAAAGAAATATTAGAACAGGAGAAAAAGAAGAAACAACACAACACAGAGTCTCACATCGCAGCAGAACAAAATATAATATAGAAATAAATCTTTACTGAGAGCCTTTAAAAATACTTACAATTATCAGAGTACATCACACACCTGGACTGTTATAATAACCTGTCCTCATATACAACACACAGCGGAATAGTAGCTATATAATATCATACGCCTCTAGACTTCGCAGCATCTGATGACCTGGACCTGTACGCCCCGGGCTAACCCGAGCATTTACAAAACACCGGGTCAGTCTGGTGAACCAGAGTGAGAAAAAACTCGCACAGTATTAAGGGTATCACACAACTTGATTTTAAAGTCAAAATCTTTTCGAAAGAAAAAGATAATCGTAAGACCAAATCCACACATAAATATGGATGGTATTTACCATACGATAACCCAAAACATTTTTGAAATCAATAACTTTTCTGATATTATAATAGTGTTTAAATACAAGTAAACATCAATCTAGCGGAACGCTTGCATCTCACACTCCACATATATAGTATACAATCAAAACTACGGGCGCTTATTGGAGATTGGATTCCGACTATGACAAGGTATGGGATCACCTGCCGATAGTGTATCTCTAGGGGCGAATACACAGGGTTCAACAAGAGCGTCTTGCAACCCGGCCCACACATGACCAACCACTCATTTCTCTTGAGTGTATCGAATGTATATCACCATCGGTTGGGCTCAAACCACCGTTTCCCTAAAGGGACAGTACCGAAATAAACTAAAGAAGCGAAAGGAATTTCTCTAGATAGGTGATTATACACCCTAATAGGAGCGACCCACATAGCCATGCTGGCTGCCCGATTTTCGTCATTTTCCAGTTGATGAGGCTTGAGGTTTAAATTTCTTTCCGGAACATCTGGTCATCATTCACTTTAAATGCCACATTGTCAGATCCGTCAAATCACTAATTGACATCCACAAATGTACTTTAGGTTTAAAAGTAGTGCCCCTCTTTGCCACCGCTCGATATATTTGTAAAAATCAACATATGTAGTTTCAGGAAATACTCTGTCAGACATTCGTCCATACAAGTCATCCAGGAACAGGATGAACTGAAGGTACTCTCCTACTGCATCCAATATAGAAATCACCTCATGGATCAATAGCGAGTGGCCCTTGCAACCTGTAGATTCCAACCACGACAGAACCACAATTTATCTCTGGTTGCAAGGCAGAGAATATTAGTGGTTCTTCCATTTAAGAAGATCCACGGTCTTCGATGCTCCATCTCGATCATCTCTTGGTATCTTCGCATATTTGTTGGTTAGAATAGTTTTCGAATATAACTTCGATCCCGGTCTTTCCGTACCAACAATCATATTGGAAAGATTTGATAGTCGGTGATTTAACTATCAAAATAAATAATGATTCAATCATGAACATCCAATGAGTTCACTGGTTCAGTATTCAGCATCAATTGGCATTTTAATTAAAACAAATGTAAATTTTGAAACTCTTAAATATTTCTATATTACGGATATAACTTTTCACCTCTTATTTAACATGAGATTTTTCTCTAAACAAATTCATTTCATTACTTGGGGAAAATCCTATATTATATTCAGTTTTCAAATTTCTCTTTCAAAACATTAGCCACGTTATTATCTAATATCGAAAAATCAATTCAACTTATTGCTTGTTAAACAATGTTACCAGATAACTTTTATTCATTTCACGACAACGTCCAGTGCTTATTCTAATCCAATAAAACTCAACTTTTACATTCCCTTTTTAAATCTCGACAATATCGTTATAATTCACGCAATCCCCTTTCATTTCTCTTTTCCATTCTGGAATCTTCATTATATACATATTTCCCAAATCTTCATTTCACGTTGCATTATTATTTCTGTAATGGAAATAAATAATTATTACTAACTCCTTTTACCATTACCAACTCATATCCTCCTCATATAATTCCAATGTCATTCAAGTTGGGGTATGTTTATTACCTCTCAGACCTTGATCAACAACGTTCATATCCTAAGATAAATACGAGTTGTAATCTAAACCTACATTTCATTCTAATATAAATACAAATTCCATTCAACTATTTTAATCAAAATATAGTTTCATACAACCTTCTTATCCTTTTGAAAATCTCTTCCTTATTATTACTTAATTCAATAATTTCCCATAAAATACTATATTTTAACCTCGACCTCTTTAAACAAACTCATTTTTATGATTCGGATTTATTTACAAAATCCGATGACCACTTCTTTTATCAAATTCACTTTTTCCAACTCCTTTCAAATCCTTTCGACCATTTTCCGCTTGAAATTCACGTATCAATCCTTCACTTTTACTTAATCTCATTATTACGTAACGTTAATGTAAAATTAACGCTTTAACACTTTAAACTTCATTTATCTAACTTCAGTTTAATATAAACCATTTTATCCCACTCTCCTTTGACTTAATTTATATAATTAAGTAACATTTATTTCAAGCTATTGTATTCGCTTGAAATTCCTTTTATAAATTTATATATATATATATATATATATATATATAATTGGGTTTTAAATATAAAACCCGTGCACAAACTCCTTTTCACCATTCAACTAGATTTCATTCAATTTCGATTACTCTTTAAACGAAACTCCATTGAGAGTAATTATATAAATTATTATTAACTAAAATAATAATTTACTTCGATCAATAACTGCTTCAGTAACTAATTCCTTTATTAACAAAAATAAATAGTAAATTCCTTTTTTTGGTCTTATTAGAATTACAACAATATTCGTTAAGATATTTTATTCAAAACACACTGATTCGAAAATTAATCCCAATTAAACACAACCTATTTAGTCAACTCAAAAACACGGTTATCTCGTTAACCGATTTCAATTCATTTCCCTTTAAATTAATTATCAATATAATTAATTTAAACAATTCCATTTAATTACTCCCTAACAAAACAATTATCCAAACTTAACAGTTAGGTTAATTACTATTCATGAGCTTATTGATCTGATTAACATCAGATTTAACTTTATAAAATCTATTAATAATAAATTATAAATTTAAGTAAAATCAATAAATATCTATTTCCTTTGAACAAACTTTTATTTAAAATTATTTTTTTTTTCAAAATCTATCTCTAGTTATAAAATAAATTTTATAACTTCAGTTCTATCGATTCACCTGACGGTAAATCAATATAAACAAAACAATTGATTTTATCGGCCATATACTGTCTAATACTTAACCAACACTGCCCATTGGTTTAAACAAAAAAATTGTTGAATTTTCAGTCAACTATCAATAATCCAATCAATCACCCAATCATGATAGTTCATATGTGATAATATGAAGATAAATAATGTCTAATATATTTGAAGAATCCGGTTGGATCCCTCCAACCTGTTCTTCTCTGTATCCAAATTGATTATCCACAATCAGATTATTCAATTCCATTTAACTAATAATTTCTATAACGGTAAATAACCACTATTTAACATCTACCAATTCAATCAGTTCAAACAATTAAACACGTTAAACGTGACCAACAGGGTAAGTTACCTCCATTGGATCCAATCATTAAAATAACGATTTGGGGTTTTATTGAAATTAAACAATAGTTTAATTTCATTGGTTAAATCAACAAATAAATATATAACTAGCAAATAGTCAACCATTAGCAAGCAAAGCATACAAAACAAAAACCCAATTTATATAAAATATAAATAGGAAGAACTGAGTGAGTTTAACTCACCTTAATTCGTTCGTCGCTGAAACAGTTCGTTTTTACAAGCTTCCAACTGCGTTCAACTCTGTTCGTCCCAATCACGCTTGTTGATGTGATTCCAACGATCCTTATTTTGTCCATTTCTGTTAACCTATGAGTGCGACACACAAATTATTATTATTTGTTGTTTACTAATTTAAAAAATAATAATATTATCAAAACTAAAATAATAAATATTTTCTTTTATCATGTAATCTGTACTTTCGGTATAAATTAAACCGTTAGGCACATTCAACATTTATTTGTACGTACTAAAGAATTTGGTTTAGGTCTTAAAAATAATAATTAGGCATTTACCTTAAAATTATAATTATGCAAGTTAGGCCTAATTTAAATACACGGTTAGACTTATAACAAGTACTTTGGCATACTAAATTATCATGCCACGCTATCTTATAATAGTAAATAGAACCAAATAACAGAATATGGCGGACCAACCATCAACCATTTTTCGCCCTTTCAAAATGCCAACAAAAGCCCCTTTTTAATTACAAAACGTAATCTAAAGGAACCAAAGAAAATAAGTTGCACCTTATTTAAATTATAAATGCAGTGCATTTAGAATACGAAATATTTCGATCTGAAGTGTTTAGTATTGTTGCAGTATAAAATACTAGCAATCACAGTTTGCTATTTCTTTGTGGAGTCCAAATACCAAAATTAAGTTCGCTAATACCTCATGACCAAATCTGAAGTAGATATTGTTTCTTAACCCATGGAACTAGCTTAATTGTTTTATAACGTGATATACATGTTCACGTAACGATCAAACTAGGCATACTAAAATGTTCCCTACCTTACCTGTTATACACGTAGCAGGCCACGCATGCTATTTCATTACGCACATTAAAACTAAAACTGGCCATGTCATTTGTTTATGTGGTTAAATAATCAGGCAGCGTTTACTTGACAAAATAACTGGCCGCTTAAAAATATAAGTTAAACTTGGTCCTTACTTCATTTTCTTTTATCCACTATGCTCTATTTCCCTTTCAATGGTCCATCTTCTCCACTGTAACTGCATTTCCCCCTCATGCACCCAACATCTCGACACTTCAAAACTCCTTCTCGTTGTTCACGTAACTGCAAAACCCCAACACCCAAACCACTTTACACCACCGCGCCATTCTACTCTGGTCGACACTGCCTCACCAGTGCCACTGTTCCTCTTTTCTACCTCACTTTAGAAACCACGTCTCTCTTCCATCATCTTGCTCTGAATTCTCTACTCCACGATGCATGCCTCACTGTACGTGCGCCCCACCACCGTGATGTCGCCCATTGTCAACATCAAATAAATAGAATCTAGTGGCATGCTTGCATCTCATGCTCTATATATAATATAAAATCAAAAACCCACATGGCACTTATTGGGGATTGGATTTCCAACATGACAAGGTATGGAACCACCTTCCAATCAGCGTACTCTAGAGGTGATACACTAGGCTTCAACAAGAACATCTTGCAACCCGGCCTATACATGACCGACCACTCATTTCGCTTGATGTATCGAATGTATATCACCAACGGTTGGGATCAGCAACCGTTTCCCGAAAAGGGACAACATCTATAGATTAAAGAAGTAAATGGAATTTCTCTAGATAGGTGATTATACACCCTAATGGGAGCGACCTACATAGCCATGCTGCCTGCCCAATTTTTGTCATTTCCCGGTTGTTGAGGCCTGAGGCTACGATTACTTATCATTCATTGATAGCACAATCACTTTGAATGCCACATTGCTAGATCCGTTAATCACTAATTGATTTGCACAAATATGTTCTGGATATTATGCTAAGATAATAAATTCTCCGCAACCATATATATCTATACAGACCAACATATGCGTTTATTGGAAATACTCTGTCAGACACTTGTCCATACACGTTCGTTCTGGGACTGAACGAAACCGTAGGCACAATTTCTATTAATAGAAAAAGCCCTTGCACTTTACTCCATCTTCGATTATCTTTATATAATC
Organism: Allium sativum; assembly: GCA_030737875.1. NCBI lineage: Eukaryota > Viridiplantae > Streptophyta > Magnoliopsida > Asparagales > Amaryllidaceae > Allium > Allium sativum. Next base: position 897,798,338 of record CM060922.1, on the reverse strand, counting down.
TGATTCGCAATGCTACTGCCAATACGGAGTGGTTCTCACATAATAATCCAACCTGTCTCTCCATGTTGACAACGATATTGGCAAATATTTCGATAGTCGGTTATTTAACTATCGAACAAAAATAAACAAACATTCCAACCATCAAACAAATCACTGGGCCTCTTAACTAATATTTAATTAATTCAATAACTTCTTCATTTCCTTACAAATATTTGTTAACCAAATATTTTCAATAATCACCTTGGTTTCTTACACCGTTTGGAAAACAGTTCCATATTTCGCCATCTTTTATTTTCTATACTTTGAAAATATATTCTATTTGCAATTGAAATACATTTCAATCACTTATCTCTTTCCCGACTTGGTTATTTTTATACATAGGAAATATTTATGATATATTTCCAAGATTCCACTTACTTGGGTTAAACGACTGTTGTGTAAAACATCGTTACAAACAACCCAAAATACTGCATTCCACCAAAACATTTCTCTTCGAGACTGGGTCTTGCTATTTATCGGTTAAAAATGAAATCAATCAAGTTGGGGTATAATTACCTTTCAGACCTTGACTGAAAACATCCTTAACTTCAAAACAAACAAGACCACTTATCTCAAATCATCAACACCATAAAAACCCCTTATTCATTTTTAAAACGTATATATATATTTCTCTTACTATTTCCAGATTATCAATTTCCTTTTTGTTTATAATATTCTATTTTAAATTCGTTTCCTTACCGAATTCTATGTATATCGATACCTTTATTTCTAACTATCAAATTTTCTTAAAAATATTCTAACTCCTTAAATTTCCGAAAAAATTCTCCATAACCTCCTTTGTATCGGAAGCATCGGGAAAATCCCCAAACCGCCACACAGGCCCTATGCATTCAAAAAGAAAATTAAAAAGCCAAGTGGCTTGCCGATATGACGCATAAAATCTCATATGGAATTTAAACGTGTACCTTTTTGTCGGGCACATAAATTAAAATCTTCATCCTCTTCATTCCATACCTGTCAAACCCATATACTTCCATCCCTAATTTATTCCAACTCAATCTGGCCATTTTAACTTGATTCGCTAATTTATTCTTTAATCAGCTCTTTTGCTCATTTCATTTTTCCTTTTGAACATATCACGTTCCAATATATTTTAACTTGCTTATTACCATTCGAATCCCATTTTCAATTCAAATTCCATATTTAGTTCGAACATAAATTCCCAAATCGAACTCACTTATTCAAAGCCCAATTTCACTTCAAAATCTCGTTAACTAATTATTATTCAAATTAATTAATTCTATTCAATAATTAAAAATCTGATTTTTGTTTCAAAAATCAATGCATTACTCCACTGGAGTTCAGATATATTTCACAACTCAAATCTGGGATTTTCTAAATATAAATTCGGATTTTATTTGCTTAAAATCCTTTTATAGAATTAAATAAACCGTTATGGTTTTTAAATGGTTATGGCGCTGCTTTTCTGAAAAATTGATTTTGACATAACTGAAAATATATACGATGAAATTCAGAATTTTCTCTTCCATTAGAAAACTATTATCTAATTGGTCCTGACGGTTCTTGTTTCAAAGAATTCCGACTTAATTTGAGTTCTGTATACTCAATTGAAGTTCGAATCGCCAATTTATGAACTGCCGCGCTACGACGAGCTCGTTTTAATTATATTAATATATATATGAACATTTAACCTTCATTAATATATAAATTTTAATTCCATTCTGATATATTTTTAATATATATCAAATCAGTTTCCCAATTCAACATAATATTTTCAATTATCTATAATTGTCGATTTTTCCTAACTTGGAAATAAATTTATTTATACTTTGATCTTCTATATTAAATTCCAATTCCTTTTACAAATTATAAATCCTTTGGATTTATTTCTATTCTGTTTAAAATCCACATTCTGAAATATATTTCGTCGTTCCCATTTCGAAATGAATTCAACTTTCTATTTTCAAATTCTCCTTTTAATTCTATTTGAATTATCCATATTCAAATTCCATTTGAATTTGCTACATTCAAATTCTATTTACAATTCTATTTTAAATTCATATTTTAATTTAAATATTCAAATTATTTCTTGATAATTAATTCATTATATTTATAAACATCATTTTAAAAAATTTTCCTTGTTTTATATTTAAACAAGTCTATTTCGAAATCTATTTAAAATCAAGGTCTCCTTGTGGAAATTTCTATTTATAATAACTTATATATATAACATCCAATTTATTTTCATATTTAACTTCTATTTAAATAAATTCGAATTAATCGAATTCGAATCATAAATCCTTATGGATTTATTTTAGTTCAATTTATATTCTGAACATTAGAATAAATTCCATCATTTCTTTAAAACGATTTCCCCATTTCTATTTTTACATTCACATTTGAATTTAAATATTCAAATTATCAAATGATAATTTTTCCCACTACATTTATAAACCTTGTTTATAAATTCAATTCAATCCCCCTGCATTTTCCAATTTACAAACATCATTTGTAAATTTCAATACTTCCATCTCCTATATAATTATAACACTATTTATAAATTTCAGTGCTGGTTTTATCTATTCAAAACAAGTCAATATTTTTAATCCATTCGAATTTCAAATTCTATTTTTAGAAAAATAGAATTTCCCGTTTAAAATCTCAAAATCTCTTTACAATATTTTTATAGATCAACATTCAGTCCCCAGTGATAATTAAACAATCAAACCACTCAATTTTCAATTAGCATATCATATATGATAATATATCATATATGTGAAAACAAACAAATAATAATATTTTTGAGGAATCTAGTTGGATCCCTCCAACCTGTTTTCCTGCATCAACAAACGTTAGTCAACATAAATAATACCCATCCTGCTTCGAGGCAGGATATCGTGGTATAGAAGGTCATCCACTATCATAGCATGGGGCATATAGGGTCATCCTCTAATGATACTGCGGGCATCCGCTAATGGTACTACGGGAATCCAATCAATCACCAATATATATATAATATCCACAAACTAAAATGCTATATAACTAATATATTTTTAATAGCCAAATAATATTTTAAATGCAAACAAATAACCATCAATTATTTTTAATGACTAAAAATAATTCTAAATAAATAAATTAAGTGAGATTTACTCACCGTGATTTTTGTTACTGTTGAAGCAATGTGATCTGAACCATACTCAAACAGGTACTTGGTTTCGCCCAAATTCCAGTTAACTCAGAAAATGACCAAACCATATCCAGTTTATTTAGTACGATAATACGAACACATCGTGATTGATCGCGCTTGATTTAGATCTAATATGAGATAGTTACAACCTTTTATAAGATTTAAATATAATTAAGTAATCAATACTTTAGTTTACCCAACTTAAGTCAATAACCTATCAGGGTTTATGGGTCATGTTTAAATATAATTTCACTTACACTGGGTACCAAATATAGTGTCATATAAATTCCATTTAATATTTATTGGATTACTGCATATCATTGTGAATGTAAACTCACCACTAATGGCTTTCTTTTCCGTGGCTTATCCGAACTGCAGACTGAACCCCCTCCTCCCTTTCACTATGAAATAACACTTTGTCTTTCCCATACAACAAACACTCAACCTCTTCTCCCCACAAAAATTGGACTGTAGCTTTACCCTGACATCACCGTGCCAAGCTGGGTCCTTCCTCACGTTCGCATTCCACTAGTACTCCATTCGAACGCTTAATCTTTAGTCCCATTCATCCTCATCATCACACCAATTAACTCGGTCGAAATCCCCTTTTGTACTCAGCAACACACAATCGAATCCTGCTTCAAACTCCAACGCATTATCCCTTGAAACCACCGTGACCTCCTTCATCCACTCTCGCATCCACTCGTAGTACGTTGAACTCCTTCTGAGCACCGTGACACCCCTTCCAACCCTAGCTCTCTCAAAATCTCGAACGACATCTCCAAATCCCAAATCGCGAAGTCACCCTAGCCTCAAATTATACACGATTGAAGTCTTCGACTTTCTCTTGAATGGAAAAAGGGAAAAATTGTTTTATTTGGATTCAATTTTTGAGTTTATAAACGGTGGACATTTTTGATTTTCACTGAAGTTTTATTTCGATTTTGGCAAGTGAAAAAAAAAGAATGACATGAACTTCAATTTGCCAGGGAACGCAATAAATAGAAAGGAGATTAGGGAGGATTGTGTGCGATTTTACACAACGATGAAAAGGGGAAAAATGTATATGTTTTGATTTTGAAAAGAGAATCAAAGAGCTTGACATCCATTTTTTATTTTGTCTGAAGAGAATTGATTTACAGTAGAATGAAATGGAAGGGAGATAACAGAAGAATGACGCATTTTATAGATGAGGATACTTAACCCTTAAGGAATTGAAGTTTAAAAATCATTTAATTTAATTTGATTAGACATAAAGAAATTTTTTTATTCTTTTTAAATTGATTCTGATTTGATTTGATTTAACCGCGATTAGAAACAAAGAGATTTTTATCCTTTTTAACCGGATTCTGATTTGATCTTCGATTTGATCTCATATTTAATACGATTCAATATAAAGCGATTTTTATTCTTTTTAGATGGATATCGATTTGATTTCGAACCTTTCCACAATCAAATATCTTGGGGTCCAGTAATTTAAATCACGAACCGCTACTCTAGCGTACCGACCGACATTTCAATGTAATATCCCTATTCTGAACTCAACAGTAAATATTCTGAATTTTAATTTGAAAGTATATACCATATTAACTTAATATAATATAATTTAAATTCAGAAAAAAATAATTCCTCGATAATAAATCATTATTACCATCGTATATATTCAAATAGAATTCATACCAGTCATCTGAATTGTTCTGAATCTGTTTTTAACTTCGATTTCAATTATATTTTGTATTTTGATAATTTAGTATATTCGGTACAAATCCAAGAATTTATTTCTAAATCGATAACATAATATAAAAATTGATTTATATTAACAACTCTATATTTAAAATCATATTAAATATTTAAAATAAATCGACAAAAAATCTGGGACGTTACATTCTTTCCCTCTTAAAAGAATTTCGTTCCCGAAATTGCTAAAGTAGGAAAAATGTTTCAGACTCATTAACTTTTCAAAAACCTGCTTATTTTGAAACTCTACATTTCATACTTCTACAAATTTTAGTTCTACCAAAACTTTTGGTTGTTATTCATACCGCGTATCACTTAAACTTATATTCATTTTATCTAAATGATTTACAATCAATTCATATTCCATTCAAATTGATTATGATCAATTTATTTTACTTTGATCCATTTAACTTACTTAAATTTAAATGCCATATTTCTAATTCCTGGGTTTTCATTTCAAATCCTTCTAAAATCACATAAATATATGCATATATATTTATTTTCATTTCAAATTCAAAACATTTGAATTTTCAAACCACTTGTTTTCTTTCAAAACAAATTTCGACCAAGAACTTTTCTAAGTTAGCAATTCATCACTTAAAAACTCGAAAATGAATACTGATGATGCTGCAGTCATCATCAGAATTATTTTCCATCCACTGAAGTGAGTTCAGTGCTTTATCACTTTCAAAAAAATCCATTCAAGAATGGGTTTTATTCAAAAATCCTTTCAAAACAAAGCTATATTATTCTAATATATTTTAAAAATATTTTCCAACTTCCCAGGATTTAAATTTCAAATTCTGCTTTGAATTAGATATTTAATTCATCTCATTTGTATATTTCATTTATATGCAAATTAATTTGGTTATATATAACCAATCCAATTTTATAATTTTATAATTTTATTTGATTATAATAATATCAATCAACTCATCAATATATTATACTAATTTAAGAAAATTATTCCTTTTCTATCAAAGTAGAATTTTGGGTAAAATTATTTCATTTACCAACTTAAAACCAATATCGTGTTCAATCTTCTGTTCAAGTATTTACAAACTCTTATCGACGTCGTGGCGTCCCACAATTCGATTAGAATTCATAAACCACTCAACAGACTAGCCAACACAATATAAAATAGTTTTTATATAAATTTACAAATACGCACTCTCGTATATATACACTCAACTGATTCTACGGTACTACTGACCCTATCTCTAATGAGAACAATCCCACCAAAGCCTAGGTATTCGCTCAACCTAAGCTCTGACACCAACTGTAATGGTCCGCATATCCGTACTATCTGAGTTGACTACATACGTCACACATCCAACCCAAACTGCACAGAAATACAAATCATTATTAGAAAGAAGTTAAGGGATGAGAAATAGAAAGAAAGAAATATTAGAATAGAAGAAAACGAAGATCACAAACTCACAGCGGAACGAATAAAATATATTAGGTAACATAAAATTTGAAATACAATTTAGTAATTTTAATATACAAACCATTATCAAAGCACAACAGTTATTCATGGAACAGTTATAAACACCTGTTTCCAGATACAACGCAGTACATAGCAGAAGTATGATAGTCTATAGCTAACTGGTGAAGCCTCCTGCTTCCAGCTCTTCCAAGCGAATCTGAAAAATCCCGACTACTTGACTGACCATACAAATTTGGGCACCCAAGAGTTTAGGGAAAACAAAAACACAAAATAAACTATGCAGTCAGTCATGGGACTGGTGTGAGTAAACTCCAATCATTTGTTTGACTTGAAAAAAATCCTTTTGAAAGAAATGATAATCGTAAGACCGATCCACACATAAACATGGTTGGTTTTTACCTTACGATAACCCAAAATATCTTTGATATCAAATCCAGTGATATTATAATAATATCTACATCAAATAAGTAGAATCTAGCGGCACGCTTGCATCTCACGCTCCATATATAATATAAAATCAAAAACCCGCATGGCGCTTATTGGGGATTGGATTTCCAACATGACAAGGTATGGAACCACCTTCCGATTAGTGTACTCTAGAGGGGATACACTAGGGTTCAACAAGAACATCTTGCAACCCGGCCCACACATGACCGACCACTCATTTCGCTTGAGTGTATCGAATGTATATCACCAACGGTTGGGATCAGCAACCATTTCCCGAAAAGGGACAACATTGATAGATAAAAGAAGTAAATGGAATTTCTCTAGATAGGTGATTATACACCCTAATGGGAGCGACCCACATAGCCATGTTGCCTGCCCGATTTTTGTCATTTCCCGGTTGTTGAGGCTTGAGGCTACGATTACTTATCATTCATTGATAGCACAATCACTTTGAATGCCACATTGTCAGATCCGTTAATCACTAATTGATTTGCACAAAGATATTCTGGATATTATGCTAAGAGAATAAATTCTCTGCCACCATATATATCTATACAGACCAACATATGCAATCATTGGAAATACTCTGTCAGAAACTCGTCCATACATGTTCGTTCTAGGACTGAACGAAACCGAAGGCACAATTTCTATTAATAGAAAAATCCCTTGCACTTTACTCTGTCTTCAATTATCTTTATATAATCTGATTCGCAACGCTACTGCCAATACGGAGTGGTTCTCGGATAATAATCCAACCAGTCTCTCCATATTGACAACGATATTGGCAAATACTTCAATAGTCAGTTATTTAACTATCGAAGAAAAATAATCAAACATTCCAATCATCAAACAAATCACTGGGCCTCTTAATTAATATTTCATTCTTCAGTGTATTGATGCTGCATAAAATTTTCTATAAATGTTCAGTAATTTGTTATGTAATACATCAACATTACAGACATTGCATCTGTTAACATTCATACAACCAACGTTTCATACATCAATTCAGTCAATAGTGGAAGGCAGAACTTTTAAAACTGTTTACATATAAAACTGAAATACAAAGCAATGTTTTCAAACATAATTTAACTACATATAACATTGTTCTTCACTCTAGACATTACTTCAATCATTTGCTTTAACTTTTGCTCAGTCCCGTGATGAATCTAACTAAATTCCAGCAATTTCCATGATTTGCAACTATTTCATACACAATTTTGGCTCTAATACAATCAATATCTTTTTTATTCACTTTCAATGGTACTTCAGCTCGGTTGTGTGGAACCATATAGATCATGACATATTTACCACAGTCAATTCTGCAATAATGAAATATATAGATGGTTATGAGACTATATTAAAAAATGATTCTTTATTGCATGAAAGAAATACACTGATATTTATAATTCTTGCTATGTACATCCGGTTTGATGAATTTCTATTTGTTGAACTTTCATATCTTGAAGACTGTTTTGTATCCATATTTACTGCAGATTTTTTCCACTTTATCTCTCTGCAATAAATCTACATTAGTATCACTTTATACGATAGTAAGGTTTAATATAGTTCATTACCAGTTTATAGCAATCTCTTAAGTGTAGATTATTTCGTTCAGTAGAATTTCTTGGTATCAAAGAATCAAAGTGCAACCATTGCATGTTTGGATATAGAAATGTTAGTAGTGTCCAGTGGCAGTCACCGTGAATGGGAAAGTATATGGCTTCAGTAAATTTGTTCAGAGCACATTCTTTTAAAAATGGTATAACCAAATGTGTTATAATTCCATCTCTTTACTCAATAATTCCTTTATGTTCAAATTATTGTTCTGTTAGTACTTACTATGTAAGTCTATAATGTAAACAAATAATATTGGTTTATTGTATGTGTACTTACTGTCATTATTGTAGACACTGCAAAATTGTTGGGAACTAAGTCATATTTAAGGCTAAACTAGTCCATAACCTGATTTATGAATGAAAACATGATGTTACACAAATTATAAGGACATGTTAACCTTTGATATACAACATTTTAATATGTTATTCCATTGGTTATGTATTTGCTAGTTGTTAGATATCATTTTTTCATGTAGGTAGCAATCAGTTTTTTGGTATGATAATTAAATGGTATCAGTTTCACATAATTTATGGTACCACTTTTAATTGCATCAAGTAATAGGTATCAGTTTTTCTTCTAATAAGTATCAGTTTTATTACTGTATAGTTTCAAACATAATTTCCAGTTTCTTCTTACCAGTTTTAAATGTACCGAGGTATCATTTTATTAAGAACTGTACTTATCCAATTACAGTTGCAGATATTGAGTTTCATCTTCTTATGAACCTGGGCATCATATTCACATAAGTTCAAAGATGCCTTTATCTGCCCATCTGTGTGGCTTCCTCTCAGCAAATCTATCATCATATCCTTTGTGACAGTACATCCTCCTCTTGGCAGATCTTTATCTTGCAAAGCAACTAGGCTGTTTATTTTAAAACCAAAAAAAAAACCATCACATACTAAATTTTGTAATGCTATACAATGAAAAAAAATTCTAACTTTTCTTTGGCTATTGCCATTGAAAAAAAAATCCTCACAACCTTCGCTTCATCGTCATTAAGATGACTTGTCACGCTTTTGCAGTTTGCCAAATGTAGGTCTTTCCAAGTAGGTTCTTCAACTTGAATTGGCTCTAATTCACACATATTTTCTTCTTCTTGCTTTTATGCTATTTTTCTTCTTCTTTTTCTTCTTTTGCTTCACCTTTAGAAACCAAAGAAAGCTGTATTTCTTCCTCTTTTCCTACAAATGATTTATCTTTTTTCTCCTTTTTTGATTTCTTGGTTGCTTTATTAGAATATCAAAATCATCAATTCTCTTCTTAATTCTACTCTTGGCCTTTATTCTTGCAATGTACGATGACTGTTTAGCACATGATGATTTCTTGGCTGATTTTTTAATTCTTTGTCAGTATGTTTTTTTGTTACTGCTTTCATCGACTTGTACCGCTAAAAATGCTTGAGTATACCCAATTTAAATCAGAACGAATAATTTCTTCTAATTTTTTCTGCTGCTGCTTATTTTTTCCACTGTCTACGTCAAATTTAGCACTTGTTCTTGGTGTTATTTCATTTTACCTTTCGTCACAGTTGGCTTTGTTTGTAGCTGTCGGTTTATCGTCGACTGAATTGCTTCCTGTCTATTTTCTTCCTCTTCATACTCAACATTCAAATCTATTTATGCTTTATCATGACTTTCTTTTTCATTTATAACTTCTAAATCTCCTCTACCCTTTGTTTCATCATTTTCAGGTCCCATTTTTTGTTTTTTTAACTTACTGCCTTAGTATGAAAACTTGATCTTCGACTTCTCTTCTCAACTTCTTTTCTTTCTTGAGCTCTTGTTTTAAATCTATAATTATGTCTTCAAGCTCTTTAATACGATAGTTAAAAATTCTGGTAGTCACGTCGCTTTCAAAATTTCCCTCTTGTTCTTCTATCCGACCATGTTTCCTTTTTCTATTTTCTGCAGATTTTCCTTTATTGGATTTTCTTGATAAATTTTGAAATGTCTCTAAAAGCTTAGCCTCGTGCAGCTCAATATTTGTAATCACCTTCAACTGAAAATTTGTGAACATTGACCATGAATTAATTAGATATTAAATTAAGTAAATATTATAGTCCTATTTTTAATGTCTAAATTTTTAAGTATCATTTTTAGTATTAATTAAGTATTAAGTTGATGTGTTAGTTTCAAGGTATCATTTTTAAATTTTTTACATATCAGTTTTTTAATATCAATACAAAAGTATCATTTAAACCTATTTTAGGTTGTCAGTTTTAACATTATTCAGTTTTCATTGTTGCATAATCAGTTTTTCAATATCAGTTTAAGATTTAATAATTATCACGTTTTAATATGAACATTGTCGCATGAAATTGACATAAAGGTTTTTAGTTGTATAAGGTATCATTTTTAACATACATTACTTCATACATTAACTAAGACTGAATTACTCAGTCATTTTAAAATGTTGTACCTCCCCTTTCTGTAGTTCACTCAAGATTTTTTTTTACAATGTTCTTCAACTCCTTCAAATCCCATCTCGCAAATCATGGGAGTATATTGCTGATGCTTTTTCTTGCTTAACTCCACCAATCTTCTCGCAAAAGACATACTGCATATAGCAACACAAAAATATTTTGTATTGCAGAATTACATCGATTCATTTTGTCAAGTTTGACTTAAAAATAAGATTACTATGAAAAAATGTCTTACCAACGGAAGCATCGAACATCCGGACATTGGGTTGTGCATGAATTTTTTAACATATTTGGTAAAGGTCGTATGGATTGTTTTCGGCCAAGACACAAAATTCATCTTTTCTACATCCAATAAAAATGGCACAAATCCCCATCGTAGCTTTTGTTGGTTGTTCGGAAAAAAGAACGTGACTACTATATCTATGATCAACGATAATGGTAAATCTTCTTCAAACTGCTTCTTCTTTTTTCTAATTTCTTCCTTTGTTCGTTTTTCTATTAAATTTTTGTTTATAACTGATGCTGATCCAAAGTTCCTTAAAACAAAAGTTTCGCACTCCGATGGTATTGTTTTATTTGTCATCTTTACAGTTTTTTTTATATTGCATCCTTCCACTGGCATGTAGAATAATAAGCTAACATCTTGGTTAGTTACTTTCATTCTTTCTTCAAAAATACAAACACGTCTTCACTTGGTGAGCAACAAGCGTAAATTTCATCCAAATTTTCCTGATGTTTCTTGTTCTCTTTCAACTCCATTTTGTCATCGTAAAAAACATTGAAAAACTCGTAGAATGGAGTGCGCTTCAAAAAATCAATTTGTTTTTTGTTCAATGCTTTTTTTCCTTTAACCAACTTTATGATCGTGAATACAGCTTGAAGATTGCATTTATAAGCTGTATCTTTTTTTGTCTCCTCATCAGTTATAATTTCTTTCCTTTTCTCTTATGCTGCAGCTAAATCACTCTGTCTTGGCCTCGGATTAACAAAATCGTCATCCTTGTCAATAAAAAAAGACAATAACGATAAAAATTCAATTTTTTGTTATTATTATATAAACATGTAATGAATCATATGCAAACAGTGTATTAACTTATAATGATTATCACACATGTACTAATCATTTTTTAAATCATGTTAGTATATGTTTTCAAAGCTTCCAGTGAGTAAATATCACTTTTATATCACCTGCAGTATCAATTTCTATTTTATTTACCTTTTACAGTTTATACGTATCATTTTCTTACTGAAGTACGTATCTGTATTTGTCATAAATACTTTTCCATTGAATAGACATCAGTTTTCTTCATTTTAAGATATCAGCTCTAATTTTTTCCAAATACTACTACACAAGTATCTTTCTTTGATTAATGTTGATGAGCAAATTCAAACTTAATAGGTATTTTAACCAACAATCAACATTATCACTTAAATAAAACAACTTCATTATTATAATTTAACTACTACTATTCAGCAAAATCATAATTCACCAATACCTATTTGCATTGGCTTGATGTTTCTTACAAACCGATTAACATAACTTTACCGTTTTATTTTTGTAAGACAACATTATCAGATTACAATATAAAATAGTATGAGTTATTTCACCGAATTCTCTTCAATATCATCAGATGCTTTTGTTTCAGTTTTTTCCCTTTTTACCTGCACTATTTTTTGTTAAATATATACAAAAGTTGTTACAAACTGTCCAAAACAGTATCAGTTTTTCATTTTTAAAGCATCATTTACCTTTTTTTGGTCTTCATTTCCCTTCATCTTTTTTATTTCAGCTAGTCTTCTTAGATCATTATACTTCTTTGACCTAGTTTCCATAGTTACATATCTAGGAATTGTAACTACTCGGATATCTTTAGCATTTTGAGCATCAATAATATCAGACTGTTTCTCACCTACTCTATTTTCCTCATTTTGTCCTTGCAAAGTATCAGTTACTTTTTCAAGACCATTTACTTCTTTTTTTCCTCCTCCAGCAATTGTCTTAATTTCTTTTGTTGCAGCCGTTTCTTCCTTGTTTTGACATTCAACAGTATCATTTCTACTACCTACTGCACTATTTTTCTCGATTTGTACACTAACAGTATCATTTCCTGTTCCCAATTGTCTTTCTTTATGTTCTAGATCAACATTTCTATTTGTTGCTTCAAGCTTTTGCAGTTCATCACGATCTAGGGTTTCTACACTAGGTTTCAAATTCGCTGCACAATCGATTAGGTTATCCGTTGATTTGACTGATTGCTTTTGAATTAGAACATTATCGGTTGCGGTTGTAAGTTTTCAGTGGAGATCATCACATCGGCTTTCAGAATCGACAGTGATTGTAATTCTCTTGCCATTGATTTAGGGTTAGACGATATGCAAATTCAATTGAATTGAGGACTGTTTTTTTTTGCGTGAGTGGAAAGCAAAGAAATGAAAAGGCAAGAGGGCGGACAGAAATATAATGTTGGGTGGGGCTATTGTTTGTCCTTTTCAATAAAATATTAGTGCCTCGTCCTTATGGATAAAAGTTTTAATTAATTTGTCCTTGTAAATTTTTTCCTCTTTTATAAATCATTTCAGTTCAAACAGCTAATAAAATTTTGATGGCACTTTTCTTTTTTTTGGCAAAGTCGACGGGGTTGAGTGGACTCCTACCACTTTTATTGATATGCTAAGACAATTACAAGGTAATAAAGTGAGAAAAGAAGCAAAAAAGAAACCCGAGAAAACAAGCATACCAACAACGAACTAAAGAATATTTATTTCTTTTTCTTATGAAGTCGTTTGGTCATGTAACTTTGGGGAATGACTGATGGGGTCATTTCCCATGTTCATGATTTTTGCCGATTTTTAAATGACCGTTTTGCCCCTGGAGAATCTTGTTTCGCCCATAACTTTTGGTTGATGAGGAGTTTTGACCTGAAACTACTTCCATTGGATCCGGATGATGGTTTCTCTTTCCGTAGAGTGGTCATATTAATCAAATGGACTTACCGTTTGGGAGATATGGCGGAAATAAGGTTTGGAAGGTGAAAAATAGCTTAAATGGGCTTAATTGGGTAAATAACTACTAGGTCCATTAGGGATTTCGGGATTAGGGGTATTTAAGGGCTGATAGGGACTAGAGAAACCCTCCTTTGTCATTTTTCAGCCGCCACTTTCATTCTCCTAACCCTAGTAATGGCCTCTACTCTCAAATTCTTTATTTAAACACCTCCTAATCTCTTTCTAATCGAAGATTAAGCTAAGCTACATCAAATCAAGGCAAATCAACACCAAATCAAAGTTTGAGCTGCTGTGTTACATAGGAATTCAACCCAAATAGTAGAAAAGTTTTAGATCTAAGATTATTTGTGGCTAAGGTAAGTGATTTGCGTTGTTTTTCACTAATTACGGCTAATTAGGGGTAATTAGTGTTAATTAGCGAAATTATAACTTAGAATTTTTTTGGAAAAATGTTTTGAAATGCTTAAATATTATTTTATGCCTCTATTAGAAATTTGGGTTAACTTGGACATGTTTTGTTAATCCTATCATTAGTTATGGCTAAAAATGATTAAGGGGAAAATCAGGGGTCTTGGGTATGTTTGATCTAAAGTGACCTATATGCTTGATGTTTTGATCTTTTTGATTGAACATATATGTTGTTACTACTGTTTGGAATGTTTTATGATTGATTAGTAAAGTTAGAATGGTTGAAAACGCCGTCGTATGGCGAGAACAGACGAAACAAGCTTGTTGGAAATTCTGCAGTAATACGGATCAGATCGGGTATAGGGGATCAGATCGGGCATAGGTGATCGGATCGAGTGGAATGAACCAAACTGGGATAGTGGAATCTTCAGCAACATGTCAATAAGGAAGGCCGGATCGGATCAGATTGGAATAGAGTTGGAGTTTGAATGGATCACTGAACCGGAGTAGCACCGAACTGAATCGCTTCAGGAGCACCTGACCGAGCCGCTTGTGAAATGCCGAATTGAACCGCAAGGAGAAGATTAACCCGAACCGAACTGAGGGAAGAGAATTGAGCCAAACCAAATGGGGACCTTGAGCACCACATGCCGAACCGAGTAAGCCAAACCGAACCGGGTTTGGACCTCCACTACTACAATGCGACGACTCTTCTGAAGACCAATTCCAATTCGACCAAAACCCGAGATGTAAAGGAAGTCCAAGTGAGAAGTTAGAACTCAGGATCCAGATGGGAACCAACGAGTTAACTTCATGAGTTGGACTTTGCTGCGGGATGTGTGCAAAGGGGTCATCGATGTCTATAGCTTTGACTCACCACTGAGAGAGGATATTGGCTATGGATCAGTGCAGTGGAGTTATCATAACTCGATGGGGGAAAAGTGATCGTAGCAGGGCTATGAGCCAGTACAGTGGGGTTGTCATGACTCCATAAGGCAGAGTGGACATAGCAAAGTATTAGTGGTTACAGATCAGTGCAGTGAAGCCGCCATGACTCCATGGGGCAGATTGATCGTAACAAAGAATTGGGTGATCAAAGTGGTGGATATCGTATACTTCACGCACTGAGTGAGAGATGTGAGGATGATTGCTATGTTTGATGTTTGCTATCACCATGTCATGCACACTCCCTCCCCATTATTTTCACACCATTTGTCAGTATCACCTTAGAGTATTGTACATCCTATTGTGCTAACTCTTTGGTTGCAGGTTTAGGTATGGTTATGTATACATGTTATTGTTCTTTTTTACTACTTATCTCTCATACTAGACTTTTGTCTGATCCAAAGTTTTATGTCCCTTCTTATTACTCTAGGTGCTCTTAAATGGGCAGACTAGAGATAGATCAGGTAATTATGCACGAGTAGCTGTACCGGAGACGAGCAAGAGGCTCCATGTATGATATATATTCTCCCTGTGTTGTTGCCGGTCATTACCTTGGGCATTAGTCATGTACCTCTTTCTTTTGTTTTAGAGACAGTATTTCAAAGTTGTAATAATGTTGGTTTGGATGATAAACTGTATTTTGGATTTCCGCTGCTATAATGGTTTAGTTTTCAGCTTATGCACTATCTCGCCTGTTTTATGTCAAAGTTATGTTATTATTATATTTTATCCCATGCATTGTGAGACATTCTACAGGTTCTTTGTTAGTTCAAATTCCTTTCTTTTCCTTTCTTTGGCGACCGTCCCGTGCTGGTTGGACATCGGTACAATGAATTATAGGGAAATGTCGGCTGGTGCAGGCCGGGCCGTCACACTTGGTATCAGAGCTCTAGGTTGCGTAGTTAACCTAGGAAAAGACACCATGGAGAGATAGTATACATATATGAGAGTGCATATTTGTGATATTTTGGTTTCCAAAAGCTATATATATACTATTAGTATATCTAGGGATGAAGTCACACTGCACTGGCACCACTGAAGGGATGGTTAATCGTTTTCTCCTTACAGATTGAACGATGAGCCGATATACGAGGAATACTGGTTCAGGAGCAAATAATAGGAATGCTCCTGATATGAAGACGATGTTTACTGACTTCATGAGAGAGATGCTTAGGGATGTTCATAGGGAAGCTCCTAATGCTGCAAATGGTGGTGATGCAGTGTTGCAGGCGCTTAGGGCCGATTTCGCCAAGCTCTGTAAGGACTACACTAGTCTTGGTGGGAAGTCGTTCCACGGAACGGGATCGGCTACAGAAGTTCAGGATTAGCTTGATAGTTGTGACCGTATCTTCGAGGATCTGGGAATCGAAGACGCAATGAAGAGAAAGCTAGCATCCCGCCAGCTGCAAGGACGAGCTATGAATTGGTGGAACGCTATTAAGGCAGCTACTCCTGAGAATCAAGTTACATGGAATCAATTCAAAGCTCGCTTCAGTGATAAGTTTATCCCAGCTGCTTAGAAATCAGAATTGTTTAGGAAGTTCTTGGAGCTTATGCAGAATGGTATGGCAGTCTCGAAGTATATTGTTGAGTTCGATACTTTATCGAAGTATGGATTATCCCTTATTGACACTCCCGAGAAAAAGAATGAGAAGTTCATAATAGGCTTAGATCAGTACTTGGGGGAAATGCTTATAAACCATATTGATGAGACTTTTGAATCGGTTGTTGGGAAAGCATTGATATCAGAGAGCCTTTATCCTAAACCCAAGGATGAAGTTGCTATTGCATTTGCAGGGGAGCCAAAACTGTAAGCAGGCGGTGAAGGCAAGAAGAATTTTCAAAACAAGAGGAAGCAGAACCAAACCAAGGATGGTCAGAGTAAGAAGAGTAAGAATGATGGCGAGTGCTTTAGTTGTGGCAAGAAGGGCCACTATGCATAGATTGTCAGGAAAAGCCTGGGGAAAGGAAGTGCTTCAATTGCGGCGAAGCTGGACATCATAAGGATAAATGTCCATAACCCCCTAAAGAGAAGTAGATTGTGAGAGCATATGCTATTAACGCAGTTCCTTCTTCGTCAAATGCCCCAACTGCGGCGCAGAAGGGAAAGAGTGTCGTTATTCAAGGTATGCTTTCTATTCATGATGTTCCTATTCGAGTATTGTTTGATACTGGGGATTCCCGTTCCTTCATATTTAGTGACCTAGTAGATAGGTTGGGATTGGAGCCCGAAATTGTCGATAGACCTTTAGTTGTAATATGGTCTTATCGAGCCATGGATGTATGTTTTATTGTGATTGCTTAGTTGTTTTGCTGGTATCATCTCACGTAGAGTGTCTGAATTCGGAGGAGATGCTCCTTGAGTGCTTGTCTGATATTGGTTTAGGCCTTTGGGGCTTGTGCTTAGGGAATGTCGAGTTCGACTAGGATGATTTGCGTGAGATATAAATAGTTGTTGTGATTTCCATTGAATGATATATCGGCTTACTAGAGGAGTGATGTGCATCCGTGACATGATAAGAATGTTCAATGGTATGAAGTGTCACGAGTTGGATTTGATAGGGCTATGAGACGACTTGAGTGGGACTCGAGAAAGCTGCAAAATAATGAATTGTTTAGGACCCTGTGCTGATGTTCTCGTTGGTTCAAGAATGGTAGAACTTCGAAGGGATAAGATGTGCTCGTTGATCGTGGAGATACTACGAAGGCTAGGACGATTCAAGTTGGACTTGAACTCGTAAAGGAAAAATGGTTGTTCGTTGATCTTGGAGATGCAACGAATAGAGAGACGACTCATGTTAGACTTGAGTTTGTGCTCGAGTTTGTGCGTAATGGATACTCGAGATTAGGTCTGTGTATGTGGGAAGCTCTTCTGATGAGAGTACCAAGAAATCATCCATAGTTGGAGTGTTCTAGGTAGACCCGAAGCAGGGGTATTTGGGGACGCCTGTTACCTTGGATCCATTGGACGTGATCTAGTTATCCTTAGAGGATAAACGTGCGTTGGACGTGCGGCAGTTCATTTGGGACCAGGGCTTCCATTAGCCCTTGGGATTGGTTGGACCAGTCAAGTAGGTGTCGACGTATTTATGGTTTTAGCGGGTGATAGATAGGACATGTTTGATGGATGCTATGGTTGTTCCAATTTTTATTCCCTTGACTAGACTATCACCTATAGGATTCTGGTAATAGAGAATGAAGAGATGACAATATACATGGACGCATGTGGTACAAGACTAGGTGTTGTACTGATGCATTGAGTAGGAGACATGCCAGTTTAGATGCTATGTTTCTTGAATGAAAGTAATTGGAGTATATAGTGGGATACGATTTCAGACCTAAGTATGGATTGGATCCAAAAATGTTAGCAAGTTTGACGGTTAGACCGACTTTGATTGAGAGGATTGGTTCCATTCAGAGGGACGATCCTAACCTAATGGAACTCATCTCCAAGGTAGGGATGGATATCGATGGTGAGATAATGAACAAGTATGGACTTGATAGAAAAGGATGGCTTCGAAATAATGGGAGACTAGTTGTACCCAACATTAACAGATTGAGAGATGAAGTGCTTAGTGAACGTTATTACTCGAAATTGACTATACATCTCGGTGGTAACAAAATGTATTGAGACATGAAGCAAACCTATCACCGGGAAGGGATGAAGAGGGACGTTGGGAAGTTTATCTCCAAGAGTATGAATTGCCAGTTAGTTAAAGATGAGAAAAAGAAGCCTAGTGGTTTGTTACAACCGTTGGAAGTCCCGAATGGAATTGGGAATAAGTCTCAATGGACTTCATCAATGGTTTACCAAGGACTAGATCGGACCATGATAGTATTTGGGTAATTATGGATTGATTGACCAAAAGTTGGATTACCAGACAAGATGGCAGGAGTTCTTTGCCTAGTAGAACCTGAGGACTAGATTACTAAAAGCTTGTGCACGACCCTAATGTGGCTATTTCACCAGATCAGTTGGATGATATCGAGGTAGAACCCGAGGCGGTTGGGAACCGTAGATCGAGCACGATACAAAGCATCTTTGAAGGAAGGCGGTCCAAACTAGTCAAAGTCCAGTGGGGTGATAATAAGAGAGATTGTACGGGAAACAGAGGAGAACATAAGGAAGACGTATCCAGAGCTCTTTGCCTGGTAAGGTTTTAATATCGATATAGTAGTCCCTTGTAAGTATACCGCATGCTAGGATAGGCTTGTTGTGTTGTTATATGTGTTTGATTGTTGCAAATGATTGATAGGCATGCGGGATCCTTTGTATGTTTTGGTTAAGGAATTTCAGGGGAGAAATTTCTTAAGGGGGAGAGAATGTAACGACCCACATTCTACGCATCGGAGGATCGTAGAATATTTATTTCTTTTTCTTATGAAGTCATATGGTCGTGTAACTTTGGGGAACAAATATTGGGGTCATTTCCCATGTTCATGATTTTTGTTAATTTTTAAATGATCGTTTTACCCCTAGCAAATCTTGTTTCGCCCATAACTTTTGATTGGTGAGGAGTTTTGACCTGAAACCACTTCCATTAGATTTGGATGATGGTTTCTCTTTTCGTAGAGTGGTCATAATAATCAAACAGACTTACCGTTTGGGAGATATAGCTGAAATATGATTTGGAAGGTGAAAAACAGCTTAAATGGGCTTAATTGGGTAATTAGCAGCTAGGTCCATTAGGGATTTCGGGATTAGGGGTATTTAAGGGCTGATAATGGCTAGAGAAACCCTCCTTTGTTATTTTTCAACCGCCACTTTCATTCTCCTAACCCTAGTAATGGCCTCCACTCTCAAATTCTTCATTCAAACACCTCATAGTCGCTTTCTAATCGAAGATTAAGCTAAGCTACATCAAATCAAGGAAAATTGTAAGAACCTGTATTTTCTACGCTTATTAAAGTAAGGAATTAAAGAATACTTAATTTTAAAAGTGAGAATTAAGGGAAACGGGTTATGCCATTGCGTTCGTCTCGGAATTTTGCTTGAGATAGGGTCCGAGTTTGCGTGAATCGGACTCCGTATGAAGAAGTTATGGGTTCAGAAGATTTCATGTTTAAACTGAAAATTATATAATTGAATAATTAAATAAACAAAACAGTTCGAATATTGAAAATCACCTAAATCAGCTGGGCGGGAAAAATCACGCCCATAGGGGTCGACTCCCCCCGGGGGTTCGACATAGGTGTCGACCCCCCGAGAGGGGTGTCGACTGGGGTGTCGACCCCCCTATAGGGGTCGACCCCCTCGCCCAAATCCAAACAGTGGTGATTTTCTGACTTGTTGCTGAGTCACTAGGGCATAGATGGCAATTTCTGGATAACTCTATCTAGTCTGAATGGTTCTGATTGCTTCTAGGTTGATCTAACGGCTCACATAAGTATAAACCACTATAAAAGCAACCCCAACCCTCAACCCTAAATCACACAATTTCATTCCAAGGAGCCACCATGCTATCCATTGTCAACCTAGCATAGCCACCTTTCTTCTTTAACCAGAAAGCAAGTTAGAAGCTACGAATCAAATCTAATTTAGAGAATCGATAGTCTACGTCAAGGGATTGCTTTTCAGTTTCAGAAATCAGATCCCAGAATTCAAGACCGTTCTATAATTTGTAAGTTCATGTTACTTTCAGAAGTAAGATTCAGTTGTGATTCTGACATTGTAATTGTAAAGACCCGCAAATCCCCGCCCTTTGGATCGACCATAAACCACACAGGTCTGACCCAAAAAGTGAAAATCTACGAATACTTTAACTTTGGGCATACAACACATTACAACAGATAACAGAAGACTTTTATAACACTATAATAAATGTTACATCAGAGTACAGAATATACATATCAGAGTACATTGGAATATAATTACAGCGGAAGATAAATACAAAAATGTAATATACTGCAACGGAAGAACACAGCGGAAGACTTTCTATCTCTGGACACAGCTTTAAGCTTCAACCCAGAATCCTGTTTAATATATCTGCAAAAATAGCTACTCGACTGCCCGTGTGGAAAATATGGGCACCCGAGTTTGCCAGTGGACAGAACTACAGGTCAGTCATGGGACTGGTGTGAGAATTCTACTTAACCTATATAATATAATAAGGCTAATCACAGGACCACGCCACTTTCGCGGAACGGGTTTTCTCCTATGGATTTCCAGTGCATGACTAAAGTAAATCGTCAAAATAGCGCAATGCTTTTTAGAAAAATGAAACCATTATAAGACCCAAGTCCCATCACACAATGCAACGCAAACCGGAGGATAGGGTTTTACCTTATAATGATCAAAAGATGCTTGATACGATAAACACGGTATTATATAATAATAGTGTGCAAACAACTTGAAATACATCAAAGTAAATATATCAATCCTAGACGGCATGAGTGCCCCATCCCACTATGTCGCCATATATAGGTATACAATCAAAACCGCGTGATGTCGTATTGGAAATTTGGGTTTCCATCTGAGTCAAGGCTAGGGAGGAGATCCTTACCGATTCGAGACACTCTAGCAATGCCCCAGGATTGGTACTCTGTCCAACCCTTGGATCCTGCAGGGCCGGTCCATACGCTAACGCTTAATGGATTGGCAATTCCTGAACACACGCTTCCCGGTCCTTTTGGACCTATAATACGGCCAGTGGCGACCGCATAAACCGAGGCCTCGAACAATCCAACAACCACAATGAATAAATGCCAGCGCTGGTAGGTCCCTGGCACCACTCTAGCTAGAAAGAAACGTGCGCACTCCCTGCGTTCCCTTCTCCTGTTTTAGACTCTACCGGGCTGTGAGGCTCACGAAGTCACGATATACACAAAGCTATGCCTAATTAGACAGTGCTTTGATCATCAACCACAAGGCCTGCTTTTCAACAAAGCCTTGATCAACTGCATCTTAGCATGCCACATTGTCCTACTCTACCATATCATTGATCATCTACCAATATATATATAACCTCTAAGCTCATACGTCTTAGAGAAGGGGGTTAAATGAAGAATAAATTCTCCACCACCAAACAGAAATATATAATCAGTAGCGTTCAACAAATACAGTAGAAAAGAATACAATGTCAGACACACAATCCATTTACAAGTCCGCTCTGGGTCTGAGCGAAACAACGTGTCCGTCGATCTCCAAATGCGTTTGGACGATCATTACTAAATACCTTGCCTTGGGGTGTCCAGTCCCAATTCAAGATACCAGTCATCATCATCCCAACGATGTGGAAACTTCGGTCTTCAATTGCCATCTTCATCTTCGACTCTTGATCGTCGTGATGATTATTCAGAATGGGTTAAACCCGGTCTTTCTGAATAACTCGCGTATTTTGTGATTAAAAATCAAATATTGGAAAATCACACATTACGCCACATTTCCCACTCAGAGTATTCTTTTAATAAGATATTCATACTAAAATATTCTCATTAATTTTATCAAAGATAAATTAATAAATTTAATCATAAATCTTCCTTAAAAGATTTATTAAAAATTCTAAATTTGATTTAATATCAAAAATCATTTTCACAAGATTATTTATTTTAAAGAATAAATCTTCTTTTAAACGGGTTAAAGAACTCGTGTCATTTAAACACAATTCACGATAAACCCACAAATCAATTTCCAAAATATGGAATTCCACAGAAATCAATCAGTACATAATCGATATAAATTTCTGTATCGGACTAACAATATACATGGAATAACGGCAAAGCCTCTTAAATTCCATATATAATATCGGTCTTCTATTACAGAAGCCCATCTCGATTATTACCAATTGAATTTTCCACTTAATTCCCAATTGAATATATATTAAATTGGAAAACTAGATTTTTAGAAAATGCCTTTTTTTTTAAATCTATAAAATAGATTTATAAATTCCAAATAATAATTTCAATGTAAATTGGATTAAAGGAGAAATGTCATTTAAAAACATCGTCCACGATAAATCCACTTCACATCTCAATGTATCTTATATCATGAAATATAATTGCAAATTTCAATAATCTTAATTAAAGGATTTTCCTTTAAATATTTATTCATTATTATAAGAAAAACGTATTTTAGAGATAATCATTAAAAATATTCTTTACATAAAAGATTTTTATCCTTTACAAATATTCTTTGTTTTAACATATTTAATAGAAAATATATATACTTATGAAAATATATCCTTTATATAAAAAGAATTTCTAATGTAAGAATATTCTTATTTAAAAGAACATCTGAATCGAAATGCGACTCAACCATTTACCATATAATTTGGATTATATGGATTTCACACACATCATATATATGACAATAACAATATAATCATCAAATCATCCATTTCATCCAAAGTGTAAAATCCAACTGTGTAAGCGTTAAAATTAAATAATAACGCTCATCACAGCCTGTCGATCTACCGATCAACATACAACTAAATATTGGGATTAGTGTATGTTAATTTTCATCCCAACACCCGTGTGGGGTTTCAACCAACAAACAAATAATAAATTATTTGTGCACTTGGGCGATGTGTGAAAATTATCGACCCAATCACATAAACAAGTCAGGTAACTTGCCTATGGCAGTGTAATAAACAATATATAACACGATGATAAAAATATCTCTTTTATTCCTGTTCTTTTTATCGCATGTAAAATGTCAATAAAAATGTAATCTTTATTTCTATTCTTTTATCGCATCAAAAATGATGATAAAAATATAATCTTTATTTCAGTTCTTTTCATTGTAAATAAATGAAAAGAAAAATGTAATCTTTTAACTCCATTCGTAATAGGGGGTATAAATAATAACACAAAATATAACTATTCATTTCATGCTTTATTTGCAATAGAGAATGCAAATAAAGATTCAACCTTTTTATTTGATGTTTATTTACATAGAGGAATGTAAATAAATAAAAAAAATGTAACTTTTTCATTTCATAATATATTTGCATCTAAATTCGCAACAAAATGTAATTTTTATTTCTTGTTTGTTTGCAACTGAAGTTGCAAACAAAAATGTAATTTTATCTCCTTTATTTTATTTGCAAGACAAAATGCAAATAAAAATGCATATTCTCTTTTCTACATTTTGTTTGCATTGTAGCATGCAAACAAAAATGTAATTTTTTTTCTTGTATTGTTTACATTATGAAATGTTAACAAAAATGTGAATTTTTGATTTCATGAAATATTTGCATTGAAAATGCAAATAAAAATAAAAATGCACTACTTTAAAATCATGTTATATTTGTGTTGGAGTACACAAAAAATGTTCTTTTATTTTTAATGTTTTATTTGTGTTTAAGAACACGAATAAAAAGACCATTTTAATTTTCTATGTTATATTTGTATTTGAGAACACAAACATAAAGGATCATTCATTTTCTATAATGTATTTGTGTTTGGGAACACAAATAAAAAGGTTTGTTCATTTTTCAAAATGTATTTGCATAAGTGAATGCCAATAAAAGAATAAATTTTACTTTAATATATATATTTGTATTCATAAATACAAATAAGAGAACAAGTTTCATTTTTAAATATATATTTGCATTTTTAGATGCAAACAAAAGAACAAGTTTATTTTTAATGTATATTTACATTGGTAAATGCAAATAAAAGAATAATTTTATTTTCAATATACTTTTGCATTGGTGAATGCAAAATAAAGAACAACTTTTTATTTACAAAATATATTTACAAATATAATGTAACTTCTGAAAATAATTTCTTATTTACATATAAAAATGTAAACAAACATTGTGATTTCCAAAACATGTCTTTTTTTTTTATTTACACAAAAATGTAAACAAAAGTTTTACTTCTAAAATGAATTTTAATTTACATATGATATGTAAACCAAAATGTGATTCTTAATCTTTGATTACATTAAAAATGTAATCCTTTTATGTTCATTTTTCATTACATATAAATGTAATCTTTTTTTCCTCATTACACATATGGATGCGATCTTTTCTATTCATTACAATGAACAAAATTTCACTGATAATGCAATTTTAATTTATAAACTTTTCATTTCAACAAAATGAAAATAAAGATATAATCTTATTATTTAAATCTTAATGTAAAATCTTTCTATTGAAACCAATGAAAAATAAAATCTTTTATGTTGCTTCTTTTTTTTGTTGACATCACTATTACATTGAAAATGAAGTTTTAATGTTACTTCTTTTATCGAAACCAATACTATATTAAAACTGAGATTTTTCAATGTTATAACTTTTATTGAAATCAAAGTGACAAATAAAATATGACTTTTTATTGAGATCACTATTTCTACATAAAAATGCAATCTTTTAATTTCATTCTTTTTAATGACACAACCTCATATTAAAATATATTATTTTTAATCACTCTTTTTAATGTAAACAAATTTACATAAAATCTTTTTTTTTATTTTATGTAGACAAATTAAAATAAGAATTGATTTATCGCTCAATTTCTTTTGTAAATTCAACAAATAAAAATAAGCTTTCATTGTCGTTCAAGTTCTTATTATAATATCAACAAATGAAAATGATTTTTTATTTGTCGATCAAATTCTATCATTCATTACAAAATAATAGAAATAATATTTAATAACCTGAAATAAATTATAATAACTAAATCTGAATAAATATGATGTAATTCTGAATATAATATATTTTAGATCAAATTTTAGATCTAATTTCTAATCGTAAATAAAATTCAATATTAACTGCAATTTTAATACGGATCTAACATCTCGTACACAACAAAACATATTGCAATCACAACCAATGATTCATACAACACCAAACATTTCAGAATTGAATAAACATCATCATACAATTATTTTTAAAGCGAGAAAATAATTTAATAAATAATTAAATAATAGAATTTTGAATTCTCACATTGAATTTTTGGCCAAAATTTTACTGTCTCCTTTTCAGCTGCGGTCTGCGCCATCGCGAAGCTCTTAATTTTGTGATTCCAACGCAATTTACGGTTCGTCAAACGGACCTCGTATGAAAGAGTTATGAATTTTTAAAGATCGGGTAATTAAATAATTAATTAATATTCGTGAAAATACCTAAAAATTTCACTGTCTCAGAATTGGACAAAATTAGTGTCCACGCGTCCATCTCGTCGCCACGATCCCAACGCACCTGAAATCGTCGATTTTCGACTTCGTATAAGTGAGTTATGCAATTTTAAAGTTTTGGAAATTAATTAAATAATTTAAAAATAAAATAGAAAATACCCTCAGCCCATTGACCGAAAAACACTGTTCACCGCCGAACTTTGACCGCACTTTGCCGCTGCCTCGGGCCACCTGACGCCACGGGACCACCGCCAATGTCCTCGTCTTGGCGAGACGCACCACCACCAGAAAGAGCCGCCCCTAAAGCTTCTCCGATCATCGGGAAATCGCCTAGAAAGGATTTCGTCTCGCGGGTCCCACAGGCCGCCTCACACCTCGAAACTGCCTGAAATTTTCTGAGCATCTTCGTCTTGCATAGACGAAGAACTTCCGTGTTCGTGACTTCGTCTAATTCTTCCTCGATTCACGGGAATTTCTTGATTTACGTTTTGAGTTTCTGAATTTCGAAAACAGCGAGCTTTAAGATGGGATTCCGGCGAATCCGAGCGCTGTTTGACAAAACCGACTACACCATTAGCTTCGTATCGTCGAGACCTTCGAGAAAACATATAATTTGCTATGGTTTGAAGAGATTTTATTTTTTTATGAATTTTAGAGGAAGAGGGAGCCGCCATGGAAATTGAGAAAAAATGATGGAAAAGAGAGTGGCTGCTGTGCATTTCGAATTTCAGCCCTAAAACTCAGAAAAAAGATAATATATACCATGGGTTTAATTTTGGTTTGGGCCCAAATATCATTATGTGCCCAATTACTCAATTTTCAACTGTTTTCTTCAGTTCAAAAATTCTTATAAATACATGCTGATTTCAAAATTAATAAAATTTTAAACATAATTATTTCAGGTCATTACGAACCCAACGAACCTGATTTCGTAATTTTCCGATTCCGTATGAATTTATTATAAATTTCCGAAGTCTGAAAATAGGCTGTATTTCCACTGTAAAAATTATACAGGCCACAAAATAATTCCAAAAATTATAAATTTTAGAATTTAACCTTAATTTAATATTCCAAATCCATAGAAACTGGTTTCGTCGAATTCGGAGTTCGTTTGCAAAAATTCTATTTTTCAGATGTATATTTTAATATTTAAAAATACCAAAAATAGTGGAATTTTTCCGAAACTCAAAAATATAAGTTCTTATAGTCATTTTTATATGTAAACAACATTCTAAAACCAATGGAGATGGTTTCGGGTCCTAATTCCTTATTCTGCAAAATTTAGCATTTTGGCCCTTATAAATTTCATAGCGACCTTTCTAAATATTGAATTGGCCATAACTTTTGATTCCCGTTATGAAATTTCGATTTTTCGGATTCGTTGGAAAGATATTTTTAAATAGATTCTAATATTTTTGGTTTCACTAAAATCCATTAAATTTTGCATCCTGTACGGTCAGTCAAAGTTCAAGTTTGACTTTTCAAACTACCGCGTTATTTCTAACTCTTTTTATAATAATAATTAAATCATTCATTCTACTTCGATTTAAATCAAATTTGTGATCATTATTATTTAAATAAATTATTTTATATTGTCAAAATTCATTAAAATTTTCTAAAATAAAATTTTTAAATTGGTCCCAAAATTCCGGGTTGTTACAATCGCCCCCACTTAAAAACTTTTCGTCCTCGAAAAGGAACGTAGCTAAAAATTGTAAAATTAACTATCTTAATTTTAAATTTTAATGGTTAATTATCTTTTCAAAATATATAAAAAAATCATATTTCAAAGAATAGATTATAAATATCAAAAATACGTTAATTATAAATTCGTAACTCTGAACTCGTTCTAGGGCATTACTAACCCCATCTCTAACGAGTTTACTCATTCTAGGATACTACTGATCCTATCTCTAATGAGTATTCTTATTGGACATTACTAATCCAATCTCTGATGAGTCTCTTGTCCAGTTCTAACAAGTTGTACCCCAAAGATTTGAGCTAACCTAGCTCTGATACCAACTGTAAAGACCCGCAAATCCCCGCCCTTTGGATCGACCATAAACCACACAGGTCTGACCCAAAAAGTGAAAATCTACGAATACTTTAACTTTGGGCATACAACACATTACAACAGATAACAGAAGACTTTTATAACACTATAATAAATGTTACATCAGAGTACAGAATATACATATCAGAGTACATTGGAATATAATTACAGCGGAAGATAAATACAAAAATGTAATATACTGCAACGGAAGAACACAGCGGAAGACTTTCTATCTCTGGACACAGCTTTAAGCTTCAACCCAGAATCCTGTTTAATATATCTGCAAAAATAGCTACTCGACTGCCCGTGTGGAAAATATGGGCACCCGAGTTTGCCAGTGGACAGAACTACAGGTCAGTCATGGGACTGGTGTGAGAATTCTACTTAACCTATATAATATAATAAGGCTAATCACAGGACCACGCCACTTTCGCGGAACGGGTTTTCTCCTATGGATTTCCAGTGCATGACTAAAGTAAATCGTCAAAATAGCGCAATTCTTTTTAGAAAAATGAAACCATTATAAGACCCAAGTCCCATCACACAATGCAACGCAAACCGGAGGATAGGGTTTTACCTTATAATGATCAAAAGATGCTTGATACGATAAACACGGTATTATATAATAATAGTGTGCAAACAACTTGAAATACATCAAAGTAAATATATCAATCCTAGACGGCATGAGTGCCCCATCCCACTATGTCGCCATATATAGGTATACAATCAAAACCGCGTGATGTCGTATTGGAAATTTGGGTTTCCATCTGAGTCAAGGCTAGGGAGGAGATCCTTACCGATTCGAGACACTCTAGCAATGCCCCAGGATTGGTACTCTGTCCAACCCTTGGATCCTGCAGGGCCGGTCCATACGTTAACGCTTAATGGATTGGCAATTCCTGAACACACGCTTCCCGGTCCTTTTGGACCTATAATACGGCCAGTGGCGACCGCATAAACCGAGGCCTCGAACAATCCAACAACCACAATGAATAAATGCCAGCGCTGGTAGGTCCCTGGCACCACTCTAGCTAGAAAGAAACGTGCGCACTCCCTGCGTTCCCTTCTCCTGTTTTAGACTCTACCGGGCTGTGAGGCTCGCGAAGTCACGATATACACAAAGCTATGCCTAATTAGACAGTGCTTTGATCATCAACCACAAGGCCTGCTTTTCAACAAAGCCTTGATCAACTGCATTTTAGCATGCCACATTGTCCTACTCTACCATATCATTGATCATCTACCAATATATATATAACCTCTAAGCTCATACGTCTTAGAGAAGGGGGTTAAATGAAGAATAAATTCTCCACCACCAAACAGAAATATATAATCAGTAGCGTTCAACAAATACAGTAGAAAAGAATACAATGTCAGACACACAATCCATTTACAAGTCCGCTCTGGGTCTGAGCGAAACAACGTGTCCGTCGATCTCCAAATGCGTTTGGACGATCATTACTAAATACCTTGCCTTGGGGTGTCCAGTCCCAATTCAAGATACCAGTCATCATCATCCCAACGATGTGGAAACTTCGGTCTTCAATTGCCATCTTCATCTTCGACTCTTGATCGTCGTGATGATTATTCAGAATGGGTTAAACCCGGTCTTTCTGAATAACTCGCGTATTTTGTGATTAAAAATCAAATATTGGAAAATCACACATTACGCCACATTTCCCACTCAGAGTATTCTTTTAATAAGATATTCATACTAAAATATTCTCATTAATTTTATCAAAGATAAATTAATAAATTTAATCATAAATCTTCCTTAAAAGATTTATTAAAAATTCTAAATTTGATTTAATATCAAAAATCATTTTCACAAGATTATTTATTTTAAAGAATAAATCTTCTTTTAAACGGGTTAAAGAACTCGTGTCATTTAAACACAATTCACGATAAACCCACAAATCAATTTCCAAAATATGGAATTCCACAGAAATCAATCAGTACATAATCGATATAAATTTCTGTATCGGACTAACAATATACATGGAATAACGGCAAAGCCTCTTAAATTCCATATATAATATCGGTCTTCTATTACAGAAGCCCATCTCGATTATTACCAATTGAATTTTCCACTTAATTCCCAATTAAATATATATTAAATTGGAAAACTAGATTTTTAGAAAATGCCTTTTTTTTTTAAATCTATAAAATAGATTTATAAATTCCAAATAATAATTTCAATGTAAATTGGATTAAAGGAGAAATGTCATTTAAAAACATCGTCCACGATAAATCCACTTCACATCTCAATGTATCTTATATCATGAAATATAATTGCAAATTTCAATAATCTTAATTAAAGGATTTCCCTTTAAATATTTATTCATTATTATAAGAAAAACGTATTTTAGAGATAATCATTAAAAATATTCTTTACATAAAAGATTTTTATCCTTTACAAATATTCTTTGTTTTAACATATTTAATAGAAAATATATATACTTATGAAAATATATCCTTTATATAAAAAGAATTTCTAATGTAAGAATATTCTTATTTAAAAGAACATCTGAATCGAAATGCGACTCAACCATTTACCATATAATTTGGATTATATGGATTTCACACACATCATATATATGACAATAACAATATAATCATCAAATCATCCATTTCATCCAAAGTGTAAAATCCAACTGTGTAAGCGTTAAAATTAAATAATAACGCTCATCACAGCCTGTCGATCTACCGATCAACATACAACTAAATATTGGGATTAGTGTATGTTAATTTTCATCCCAACACCCGTGTGGGGTTTCAACCAACAAACAAATAATAAATTATTTGTGCACTTGGGCGATGTGTGAAAATTATCGACCCAATCACATAAACAAGTCAGGTAACTTGCCTATGGCAGTGTAATAAACAATATATAACACGATGATAAAAATATCTCTTTTATTCCTGTTCTTTTTATCGCATGTAAAATGTCAATAAAAATGTAATCTTTATTTCTATTCTTTTATCGCATCAAAAATGATGATAAAAATATAATCTTTATTTCAGTTCTTTTCATTGTAAATAAATGAAAAGAAAAATGTAATCTTTTAACTCCATTCGTAATAGGGGGTATAAATAATAACACAAAATATAACTATTCATTTCATGCTTTATTTGCAATAGAGAATGCAAATAAAGATTCAACCTTTTTATTTGATGTTTATTTACATAGAGGAATGTAAATAAATAAATAAAAATGTAACTTTTTCATTTCATAATATATTTGCATCTAAATTCACAACAAAATGTAATTTTTATTTCTTGTTTGTTTGCAACTGAAGTTGCAAACAAAAATGTAATTTTATCTCCTTTATTTTATTTGTAAGACAAAATGCAAATAAAAATGCATATTCTCTTTTCTACATTTCGTTTGCATTGTAGCATGCAAACAAAAATGTAATTTTTTTTCTTGTATTGTTTACATTATGAAATGTTAACAAAAATGTGAATTTTTGATTTCATGAAATATTTGCATTGAAAATGCAAATAAAAATAAAAATGCACTACTTTAAAATCATGTTATATTTGTGTTGGAGTACACAAAAAATGTTCTTTTATTTTTAATGTTTTATTTGTGTTTAAGAACACGAATAAAAAGACCATTTTAATTTTCTATGTTATATTTGTATTTGAGAACACAAACATAAAGGATCATTCATTTTCTATAATGTATTTGTGTTTGGGAACACAAATAAAAAGGTTTGTTCATTTTTCAAAATGTATTTGCATAAGTGAATTCCAATAAAAGAATAAATTTTACTTTAATATATATATTTGTATTCATAAATACAAATAAGAGAACAAGTTTCATTTTTAAATATATATTTGCATTTTTAGATGCAAACAAAAGAACAAGTTTATTTTTAATGTATATTTACATTGGTAAATGCAAATAAAAGAATAATTTTATTTTCAATATACTTTTGCATTGGTGAATGCAAAATAAAGAACAACTTTTTATTTACAAAATATATTTACAAATATAATGTAACTTCTGAAAATAATTTCTTATTTACATATAAAAATGTAAACAAACATTGTGATTTCCAAAACATGTCTTTTTTTTTTATTTACACAAAAATGTAAACAAAAGTTTTACTTCTAAAATGAATTTTAATTTACATATGATATGCAAACCAAAATGTGATTCTTAATCTTTGATTACATTAAAAATGTAATCCTTTTCTGTTCATTTTTCATTACATATAAATGTAATCTTTTTTTCCTCATTACACATATGGATGCGATCTTTTCTATTCATTACAATGAACAAAATTTCACTGATAATGCAATTTTAATTTATAAACTTTTCATTTCAACAAAATGAAAATAAAGATATAATCTTATTATTTAAATCTTAATGTAAAATCTTTCTATTGAAACCAATGAAAAATAAAATCTTTTATGTTGCTTCTTTTTTTTTGTTGACATCACTATTACATTGAAAATGAAGTTTTAATGTTACTTCTTTTATCGAAACCAATACTATATTAAAACTGAGATTTTTCAATGTTACAACTTTTATTGAAATCAAAGTGACAAATAAAATATGACTTTTTATTGAGATCACTATTTCTACATAAAAATGCAATCTTTTAATTTCATTCTTTTTAATGACACAACCTCATATTAAAATATATTCTTTTTAATCACTCTTTTTAATGTAAACAAATTTACATAAAATCTTTTTTTTTATTTTATGTAGACAAATTAAAATAAGAATTGATTTATCGCTCAATTTCTTTTGTAAATTCAACAAATAAAAATAAGCTTTCATTGTCGTTCAAGTTCTTATTATAATATCAACAAATGAAAATGATTTTTTATTTGTCGATCAAATTCTATTATTCATTACAAAATAATAGAAATAATATTTAATAACCTGAAATAAATTATAATAACTAAATCTGAATAAATATGATGTAATTCTGAATATAATATATTTTAGATCAAATTTTAGATCTAATTTCTAATCGTAAATAAAATTCAATATTAACTGCAATTTTAATACGGATCTAACATCTCGTACACAACAAAACATATTGCAATCACAACCAATGATTCATACAACACCAAACATTTCAGAGAATAAACATCATCATACAATTATTTTTAAAGCGAGAAAATAATTTAATAAATAATTAAATAATAGAATTTTGAATTCTCACATTGAATTTTTGGCCAAAATTTTACTGTCTCCTTTTCAGCTGCAGTCTGCTCCATCGCGAAGCTCTTAATTTTGTGATTCCAACGCAATTTACGGTTCGTCAAACGGACCTCGTATGAAAGAGTTATGAATTTTTAAAGATCGGGTAATTAAATAATTAATTAATATTCGTGAAAATACCTAAAAATTTCACTGTCTCAGAATTGGACAAAATTAGTGTCCACGCGTCCATCTCGTCGCCACGATCCCAACGCACCTGAAATCGTCGATTTTCGACTTCGTATAAGTGAGTTATGCAATTTTAAAGTTCTGGAAATTAATTAAATAATTTAAAAATAAAATAGAAAATACCCTCAGCCCATTGACCGAAAAACACTGTTCACCGCCGAACTTTGACCGCACTTTGCCGCTGCCTCGGGCCACCTGACGCCACGGGACCACCGCCAATGTCCTCGTCTTGGCGAGACGCACCACCACCAGAAAGAGCCGCCCCTAAAGCTTCTCCGATCATCGGGAAATCGCCTAGAAAGGATTTCGTCTCGCGGGTCCCACAGGCCGCCTCACACCTCCAAACTGCCTGAAATTTTCTGAGCATCTTCGTCTTGCATAGACGAAGAACTTCCGTGTTCGTGACTTCGTCTAATTCTTCCTCGATTCACGGGAATTTCTTGATTTACGTTTTGAGTTTCTGAATTTCGAAAACAGCGAGCTTTAAGACGGGATTCCGGCGAATCCGAGCGCTGTTTGACAAAACCGACTACACCATTAGCTTCGTATCGTCGAGACCTTCGAGAAAACATATAATTTGCTATGGTTTGAAGAGATTTTATTTTTTTTATGAATTTTAGAGGAAGAGGGAGCCGCCATGGAAATTGAGAAAAAATGATGGAAAAGAGAGTGGCTGCTGTGCATTTCGAATTTCAGCCCTAAAACTCAGAAAAAAGATAATATATACCATGGGTTTAATTTTGGTTTGGGCCCAAATATCATTATGTGCCCAATTACTCAATTTTCAACTGTTTTCTTCAGTTCAAAAATTCTTATAAATACATGCTGATTTTAAAATTAATAAAATTTTAAACATAATTATTTCAGGTCATTACGAACCCAACGAACCTGATTTCGTAATTTTCCGATTCCGTATGAATTTATTATAAATTTCCGAAGTCTGAAAATAGGCTGTATTTCCACTGTAAAAATTATACAGGCCACAAAATAATTCCAAAAATTATAAATTTTAGAATTTAACCTTAATTTAATATTCCAAATCCATAGAAACTGGTTTCGTCGAATTCGGAGTTCGTTTGCAAAAATTCTATTTTTCAGGTGTATATTTTAATATTTAAAAATACCAAAAATAGTGGAATTTTTCCGAAACTCAAAAATATAAGTTCTTATAGTCATTTTTATATGTAAACAACATTCTAAAACCAATGGAGATGATTTCGGATCCTAATTCCTTATTCTGCAAAATTTAGCATTTTGGCCCTTATAAATTTCATAGCGACCTTTCTAAATATTGAATTGGCCATAACTTTTGATTCCCGTTATGAAATTTCGATTTTTCGGATTCGTTGGAAAGATATTTTTAAATAGATTCTAATATTTTTGGTTTCACTAAAATCCGTTAAATTTTGCATCCTGTACGGTCAGTCAAAGTTCAAGTTTGACTTTTCAAACTACCGCGTTATTTCTAACTCTTTTTATAATAATAATTAAATCATTCATTCTACTTCGATTTAAATCAAATTTGTGATCATTATTATTTAAATAAATTATTTTATATTGTCAAAATTCATTAAAATTTTCTAAAATAAATTTTTTAAATTGGTCCCAAAATTCCGGGTTGTTACAGTAATAAATCTAATTAGGAGATTATGCCTATTTCTATCTGTCTTTCTATATCCATTAGATCTATCTCATTTGATATTATTATGTCCATTCTTTGTCTCTGCTTTCCTTCTTCCCTTTTTGTTTTTATAGCCAGGCTACTGCGAGCCTGAGCCAAATCTCATAAGAGATGAACGTACGGTGGAAATTAAATTGGGCATAATATATGATTTGGACATGACCAACGCTAAAATTGGGAAAAGTATTAAATTATGTATAATTGGGCATAACTGATTTGTAACTGATTTGAGGACATAACATACGTTGCATTTAAAACATAAAGTGTATCGAATATATGACTTGAGATTTGAGACATAAAGTATATTGGATATATGACTTGGGATTTGGGGGCGTAAATTGAACTGTAAACATGTAAGGCATAGTACAAGTTGTGGTTTAAGACCTAAAATTGGGGTATATATATATATATATATATATATGATAGTTTATGACTTGGAAGAAGGAGATTATTGTGATGTATGGCTTAGGCATGAAAACCTATAAGATGGGGTTAGCTGTTAAATGTGAACACGCCTAAATTGAGATTTTTGGTAAATTGGAATACACTGTAATTAAAGGCTATAATTTGTCATAGTTTATACTTTGAATCATGATTGGGGGTTTTTGGAGAATATTTTGTATGGTGCAATATGACTAAACCTTAGGGCATGTGTTATATTGTGATTTTTGGGGCATGACTATTATTGCAAATTTGGGAAAATTGGGTGTAACCTATTTTGAGTAATAACTTGAATTTGAATTTGTGAGGCATAACTTGCAATCAACTTTGTTGGAATATAACTTGAGAATTGGAACATGACGAGTTTTGTGAATTTGGGATGATTAGCATATAAAATCTAGACTTGGACATGTATGGTAAATATGTTAAAAGTTAAACAGGCCTAACCCGAGGTTAGATTGAGTTGCGGTGTAAAACTGCCCGGAACCGCCCGTCACATCCAGTAATTGCAACAACACAGATCTAATGTGAGAGGTTATCACATTTAGCCCAAAACCCGAGGTTAAAATGAGTTTGCGGTAGGAGTCTACCCGGAACCGCCCGCACATCCAACAACCACAAACAACAGGTCTAATGTGAGAGGTTGAGGCATTAATAAACTAATTGATGTCAATAAACAGACATGCTAAGAATGGTAAGGTTAAGTAAAATTTAGAACACTTAACCATTATAACATGCTAATTAGACAAGAAGGTGGGGTTAAGTAAATTTAGAACACTTAACCGTTATAACATGTTAATTAGAAAAGAAGGTGGGGTTAAGTAAATTTAGAACACTTAACTGTTATAACATGTTAATTAGACAAGTGAGCGGGGTTAAGTTAACCAATATGACATGATGAATGAGAAGGGTTAAGTTAATAAGAAACACTTAACCAATATGACATGATGAATGAGTAGGGTTAAGTTAATAAGAAACACTTAACCAATATGACATGATGAATGGGTAGGGTTAAGTTAAAACAAGAGAGAAACACTTAACCAATATAACATGATGAATGGGAAGGGTTAAGTTAACACAAGAAGGCAACACTTAGCCAATGTAACACGTCAAATGGGTAGATTAAATTAACCTGAATTGATTGATGACACTTAATCAATATAGCATGATGAACGCGTGGGGTTAAGTTAATAAGATACACTTGACCAATGTAACTTGATGAACGAATGGGGTTAAGTTAATGGGAAATACTTAACCAATATAACATGATGAATGAACAGGGTTAAGTTAATAGGAAACACTTAACCAATCCAACATGACGAGTGAGAAGAGTTAATAAGAAACACTTAACCAATATGACATGATGAGTGGGTGAGTTAAGTTAACATGAATGGACATCACTTAACCAATATGACATAATGTATGAGAGGGTTAAGCACATGTCGGGTTGTTGGGTAATATTAGTAAATATAGGCCCACAAACTTAACCATTAAGTAAACATGTTTGAATTAGCGGGAGGGTTAAGTACATATCGGGTTGGTGGGTAATATTAGCAAACATAGGCCCACAAACTTAACCAGTAAGAAACCCTAGTAACGGGGACCCATTTCAGCAGTAACCCACATAGATGTATCAAGGTACCCTGAAACTAGGCGGGGTGGGGCACGATTACTGGGCTGATTATAAGCGGTCAAAATAGCGGCAGGGGGTACGTCAGTGTAGGTTCCGACGGATTACGGGCGTGCACGTACTCCGGAGTGGGAAAAAGCAGGCACTGGGTACCAGTAGTTATACACTGTGCATCTTGAATCGTGTCGGGTCGCTATCATAGGGATTGATACAGCTTATGGTGGGGCCAATACAGGGTATCTACACGCAAGAGAGGGCTGAATTGACACAGACACATGGAAAATTAATACGAGTAAGGAGCCAATCGATAGTGTAGTAAGGGTACATCTAACATCTTCATGGCAATTAGGCTGATTGAGGTAAGATCCTCATACTAGATGTACACCTGGAGGCTACCACAATTGCGGGGATTGGGATCACGTTGTAATATTATCATTTTACATAGATTACTAGTTAGGACACTAGTTAGGCGGTGCAAAAATATAAAAATCAGAATAACAAGGTAGTAGTGTAGCAGAAATCAGAGTAGAAGCGCATTTAGTTTATCTTGCCTTATCATATATATGCTAATCGTACATTATCTTGTTATCCTTGTTATCATGGTAATGTCTTATATTCAGTTTATCCATGTCATGATGCTTTTGCCTATTTACATGCTGAAAGTCAGTGGACTTACCAGACTTATGTCTGACCTAGTTTGTTTTGCCTATTTTCTTCCCTTTCCCCCCAGGTTCACAGGGAGGAAATGTTACCATTTAGCTTAGTTTTCTTTCCAAGCTCGAAGATAGTCGATGTATTGCTTTGGACTATCTCTTCCACTGCTATGGCTAGTTCATGCTTTATTGGGGAATATCAT
The DNA here is from genome assembly GCA_030737875.1 of Allium sativum. Lineage (NCBI taxonomy): Eukaryota > Viridiplantae > Streptophyta > Magnoliopsida > Asparagales > Amaryllidaceae > Allium > Allium sativum. The sequence continues at coordinate 897,759,938 of CM060922.1, read as the reverse complement.
TGTTTTTTTTATGCTTCTTTTATACTTTGAAGTTTTTGAATCAAGACAGAAGTTCTATGTATTATTTTTAAGTATGACTGAGACAAATTATTGTAAAAGCTTGACTAAACCACATTGTTTATAAAATGACTTTATTTTCCGTTGCTTTATTTGTCTGTCTTGTAATTTATCTGCATCTTTTACCTAAAACGCTCCACCAAAGTTACGACATTCCCTTTGTGAGTGACCTTAACGGAGGTGAGGTGTTACACGTGGTATCAGAGCCGAAGGTTACCAGATCAGATAAAAGATTTGAAAAATTATTTTCAAAACGGTTTTAAAAGAAGCATTTTCTAAAGAAACGTTTTGTTTTAAAGGCATATTCCCCAAAGCCATATGCACTGTCTTTTGATTCTCTGTTTGAACCCTTGTTTCCTTCTTTCCCGAGTCTCCGGGGCTCCTGGCTTTCTGGGAGGTAACCTCATCGCGACATGGTTCCGTAGACTTGATGAGAATACGACAACTGTCAAAGGGCGAAGAAATGCCCAACCTCCATATATAGCCGCAGTAGTTTCACCTGTAGCTAATTTTTCTTCAAGCTTTATAGGGTTTTCCGTGCGACGGAGGCCAGCTTTCAAGAGACTTGTCAATAAGTTACACAAAGATGGAATATATGAGAATGAGGGGGTTTGACTAAGGAACACATCCCAAGGATGAGAAACTCATGGATATGGACCTGGTTCATGAAGGAGGGAAGAATAGGAAAACCTAAGACAACAGGAAGTGTCTTTATAAAGGGTAATATAATTAAGGACAAGGGCAAGAACTAAGGACAGGATTTTCAGGAGGGCAAGTGCATGCTCTCACCGCCAGCGTACCTGAGAGAGAGGTAGTAGAGTTTCTGTTGAAAAAAGTTTAGTTTTCTTTTGATCATCCTGTTAGTACTCTTTTGATTTTAGCGCTTCACATTTGTTTATATCTGCTTCCATAGTTGAGTCTCTGCACCCTAAAGCTTGTATAGTAGAGGATCCCATTATTGTCTCAAATCCAATTGGTGGTTCGACTCATTTATCATTGGTTTGTAAGGATTTGAGAATAGCTATGTTAAGTATTGAGTTTAAGTGTAATGCTTATGTTTTTGGTTTCATGGGCTATGGGTTGATTCTAGGCATGGATTGGTTAGCTGGTAGTTGTGAAAGAAGGGTAGTTAGACTTTCGACTTGCCTCGGGAATACCCTCGAGAATTCGTGCGATCCTAAGGGATCAGTTTGTCTTAGGTACCTAGAATCACTTGATGCATCTATCGACGATTTGCGATCCGTTGGAGTAGTCCATGAGTACGCAGACGTTTTTGATTTGGTTAGGGATTTATCCCCTAAAACGCGAGATAAACTTCCGCATATATCTAGTTGACAATGCAAAGCCAGTTGCATTACCTATGCGACACGTGACTCCAAGGGAAAGGAAGGGCTTAGTAAACAAGTAAAAGAGTTATTTGAGAAAGGGTTCATAAGCCGAAGTATTTCTGAATGGGGTGCTCTAGTCTTTTTCGTTACAAAGGCGGATGGTTCACTTCGCTTGTGCATAGATGATATTTTGGAATGAGGAAGAACATGCTTTGCATCTAAGGGAAGTCTCGGATACCCTCCAAGCGCATCAACTTAAGGCGAAGTTCTCCAAAAATGTCATTTTTGGAGAGAAAAAGTAAGGTTTCTAGGACATGTGGCGCCCAAAGAAGGGATAGCAGTAGATCCTGCAAAAGTAGTTGCGGTGCAAGACTAAATGGTCCTAAGGAATGCAACAGAAAGAAGAAGCTTTCTTGGACTAGCAGGCTAATATCGGAAGTTAATTAAGGACTTTATGAAGGTATCGGCCCCACTTACTAGATTGACGAAGAAGAATCTGATCATCTTAGTATATACACTTGGTAACAGGGTTAGCATCTGTTTATTTTCAAGAGATAGTTCTAGAAATGTTAGCATGACATGACAGAGGTTGTAGTGCCAAGTATACTATAAGAAGAAAAGGTGGAACGAGAGGTGACAGTGAAATGAGTTCCAACGCATATTCTGAAAACAGAAATTAAGAAGCTACGCAATCGTGAAGTTAAGACAGTTAGAGCAATATGGAATGAAGCTCAAGAAGATGCGACTTAGAAGACTGAAGACTAGATACGCGCATCATACCCTTTTTGAGGGTATATCCTTGATCTCTCTTTTTCTGTAAAATTTATTTGCATGTTAGTCTTTATCCTTTAAGTATATCCCCTCAGTTCTATCCTCGATCCTTAGGTAGAAGCCAATGGATGTAAACATGTGTTTGAAACATGAAACATGTTATAATTGATTGTTGCAAGTGGTTGCAATGTTTGCTAGTGGTTGCTCGTGGATGCATATACACACATTAGGCAAGAGATCGGCTTCGTCACTTCCATATTGCGTATGCATGAGTGAATTTTTATATATATGGATTGAAACTTGGTGTGTTATCATATGGATGTTGCATTTGTATGAATGATTGAGCACTCATGTAGAAGTTATAAAGTGCGATTAGGAATAATTGCATACATGATGGACTCATGGCACTAATATAATTCGCATTAAGGAGGTCAATTGAATCAGTAGACCGCCTGATTTTGCATTAGATAAGGACATATACACACACTATGCATACAATGATGAAAGCATTAGAAATCTTTTAAGGACAATGGATGCCAGTGTTTGATGGTTGAGTAGATGGATGATTGGATGGTAGGATATACATTCTTCGTGACTTGAAGATTTCGGGAACGAAATCTTTTAAGCAGGGGAGAATGTAGCACCCTGTATTTTCTATGTTTATTAAAGTAACAAATTTAAGAATACTTAATTTTAAAAGTGAGAACTAAGGGAAACGGGTTACGCCATTGTGTTCGTCTCGGAATTCTGCTTGAGATAGAGTCCAAGTTTGCATTAATCGAACTCCATAGAAGAAGTTATGGGTTCAGAAGATTTAATGTTTAAACTGAAAATTTAATAATTAAATAAACAAAATAGTTCGAATTTTGAAAATCACCTAAATCAGCTCGATAGGAAAAATCCCAACCATAGTGGTCGATTCCCCCCATGGGTGGTCGACATAGGTGTCGACCCCCCAAGAGGGGTGTCGACTGGGGTGTCGACCCCCTCGCCCAGATCCAAACAGTGACGATTTTCTGACTTGTTGCTGAGTCACTAGGGCATAGGTGGCAATTTCTGGATAACTCTATCTAGTCTGAACGGTTCTGATTGCTTCTATGTTGATCTGACGGCTCACATAAGTCTAAACCTCTATAAAAGCAACCCCAACCCTCAACCCTGAATCACACAATTTCATTCCAAGGAGCCACCATGTTGTCCATGGTCAACCAAGCATAGCCACCTTTCTTCTCCAACTAGGAAGCAAACTAGAAAGCAAGTTATAAGCTACGAATCAGATCTAATTTAGAGAATCGATAGTCTACGTCAAGGGATTGCTTTTCAGTTTCAGAAAATAGATCCCAGAATTCAAGACCGTTCTGTAGTTTGTAAGTTCATGTTACTTTCAGAAGTAAGATTCAATTGTGATTCTGACATTGTAATAAATCTAAATCTGAGATTATGCCTAATTCTATCTGTCTTTCTATATCCATTGGATCTATCTCATTTGATATTATTATGTCCATTCTTTGTCTCTACTTTCCTTCTTCCCTTTTTGTTTTTATAGCCAGGCTACTGCGAGCCTGAGCCAAATCTCATAAGAGATGAACGTACGTTGGAAATTAAATTGGGCATAATATATGATTTGGACATGACCAGCGCTAAAACTGGGAAAAGTATTAAATTATGTATAATTGGGCATAACTGATTTGTAAATGATTTGAGGACATAACATACGTTGTATTTAAAACATAAATTGTATCGAACATATGACTTGAGATTTGATACATAAAGTATATTGCACGTATGACTTGGGATTTGGGGTGTAAATTGAACTATAAACATGTAAGGCATAGTACATGTTGTGGTTTAAGACCTAAAATTGGGGGATATATATATATATGATAGTTTATGACTTGGAAGAAGGAGATTATTGTGATGTATGGCTTAGGCATGAAAACCTATAGTAAGATAGGGTTAGCTGTTAAATGTGAACACACCAAAATTAAGATTTTTGGTAAATTGGCATACACTGTAATTAAAGGCTATAATTTGACATAGTTTATACTGCGAATCATGATTGGGGGTTTTGGAGAATATTTTGTACGGTGCAATATGACTAAACCTTTGGGCATGTGTTATATTGTGATTTTTGGGGCATGACTATTATTGCAAATTTGGGAAAATTGGGTGTAACCTATTTTGAGTAATAACTTGAATTTGAATTTGTGAGGCATAACTTGCAATCAGCTTTGTTGGGGTATAACTTGAGAATTGGAACATGACTAGTTTTGTGAATTTGGGATGATTAGCATATAAAATCTAGACTTGGACATGTATGGTAAATATGCTAAAAGATAAACATGCCTAACCCGAGGTTAGATTGAGTTGTGGTGTAAAACTGCCTGGAACCGCCTGGCACATCCAGTAACCTCAACAACATAGATCTAATGTGAGAGGTTAGCGCATTTAGCCCAAAACCCGAGGTTAGAATGAGTTTGCGGTAGAAGTCTGCCGGGAACCGCCTGGCACATCTAGCAACCGCAAACAATAGTTCTAATGTGAGAGGTTGGGGCATTAATAAATTAATTAATGCCAATAAACAGACATGCTAAGAATGGTAAGGTTAAGTAAAAGTTAGAACACTTAACCGTTATAACATGTTAATTAGACAAGAAGGTGGGGTTAAGTAAATTTATAACACTTAACTGTTATAACATGTTAATTAGAAAAGAAGGTGGGGTTAAGTAAATTTAGAACACTTAACTGTTATAACATGTTAATTAGACAAGTGAGCGGGGTTAAGTTAACCAATATGACATGATGAATGAGAAGGGTTAAGTTAATAAGAAACACTTAACCAATATGACATGATGAATGAGTAGGGTTAAGTTAATAAGAAACGAAACACTTAACCAATATAACATGATGAATGGGGAGGGTTAAGTTAAAACAAGAAAGCAATACTTAACCAATATAACATGATGAATGGGAAGGGCTAAGTTAACACAAGAAGGCAACACTTAACCAATGTAACATGACAAGTGGGTGGGTTAAGTTAACTTGAATTGAGTGATGACACTTAACCAATACAGCATGATGAACGCGTGGGGTTAAGTTAGTAAGATACACTTTACCAATGTAACTTGATGAACGAATGGGGTTAAGTTAATGGGAAATACTTAACCAATATAATACGATGAATGAATAAGGTTAAGTAAATAGAAAACACTTAACCAATCTAACATGACGAGTGAGAAGCGTTAGTAAGAAACACTTAACCAACATGACATGATGAGTGGGTAGGTTAAGTTAACATGAATGGACATCACTTAACCAATATGACATAACGTGTGGGAGGGTTAAGTACATATCTGGTTGGTGGGTAATATTAGTAAATATAGGCCCACAAACTTAACCATTAAGTAAACATGTTTGAATCAGTGTGAGGGTTAAGTACATATCAGGTTGGTGGGTAATATTAGTAAATATAGGCCCACAAACTTAACCAGTAAGAAACCCTAGTAATGGGAACCCATTTCAGCAGTAACCCATATAGATGTATCAAGGTACCCTAAAACTAGGCAGGGTAGGGAACGATTACTAGTCTGATTATAAGCGGTCAAAATAGCGGTGTGGGTACGTCAGTGTAGGTTCCGACAGATTATGGGCGTGCACTTACTCCGGAGTGGGAAAAAGCAGGCACTGGGTACCAGTAGTTATACACTGTGCATCTTGAATCGTGTCGGGTCGCTATCATAGGGATTGATGCAGCTTATGGTGGGGCCAGCACAGGTTATCTACATGCAAGAGAGGGCCGAATGGACACAGACACATGGAAAATTAATACGAGTAAGGAGCCGATCGATAGTGTAGTAACGGTACATCTAACATCTTCATGGCAATTAGGCTGGTTGAGGTAAGATCCTCATACTAGATGTACACCTGGAGGCTACCACAATTACGGGGATTGGGATCACGTTGTAATATTATCATTTTACACAGATTACTAGTTGGGACACTAGTTAGGCTGTGCAGAAATATAAAAATCAGAATAGCAAGATAGTAGCAAAGCAAAAATCAGAGTAGAAGCGCATTCAGTTTATCTTGCCTTATCATATCTATGCTAATCGTATGTTATCTTGTTATCCTTGTTATCACAGTATTGTCTTACATTCAGTTTATTCATGTCATGATGCTTTGGCCTATTTTCATGCTGAAATTCACTGGACTTACCAGACTTATGTCTGACCAAGTTTGCTTCGACTCTTTTCTTCCGTTTCCCCCCAGGTTCACAGGGAGGAAATGTTACCACTTAGCTCATTTTTTTCCAAGCTCGAAGATAGTCGATGTATTGCTTTGGACTCTCTCTTCCACTGCTATGGCTGGTTCATGCTTTATTGGGGAATATCATTGTTATTTTTAAGCTTCTTTTATACTTGGAAGTTTTTGAATCAAGACAGAAGTTCTATGTATTATTTTTAAGTATGATTGAGGAAAATTGTTGTAAAAGCTTCACTGAACCACATTGTTTATAAAATGACTTTTTTCTGCTGCTTTATTTGTCTGTCTTGTAATTTATCTGCAACTTTTACTAAAACGCTCCACCAAAGTTAAGGCATTCTCTTTGTGAGTGACCTTAACGGAGGTGGGGTATTACACAAATCAACACCAAATCAGAGTTAGAGCTGTTGTGTTATATAGGAATTTGACCCAAACAGTAGAAAAGTTTCATATCTAAGATTATTTGTGGCTAAGGTGAGTGATTTGCACACTAATTACAGTTAATTAGGGTTGATTAGTATTAATTAGAGAAATTATAACCCAGAAAAATTTGGAAAAATGTTTAGAAATTCTTAAATATTATTTTATGCCTCTGTTAGAAATTTGGGTTAATTTGGACATGTTTTGTTAATCCTATCATTAGTTATGGCTAAACATGATTAAGGGGAAAATCAGGGGTCTTGGGTATGTTTGATCTAAAATGACCTATATGCTGATGTTTTGATCTATTTGATTGAACATATATGTTGTTACTACTGTTTGGAATGTTTTATGATTGATTAGTAAAGTTAGAATTGTTGAAAACGCAGTCGTATGGCGAGAACGGACGAAACAAGCTTGTTGGAAATTCTGCGGTAATACGGATCGGATCGGGTATAGGGGATTCAGGTACAGGGGGTCGGATCGGGTGGAACGAACCGAACTGGGGTAGTGGAATCTTCAGTAACATGGCAATAAGGAAGGCCGGATCAGATTGGAATAGAGCTGGAGTTTGAATGGATCACCGAACCGGAGTAGCACCGAACCGAACCGCTTCAGGAGCACCCGACCGAGCCGCATGTGAAAAGCCGAACCGAACCACATGGAGGAGATGAACCCGAACCGAATGGAGGGAAGAGAATTGATCCAAACCGAATGGGGAGCTTGAAATCCACATGCTGAACCGACCCGAGTAAGCCGAACCGAACCGGGTTTGGACCTCCACTACTACTATACGACGACTCTTCTGAAGACCAACTCCAATTCGAACAAAACCCAAGATGCAAAGAAAGTCCAAGTTAGAAGTTAGAACTCAGGTCTAGATGGGAACCAACAAGTTAACTTCATGAGTTGGACTTTGCTGCGGGACATGTGCAAAGGGGTCATCGATGTCTATAGCTTTGACTCACCACTGAGAGACGAATATTAGCAATGGATCAGTGCAGTGGAGTTGTCATAACTCCATGGGGAAAAGTGATCATAGCAGGGCTATGAGCCAGTGCAGTGGGGTTGTCTTGACTCCCTGGGGCAGTGTAGGCATAGCAAAGTATTAGTGTTTACGGATCAGTGCAGTGGAGCCGTCATGACTCCATGGGGAAGGGTGATTGTAACAAAGAATTGGGTGACCAAAGTGGTGGATATCGTATACTTCATGCACTGAGTGAGAGATATGAGGATGATTGCTATGTTTGATGTTTTCTATCACTATGTCATGCACACCCCTCTCCATTATTTTCACACCATGTGTTAGTGTCACCTTAGAGTATTATACATCCTGTTTGTAAACTCTTTGGTTGCAAGTCCAAGTTCAGTTACGGTTATGTATACCTGTTATTGTTCTGTTTTGCTGCTTATCGCTCATACCAGACTGTTGTCTGACCTAGAGTTTTATGTCTCTTCTTATTACTCTGGGTGCTCTTAAACGGGAAGACTAGAGACCGGTCAGGTGATTGTGCATGAGTAGCTGTAACGGAGACGAGCAGGAGGCTCCCACATATGATATATATTCTCCCTGTGTTGTTGGTCACTACTTTGGGCATTAGTAGTGTACCTCTTTATTTTTTTAGAGACAGTATTTCAAAGTTGTAATAATGGTTTGGATGATAAGTTGTGTTTTGGATTTCTGCTGCCATACTGGTTTAGTTTTCAGCTTATGCACCGTCTCGCCTGTTTTATGTCAAAGTTATGTTATTATTATATTTTATCCCATGAGCTGTGAGACATTCTACAGGTTCCTTGTTAGTTCAAATTCCTTTCTTTTCCTTTTTTGGCGACCATCCCATCCTGGTTGGACATCGGTACAGCGCATTACAAGGAAATGTTGGCTGGTGCGGGGCGAGCCGTCACACTTACTACTGGGAGGGGATGCAGAGAGATGTTGGGAAGTTTATATCCAAGTGCATGAATTGCCAGTTAGTTAAAGCCAAAATAAGCCTAGTGGTTTGTTACAACCGTTGGAAATTCCCCAATGGAAATGGGAACAAGTCTCAATGGATTTAATTAACGGTTTGCCAAGGACTAGATCGGGTCATGATGGCATTTGGGTGATTGTGGATCGATTGACCAAAAGTGCAAAGTTTATACTGGTCAAGTCGAATAGAACGACATCTAAGTTAGCGGAACTGTATATGAAGTGGGTAATGAGATTTCATGGAGTACCTAAAGGTATTGTGAGTGGCCGAGTCCATTATTTACTAGTGGGTTTTGGAAGAGCTTACAAGAGGCTTTAGGGTCAGAGTTACAACTCAGTACCGCATACCATCCTCAAACTGACGGTCAAACAATGAGGGTGAATCGGGTATTGGAGGATCTCTTGAGGGCTTGTATATTGGATTTTGGAGGGTCATAGGATGACCATTTGCATCTGGTTGAGTTCGCATACAATAACAGTTATCAGTCCAGTATTGGTATGGTTCCATTTGTAGCTTTGTACCATGCAACTCACCGTCATGTTGGCTGGAAACGGGTGAGAAATTTGTGCTTGGGCCAGATGTAATAAGAGAAACTTCAGATTAGATTAAGGTTATTCAACAGCGAATGAAAGCTGCCCAAGATGGGAAGAAGAGTTATGCTGATAAAAGACGAAGAGATTTAAAATTCTTCGTTAATGGCTTGATATTCATCAAGATTTCTCCATTGAAGAGTGTGATTCGGTTTGGTAGTAGAGGTAAATTAGCACCAAGGTTTGTTGGTCCATTTTCGATTCTCGAACAAGTTGGGAATTCAGCGTATAAAGTTGGATTACCTGAAAAGATGGCAGAAGTGCACAACATATTTCATGTTTCCCAAATAAAGAAGTTCATACATGATTCTGATATGACTATTTCACGAGATCAGTTGGATGATATCGAGGTAGAACCCGAGCAGTTGGAAACCGCAGAACGATTCATATTGTCGGACACGATACGAAGCAGCTTCGAAGGAAAATGGTGAAACTGGTTAAGGTCTAGTGGGGTGATAATGAGAATGACTGCACTTGGGAAACGAAAGAGAACATAAGGAAGTCGTACCCATATCTCTTTACTTGGTAAGATCTTAATCACGATATAGTTATTCCATTGTTAGTAAACCGCATGCTAGCTTAGGCTTATTGTGTTATGTTTGATTGTTTGTTAATAGCTGATAGGCGTGCGGGGCACCATTGTATGTTTTCTTAGTTAAGGAATTTTAGGGGTGAAACTTCTTAAGGGGGAGAGTGTAACGACCCGCATTCTACGTATCGGAGGATCGTAGAATATTTATTTTAGCCATATCATCGTGTAACTTTGGGAAATGACTATTGAGGTCATTTCCACATTCACGATTTTTGCAAAATTTTAAGTGATCGTTTTGCCCCGGTAGAATCTTGTTTCGCTTATACCTTTTGATTGGTAAGGAGTTTTGACCTGAAACTACTTCCATTGGATTCTGATGATGGTTTCCCATTCCGTAGAGTGGTCACAATGGACTTACCATTTGGGAGATATGGTTGAAATAAGGTTTGAAGATGGAAAAGCAGCCTAATTGGGCTTAATAGGGTGATTAATAGCTAGGCCCAAAACCCATTTCGGGATTAGGGTTATGGGAGGGCTGAATGGAGTTGGAAAATCATCTCCTTTTAATTTTTTTAGCCACCACAAACATTCCTTGAACCCTAGTAATGGCCTCCATCTAAGAAGGTCGAGCGAGCGAGCGTGGTGGGATATGTTCGAGCGACCGACCCTATGAAAGATGTATGAATAGAAAAAACCCTAGGAAGAAAGTTCGAGCAATCGATTCTGATGAAGGGAGTTCGGGTGAGCGACCGACCTGGTGGAGCATCCACAAACGACTGGGCCTGGAGGAGGGAGTTCGAGCGAGCCGAGCTCGAGCGATCGATCCCTACGAAGTAGCATGTGAGCGACCGAGCCTGGAGAGGGGAATTTGAGCAACCAAGCTCGGGGTGTGGACGAGCAATTAGTACCTATGTACAAGCAGCAACAACTTGAACTCTTTTGAAGATCAATCCCAATTCGACTAAAACCCGAGATGTAAAGGAAGTCCAGAAGAGAAGTTGGGGCTCCGGATCCAATTGGGAACCAATGAGTTAACTTCTAGAGTTGAGGTTTGTTGCGGGACGTGTGTAAAGGGGTTATTGATATCTATGACTTTGGTTCACCATTGAGGGAAGGGTCATTGACTAAGTACCAGTGCGGTGGGGTCAGAGGTTGTATGAAGTTGAACTCCATCAGGGTCCCAAAGGGTAAAGTGGTCGTAGTGATAGTTGTGTGGAGTTGGACTCCGTCATGGACCGAATGGTTCCGGTGATCAAAGCGGAGGATATAGTATACTATACGCACTGAGTGAGAGAAGTGAGGATGATTGCTGTGTTTGATGTTTGCTATCACCATACACGCACACTCCCATTTTTACACTATATGTTAGTGTTATCTTAGAGTACTGTACATCTTGTTGTGCTAACTCTTTGGTTGCATGTCCAGGGTCGGGTATGATTATTTAAAATTGTTGTTGTTTTATTCTATTGCTATCGCTCATACCAGATTTTTGTTTGACCCAGAATTTTATATCTCTTCTTATTACTCTGGGTGCTCCTAAGCGAGCAGACTAGAGAGATGTTAGGATGTTATGCACTAGTAGCTGTCCGGAGACGAGCAGGAGGCTTCCACGTACTATATACACATATTCTCGACGTGTTGTTGTTGGTCACTGCTTTGGGCATTAGTAGTGTATCTCTTTTATTTCCTTTTTAGAGACAGTATTTTGAAGATGTAATAATGGTTTGGGTCATAAGCTGTATTTTGAATTCCGCTACTCTGATGGATATGGTTTAGTTTTCAGCTTATGCGTTGTCTCGCCTATTTTATATCAAGTTATGTTATTATTATAATTTATTCCATGCGCTGTGAGATATACTGCATGTTATTTGATAATTCATCATTTCAAACCCTTTTTTTTTACAACTGTCCTGTTCTGGTCGGGCATTAGCACAATGTATTTCTAGGGAAATGTCGGCTGGTGCGGGGCGGGCCGTCACAACTTTAATTAATATAAAGTGTTTGATTGAATTTTCAAACATATTTGTTGTAAATTAGGAAAATATTCGATTTTTTTTATCATATTTAGATGTATGAATCCTGAACCGGCATGAATGGGTTGATAGAGGAACATTTTTGTAACCGAGTCCAAGAATTTATTAGATTTGCTAAATCTAATAATCGAAGTAACGCACACATTCGTTGTCCATGTAGTAAGTGCAGACATCTGAAGCATTGAAGCCAGATGTAGTAGAAGTACATCTGTATAAATCTGGTTTTCTACGGAACTATTACTTATGGGATCGTCATGGAGAACTTATTCAACGTACGTCTAATCCTGTAGTGGTAGAGGACGATAATACAATGATGATTGATAATACAATGACGAATCCGATAGAAAATATAGTGCAAGATGCAACATGATCAATGTTTCCTACCACTGAGCAAGGCGACAATGAGAACGAAAATGTTGACGAACCAACGACGGAAGCTAAAATTTTTGATTTATTGAGTTCTGCTAAGAGGTCGTTGTGGGAAGGGTTGTACAAGAGGAACCGAATTATCTGTAACTGCCGAATTCATCACTAGGAAATCAAAATTTAATCTTACTGAAGCTGCATTTACAACAGTTGTACAAACTGCAAAACAACACATGCCGCCCAATAATTTGATGTGTAATAGTCGTTATGAAGAGAAAAAACTTATGTCTACTTTTGGACAACTGTATCAGAAGATAGATAAATGTGTAAAAGGTTGCATGTTTTATTGGAAAGAAGACACTCACCTTAGAAAATGCAAATTTTGCAACGAAGATAGATATAAACTAAGAAAAAGAAGTTCCATATAAAAGAATGCATTATCTACCCCTAACTCCCAGATTTCAACGGCCATTTGCATCTTCTGCTACAACATGTCGTATGCGATGTCAAAGCGTGAGAACACCAGAAGAAGGAACTTTGATACATTCGTCTGATGGTGAAGCATGAAAACACTTTGATAGGACTTATCCTGAATTTACTGCAGAGAGCCGTAATGTTAGGCTCAGTTTTTGTACGGATGGATTTTCGCCATTTTCTCAATTTGGTAGTAAATATTCATGATGGCCTATCATTGTTACTCCTTACAACTTACCTCTATGGATGTGTATGAAAAATCCATATATGTTACTAACGGTTGTCGTCCCCAGTCCCGATGATCCGACACAAGGAATTGATGTTTATCTGCAATCACTAATTGAATAGTTGAAAACACTGTGGCATGAAGAAGTCGAAACATACGACATTTTGAGAAAAAGGAATTTTCCTATGCTTGCTTCTTTATAATGGACTATTAGTGATTTTCCCGTGTACGGAATGTTTTCAGGTTGGAGCACATCTGGACATCTAGCTTGTCCTCACTGTATGGATGAGACACGAGCATTTTCATTAAAGTTTGGAAAAATAATTCTTGGTTTGACTGTCAATGATGCTTTATGCATATTAATCATAAATTTAGAACGGATACAAAGAACTTTAAAGCAAACAGAGTAGAGACTATGCTACTGCATAAAGTTTAGACAAGCGAAGGATATATGAAATCGTAAAAGACTATCCAAATATACATGAAACTGGGAAGCAGGTTGAAATTCCAGGTATATCGGACACTCATAATTGGTGCAAGCAAAGTATAATTTTGGAGTTACCTTATTGGAAAAATCTACTACTTTGGCATAATATTGACGTCATGCACAATGAGTGTAACAACCCCTATTTTTTGATAATTTAGATTATTAAATTTAATATGACTTTTGAATATATATATTTTGTTATAACTAAAATTTAATGATTTAATTATATAAGTTTTGATATGTGAACTTAGTTAAAGAGAATTAGGCAATGAATTTTGACTTATTATAACGATAATAAGTTGCACTGATTGTAACTTAAATTTGATTTTGTTTGTAGTAATTAATATTCAAAATTGAAATCTTAAAGAATATGAATGGAATTGAGTTAAAGAATTTAAAGTTGAAATTTAATTGAATTGGTAAAAAAAACCAATGTTGGAATAAAATACAAATAAAATCGGTTTGCCACGTTGGTTTGAATTTTATTTTGATTTGAGTAAAATTAACATGTTTTGAAATTAAAATTAAATGTTTATTGGGAAGAAATTGTTTAAGTTGTTTAGAAATGTATTTGGAAATTGATAGCAAATTATTATGAAATAAAATGAATTAATTTAGTTGCTCAATTTAATTAGTTGAAAAATCTTTGTAGTGAATTTATTGTATATGTAAATTACCCTTATAACTAATATAAGTCCTAGTTTGGATAAGAATTAATTTATTAATATATGCTATTACACTTATGCTGATACTTTAATGATCTAATTTTGAAAAATGGTATAGTAGAAATTCAGGTAAATTGCTTAAGTAATTTAATGCAACTTATTTTGATTGATATAAGTCGCAAATGAACTTGTGATTTGTTTACATTGATTAACAATGAAAGTCATAATTTAATATTAATATATTTATAAGATTGATTTGTGCAATTAATAATTAAAATAAAATTTGATTTACTAAGTTAAATTAAATTTATTTTGATGTGAATAGAGTTGATTAGTTTTTGAAATTAAATTAAAGATAATTATTTGAATTGGGAATTTAATGTGAATTGTTAATACTTAAAGTGTATTGAATACATACAAAAATGTTCAACTAAAATTTGTTAAAAAACATAAATTGAGATTTTCTTATGTGTAATTGATAAATATAACCAAATATAACCCTATTTTGTATTGGGACTAGATTTGTGTCAATTGGAAATTGAATTATAGACGAATAAACGAAGTATTGAATATGGTATCTAATTAATTAACCATTGAAAATTTGCCTATTAATAATCCTAATCACTAACTATAATTCATTTCATATCTCTACCGTTCAATTTCTCTCAGCAAATACAAAAGGAAGCTTTTGTTTCTTTCTTAATCAAAAATCAAATCATTTAGAAACAAAAACAAAATCCAAGCTTGTATCCACGAGTTTGTGAGAGGAAAATTTTCATTTCCATGAGATGGTTGAAGGGTATGATTTCATTTTATGGGCTCGATGTTTTGTTATAGGGGTTGGTGTGTGATATGAATATTAGGGTTTAGGTTTTATATTGGTATGAGCAACGGTTTATAGAAAGAAGTTTTTCTTTGAATTCCTGGCATGAAATAGCATTTCAAGGTGGAATTTTGTGGAGTTTGATCACTAAATGTTTCGCATGTACTGTAGAGAGGTAATCTAACGAAAAGGAATTTCGCTCGATCCGAATTGATCGCTAAACCGACCGAGACTGTTCGAAACCCCTGATTGTTTTGAGAACACGACAAATCATGACGCAAACAGAAGAACATTTCACTGTATATCACAACAATTCCATCAGAATACAAGGATATATAGAGTACGAATAAATATTACACAGAAAATATCAAAGATTTAAATTACATTACATAGCAGCGGAAAATAATACAAAACACAATTGAAAGTAATACACGGATACAGAGCTTTCCGAGTATCGTTCCAGCTGTAAACCAGGATCCTGTGAATATAAATCTGCAAAACCAAAACTACTAGCTGCCCATGTCAAAATAAGGGCAACCAGAGTTTAGGTTAAAACAATAAACTCCACATTAGTCATGTGACTGGGGTGAGAACTAAAACAATAATCAATCTTTATTTTTAAAGTTAGGTAAATCAAGGGACCACGCCGTATAACACAGAATGGGTTTCCTCCCAAGAATACCAGTGCATAAAACAACAGCGCAATGCTAAATAAAAAACATTGAAGCTATTATAAGACCCAGGTCCCATCACACAATGCAACGCAAGCCGAAGGATAGGGTTTTTACCTTATAATAGCCAAAGAATGCTTGATACGCTAAATTTCAGGTTTTATTATTACTATAAGTGTATAGTGTCAAAACAATTTCAATCATAAGTATCAATCATAGATGGCATAAGTGCCCCATACCACTATGTCGCCATATATAGGTTTACAATCAAAACCGCAGAGTCACGTATTGGAAATTGGATTTCCGTCTATGAACCGAGGCAAGGGATCATCCTCCACCGAATTCGAGACAATCTAGCCCATCTCTCAGGCAAGTACTCAGTCAAGCCTTTGGATCGTCAGGGCCGGTCCTCCGATGTGGATTAGAATGCCTGAACACTGCGTTTCCCCACCCATTGGGGCGTAAATGAGTCCTATGACTCCATCGGCTCCACACAGTCACCGATATATCCGAGGCGCCTCGCAACAGCAACAACCACATAAGTCAAACTTGTCAGGGCGTGTAAAACCACTGACTCCACTTTTAGCTAGAAGGAAACGCATGCCCTCCCTGAGGTCCTCTCCCATTTCTGGTTCACAACTGGGGTGTGAGGCTCGCGAATCAACGTTACACAAAGCTATGCCACACAGGCCGTGCTTTGATCATCAACCACAAGACTTTGCTTTTCAACAGAAGCCTTGATCAATTGCCACTTAGGCATGCCACACAGGCAGTTCACTCCATGCGATTGATATCCATCAATATATAACCCCTGAGCTCGTATGTCTCAGAGAAGGGCGTTAAGCAAGAGAATAAATTGTCCACCGCCTAACAGATATATATTTAATAGAAATCAATCACACAAAATAAAATCCAATGTCAGACACACAGTCCATTTACAAGTTCGTTCTGGGTCTGAACGAAACCGGAGGCACCTTGTACCTCGCATATCCATCGATCTCCAAGTACATCTGGACGTTCACCAACTGATTCCCTCCTCTTGGGTGTACAACCCAATCAAGATCATCAGTAATCACCCAACCGATGTGAAGACCTCTGGTCTTCGTCCACCATCTTCATCCTCGACATGTCGAATCAGTTATTCAAAATGGGATGAACCCGGTCTTTCTGAATAACTCGCGTATATAATAAACAAGTGTTACACAAACCCAACATACGCCTCATTCCAATTCAGAATATTCTTTTATTCAAATATTCTTAACTTTGGGAAAGATTCCCATTAATTTTATCAAAGATAAATTCTTTAAATTTATTCTTTAATCTTCCTTTGAATATCAATTCAAACTAGTCGGGATTAGCGAACCACACCGCAGTAATCATTTATTTCATTTCCCTATCCCAACCTATTCATCCCATGAAGTAAAACTGGTAATACTTCATATCTAACACCACAGTGTTATCGGTAAATTCAATTACCATTTCACGTTCAAATCTAATTAAAGATTTAACTATCGCCTGGAGCAAAACTGGTGATACTCCATTCTCGATCGTTTCAATTTGGTTAAAGATTCATTAAAACTCCACTTGTTTTTAATCTTCCCAAAAATCAATATTCTGCCTTTAACTGGGTTAAAGAACCAATGTCATCTAAAACATGGTTCACGATAAACCCAAAATCACATTTGATATTAAAAACAAGGCTCTGAATAGAAAATATATCGGCTTATATTCAATATTAAATTCTACGACCAACAAATATCGTATTGGAAATAACGATATAAATATCTTTCAAATTCCCATAACAATATCTATATAATCACGAAATCCAACATCGAAATATTCCAAAGACAATTTCGATTCAAATCCATTTCCTCTTTATATACTGGAAATTCTGGTTATTTACAAAAACATTCCAAATTCACTTTATTTATTTCAAGAATAAATGAATTATAATTCTAGTTCAAAACTAGTTCACTTCGACAAAAATCTATTTTTATCTTTTTAGATATGGAAATTTTCATCCTAATTCTTCACAAATCATTTCTTATGATTTCACGCAAATTATTACTATTTTAATAATTTTATCAAGGCCCGTACATTCGATTTCCATCAATGGCCATCAAATTGCACTTACAACGACCTTTTCCAAATTTGATTTGAACATAATTCCAAATCCAACTGTTAGATTTGAAATCTCCAATATTCATTAGAAAGCTCTTTTCGATACGAACCCAACGGTTTCGGTTTTAGGAGAATCCGACGGTCGTATCTCCCGTAATATCCATTCGAAGTCAATGGTCAAAATTCGCGAACTGCCGCGGCGCGGTGCGTTCTATTCAGGCCATTCTATTTATATAATATATATATTATATATATTTCGTCGATTTCCTATTAAAACGTAATTTATAAATCGTTTTAAATTCGTTTTCAAAATGATTTCAACTTCATATTCAATTTCTAATCAAAATTGAATATTCAATATCATTAATCTATAAATGATAATATTTTCAAAACGTTATATTTTGAAATCACTTCCTTTTCTATATTCATTTTAAAAATGAATAAAATCGATATAAATATCGTTCACGTCAAAATGGCGTAAATCTAATCAACACGGCTTTTATTCAACACATGAATGTCTATTCTATTCAACACATGAATATTTATTCTATTCAACACATAAATATTTATTTCTATTCAACACATGAATTTATTTCTATTCAACACATGAATTTATTTCTATTCAACACATGAATTTATTTCTATTCAGCACATGAATTTATTTTTATAATATTCCTTATTTTCCAAATTGGAATGAGGCCCAATCAATTACCATATAATGTTAATTATATGGATTTTCTACAACACATGTATATAAAAGCAACGATAAATCACCAACCATCATCCAGAGTGCACCACACAACTGCATAAGCATTAAATATAAATAATTAACGCTTACAACAGTCTATCAATCAATCGATCGACATACAACTAATTATTGGGATTAGTGTATGACCAATTTCATCCCAACACACGTGTGGGGTTTCACATCAACAAACACAGATTTTTATTTGTGCAGTTGGGCGATGTGTAAAATTTATCGTCCCAATTAATATCAGTCAAATCGGTGTGCATAAACAAATCGTTCGATTTGTAAATGAATATTTATTTTATTTCAACACATGAATATATATATTTTATTTCAACACATGAATATATATATTTTATTTCAACACATGAATATATATATTTTATTTCAACGCATGAATATATATTTTATTTCAACACATGAATATATATATTTTATTTCAACACATGAATATATATTTTATTTCAACACATGAATATATATTTTATCCTCACGTTAAAAATTATATTTTTAACTATAAAATATTTATTCAATCCACTACACACATTCATTTTTTCACAATACATCAATCAAACAAACAAGCCATCCATGGTCTGTAGACGACGGGTGTCGGGTGCTGCTAAGCACCGTCTGCATCCTAGTATATAATTCAAACTAGAAATAAATTAAAGGTGAGGAGTTCTCATCGAGGGTTCCACTCCTCCGTGCTTTCCTTCTGAACTGTTCGGGTTTCGTTTTCATTTCAGTCGATACCATTGCCATATTTTCCCGCTGTTCACAGTAAAAATCATATTTTTACCTCCCAATGAATAAAAATCATATTTTTATTTCAATTTCATATATTCTAAAACGCTTCTTTCTATATAAAAAGATCACATTTTTATTTATAAAAAATCAAATCTTTTTTATGATAAAAATCAAATCTTTCAACTATGATAAATCATATATTTGATTAACTAAAAATCAAATTTTTTTATAAGTAAATAAAATCAGTTTTTAATCCAATATAAAATCAGTTTTTATAAGAAAAAAAAACAGTTTTTAATCCTATATAAAATCAGTTTTTATAAGCAAACAAAATAAGTTTTTTATCCTATATAAAATCAGTTTTTATAAGCAAACAAAATCAGTTTTTTTAATCCTATATGAACTCATAGTAAAACTGAAAATAAGACTTAAATTTATTTACCTCTTTTCATCGCGGGGGGGATCCTCACGTGAGCGCCAGAGTCGGGATAGCCGCGGCGGAGGTGGGAGGACCGGCGGCGGGGCCACTGTCGAGTGATGGAGGTTTTTTAGGGTTTTAGGGTGTTAGAGGGGAGAGCAGGAGGCGATGGAGAGGGGGGTGATCGGCGACCCTGCTTGGGGAGGTGGCGCCAGAGGTGCGGCGCCTCTGATGGGCGGCGGCGAATCGCGCCCTCCCTTGCGTCGGTTTTTATTTATTTATTTTACTTCTAAATGGAACTCGACGGTGGAAGGGAAAGGTTTGGGGTGGTTAATTGAAAAAGTTGTTATATTATTTTTATTTTATTTAATTTATTTCATAAAGCAACTTTTTATTTCGAACTCAGAATCGAACCCACCGACTGTCGCATCTAGTGTATTACCCCCATTCCGAACGCAATGGGATATGTATCGTAAGCTGATTCGATCGTTCCAATATGTTTCCTAGCTTCGTATTGACGATCCGGTCCTAACAAAACTAATTTCATCAAATTCTGAGACTGTTTGAAAATTGACCATTTTCTGGTTGATCGAAATTGACAAAACACGTTTTACTTCTCCACGCTCACATATTGATTCAAAAAATTACGAATTTTGGAATCTAGCAATAACTTGACACCACGGATCCAACAAAAGTGGTTTCGTTGAGAACCGAGGTCATTTGCAAAATTTCCATTTTTAAGGGCCAGAATTCCATAGTGACTATTCTGAATTTTCAACTGGACGTATCTTTTGATTTCCGCTATGAAATTTCAATTTTTTGGATTCATTGGAAAGATATTCTCAAATAGATTCAAATATTTTTGGTTTCGCTAAAATCCGGTTTATTTTGAAACCTGTACATTCATTTGAACTTTGAAATCGAATTTTCGAACTACCGCGCCATTTTCAATTCCTTTTATAATTAAAATAAAATATTTATATTCTAACAACGATTCAAACAAATATATACATTCTAATTCTATTCAAAATAAATTTCTCGTTGTTATTATTTAAAATAATTCAATTTCAATAATCAAAATTCATCAAAATTGCCAAAATAAAATTTTTAAATTGGCTCAGATTTCCGGGTTATTACAATCTCCCCCACTTAAAACTTTTCATCCCCGAAAAGGAACGAAGCTGAAAGTTGTTTAACTAATCAACTCAACTTTCATTATTTTCATTACGGCTTAAGTTCTTCAACTTTTCAATTTCTAAGAACTTTTCAAAAATTTCAAAAATTAGGCTAACACCCTAAATTTCCGAAAAAATTCGCCAATACCTCCTCTGCACCGGGAGCTTGGGGATATTTCAAATAGCCTCCCATAGCCCTCATCAATCCAAAAAGAAAAAGAAACAGCCAATCGGCTCATAAAATCATCCAAAACCCAATAAATTTGTAAACATGTACCTATTTGTTGGGCAAACAATTTTATTCTTTTGCTCTAGCCTCCTTGCTATGACCTGTTCAATGTAAGTACATGTATATGCATATGAATGCGACTAATTTTCAATACAACTCAATATTTGGTACAATTTGGCTAAAGGTTCAACATATAATTAATCAACCAATAATCAAACAACACAATCATCAATCAATTTGTTGATTATCATTTCAAATTCATAACTTTCATATATAGTCAATAATCACATTTTTGATGCCAAATCACAACAAATAATCCTATGTAATTTTGGTTCTCATACTAGTCAATTGGAATCATATAGAAATCCCACTTTCGTCACTCGAACATAAATATTGATGATGCCATGGTCATTATCAGCACCATCTCCGGACGACCAAAGTGTGATTCTATATCTATCCAGTATATTAAAACTTCGAATACACGTGGATCAGACGTATATGAAAAATCTATATATACTGGATTGTCAAAATTCAATACAAATAAATATTCAAATACGTATAAAACGATTTAAATTTTCAAAACAAAATTCGTTTTAATTTTCAAAAATATACTCTTCACACTCGTTCTAGGATACTACTGATCCCATCTCTAATGAGTCATTCTCATTGGATATTACTAATCCAATCTCCGATGAATTCTTTCGTATGGTTCTAACGTGTCTTGTTCTCCGAGCTCTTAAACCAAAGCTCCGATACCAGATCTAACGAAAAGGAATTTCGCTCGATTCGAATCGATGGCTAAACTGACCGAGATCGTTCGAAACCCCTGATTGTTTTGAGAACACGACGAATCAGGACGTAAACGGAAGAACATTTCATTATATATTACAACAATTCCATAAGAATACAAGGATATATAGAGTGCGAATAAATATTACACAGAAAATATTAGAGATTTAAATTACATTACATAGCAGCGGAAAATAATACAAAACACAACTGAAAGTAATACACGGATACAGAGCTTTCCGAGTATCGTTCTAGCTGTAAACCAGGATCCTGTGAATACAAATCTGCAAAACCAAAACTACTAGCTGCCCATGTCAAAATAAGGGAACCCAGAGTTTAGGTTAAAACAATAAACTCCAGGTCAGTCATGTGACTGGTGTGAGAACTAAAACAGTTATTAATCTTTATTTTTAAAGTTAGGTAAATCAAGGGACCACGCCGTATAACACGGAACGGGTTTCCTTCCAAGAATACCAGTGCATAAAACAACAGCGCAATGCTAAATAAAGAACAATGAAGCTATTATAAGACCCAGGTCCCATCACACAATGCAACGCAACCCGGAGGATAGGGTTTTTACCTTATAATAGCCAAAGAATGCTTAATACGCTAAATTTCAGGTTTTATTATTATTATAAGTGTATAGTGTCAAAACAATTTCAATCATAAGTATCAATCATAGACGACATAAGTGCCCCATACCACTATGTCTCCATATATAGGTTTACAATCAAAACCGCAAAGTCACGTAATGGAAATTGGATTTCTGTCTGTGAACCGAGGCAAGGGATCGTCCTCCACCGAATTCGAGACAATCTAGCCCATGTCTCAGCCAAGTACTCAGTCAAGCCTTTGGATCGTCAGGGTCGGTCCACCGATGTGGATTAAAATGCCTGAACACTGCGTTTCCCCGCCCTTTGGGGGCGTAAATGAGTCCTATGACTCCATCGGCTCCACACAGTCACCGATATATCCGAGGCGCCTCACAACAGCAACAACCACATAAGTCAAACTCGTCAGGGCGTGTAAAACCACCGACGCCACTTCTAGCTAGAAGGAAACGCATGCTCTCCCTGAGGTCCTCTCCCGTTTCTGGTTCACAACCCGGGCGTGAGGCTCACGAATCAACGTTATACAAAGCTATGCCACACAGGTCGTGCTTTAATCATCAACCACAAGACTTTGCTTTTCAACAGAAGCCTTGATCAATTGCCTCTTAGGCATGCCACACGGGCAATTCACTCCTTGCGATTGATATCCATCAATATATAACCCCTGAGCTCGTACATCTCAGAGAAGGGAGTTAAGCAAGAGAATAAATTCTCCGCCACCAAACAGATATATATATTTAATAGAAATCAATCACACAGAATAAAATCCAATGTCAGACACACAGTCCATTTACAAGTTCGTTCTGGGTCTGAATGAAACCGGAGGCACTTTGTACCTCGCATATCCATCGATCTCCAAGTACGTCTGGATGATCAGCAACTGATTCCCTCATCTTGGGTGTACAGGACAATCAAGATCATTAGTAATCACCCAACCGATGTGAAGACCTCCGGTCTTCGACCACCATCTTCATCTTCGACACCACGTCGAATCAGTTATTCAGAACGGGATAAACCCGGTCTTTCTGAATAACTCGCGTATATAATAAACGAGTGTTACACAAACACAACATACGCCTCGTTCCAATTCACAATATTCTTTTATTCAAATATTCTTACACTTTGGGAAAGGTTCCCATTAATTTTATCAAAGATAAATTTTTTAAATTTATTCTTTAATCTTCCTTTGAATATCAATTCAAACTGGTTGGGATTAGCGAACCACACTGCAGTAATCATTTATTTCATTTCCCAATCCCAACCTATTCATCCCTTGAAGTAAAACTGGTAATACTTCATATCTAACACCACAGTGTTATCGGTAAATTCAATTACTATCTCATGTTCAAATCTAATTAAAGATTTAACTATCGCCTGGAGCAAAACTGGTGATACTCCATTCTTGATCATTTCAATTTAATTAAAGATTCATTTAAATTCCACTTGTTTTTAATCTTCCCAAAAATCAATATTCTGCCTTTAACTGGGTTAAAGAACCAATGTCATCAAAAACACAGTTCACGATAAACTCAAAATCACATTTGATATTAAATACAAGGCTCTGAATAGAAAATATATCGGCTTATATTCAATATCAAATTCTATGACCAACAAATATCGTATTGGAAATAACGATATAAATATCTTTCAAATTCCCATAACAATATCTGTATAATCATGAAATCCAACATCGAAATATTCCAAAGACAATTTCGATTCAAATCCATTTCCTCTTTATACATTGGAAATTCTAGTTATTTTCAAAACCATTTCAAATCCACTTTATTTATTTCAAAAATGTATGAATTATAATTCTAGTTCAAAACTAGTTCACTTCGACAAAAATCTATTTTTATCTTTTCAAATATGTAAATTTTCATCCTAATTCTTCACAAATCATTTCTTATGATTTTACACAAATTATTACTATTTTTAATAATTTTATCAAGGCCCTTACAGTCGATTTCCATCAACGGCCATCAAACTGCACTTACAACGACCTTTTCCAAATTTGATTTGGACATAATTCCAAATCCAACCGTTAGATTTGAAATATCCAATATTCATTAGAAAGCTCTTTTCGATACGAACCCAACGGTTTCGGTTTTAGGAGAATCCGACGGTCGAATCTCCCGTAATATTCATTTGAAGTCAACGGTTGAAATTCACGAACTGCCGCGGCGCGACGCGTTCTATTCCGGCCATTCTATATAATATATATATATATTTTATATATTTCATCGATTTCCTTTTAAAACGTATTTTATAAATCATTTTAAATTCGTTTTCAAAACGATTTCAATTTCATATTCAATTTCTAATTAGAATTGAACATTCCATATCATTAATCCATAAATGATAATATTTTCAAAAAGTTATATTTTGAAATCACTTCCTTTTCTATATTCATTATAAAAATGAATAAAATCGATATAAATATCATTCATGTCAAAATGGGGTAAATCCAATCAACACGGCTTTTATTCAACACATGAATGTTTATTCTATTCAACACATGAATATTTATTCTATTCAACACATGAATATTTATTCTATTCAGCACATGATTTTTTATTTCTATTCAATACATGAATTTATTTCTATTCAATACATGAATTTATTTTTATTCAACACATGAATTTATTTTTATAATATTCCTTATTTTCCAAATTGGAATGAGGCCCAATCAATTACCATATAATGTTAATTATATGGATTTTCTACAACACATGTATATAATAGCAACGATAAATCACCAACCATCATCCAGAGTGCACCACACAACTGCATAAGCATTAAATATAATTAATTAACGCTTACAACAGTCTGTCAATCAATCGATCGACATATAGCTAATTATTGGGATTACACCAATTTCATCCCAACACCCGTGTGGGGTTTCACATCAACAAACACAGATTTTTATTTATGCAGTTGGGCGATGTGTAAAATTTATCATCCCAATCAATATCAGTCAAATTAGTGTACATAAACAAATCGTTCGATTTGTAAATGAATATTTATTTTATTTCAACACATGAATATATATATTTTATTTCAACACATGAATATATATATATATATATTTTATTTCAACACATGAATATATATATTTTATTTCAACACATGAATATATATTTTATTTTAACACATGAATATAAATTTTTTATTTCAACACATGAATATATATTTTATTTCAACACATGAATATATATTTTATTCTCACGTTAAAAAATTATATTTTTAATTATAAAATATTTATTCAATCCACGACACACAATCATTTTTTCACAATACATCAATCAAACAAATAAGCCATCCATGGTCTGTGGACGACGGGTGTCGGGTGCTGCTAAGCACCGTCTGCATCCTAGTATATAATTCAAACTAGAAATAAATTAAAGGTGAGGAGTTCTCACCGAGGGTTCCACTCCTCCGTGCTTTCCTTCTGAACTGTTCGGGTTTCGTTTTCATTTCAATCGATACCATTACCATATTTTCCCGCTGTTCACAGTAAAAATCATATTTTTACCTCCCAATGAATAAAAATCATATTTTTATTTCAATTTCATATATTCTAAAACTCTTCTTTCTATATAAAAAGATCACATTTTTATTTATAAAAAAAATCTTTTTGATGATAAAAATCAAATCTTTCAACTATGAAAAATCATATATTTGATTAACTAAAAATCAAATCATTTTATAAGTAAATAAAATCAGTTTTTAATCCTATATAAAATCAGTTTTTATAAGCAAAAAAAAATCAGTTTTTAGTCCTGTATAAAATCAAATTTTATAAGCAAACAAAATCAGTTTTTAATCCTATATAAAATCAGTTTTTATAAGCAAACAAAATCAATTTTTTCAATCCTATATGAATTCATAGTAAAACTGAAAATAAGTCTTAAAGTTATTTACCTCTTTTCATCGCAGGGGGGATCCTCAAGCGAGCGCCGGAGTCGGGATAGCCGCGACGGAGGTGGGAGGACCGGCGGCGGGGCCACTATCGGGTGGTGGCCGTTTTTGAAGGGTTTAAGGGTGTTAGAGGGGAGAGCAGGAGGCGATGGAGAGGGGGGTGATCGGCGGCTCCGCCTGGGGAGGTGGCGCCAGAGGTGCGGCGCCTCTGATGGGCGGCGGCAGCGAATCGCACCCCCCTTGCGTCGGTTTTTTTTATTTTACTTCTGAATGGAACTCGATGGTGGAAGGGAAAGGTTTGGGGGGGGGGGGTGGTTAATTGAAAAAGTTGTTATAATATTTTTATTTTATTTAATCTATTTCATAAAGCAACTTTTTATTTCGAACTCATAATCGAACCCACCGACTGTCGTCCCTAGCGTATTACCCCCATTCCGAACGAAATGGGATATGTATCATATGCTAATTCGATTGTTTCGATCAGTTTCCGTCAAAATCAAATTTAAATCTATATATTGAATTTGAACGCATGATTCAATTTACCGGGGCCACATACTAATTCTAAAAATTTCAGAAAAATTATTTCTAGTTTCATACTGACGATCCGGTCTTAAAAAAACTAATTTCGTCAAATTCTGAGACCGTTTGAAAAATGGCCATTTTCTGGTCGATCGAAATTGACAAAACACGTTTTACTTCGCCACGCTCACATATTGATTCAGAAAATTACGAATTTTGGAATCTAGCAATAACTTGACACCACGGATCCAAAAAAGTGGTTTCGTCGAAAAACGAGGTCGTTAGAAAAATTTCCATTTTTAAGGGCCAGAATTCCATAGCGACTATTCTGAATTTTCAACTGGACGTACTTTTGATTCCCGCTATGAAATTTCAATTTTTCGGATTCATTGGAAAGATATTCTCAAATAGATTCAAATATTTTTGGTTTCGCTAAAATCCGGTTTCATTTGAACTTCAAAATCGAATTTTCGAACTACCGCGCCATTTTCAATTCCTTTTATAATTAAAATAAAATATTTATGTTCTAAAGACGATTCAAATAAATATATATGTTCTAACTTTATTCAAAATAAATTTCTCATCGTTATTATTTAAAATAATTCATTTTCAATAATCAAAATTCATCAAAATTGCCATAATAAATTTTTTAAATTAGCTTAGATTTCCGGGTTATTACAGGTGAAGTAGTTCTGGTTGACACGATTTGATAATGTGGAGCGATTTTGACGTGATGGTGAGGCAGTGGGAGAGGATGCGAAGAGATATTCACTGGATTTGTCGGTGTGGAGAATCGTTGAGTTTTTAGGGAGATTAGTGGAGAGAAGCTATACGTGTTTGGACATGAAAATGAGCGGATTGTTGCTGAAGCATTAAGGAAGAAGAAATGCATGAACGTGCTGACGTGGCAGTTGGGTTTGGGTATGAGTAGTTTATATTATATTATTTTATTTTTATTTGAAATTCAAATTGTCTTAACACTTGTAACTTTTCATATGAGCTCCAATTGACATGCGGTTTGTTGTGTTAGAATCGTATCGACAAGCTCTTCGCGATGGCACTAATTTGGACAGATTATGAGATAGTAAATTTTGGGGATTATTTTGGATTTCAAATGCGTTCAGAACCAAAGGTGAGTGATTAAACCCACTCACACCTAACTAAAGTATTCTAATACTAGCTAAATTAATATCATGATATGGTTGTATTGATTGATGTTTGGTAGTTTAAATGACATATTTAAATTGATTTGCATCGATAATGTAGTTAAATTTGACTGTTATATTTAATTTTACAGTTAAGTTAAAATTCGACACTTAATTGCCAGTTTAAATCTGACATTGATAATTAGTAAATTAATACGATATTGAATTGTTCTTATGTATTGACGTGATGTATGGTTTGGATTTGATATATTTGACATATTGATTTTTCTTGTGTGAATTTTTCCATTATTCACCTTGATTTTGATATGACCATTGTTTGTGTTGATTAATCCCAATCATTTACCTTAGATGTTACGGGCATCGAATAAACCCAGGGTTAATCATTAAAATTAATTAAGAATGTAGGTTGAAATGGTAAATACCTATGACCCTGATTTGGATAGAAATGATATATATCCTTTCCCAAAATACTAAAATTAAATCCTAAGAATTACTTGGCCATAGGATAGGAAATTATATACGGACACCGGTTGGGTAAATAAAAATTGTTTTAACCTTTGAATTTTGGAATATTGTTTAAAAACAAGACAAATGATATTATTAGTTGACTTTCTTTGAATTTGAACTTTGAGCTTTGAAATTTGAAATTTAAAATTTTAAAGGATTCGTTAATGTGGATAACTGAAGCTTAAACTGAATTGAATATGTACTGAATTAAAAGAAATTGAATTCGTTATCCATCTTTGAAATTTTCTTTAAATTAACTTGATTTAAAATTTTATTTAAATTGTGAACTTGAGATTTATAAGTTGAAATAATTCAAAGTGAGAATTATAATTGAAGCTTCAAATAATTGAACCGAATTGTTAGACTTGAAAATTATATCGACTGTTGAATCAAATCGAGATATCTAAGTTGAATTGTTTTGATTTTTGGAATTTGAAATACGAGTTTTAGTTTAATTGAAATTTGGAAGAAATGATTCAAATTCCAATTATATTATTTTAAATCAATTTAAAGTATTTTAGCAGTTAATTATTTTAATTTACAAACCATTTACTTTATAACTATTTTTAACTTATATATATTATCTTTAATGATTATTTTAATAATAAACTATTTATTTTATAAACTATTTTAATATTTTAACTATAGATTTTATTAAATTTGGATAATTCTATTTTATACATAAACTATTTATTTTCAAACCCTTTCAAAATAATATATATATATATATCTATTTTATTATACCCTTCAACTATTTTAATATTTAAATTATTTTAAGATTGGAATTGTTTCAAGATTTTAAATTGGTTTAAATTGAAATTTTATTATGAAAAATATCTTATCTTTAATATTGATATGATTTTGAGAAAATCTGATATTTTGATGTGAAGTATGAACCGCTTTGAAATGTAAAAGAACTAACCAGTGTGAAAAATGTAAACATTTGGTTGTTAAAAGGACCAGGATCGGATATTGTCATACTTTTTGCCAATACCGAAAACCACTTTAACAACTGTATTCGCGGTGGAGTTCTAGAATGAAGTAGGTTGATTTAGAGGCAATTACTGGATTTGAAGAAAGAGAACGATGATGGATGTCCTTGACCTTCGGGTCATAATTAAAATGACTAAAACAGGGCTATACCGGACCAAGTGGGGTTAGCTACCTCCATCGACAACACTTCTTCCTTTATTACTATAGTCCCTCAGTTTGATTGATTTGATTTGATGCGCATCCGTGATTTGGGAGTGTTGTTCGAGGTGGGCAGTAGTCGCGGCTATGCATTACCACCAGTCCGAGCGTGCAACTAGTATATTCCTACTTTGGGCATTCCTCGTGTGCCTTGTCATATTATCCTGATCCAACCCTCTACGATTTTGATTTAATGTTGTTGTATAGCGGCGCGTCTCTATCCACCGACCGTTACTAGTGTTTTATATGCAATGTTTACGATAACGTATAAACAGTGTAAGGGTGAAAATGTAATCCCGCTTGCTATTTTAATATTTTATATTTATGCATAGATACTATTATAATAGCGTATTGCATTATATAGTATCTAGTTTAATGGATCCTTAGGAGATGGAAATTCCCATAACATATCTTAAGTTATTGCACTCATATTTTCACATGAATTTGATTTAACTGATATGATAATATTTTAGTTCTGATCCGAGTGTTTGTCTTTTCGTTTGTGCTCGGGTCAGCCTGAGTTTTCAGTTATTGAAGATGAAGATGGAGCTCAACAGACATATTTATTATTATTATTCCACTACAAATATTGGTATGTTTATGGTATTAACTCTGATAATTGTTATAAATGCATAATCAAATGTATGTTTTAACAACTTCATGAACTGTTATTTATTATATTTTGTCCTTCCGCTGTAAGATTCTGTGATTGTTTTACTTCTTTCTTCCTTTTCTTATTTTAATCCCAATAACTATCTGTATTTTTGATTTTTTTAAGTCGACATTTGAGGATTATTATCGATTTGAATAGTCAAAAATCCAGGTCATTACATCTGATATTAGAGCTTGGTTTGGCGAAAACCTAGGCTCTATTTGGGATTAACTCATAAGATATAGGGTTCCTAGAATGAGTTTGAGTGTATATGAGAGAGCGTACTTGTAATTTTGATATAAAATGATTTTGTATTATGTTGGTTTGTTCCGTTGAGTATTTATGTATTTTGGTCTGTACTTGGGACGCCAATGCATCGATAGGGATTTCTAAACACTCGAATAGGGCTCATTGACATAATATGCTTTTGAATTATATTATATATATATATATATAAATAATTGTTTGAAAATCTATGATTTTTTTTGTTTTGTTGATCATAATATTGGATTTTCATCATTTATTATTCGATTAATCAATAATTAAAACTATTGGTTATTAAATGGTTTAAGAAAATTGAAATGTTGAAAATTTAATTGGTAATTAAATAAGAAGTTAAATATGAATTTGAGAATTTAATTTCGGGTGGTTTTGTAATCTTGATTTGCAAATGGTTTGAAATAATATATTTATATTTTAAAAGTTGTTTCACATAGAAATTACTTTCAAATGAATATTAGAAATAAGTGTGTATTCCCTTCTTGTCCATAGGAAATAACTTCGATGATGAGTACATGCATCATCGACGTTTACTTTCGAGAGACTGATTGGGGCAGACCACTTAGAAATTTTATCTTGATTTGAGAGAACCGAATTTATTTGGATCTTTTGAAGTATGGTTGAAAAAAAAGTATTACATATATTATTTCAAAATTGATTTAAAAATGACTCGAAATTGAATTCTTAAAATCTTGAATGATTAATGAAATGAAATAAACTTAAATTTTAGAAACTTATGAATCGTATAAACTTAAGAGAGTTATAATTAAAATAAAACATTTAGGAATTTGAAATAATGAATTAAATGAATTGTGACCATTGAACTTGTATAATAACCATTTCTTTTCTATAGCATATATAACTTACCAAAATATATAAGAAGTTGAAGTGTTATATGAATTTATATATATTTATTTATATTATTCGTGTACAATTCAATTATATATGTTTATTTATATTAATAAAAAGGAACGTAACACATATTTGTAGCATATATGAATCACAACATCCATCTGGTGATCTCAGTAAAGAATTTGCTGGATGGTTTTCAGACTATGTTCATGATCCCAAAAACTGTGTTGTTAATGAAGGATTACGACATATTGCTATCGGACCAAAAAGAACTGTCAAAACATATCCAATAAACTTCGTCAATGGATTTAAATTCAACACCAATGATTACGAAGGCGAAAAATTGACATATAACAGTGGCGTATTTTTCAAAGGTAGTGATGATCCAGAGGAGCATATAAAATATTTTTACGTCATCTTAACGCAAGTTTTAGATTTGACATATTATGTACATCCCGCAGAAAAAAAATCTATTCAAATGCGACCGGTTTAGCAATGTTTCTAATTATGGAATTAACGTGCACAATGATTATCAGCAAACAGAAATAAGGCATACGCCGCATTTCTATAAGTATGATCCTTTCGTGTTAGCTAACCAAGCATTACAATTCTATTTTGCTCTGTATTCGTCCTTAAAAAAGATAAAGCAGATTGGTGGGTGGTTTTTAAAACAAAAGCGAGATTTACATTTGATGGAAATAATATTCCAGACGAAGCAGCGTATCAAGCGGATCTTGAGACAAATACTGAAATAATAGCTATTGACATTAATGTAGGGTCATTGAATGATGAAGCGAATGTATTAGTAGATGCATTTGTAAGTACCGAAGAAAACGATACAGAGTATGAGACTGAGTCTAGATAATAGGAAGATTAAGACTAATGTTATGTACTATAATGAGCTATGTACCGTATATGTTATGTACTATTCAGAGCTATGTAATGATAATGATGATGAATGTTCTTAACTATGAATTTATGTGACACCCCATCTCCATTAAGGTCACTCACAAAGGGAATGCCTTAATTTTGGTGGAGCGTTTATTGTGTATAGAACAGAAAAGTAAACAAGACAGATAAATATATTGGTACTTGGAAAATAAAAACCACTTTTATTGCAGCGGAGAAATAGTTTGGTTACATCACATCAAAAACCAACTACAAAACCAAATACATTTATTATCCATCTTGGCAAATAAGTTCCGAGTACATAAAATAAAAGACATAACCCCAACATAAAATAGCCATAAATGAGATAGGCAGAATTTTACTTCAGCAATCCAAGCAACTTCCAAAAGAAAGAGATAAAGCTGTCCAAATCAAGCTCCACTAGTACTAGTCCCACCCTGAGCGCCTTAGGGGGGGGGGGGAGGATGAAAAGAGGTGGAAACAAAGGGGTCAGACATAAAGTCTGCCGAGTGAAATAAATTTTACAATATAATCATTAATGTAACTAGGATAAGGCATAAGCTGGGAAATAAGGAAATGACCGTGAACAATGGGCATGACAGAGCAACCAAAGGAAATAAGATGAAAAAAGATAACGTTAAAGGCGCACCTAATAACTATAAGATAATTACTACATTGCACCACACCAAACACCCTAAAAGTTGATCCCGCCTACAGAACTTAATAATGATAATGGTAGTTTCGTGTAACCCAAGCTGCCTTCATAGGTGCCGTCTGTCCCTATCTCCACTAGGTGTACACACTACCCCCATTCGATCGGCTCCCTAACTAGAAGATACCCGTGCTGGCCCCACAGTTGGGTGTATCACTCCCCAAAGTGGCAACCAATACCACTAAAAATGCATGGCTTATATCTACATGATGCAACAACGTATTACCTACCAGCCCAGGCCCACACACGCACATGACCCCGTTGGACTTGCATTGCCACCGCTAACATGTTTTGACCTCTTACAATAAAACCCAGTACGCGTGTCCCGTCCTCGACTTGGGTCGAGCCCACAAAGATACTTAATGGGTTACTGGTTTGAAACGGGCGCCCATGCATGACACAAGATTTCCACCTATGCTTGGTCCCATCTAAGGTTTCCCCACTTAACCCCATTTTTATTTATGTCTTCTTACATGTTTCAATCTTGGTTAAGTGCATCTAATCGTATTTCACATGCCACCCAAGGCACCCTTTTAATTTCACATGCCACCCAAGGCACCCACTTAACCCCCATGTCCCACCACATGTTTATCTGGTTAAGTGTTTCTTAATTCATTAAAACCGTAACCTTGTAAAGACCTCCCACATTAGACTGGCATTTGTGGCTGCTAGATTTGCAGGGCGTGTCCGGGCAGTCTTACACCACAAACGAGCCTAACCTTGTGTCTTTACAATTGTTACGCATTTAATTCGTGCCTTTGACCTCTCACATTTGACTGGCATTCGTGGCTGCTGGATTTGCTGGGCGGGTCCGGGAAGTCTTACACCACAAACGAGTCTAACCTCGTGTCTCAGGCGGTTAATTATTACATATCTTTATTTAACCCCAAAGTGGATTAATATCCCTATTCAAATTTATCAATAAATTCCAAATATACTTATGCCCATAATTGTCACCTAAATTATGTCCATTTATTTTAGGTATAACAAAATTTTCCAATTATTGCCTCAAATTAATTGTATGCCTTTTAAGGCCATTACATGCCAATTCTCAATATGAGTATATTCAATATTTCCCCCATCGTTCCCACGTTGTTCGTTCGCTTATCATGACATATATATATTAGACTAGCAATTAGTCTATTCACATAAAATGGAAGAGCATCGCAAATTTTCATAACACACAAAATGGATCTAACTTACGAATAAGGATTACAACATATCTTGCATAAACATTGTGTTGTCATGAATCTAAACATAGACCTAAAGGTGTGAACTTGAAGGTACGAACATAGTTTTCACCCAAACTTGCATAGGCCATAGTAGCAAACTTGCGTAAAACTATGTATGTCATAGATCTAAATCTAAAGGTGTAAACATGCATATATGTGGATCCAATTCCTACCTAAACTTGCATATAGTCATTTTACTTGGTTCACATGTAAACTTATGTACAATTCACATAGAAACTAGCATATAATCTACACCTAAACTTGCATATAAAATGATGT
Source organism: Allium sativum (assembly GCA_030737875.1). Lineage (NCBI taxonomy): Eukaryota > Viridiplantae > Streptophyta > Magnoliopsida > Asparagales > Amaryllidaceae > Allium > Allium sativum. The sequence continues at coordinate 897,725,208 of CM060922.1, read as the reverse complement.
CAAACATGAATCAAGTTGAACATAGGTGATTTGGCATATACAAAGGGATCCATTACAAAAACTATCATTATGAACAACTAGCATATATTCACAAAATATCATATTTTTTCCAATGTTTCACATACATAGCCGTATAACCCAAATTATAACTCAACCTAATTAACTTGTTAATTATCTTATTAAAGAAATCGAACTCACAACTCAAAGAAGGTCTTGAGTTCTGAGATCTGTGTTCTGAAATTGATTTAGGTCGCCTTTGAAGTAGACTAATTCGTTGTTGTTGTTATAGACTTGAGTTGAATTGAGTTAATTAGCTTTACTTTTCCTATAGCTGATGGCAGCTACTCTAGGTTGCGGGGTGACAGCATGACGGCCATGGTTCTAATTTTGATTAGGTTTTAGGGTTCAAGTCTACATGTGTTTATATAGAGATTAGAATTAATTTAGGCCATCGGATTAACCTAGAATCAACCAAGACCATCCAGTCAAGATAGAATGACACCTCAGCCCTAATGACTCAGCACTGAGTCACAAAATCATCATCTTTCAGATCTGCCCGGGGGAGGGGGCAGTTTGACCCCCAGGTTGACCTGTAGGGTAGGTAGACAGTAAGGTCGACTCCCTGGTTGACCTGGCCTTGGGCGTGAAATTTCCCGCTCTGCCCAGTTCTGAGTCTGAATTCGTTTTTGAATTTAAATTTGAATTTCTGGAAACTTCTGACAGCCATAACTTCTTCATATGAAGTCCAATTTACGCAAACTCGGACTCTATCTCAACCAGAATTCCGAGACGAACACAATGGCGTAAGCCATTTCCCTTTATTCTCACATTTAAAATTAATTATTCCTCAATTCATTAGTTTAATGTTAACAGAAAACACGGGGTGTTACATTCTCTCCTCCTTAAAAGGATTTCGACCCCAAAATCTTGAAGTTATGAAGAATACATATCCTACCATCCAATCGTCCATCTACTCAACCATCAACCACATGCATCCATTGTCCTTAAAAGAATTCTAATGCTTTCATGTTTATATGCACAGTGTGTGTACATGTCCGTATCTAATGCAAAATCAGGCGGTCTACTGATTCAGTTGACCTCCTTAATGCAAATTATGATAGTGCCATGTGTCCATTATGTATGCAAAAGATCCCTAATGATACATATTATTTCTACATGCGTGCACACCCATTCATCAGTATGCAGCATCCATATGATAACACAACCATTATACATCCATTAATCTAAATAAGCATACATTTATATGTAGTATGAAAGTGATTGAGCCGATCTAGTGCTTAATGTGTGTGTATATGCATCCACGAGCAGCCACTAGCAAACACTTGCATCCACTAGCATCCATCAATCATAACATGTTTCAAATACTTGTTTACATCCATTGGTCTCTAACTAAGGATACAGAATATGACCGAAGAGATACACTAAAAAGGTAGATACAAGCTTGAATAAACTTAAGGAAAAAGAGATCAAAGATGTACCCTCAAAAAGAAAAGGGTAGGCTGCATGTATTTTGGCCACAGTCTCCTAAGTCGCGTCTTCCTCGGCATCGCTCCATTAAACTTTGACAAGCTTAACTTCACGGTTGCGTAGCTTTTTGACTTTCATCCCCAAGATACGAGTTGGAACTCTCCTCACAGTTGCTTCTCGTTCCACTTCGACTTCTTCTAGTATGCTTGGCTCCACAACTTCTGCTGACTCATGTAAGCACTTTCGTAGCTGAGAGACATGAGAGACATTATGAACTCCAGCTAGTTTTTCAGACAACTCTACTCTATAGGCCATCGTCCCAATCCTTTTGATGATTGGAAATGGTCCTACGAATCGTGGTGCCCACTTTCCTACGAATCCAATGCGGATGACATTCCTCAAAGGAGATACTTTAAGGAACACCTTATCCCCAACTTCAAACTTAAGGTCGGTCCTTCTCTTGTCTGCGTAGGATTTCTGTCTATCTTAGGTAGTCTTCATTCTCTTTCGTATCAAGTCCACTTTCTCTGAAGTCTCTCTAATCATGTCCGGCCCATGTATAAGTTTATCTGTGGACTCCCACCAACAAGTTGGTGATCAACATCGCCTTCCATATAAAGTTTTGAAGGGTGCCATGCATATAGTGGCTTGGTAGCTATTATTATAAGCGAATTCCACCAAAGGGAGATGATCCTCCCAAGATCCTCCAAAGTCAAGAATGCACAGTCTCAAAAGGTCTTCCATCTCGTCTCAATCAACCCTTATCATCGATGGAGTATCTATTGAGGTGACTAGAAGACTCTCCCCTAATCAGCTTATCTATCACATCAACTAGCTGAGGGTCTTCACGTTATGCAGTTCCTATCGAGTCTAACAAAGTAGGCCGCACCTCTAACATTGCCATCAAGCCAGTCACATAATCAACAGAGGGTCTAAAATCAAAATTGGCTATGTACTCCAAACTTTGCCTTCCCACAAAGAGAGGACTTAAGGTCAGCTTCTTTTTACTTAAAGCGTCTGCTATTACATTGCCCTTGCCAGGAGTATAGGAGATCTCAAAGTTGTATGAGGCAAGAAACTCCATCCATCTTTGCTACCTTAGATTGAGGTCTTTCTGCGAGAAGAGGTACTTTAGCGATTTATGCTCAGTATACAATTCCAATTTCTCACCTAAGAGATAGTGGTGCCAAGATTATGCACAAAAACGATGGCAGCTAACTCTAGATCGTGGGTTGGGTAGTTTTTCTCATGCCCTTTCAACTGCCTTCCACCATAAGCTACTACCTTCCCCTCTTGCATCAAAACAGCGCCTAGTCCCTTACCGCATGCATCTGTGTATACCGTAAACATCTTGCTTCCATCTGGTAATGTCAGAACTGAGGCTGTTGTCAGAGCCCTCTTCAATCGTTGGAAAGCGACTTCGCAGTCCAAATCCCAAGTGAAAGTCGGGTTCTTCTTCGTTAACCTTGTAAGTGGAGCTGAGATTTTCGCAAAGTCTTTAATGAACTTGCGATAAAAGCCAGCTAGTCCAAAAAAACCTTGGACTTCGGTTGCATTCTTTGGAACCTTCCAATCCTGGACCGCAACTACGTTTGCGGGGTCCACAGCTAACCCTTCTTTGGACACCACATGCCCAAGAAATCTTGCTTCTTCTCTCCAAAAGTAGCACTTGGAGAATTTTGCTTTTAACTAATGTGCATGGAGAGTCTCCATGACTTCCCTTAAATGCAAAACATGCTCTTCCTCATTCTTTGAGAAAATCATAATATCATCTACGAAGGCCACCACAAATTTATTGAGAAATTCCCAGAACACTCTATTCATCAAATCGACGAAATAAGCAGGTGCGTTTGTCAAGCCGAAAGGCACGACGAGCCATTCGAAGAAACCGTTCGGGCTTCTGAATGCAGTCTTATCAATGCTATCTTCAGCCACTCTTAGCCGATGAAATCCGGTTGCCAGATCTAATTGGGAAAAACTGTTGCACCTACAAGCTGATCGAACAGATCGTCGATTCTTAGCAGTGGGTGCCTATTCTTCTTGGTCATCTTGTTTAGCTCCCTATAATCAACGTATAGGCGAAGCGAACCATCCGCTTTGGTTGCGAACACCACTGGAGCACCCCATTCAGAAATACTCCGCCTTATAAACCCTTTTTCTAGCAACTCCTTAACTTTCTTGCTAAGCTCCTTTCTCTCCCATGGAGCGATGTGTCTAACGGGTAAAGCAACGGGTTTTACATTATCAACTAGTTATATGCGGAAGTCTATCTCCCGCTTCGGAGGCAAGCCCTCTACTTCCTCAAAGACATCCGAGTATTCACGGACCACTCTAACAGACTGCAAATTCTCAACAGACGCGTAAAGTGGTTCTAGATAACTTTGCATAGCAGAATTCATGGGATTACAAGAGATTTCGAGAGTGTTGCCCAAGCGAGTCATAAGCCTAACCCCTCTCTTTTCACAATCTAGGACGGCTCCATTACTGGATAACCAATCCATGCCAGGAATTAACCCATAGCCCGTGAAGCCCAAAACATAAGCAACACATCTAAACCCAACGCTAAGTATAGAAATTTCCAAATCCAAACAAATCATCGACAAATAGGCTGAGCCCCCAATTGGATTTGAAACCCCAATTGGATTTGAAACAACTAAGGGATCCTCTACTATACTGGTGTTTAAGTGTAGTGACTCAACTAAAGCAGTAGATTTAAAAGAGTGTGATGCACCAGAATCAAAGAGTGTGCGAAACTAAACTTTCAACGGAAATCGCTCTACCTTGTTCTTGCAGCGGTTGGGCCATGAGAGCCTGGACCTGCCCCTTGCCTGCCCTGGTGCCATGAGAGCCTGAATCTGCCCTCCAGAGGTAGGCCCTACCCTCTGCCCTTTCTTTGGGTAGTCCTTAATCAGATGTCCTGCCTCGCCACAGTGGAAACAACCAGTCTTCTTCTTCTTCCTATAGTTTTTGCTTAGATGGCCTGGTGTCCCACAGTTAAAGCATCTTTTCTTTCTCTTGCCATTGTTGTCTTTTCCACCCTTCTTGTTCTGTTGTTGTTGTTGTGGTTTCTTTTGATCCCCTTTCTACTTAGGTGCCTTATTAGCATTGGCGCCTTTCTTCTCTTCATGCAGAAGCACCATGTCAACCAGTCTCTCAAAGGTGGCCCCCATAGGGATGTGGGTCATAGCTAACCCATGTAGTGGCTCACTCAAACCCTTAACAAACCTCAAGGCCTTCTTTTCGGGTGTATTCACCAAGTCCAAGCCAAATCTCGCCAACTGATTGAACTTGTTGACGTACTTTTTCACTGATAGATTTCCTTGCCTCAATGCCAAAAACCTTTCCATGTATAGATTCTCTTCGGCCAGTGAGAGAAACTTTGCCTCAAACCTATGCCTGAAATCCGGCCATGTATCAACTGGACACTCTCCATTAGTGACCTCCCACCAAAACGAGGCCTCATCCTTCATTAACCAGGCAGCTAATTGGACCTTTCTTCCGTCTTCTACCTCAAAGATTCCAAACAATTCTTCCACCTCCTTTAGCCAATTTCGAGCTTCAACAAATGTCTCCGACCCTTGAAAAGGTTTCCCGCCCATTGCCCAAAGTCCTTGCATATCTTTGCAAAAGTATCAACACGGGGAGGAGGAGGAGGAGAAGCATTTGCTGGGCCTGCGACATTGGCCCTAGCTTCCAGATACCTTCTAAACCATCCTGGTATTGGTATCCCCTCGGGTATCTCCGGAATTCCAGACATGCTGAAAAGAAAATGAAGAGATTCAAATGTAGAATTCAAAAGAAAGATATATGGCTCTTGGGGGTTATGTTTTTAAAATAAACTTTTCTCTTGAATATACTCTCCTTAAAACGTATTTTTGAAAGTATTTATTTATAAAAATGCTTTTTGAAAAATAGTTTTTCAAAACTCATATCTGGTCTGGTAACCTTCAGCTCTGATACCACGCATGACACCCTATCTCCATTAAGGTCACTCACAAAGGGAATGCCTTAATTTTGGTGGAGCGTTTATTGTGTATAGAACAGAAAAGTAAACAAGACAGATAAATATATTGGTACTTTGAAAATAAAAACCACTTTTACTGCAGTGGAGAAATAGTTTGGTTACATCACATCAAAAACCAACTACAAAACCAAATACACTTATTATCCATCTTGACAAATAATTTCTGAGTACATAAAATAAAAGACATAACCCCATCATAAAATAGCCATAAATGGGATAGGCTGAATTTTACTTCAGTAATCCAAGCAACTTTTAAAAGAAAGAGATAAAGTTGTCCAAATCAAGCTCCACTAGTACTAGTCCCACCCTGAGCACTGGGGGGGGGGGGGAAGGAAGAAAAGATGTGGAAACAAAGGGGGTCAGACATAAAGTCTGGCGAGTGCAATAACTTTAACAATATAATCAGTAAAGTAACTAGGATAAGGCATAAGCTGGGAAATAAGGAAATGACCGTGAACAATGGGCATGACAGAGCAACCAAAGGAAATAAGATGAACAAAGATAACGTTAAAGGCACACCTAATCACTATAAGATAATTACTACATTGCACCACACCAAACACACTAAAAGTTGATCCCGCCTACAGAACTTAATAATGTTAATGGTAGTTTCGTGTAACCCTAGCTGCCTTTATAAGTGTCGTCTTCCCCTATCTCCACTAGGTGTACCCACTACCTCTATTTGATCAGCTCCCTAACTCGTAGATACCCGTGCTGGCCCCACAGTGGGGTGTATCACTCCCCAAAGTGGCAACCCGATACCACCAAAAATGCACAGCTTATATCTACACGATGCAACAACGTCTTACCTACCAGCCCGGGCCCACACATGCACACGACCCCATTGGACTTGCGTTGCCACCGCTAACCCATTTTGACCCCTTACAATCAAACCCAGAACGCATGTCCCGTCCTCGACTTGGGTCGAGCCCAGAAAGATACTTAATGGGTTACTGGTTTGAAAAGGGCCCCCATGCATGACACAAGCTTTCCACCTATGCTTGGTCCGCTCTAAAGTTTCCCCTCTTAACCCCATTCTTATTCATGTCTTCTTACATGTTTCAATCTTGGTTAAGTGCATCTAATCGTATTTCACATGCCACCCAAGGCACCCTCTTAATTTCACATGCCACCCAAGGCACCCTCTTAATTTCACATGCCACCCAAGGCACCCACTTAACCCCCCATGTCCCACCACATGTTTATCTGATTAAGTGTTTCTTAATTCATTAAAACTGTAACCTTGTAAAGACCTCCCACATTAGACTGGCACTTGTGGCTGCTGGATTTGTCGGGCGGGTCCGGGCAGTCTTACACCACAAACGAGCCTAACCTCGTGTCTTTACAAATGTTACGCATTTAATTCGTGCCTTTGACCTCTCACATTAGACTGGAATTTGTGGCTGCTGGATTTGCCTGGCGGGTCCGGACAGTCTTACACCACAAACGAGTCTAACCTCGTGTCTCAGGCGGTTAATTATTAGATATGTTTATTTAACCCCAAAGTGGATTAATATCCTTATTCAAATTTGTCAATAAATTCCAAATATACTTATGTCCATAATTGTCACCTAAATTATGTCCATTTATTTCAGGTATAACAAAATTTTCCAATTATTTCCTCAAATTAGTTGTATGCCTTTTAAGGCCATTACATGCCAATTCTCAATATGAGTATATTCAATATTTCCCCCATCGTCCCCACATTGTTCGTTTGCTTATCATGACATATATATTAGACTAGCAATTAGTCTATTCACATAAAAGGGAGGAACATCGCAAATTTTCATAACACACAAAATGGATCTAACTAACGAATAAGGATTACAACATATCTTGCATAAACTTTGTGTTGTCATGAATCTAAACATAGACCTAAATGTGTGAACTTGCAGGTATGAACATAGTTTTCAACCAAACATGCATAGGCCATAGTCACAAACTTGCATAAAACTATGTATGTCATAGATCTAAATCTAAAGGTGTAAACATGCATATATGTGGATCCAATTCCTACCTAAACTTGCATGTAGTCATTTTACTTAGTTCACATATAAACTTGTGTACAATTCACATAGAAACTAGCATATAATCTACACCCAAACTTGCATATAAAATGATGTCAAACATGAATCAATTTGAACATAGGTGATTTGGCATATACAAAGGGATCCACAACAAAAACTATCATTATGAACAACTAGCATATATTCACAATATATCACATTTTTTCCAATGTTTCACATACATAGCCGTATAACCCAAATTATAACTCAACCTAATTAACTTGTTAATTATCTTATTAAAGAAATCGAACTCACAACTCAAAGAAGGTCTTGAGTTCTAGGATCTGTGTTCTGAAATTGATTTACCTTGCCTTTGAAGTAGACAAATTCGTTGTTGTTGTTATAGACTTGAGTTGATTAGCTTTACTTTTCCTCTAGTTAATGGCAGATACTCTAGGTTGCACGGTGATAGCATGACGGCCATGGTTCTAATTTTGAGTAGGTTTTAGGGTTCGAGTCTACATGTGTTTATGTAGAGATTAGGATTAATTTAGGCCATTAGATTAACCTAGAATCAATCAAGACCATCCAGTCAAGATAGAATGACACCTCAGCCCTAATGACTCAGCACTGAGTCACAAAATCGTCATCTTTCAGATCTTCCCGGGTGGGGTGGGGGGGGGGGCAGTTCGACCCCCAGGTCGACCTATAGGGTAGGTAGACACTAAGGTCGACTCGCTGGTCGACCTGGCCTTCGGCAGGAAATTTCCCGCCTTGCCCAGTTCTGAGTCTGAATTCGTTTTTGAATTTAAATTTGAATTTCTGAAAACTTCCGACAGCCATAACTTCTTCATACAAAGTCCAATTTACGCAAACTCGGGCTCTATCCAACCAGAATTCCGAGACGAACACAATGGCGTAAACCTTTTCCCTTGATTCTCACATTTAAAATTAATTATTCCTCAATTCGTTAGTTTAATGTTAATAGAACACACGGGGTGTTACAATTTACTTACGTTCTTTACTATTCTGATTTATGTAATGATAATGATGACTATATATGTTATGCATTATGAAGAGTTATGCATTATTCTTCTCATGTATGATTTATGTAATGATGACTGATGTTAATAATTCAAGTTATTTTGTATGCATTATATGATTGTGACATATATGTTTGAACAAAGACAATCGAGGAGTACGTCTCAACCGACTCCTTCGCCATCTCCTACACCTAGAGTAGGTCCGAGAAGCTCGGACAAGATATGCACCAAGTTACAAATATTATTCTGAAAAGTGCGAGAAAAATATCAAATTTATTTCAATTTACAATAATTAAAACATATGAAATATCTATGTCAATATGTATACAGGGGCATTAAGATTGAGCTATCGGATTTCATTATAGACATATCGAGGGAGTCTTACAGGGGAAGAATGACTGGGGCTTGGTTGCATTGGGATAGTATCCCACCCCATATTAAGAACGCCATTCTAGCTGATTTTTTGGTAAATATTTTAATATTATTATTGAAAATTAATATACTATAAATAGTTCAAATTAATTTAATATGCAGACCGTTGTACATGTGGAGCTACAGGACATTAAACTTTTTTTGACTCACTAGAATATGTAGATGCGTAAAAATTACTGAGAGGCAATTTCAAGGGCAAAGACATCTGGTAAAAAATCTCTATGGATGGTAGACGATGTTTGGGCTGCATTTTTAGCATATTGGGATACAAAAGAAGTTAAAGTAAGATATAATGAAAATATTCACATTCATGTTAATTGCATTATTTTAATTAATTGTGTATCAAATTTAACAGAAAGTAGCATCTAGAAATAAGGCAAATAAAGTTAAGAATCCTGCTTTACACCGCGACGGCTCGAAATAATTCCAATGACATAGAAGAGAATTGGTATAAATTTATAATATTTTTAGCATATGTTCACATAAAAATTTAGTGTATATCATTCATTCTTATTTTCAATAATTTTATTACTGTATATATACTTAGGTCGCAAAGTAGGAAGGGAGCCGTCAATGGCAGATGTTTTCAGACATACACATGCGGTGGAGCATATTGATGAAGAAGGGAACATTACGTATGATTGGGTCGACGACAAGGCTGCTGGTGTCATGGTAAATATGCTTATCTGTAATTAAAATGTTTCATATTCGTTCATGTCATAGTATATAAGTAAATTATATAGCATTTGTGTTAAAATTATATTGGTATTGTGGGCGTGATATGACGCAGAGTCGGGTAGAGTGACGCAAGCTACTGTACGAGAGGAGCTTACGGTTGCAGAGTTTGATCGTATATGGGGTTCTATTATTGATCCGCCCACTCGTAATAGGCGATATGGCTTCGACAATCAATAGGTAAACACTTTTTAGACTTATAAAATAGCATCATGAATATAAATTGAATTATTAACTTTGATGTGAACTTAATTATTGCACAGGCTATTGCTTTTCAGCAAGGTTATAGGAGGTCCATGGAGAGGAGGCTATAGCTCGGATGCAACAGCGGATGGATGAGATGAATGACTGGCGAAGAAGCCAGCTTTCCCAGCAAATAGTTGAGCGCATTGAGCATACTATTAGGAGCATGGGTTTATACCTAGGGAGGGAGATGTTGCTGCTGAAGGCAAATGCGGAGAAGAAAACAACGACGAAGACGACAAGGAGGAGGAAGATTAGTTTAGTTGTTTTTATGCTGGTATGTACATATACTTGGCTTTTTATATGCTAGATGTACCTACGATGATATATGACGATGGTATGGTGTGTTTGGATATATATGACAATGGTACGACGACATATGATGATGGTATTGTGTTTTGGATGTATGACGATGGTATGTTATGATGATGTTTTGAATTTAGTTATTTTTTCGATATATTATGATTTGGTGAATTGATTATTGATGTGTATTGATGAATTGATGGAATGATAGTGGTGTGATAGTCAATATTGATTATACTAGACCGATATCATAATTATATTGTTGTTGTGTGGATTGAAGGAAATAAATAGCTATGGAGTGCAGAAAATATGTTCCAGATTTGCGATGGCTAGCAACAGCTTACTGATTCCAGATTTGTGATGGCTAGCAACGATTATCGACGGCTTACAAGTTCTAGATTTGTGATGGCTAGCGAGGGCTACCCCAGGAAACAAACTACTTGCCACTTATGATGATACGTGGACAAGTTGACGTTGCAAGCCATTGCAAATTAAGCGATGGAGCCGTCGCTTTTCTTTTTAGCGACGACTTATATTGCGACGGCTTGCGACGACCACTGATGCTTTTTTACCATCGCAAATCACTGTTCTTTGTAGTGTTAGTACCCAAAATAAAGACAGTTTTTGAATAGTGGGTTGGGGAAGGAGAAACATTGGAGTAAATAAAAGACGCATGCCACAACCAAAGTAATAGACATAAGATATTTTATTTGTTTGCACAAGAATTAAGGAATCGATTAATGGTGCTTTAATCCATACTCAAATTAAGTCACTGTCTTAAATTAGCTTATTTTCATGCATAGTTAGTGGCTGAAACATGGATACATACATAAAAGGTCTCATCATTAATTATGTATCATGGATAAAACATGCATTAGAAATTTAAACATCTTATATTTTGAAACACACCATTTTTTTTAAAACATCGTATATTTAGAAATGGAGGGAGTATTTTGATATTTCTACAAATATAAATAATGGTGTACTGATGTTTGTTTGCATGGGAAATATAAAATTTCTTTCTCTGTTCCTGTTTATAACTTTTTGTTGTTTAAACTAACAGTTTTGGTATCAGAGCCACATGCAAAATGACATTTAACACCACGTTATCCTTCCCCACCTCTTCCAATTTTTAAAGGAGAAAATTATTATTTTTAGAGTCTTAAGATGATGACTCTCTTCAAATCGCGTGACCTATGGGACTTGGTTGAAAATGGATTTTGTGATCCTGACACAAATGTGCAACGGTTGTGAGAAAATTGATAGAAGGATGCAAAAGCTTTGTTCCTCATACAACAAGCACTTGACAATGAAATATTTATCGAATTGCAGTAGCAGACACTTCTGACCAAGCAAGGGAGATCTCAAAAAAAGAGTATTCGAGTGAAAAAAGGTAATTGTTGTAAATTACAAACTCTCTATCGTGATTTTGAGACTTTATACATGAAGAACGATGAGATTATGCAAGTTCACATGTCGAGAGTCTCTTAGATTGTCAGCCAAATAAAGTCATACGGTGGTAATGTCAGTAGTCAAACTGTTGTTAGTAAGTGCTACAAACTTTAATTCCAAAATTCGACCATGTGGTTGTTGCAACTGAGGAGTCAAAGGGAATGTCTGTTTATTGCTTTGATAAGTTAATAAGTTCGTTAATGGCTCATGAAGATAGATTGAATAGGAATGCTACAAAGATTGAAGAGACAACCTTTTAAGTGAAGGGGGTCATCTTACAAGGGGAAGTCAGAAAATTTTATTGGTCATGGGTAGAGCACTAGAGGTTGTTATCCTAGCCATAGAGGATGGGGCCGTGAGCAAGGCAGAGGTTAAGGTCAGTTTTGAGATCAGCAACAATTTCGAAGCATCATTCAGTGTCATTATTGCAAAAGTTTGGACATAAGGAAGTTGCTTGTTTCTAAAAGCAAAGGGATGAACAAAAGAAATTTTTTTTTGCTAAAAAGGATGAAGAAGAAAGTAGGTTATCTATGGCTCACTCCTCCATTAGCAATGAAATGAATGGCCGGTGGTTTATTGATAGTGGGTGTCCGAATCACATGACTGGAGCCAGAGCATTGGTTAAGGAATTGGATGAATCATTAAAGGTTGAAGTTCAGTTCAGAGATAACAAGCAATTTCAATTTGAAGGAAATGGAACCATTGCAATCAAGACATCATAAGGTAATACTAAACTTCTTAATGATGTGCAATATGTTCCTAATTTGGGCCACAATTTGTTAAGTGTTGTAATCAATGAATGGTGGATGTAAAAATTATGTTTAATGATGGTTTCTGCACTATTACAGAAAAGAAATCTGGTGATAAAATGTTTAGAATTCCAATGGCAAAAAATAAAATATTTCCACTTGATATATCAACTGCGAAAAATTGTGCACTGGTTGCTAAAATTAATAATTTGGCATTCAGAGTATGTTCATTTGCACGGAAAAGTCTTAGATTATTGGTGAAAAAGAATGTTAGTTGACGAACTACCAAAAACATATAATATTAAATTCTGTTAAGGTTGTGCATATGGGAAACACAATAGAAATTCTTTTCCAGTAGGCAAGTCTTGGAGGGCTTCAGAATTGATTCACGTTGATTTGTGTGAACCAACAAGCATTGACTCTATTGGTGGAAACAAATATTTTTTGATGTTTACATATGACTATAATTGTATGAGTTGGGTATATTTTTTGAAGTTCAATTTTGAAGCATTTGAGTACTTTAAAAAATTCAAGGACTTAGTTAAGAAGGAAAGTGGTTAGTGTATAAAAGTGTTTCACGTAGATCCTGGTAGAAAATTTAACTCTAATGAGTTTAATATCATTTGTGATAAAAATAGTATTCGCAGGGAATTGATCGCACTATATGTGCCTCAACAAAACGGTGTAGTTGAACGTATGACAGTGGTGGAGGTGAAAAGAAGCATGATGGGAAGTAGCATTCTTCCAAAAAAATTAGGTAGAAGCTACAGCAACAGAAGTTTATCTTCATAATGTTTCTTCAATGGCATCAGTCATCCACTGGATACCATATGAAGCTTAGAAGGGCAGGAAACCAAGGGTAAGCCGTTTGAGGATATTTATTTCTATAGCCTATGTTTTGGTTAATTCTTTGTCACATTTTAAGCTTAATAACAAATCTAATAAATGCATCTTGATTAGAGATAGCTCAGTCCAAAGCATATAAGGTGTATAATATAATTAGTGGCAAAACAATTATAAGCATGGATGTTAAGTTCAACGAACAAGAACTTGGGTTTGGAAAAAAAGCAATAAGCTATAGAAAGCATCCCAAATTATTGAAGAAACAAATGATGGTGCTATGAGACCCATTAAACCAAAAGTTTCGACTCCTTCTTGTGATTGCACCAACAAAACTTTTACTACTCCTAACAGACGTAGCTCATCTTAACAAGTTCTGACTCTAAAACTGCTCCAAAGAAGCTTATATCATTAGCAGATATATACAGTTCATGTAATTTTACATTGTGTGCATCTGGCCCTTTATGTTATGGAGATGCTGCAAATAGTTATATATGGTAGGATGCCGTGAAGGATGAGCCATATGCAATCCAAAAAAAAAATCATATGTGGGAGTTAGTTGATCTTCCGCAAGACAAAAATGTTATCGGCAAAAAGTGGGTGTATCGTATAAAGTATCATCCCGTTGGGACTATTCAGAAGCATAAAGCTCGGCTAGTGGGGAAAGGATATGTACAACAACAAGATGTTGATTTTGAGGGGACTTTTTCGCTAGTTGCTCGATTTGAAGTAGTAAGAACATTCTTAGCTCTTGCCGCTTAACTTTGCTGCTCAACTTTTTGGGTCGATTTACCAATTGGATGTCAAATATGCTTTTTTAAATGGAGAATTAGAAGAGGAAGTATATGTAGTCAACCTGATGGATTTTTCATCAATGGAGAAGAAGATAAAATGTACAAGTTAAAGAAGGCCCTTTACAAGCAAGCTCCAAGAGCATGATACAACAAAATTGACTCTTATTTCAAGAAAATGGATTTAAGAGGAGTCCAAATGAACTTCCACTTTATGTGAAATAGCAAGGAAATTTTGATTTTCTTGTGGTGAGTATTTAATTTGATGATATAATATATATGACATCTATGTTGAATTTTATGATTGAAATGTAATTGTATAAGAATTGAAATATTTGAGAATGAAGAAATGTACTTTATTGTAAAATAGAGAACAGAAAATGATTCTCATATTGATTGAATTACAAAATGCTAAGATGACCGAGCTTATACAGGTTTGAGTATTAAGTATCAGGAAAAAGGTCTAAATACAAATGGGCTGAAATGCAAAAGGAATGTCAAAAGATCAGGTCATGTGCAAGGTGAGTGAGCATCATATAATAAAGCAGCTAATGGAAGGGCGCGACCACTCTTATTCTTTCAACACTACCTCTCAAATCTAGGTTTCCAAAACCCTAGATTTTCTTTCTCCTGGAAAAAATCATGGCAAGATGCAGGTTTGAAATAGCAGAAGGTGATATACATGATCGAGAGATACGAGCCACGTGAACTATTTCTCCCTCTTGTTCGATGCTGCAGGTGTGTAACAATATGGAATTTTGGCAATAAATAAATTAGTTATTTAATTAGTTTTTTCAGTAATAGGAATTTCTGCAAATGATGGAATTAGACTATGAAACTTTCGGTGCTGTGTTCGTCACAAAATTCTTGTCAACTTTCATGTTCGGAGTTTCGTGAACGGAGTTTGTATGAAGAAGTTGCAAACGAAATACGAAAACAGACAAAAATAATAAAAACAGAATAAATATAATATTTAATACCATTTATAACCCACCATCATTAGGCGTTTTAGCCTATGGGTAGTGGACACCCATGGATGGGGGCGAACGACCACTCCTGGCGACTGCGTCCCAATGACGGCTAGGGTTGTATATGTTTTTATTATATAATATATAAAAAAGATGGACAAATGTTTATTTAGTTAAATCTAATGGTATAGAGTCATTTCAATCCCTATAAATTAAGGGTTGGGCCCCTATTCTTTTCCACATATTTCCGAGAGCAGCAGTTAAGCTCTGCCATTTCCCGTTCTCCTCAAACAAATTCTAAAACAAAAATATGTTCATATACAATCAAAATCAAACATAAACAAGATAGATTTAAAAGGGATAATTAGATTCAAGTGGAAAAGAATATGGATTGGCGTTTAGGTAATTCTACATCATATTTCTCCCCTCTTTTCTTATTTTCTTGCAAATCTACAAATTTGAAAGTATCCCCTTTTCAGAATAATTGTAGATCTGTAAGAATTTAGGAATTGTAGGCCTAAAAAATTATTTAGATTCAGATTTAGATGCTTTCAGGCGAGTGGGAAATTTATATATAATGTATACAATAATCTGATTATTTCATTTGTATTGAATCTGAAACATATGTCTTTGTGTTCAACAGATCTGTTGTAGTTTTTGTAAAATCTGAAGAATAATAGTGGTTTTGAATATTATTATTATTATATAGTCTAAAACCATTGCCTATAGTTGTTTTTAAAATATTATGGTTATTCTAAACACCATAAATCTGGATATCGGTCCTATAAATCATTGTTAAATTGAAGTTTTATTCCAGATCTGTAGTTTTGGTGTTGATTTGTAATTTATGTAAATTTTGTTAAAAAGATATAAGTTTGTTTGTGTTCATTTTTGTTTGGGTTTTAACTTAGTTATTGTAAATATGCCCTTTTGTTCTTTTCAAATAAAAAGACATTATTTGAAATCAATAAGAAATATGTTCAAAAACAAAAAGGAAAATCTAATGTATATTCATGTATAAATATAGGTTTTTACACATACACATATATATAAATATGTAGACAATTATATATATATATATATATTTGTATATAGTTTACATCAACCATTCCAAAAATATGCATATTATACATTTCTTATGATTTGAAATATGTTTCTTACCCTTTTAAATGTTTTAGGGGTAACTTACAATAATTGCAGTTAATGACCTTTTTGTAAGATTTAGAATCTTACTACAACATTGAAAGCAAAAGGAATGTTTGGTTGTTAGCTTAAACCAAACATTGAATTTAATAATAATAAAATAAAATAATAATAACTACGTTAACTGTGCGAAAATATAAATATACACATATATACATTATCTGTTCAAATCTACGTAAATAACAAAATATATATTATAATTAATGTGTATTTGTTTGAATAATTTTCTTTTTATGGAATTTCATATGAAAGTATAATCCATATTAAATGGGAATATATATTATGACCGTTGTAGTAATTATTGTAATTGATTTGCTATAAATAAGGTTATAAAGAAATGATAACTATTATAACCATCATGTATTGGGGGAAAACAAATTAAATTAGGTGGTTAGGCCTAATGGTTACAATTTAAAACAATGATTAGGAATCAGAATTGTAACTCCAATTAAGTAAGTAAATATTTCTTATAATACATTATATATATATATGTACAAAATAAATCAAATCAAGTAAAATGGAAATGTTTAAGGAGTTACAATAATTAGATTAGAAATAAAAAAGGGACTGATATAATAAGGACATTTAATTTTTAATTAATGTCTTAGGAAAATTATGACCATTAGGTTCATAAATTACATTAACTATAATCAACAGAAATAAATGGTATCTAAAGGGTTAATTAATGCCTTAGGGAAAATATGGCTGTTATGGCTATAAATGGCGATAACCCTAATAAATAGAAATAAATGAAATTGAAAAGGGGATTAATGGGTATTGGTTTCTGTTTTAAATACTAAGCCCAATAAGTAAACAATCAACTAAATATCCTAGGGCAGAAAGGATATAATTTTCCTTATTTCATGCTAGTTAATATAGAATTAACAATTAGAAGTTAGAATTGAACTTAGTAGGTTAATGATGCGAGGTCAATTTCCTTATTCGATAGAAGTCTGCACTTTCCAGCAATCGAATATATGTCAGATTGATGTGAGGCATCATTGACCAAAGGAACCCTGTAATGATAGTCAGTTTGTATATGCGGAAAATTTCCGTAAGGAGAAACTAAACGGAAATAACTCAATAACGTAGGTTGCATTAGGATTAAGGTCTTAAGTGGTAAGATCCACCTATAAAAAGGTATTAAGAGACCGCATAACCTACCTCCTATAAATGAAAGTATTAAAGGTTAATTGTATACAAGTTCGATAATCTTCACGAATAGCCCGCTTCCTCGGGCCTTAAGTGGCTTGGGTCGAGGGGTCTATCTGGAAATGGGGTCTTAAAATGTCCGTTATGGTATTTCCATAGGGCTACATATCCTACGGGAAGTATTAAGCGACTAGGAGATTATCCAATAAGGCCAATTAGATAATAACGAGGTGGTCCACCATCGGGTGGTCTTAAATGGCGTGCTACATCTATCTAACTGAGTGGCCTTAGGCGACTGCTCATTATCTCTTGCTTTATGCGGGGCATGGGTTTATATGCGTGAATGACAGAAACCTCAATTAGTAGGACCAGTAGCTAGTGTCCTCTAATTTATATTAGCATAGAATAAACCATGGAAAGAGCATTAAGTGATAGTAGGTCCGCTTAGGGTCTTTCGCGATCAAGAGGATTAAACCTTATCTATCATTTGATAGTGAGGTTTTAAGTGGCTATATATATGATTAACCTCTGTATGAATAGTGAGTAGTTGAAAGTCCACCTCTTATTTTTTAGTACTTGGTTAAACAATGGTTTAAAGGCTTTATAATTATGCGTAAATGTTCTATCTCAGTATCGTTATCACTGAGATGGCTACCTTGGGATGGTAGTTAGAGTCACGCGTCAATGTTTACAAGGTTAGGTTAGAATTACTAGCCTTGATAGGCATATATGATACATCTGTATATTGTAGACTGTGTTATACTCTTTTTGCTAGCAGAACTTTTGTTCTGACTCCCCCCTCATTATAATGTCCCAGGATTTCTCGAGAAGGTCAGGTTCATAGGTGTTTAAGTTTGGTTTTCGGTTCTTGTTTTCTCTCATGCTCGGTATTGACATGGTGACTCACTTTCATAAGGTATTTACCCGAGTTGATACTAGTTTTGTTTCAACTGTGAGTTATTTTATCGTACTCTAATTATGCTCATGCTCGTCATATTTGCAAGTACCATATATATACACTCCATGCTTGGATGAGTTTGAGTTTCGATTTTTGTAGAAATTTGGGCTCAGAAAAGTGTAGGGTGTTACAAGGTGAATCTATCAAATCTTCGACTTTTATTGATATTTGAATCTCTTAAAATGTGTTGCCGAGAGCCCCTTAGTTAAGATGTCGACACACTGGTAAGTGCAAGGTATGTGACTGACTTGTAATTCACCTTTCTGAACTGATTCTTGACCGAAGTATAGATCTATCTCTATGTGTTTGGTCCTAGTATATTGGAATGGATCTTCATAAATGTAAATGGTGCTTTTATTTCCACGCCATAGAGTAGGTTTAAAATTACTCATTTGATTTTTCTCATGTAAAAGTGACTGTATCCACTTAATTTCAGTAGTAGCATTTGCAATGCCCCTATATTCTGCTTTTGTGCTAAACCTTGAAATTGTTAGTTGTTTCTTTAAACACCACGAGATTGAATTGTTCCACCTGTATATGCAATAACCAATAGTAGGTATTCTGTCATATGGGTCAGAGGCCCAATCTGCATTAGCGTACCATTTATGTTCAGATGTTTGCCAACTTTTAGAGTTAATCCATAATTGATAGTGCCTATGAGATATCTTGTAACACTCCATCATTTTAAAGAATACTATAATGATAAAATAAAGAATAATTAATTAAATATTGGGAATTGAGTAAAACAGACTGTGTCATTGCGTTTGTCTCAAAATTCTTCGTAAGATAGACTCCGAGTTTGCGTAAAACGGACATCGTATGAAGAAGACATTAAGGTTTGAAGCTTGTATACACACAGCAATATATATATATATATATATATATATAAATCATGTCCAAAAAATCAAAAACCAAAGAAAGGGAAGAGGAGGGAATCTAGCCCGTCAGGGGTCGACCCTATGCCCTATGGGTGTCGACCCATGGGTCGACCCCAACATGGGGGTGTCGACCCCAGCCAGATTTAGGGTAAATCTAATTTTATGAACACAGACTCATTTCTTGACCAAATTCGTTGACATTAGGCTATAAATAGGACCTCATTTCCATTGTTTTATTCACCAATAACAATGGAGACAACAAGGTGCTGCCCCAATTTAGATTGAACTAGCTTATTCTTCTAAAACAACAACTTATACGTATTCAAGAATCTCTGCTACAACATCTATAGTCATTTCTCTGTTCTTCGGATCCAGTCACTGTGATTTCATGTTATTTTTAGATATAAACATTTAATAATTAATCTTGACAGGTTTATAAGTTTGGATCTAAGCCTATTCCTATTAATAACCTGAATCGTAATAGAACAGATCTACCATTTCTTATACACCTGATCTATTGTTCTCATATGTCCAATTCTGCCACCATATGCCTATTCTGTTAATATGATCAATTTTATCATCACATGCCAGTTTTGTTATTATGCCTATTTCTGCTCTCATCTCTCCCTCTTTCCCTTTTAATTTTTATAGCCAAGCTACCTTCGAGCCTAGGCCTACAACTGAAATATGCAAGCGCACGAAATTGGGAATGATTATGAATGATAAATTGTGGCGTAACTTATGTTGTAAAACATGGTTGGGCTTTGGGGCATAATATATACCTTAATCTAAAACTTTAATTTGGGGCCTAATGAATCAGACTGGGATTTGGGGCATAACCTTGGATAAACATGAAAAATTGTTTAAAATGAACATGGCTAGATTTACAGTAATTAGAAAATGTAACCGTGCTTAGACACGAGGTTAGATTACACTTGTAGTAAAAGCTTTCCCGGAACCGCCAGGCAAATTCAGCATCCACAAGTGGTAAATGTAACAACCCGTATTTTGATAACGTGTTATAACCATAAATCTAGGCAGAATTAAATTTTAAAATAAGAACCAAGGGAAACGGGTTGCGCTGCGTTCGTCTTGGAATTCTGCATGAAATCGAGTCCGAGTTTTCAAAAATCGGAGTCCGTATGACCAAGTTATGGCTCCCCAAAGTTTCAGAAATTTCCAGAGTTCAAAACAGTTCGAATTCGAGTTCAAATTCGAATTTCAAAACCCAGACAGACTGGGCGGGAAATTTCCCGCCCAGCACCCCAGGTCGACTGGGGAGTCGACACCCCCAGGACCAGGTCGACTGCGTAGTCGACTTGGGTGTCGACCTGGTCCCCGAACCTGGTTTGGGCCTGGTTGCTCCTGCTTGACCCTGTTGGCTTGTTTGAGGGCCTGTGACGATTTTTGGCGGTTCAGATCGATTATAGGGTTTATCCTATGGCCTAATCTAGTTGTTGCAACTATAAAAACACCCTAAGACCTAGGCTAATCCACAACAAATCTTTCTAACACCATTATGCTGCTAAGTCTCCTCTTGAACCATGGCCGCCGCCTCCAACTTGAAGCTTAAACATTCAAACTAGATCCAAATCGAAGGCCATATTCCTTTTTGATCTATTATTTTAGATCTACTCTTGTTCACCCTAGATCTATTCACCTTGAACCTAGTACCGTTCATATTGAACCTTGATTTGTGGAATACTGATAAGAATTTGATTTAGGGGCCTGTTTATGTCATAACCTAAACCCTATCATTATTTTAACATGCCTGTGATGTTGTGATGTTGAAACTATTGCTAGTCACAAGTTTAGGATTATCATCTTATGTTATTTATTGCTATGTTTATCACCCTATTTCATATGCCAGTGATGTTATGATCATATCTCAAGTTACACCATGCTTGCCTTGAAATCACCTTTGCCACTTTATACCCATCCTTGTTATGTTATTCCCTAGTTACATATATTGCCTTGATTCGAATTCACGAGCGTTGGGGATGCGATTTGGGTAGTTTAGGAAAACCTGAATTTAGTATGAACTTGAAAACATGAATATCGTTATAACTTGAGCTTAGATAGGAACATGAACTTGACATGAAATTATACTTGAAAATATGAATTTGGGACATGACACTTAGATAACTTGAACGTGGCCAACTCGAGGTTGGGTTGAGTTTGCAGTATAAATCTGCCCGGAACCGCCCGGCGAATCCAGTAACTGCAAACAATAGGACCCAATGTGAGTAGTTGGTCATATCGCACTCGAAACCCGAGGTTAGACTAGGTTATGGTGTAAAACTGCCCGGACCTGCCCGGCACATCTAGTAACCATAACCAAGTCTAATGTGAGAGGTTAGGGGTGCATTAAGTAAATTAATGCCACTGGATAGGGTTAAGTCATGGACCACTTGAATATACTTAACTAATTTGACACGTTGATTTGATTGGGTTAAGTCATGAACCGCTTGAACACACTTAACCAACCTGACACATGATTCGTAGGACTAAGTCTTGAACTAGAATGACACATTTAGTCAATTTGACATGACACGTAGATGGGGTTAAGTCTCGATTTTAAATGACAACTTAACCTGCTGAACGAAACCCTAGTTACGCGGTCCTTTTCAGCAGTAACCCACTAGATGTATCACGGTACCCTGGGACTAGGCAGGGTGGGGCACGATTGCTGGGCTGATTGTAAGAGACCAGAACGACGGCTGAGTTGGTGCGCCATTGTAGGTTCAGGCGGACTAGGGTCGTGCACTTAGTCCGGAGTTGAAAAAGCAGGCATTGGGCATCAGTAGGATTATCTGTGCATTCTTGATTCGTGTCGGTGGTTGGCACCCTAGGGCTTGATACACCCTATGGTGGACCTAGCACAGGTGACTACATTCGTGGTAGGGCCGTATGACACAGACACACGACGAGCTAGACTTGTAGGGAGCCGATCGATTAGATCATACCATTGGACCCCGAATTGGGCCACTTCACGATATTGGGCCAAGGGATTATTTCTTGATTTATAGTTGACACGGGATTAGTATACCAGTATAGTTGGTATTAGAACCTTGAATACGCAATGTTAGA
Organism: Allium sativum; assembly: GCA_030737875.1. Taxonomy (NCBI): domain Eukaryota; kingdom Viridiplantae; phylum Streptophyta; class Magnoliopsida; order Asparagales; family Amaryllidaceae; genus Allium; species Allium sativum. The sequence goes on along the minus strand of CM060922.1, from coordinate 897,702,853 downwards.
CTTGGGTTATCTTGTTAGCTTAGTTATCATGTCAGACTTATCATCATTCCTATGTTTAATTCCAGTTTATTCATGTCTTGTTAACTTTACTAGTTTCTATGCTGATAGTCACTAGGGCTTACCAGTCTTTTTGACTGACCCGTTTTCTTTCGCCTCTTTGTCTTTCGTCCCCCCCCAGGTTCTCAGGGAGGAAACTCTAGCTCTTAGCTTGGACTTTGCTTGCTTTCTGACAGCTTATGTACGGTTTGGTCTTGAGCTATGCTATGGCTGCACTCATGCACTTTTTGGGGAATAATATTTTACTTATGTTGTTTTAAGTACTTTGCTTCTTTAGAACTTGATGTAATGAAATAATGACTTGGCATTTTGATGTAAGAGGTTTTGACTCTATTTTTTAGTAATGAGATTTGGTTTTAAAGTTTATATCCGCTGCTTTATATACTCTATTTTATCTATGTTCTATCTTGTGTTATCTCTGTGCCTGTTTACTAGATAATACCCCTCCAAAACTAGGGCATTCCCTTTGTGAGTGGCCCTAGCGGAGGTGGGGTGTTACAGTAAATCTAATGTGAGGGGTTGTAACACCCCCACGTCCATTAATGTCACTCACAAAGGGAATGCATTAACTTCCATGGAGCATTTTAAGTGTGTATAGAACAGAAACTTAACAATAAGACAGATATAAACAGTACTTAAAACTTTAGAACTTTATTCATTGCAGCGGTAAACACATAAGTTTGATTACATCATCAAAAACCAGAGTCAAAGTACATAATATCCATCTTGACTAAGTCAAATTACATAAATTGAAAGACATAAACCCAGTTCAAAATAGCCATAAATAAGAGAGGCTGAACTTTACTTCAGCGATCCAAGCAACTTCTAAAAGCAGAGATATAGCAGTCCAAAATCAAGCTCCACTGGTGCTAGTTCCACCTTGAGCACCTGGGGGAGAGGAAGAAAAGAGGAGGAAACAAAGGGGGTCAGACATAAAGTATGGCGAGTGCGATAACTTTAACAATATAATTACCAAAATAACTAGGCTAAGGCATAAGTGGGAAAATAAGGAAATGGCTGTGAACAATTGAGCGAGACAGAGTAAACAAGGAAACAAGATGAACAAAGATAACGTTAAAGCGCACCTAAACCACTATAAGATAATTACTATACTGCACCACCACTAGTCACCCTAAGGTTGATCCCGCCTACAAAACTTAATAATGATAATGGTAGTTTCGTGCACCCCTAGTTGCCTTCATAGGTGCCGCCTGCCCCTATCTCCACTAGGTGTACCCACTACCCCCATGCGATCGCCTCCTTAACTCGTAAATACCAGTGCTGGCCCCACAGTGGGGCGTATCACTCCCCAAAGTGGCAACCCGATACCACAAATAATGCACGGCTTATACCTACACGATGCAATAACATCTTACGTACCAGCCCGGGCCCACACACGCATATGAACCCGTTGGACTTGCGTTGCCACCGCTAACCCATTTTGGCCTCTTACAGTCAAGCCCAGTATGCATGTCCCGTCCTCGACTTGGGTCGAGCCCACAAAGATACGTATGGGTTACTGGTTGAAACGGGCCCCCATTACTTGACACAAACTATCCACCTAAGCTTGGTCCCCTCTAGCACATCCCACTTAACCCTCTTCTTATTCATGTTCACTTACATGTTTCAATTTTGGTTAAGTGTTTCTAATCGTATTTCCAATGCCACCCAAGGCAACCACTTAACCCCCTCGTGTCCCATTACATGTTTATCTGGTTAAGTGTTTCTTAATTCATTAAGACCGTAACCTTATAAAGACCTCCTACATTAGACTTGCATTTGTGGCAGCTGGATTTGCTGGGCGGGTCTGGGCAGTTTACACCACAAAAGAGCCTAACCTCATGTCTTTACAACTGTCACATATTTAATTTATGCCTAAGACCTCCCACATTAGACTGGCATTTATGGCAGCTGGATTTGCCGGGCGGGTCTGGGCAGTCTTACACCACAAACGAGCCTAACCTCGTGTCTTAGACGATTAATTACACCTAATTAATCATTCCCCAATTTGAATTAATTTCCTTATTCAAATTATCAATCAATTCCAAATTTAACTATAGCCATAATTGACTCAATTATGTCCATCTATTTATGGTATGTAAAATCATACCAATTTCGTCACAAATTTGTTTTATGCCATGTAAGGCATTTATGCTAATTCTCAATATTGAATCCTTTAATATTATCCCATAACCCCATGTTGTACGATCGTTCGTTTAACGTAAAATATACGTTAGACTCGAATAGTCTAACTCATGGAATAAAAAGAAAACATCACAACATACATACATATAAAACTAGATCTAAACATAACGGGTGAACTTGCATGTGTGAATGAGGTTCTACATCTAAAACTTGCATAGGACAAAGTCACAAACTTGCATAAAACTACATACGTCATAGATCCAAATATAAAGGTGTGAACTTGTTTAGGCAATAGTCATAAACTTGCATAAATCATGTATGTCATAGATCTACATCTAACGGTGTAAACTTGCATAGCCAATAACCACAAACTTACATAACATGATTCATACTCCAACACATATATTTATATAAACTTGCATATGTGATTTATGCAACATAACGATGGTGTAAACTTACATCTAAATATATAAACTAGCATGTAAAATTTAGCATATAACTCACACATGTCATAGTCTAACTTTAGATCTAAAATAGATGTCATGAAACATGTAAGGTTATGCATAAAATTTTCACTAACTTGCATATGATCTATGTCTCAATTAACATCCTAACTTGCATACATTCATATGCTTCATCATATGAATTAGTTCCAACAACATAACCAAACTAGCATATGAAACATCATAATGAATTGATTATACATAATCATAGAATTACAACATGGATGATAACATCACAACTTTACAACATAGATGATAACATCATAGAATTTACAACATGAATGATAACATCACAATTTTACAACATAGATGATAACATGTGGTCAATAATTCACAACATAATCATATAATCCGCATCATAGCTTAATCCAACTAAATCGTTAATTATTTTATTAAAGAAACCAAACTCACAAGAAGGTCCTGTGTTCTGAAATATGAGTTCTGAAATTGATTAAGCTCGCCTTTGTAGTAGATTCGTTGTTGTTTAGATTAATGTTAAATAGAACTGAATTGATTAGCTGTTCTTCCTCTCTAATTGGTGGCGGCTACTCTAGGTTACAAGATGACAGCATGACGGCCATGGTTTCAGTTTTTATTTTGATTTAGGTTTTGAGTCTACCCATGTTTATATAGAATTTTAATTTAATTATAGCCGTCGGATGATCTTAGGGTTAATCAAAACCATTCAGTCTGGATAGGGCGACACCTCAGCCCTAATGACTCAGCAAGGAGTCAGAAAGGACTCAGCAAGGAGTCAGAAATGACTCAGCAATGAGTCACAACACGGATCAGACTGAATCAGAAAGCTGTGCAGGCCTGCTGCTCGGCCTGGGCGCACTTGGCAGGTGCGCCAGTGCAAATTTGTACTGGCGCACTTCCCAAGTGCGCTAGTGCAATATTTTTCTCTCTCTTGTTTTGCCGCCTAACTTCGTTCATCCATATCTACTTCATCTGGTATCCGTTTCCCGCAAACTCGGACTCTATCTCAACCAGAATTCCGAGACGAACACAATGGCGCAACCTATTCCCCTTAATTCTCACATCTGAGATTAATTATTCTTTAATTTAGTTAATTCAATTATTCAAAAATCCGGGGTGTTACATTCTCCCCTCCTTAAAGGATTTCGCCCCCGAAATCTCCAAGTTAAGGAGAATGCATATCCTAACATCCAAACAACCATCTACTCAACCATCAAACACAGGCATCCATTGTCCTTATTAAATTCCTAATGCTGTATGAAAATATGCCAGAAGTGTGTGTATATGTTCCATATCTAATGCAAAATTAGGCGGTCTACTGATTCAGTTGGCCTCCTTTATGCAAACCATGATAATGCCATGCATCCATTATGTATGCGAAAGAATCCTATCGATACATATTATTTCTACATATGTGCACAACCATTCGCCAAAATGCAGCATCCATATGATAACACAACGATTATACATCCTTTACTTAAATATGTACACACATTTATATGCAATATGAAGTGACTGAGCCGATCTAATGCCTAAAGTGTGTGTATATGCATCCACGAGCAACCACTTGCATCCACATGCATCCATCATACATAACATGTCTCAAACACATGTTTCAACCATAAGACTACCCTATCTAAAGGTCAAAGATACTAGCGAGAGGATATACTAAAGATAAACAAGTACAAGCTAAGCGATAAAGGAGAAATTAAAAGACATACCCTCGAAAAAAAGGGTACAATGAACGCATCTTCTCCTCCGTCTCCCAAGTAGCGTTGCTCTCATCATCTCGCCATTGCACTTTGACTAGCTTGACTTCTCGATTCCTCAACTTCTTAATCTCCGACCCAAGAATGCACGTAGGAGCTCGTCTAATCGTCGCATCACGCTCTATCTCCACCTCTCTAAGCAAGCTCGGCTCTACCACTTCCACGGTCTCGTGCAAGCACTTCCTCAAATGTGATACATGGAATACATCGTGTACACCACTAAGTCTCTCGGGAAACTCCACTCTATACTCCATCTGCCCAATCCTCTCCTTAATAGGAAACGGCCCTACGAACCTTGGTGCTAACTTCCCAACAGACCCAAAGCGAACAACATTCCGCAATGGAGATACCTTGACAAAGACCCTCAACTGATGGAAACCCTACTCATTAAGTCAACAAAGTATGCGTGGGCGTTTGTGAAACCGAAGGGCATCACAAGCCACTCGAAGAAGCCGTCTGGAGTCCTAAAGGCAGTCTTGTCTATGCTATCCTCAACCACCCTCAACTGATGGAAACCCGTGGCTAAGTCCAACTGCAAAAACACTGAGGCGCCAACTAACTGATCGAAGAGATCTTCAATTCTCGTCAGTGGGTGCCTATTCTTCTTGGTAAGCTTATTAAGTTCTCTATAGTCCACACAAAGTCTAAGGGACCCATCTGCCTTCGTAGCAAATACTACTAGAGCACCCCACTCTGATATACTACGTCTGATGAACCCCTTCTCAAGCAATTCTTTCACTTGCTTACTGAGTTCTCTTCTCTCTCTTGGAGCCACGTGGCGCACTGGCAATGCAACTGGCTTTTCATTATCCACTAGATATATTCGAAAGTCTATCTCATGTTTTGGGGGTAAACCCCTCACCTCATCAAAGACATCAACATATTCATGGACTATACGAACAGAATGTAAATCATCATCCGATGCATCAAGGGATTCTAGGTAGCTAAGCATTACTGGACCTCTAGGGTCATAAGAAATATCAAGGGTCTTTCCACAACGAGTCAACAATCTAACTACCCTTCTTTCACAATCTAGGATGGCCCCGTATCTAGTTAGCCAATCCATACCTAGAATCAAGCCGTAGCCCATGAAGGCAAGAACAAAGGCGTTGCATTCAAACCCAAAACCCAAAACCTAAAATAGACACTCTCAAATCCCGACAAATCATATAAAGATGAGCCGAACCACAAATAGGATTTGAGACTACTAAGGGATCTGCAACTAAACTAGTATCTAGGTGCAGTGTGTCAACTAATGATGTAGAAATAAATGAATTTGATGCGCCAGAATCGAATAAAGTACGGACAGGATGATCAAAAAGAAAAACTAAACTTTCAACGGAAATTGCTCTACCTCATTCTTGCAGCGGTGGGACCACGAGAGCCTGAACTTGCCCCCTTGCCTGCCCTGGTGCCATAAGAGCCTGCACATGTCCTCCCGAGGTAGACCCTGCCCCCTGCCCTTTCCTTGGGCAGTCCTTAATCAGATATCCCGCTTCGCCACAGTGGAAACAGCCAGTCTTCTTTTTCTTCCTACAATCTTTGCTTAGATGGCTTGCTGTCCCACAGTTAAAACATCTTTTCTTTCCCATACCATTGTTTCCTTTACCACCTTTCTTGTTTTGTTGTTGCTGTTGCGGTTTCTTTTGATCCCCTTTCTTCTCGGGTGCCTTATTTGCATTGGCGCCCTTCTCCTCTTCATGCATAAGTGCCATGTCAACTAGTCTCTCAAAGGTAGCTCCCATGGGGATGTGGGTCATAGCTAACCCATGAAGCGGCTCGTTCAAACCCTTAACAAATCTTAGGGCCTTCTTTTCTAGTGTATTCACCAAGTCCAAGCCAAATCTCACCAACTGATTGAATTTGTTGACGTATTCTTTTACTGATAGATTCTCCTGCTTCAATGCTAGAAACCTTTCCATGTATAGATTCTCTTCAGCTCGTGAGAGAAACTTTGCCTCAAACCTCCGCCTAATATCTGGCCATGTATCGATTGGACGTTCTCCATTAGTGACCTCCCACCAAAATGAGGCCTCATCCTTCATTAGCCAGGCAGCTAACTGGACCTTTCTTCCATCTTCCACTTTAATGATCCCAAACAATTCTTCCACTCCTTTAGCCAGTTTCGAGCTTCAACAAATGTCTCCGTCCCATGAAAAGGTTTTCCACCCATTGCTCGAAAGTCCTTATATATCTTCGCAAAAGTATCGACGCGAGGAGGAGGAGGGGGAGGAGCATTTGCTGGACCTGCGGTGGTGGCCCTAGTCTCTAAATACCTCCTAAACCATCCTGGTATCGGTATCCCCTCGGGTATCTCGGGAATTCCAGACATGCTGAAACGAAAAAGGAAAGATTCAATACAAAAGAACCGAAGGAAAGATATATGGCTCTTGGGGTTATGCTTTCTAAAATAAGCTTTTCTCTTGAAAATACTTTCCTTAAAACGTACTTTTGAAGGTACTTCTTTATAAAAGTGCTTTTGAAAAATAGTTTTTCAAAATTCATATATGTTCTGGTAACCTTCAGCTCTGATACCACGTGTAACACCCTACGTCCATTAATGTCACTCACAAAGAGAATGCATTAACTTCCATAGAGCATTTTAAGTATAGAAAAAAACTTAACAACAAGACAGATATAAACAGTACTTAAAACTTTAAAACTTTATTCATTGTAGCTGTAAACACATAAGTTTGATTACATCATCAAAAACCAGAGTCAAAGTACATAATATCCATCTTGACTAAGTCAAAGTATATAAATTGAAAGACATAACCCCAGTTCAAAATAGCCATAAATAAGAGAGGCTGAACTTTACTTCAGCGATCCGAGCAACTTCTAAAAGCAGAGATATAGCAGTCCAAAATCAAGCTCCACTGGTGCTAGTTCCACCTTGAGCACCTGGGGGGAGGGGGGAGGAAGAAAAGAGGAGGTGTGATGACCCCAAACTTCCACGAGTGAAAGCAAGGAGAAACCATATGGAATACAACATAATTATAATATAACAATTCACAGGAAACAACATAGCACAGGAAATCCATAAAGTAACAACATCATAGCAGCGGATATATAATGTCATCAGCAATAGAAATCCACAGTCACAGAATCTAAATTATTACAACAAGTTTTTATTTAGAAAATGACATAAGTTCCAACTCCAAATTAAATAACATGAAATGGAAATAAGTCTGATGTCTGAAATAAAAGGAAAAATGCGATAAAGCAAAAGATAGAGGGTCTTCGAAGCTCCAAGTCATCACCTCTTCACCAAAGCAAATTCCAAGAGAGAGAATATAAGCAACTCCAAAGAAAACTCCAAGCAGAAAGGAAACCTGTCTACTTGGCTGCCCGTGTGGAAGAGAGGGCACCCAAGTTTGCAAAAAGGTGAAACAAACGATGGGTCAGTCGTGGGACTGGTGTGAGAATTCTTAACTAACTTACTCATACAAAATAAGGCAAATCCAAAGACCACGCCGCTAACGCGGAACGGGTTGTACCAATGGATTGCTGTGCATAACTACAGTGTCAGTACAGATAAATAAAACGTAACACAACGCAATGTCTTTTGAAAAATGGAACCACCATAAGACTCAGGTCCCATCACACAATGCAACGCACACCAAGAGGATATAGTTTTACCTTATGGTGGTTAAACATGTTAAATACGCCAAATACGAAGCTAATACTATCATTAAAGTGTATAGTTTTTAAAACAAAACAAAGCAATGTATTAATCCTAGGAAGCATAGGTACCATATATTATGCCTCCAATACTAGTAATACAATCAAATCCGTCGGGTCGTATTGGAAAGTTGGGTTTCCATCATGAGTCCAGGCTAGGGAGGACTCCTTACCGATTCGAGACACTCTAGTTAATGCCTCAGGATTACCCGCAGTTAACCCTTGGAAATGGCAGGGCCGGTCCTCAAATACAGCTTAGAGGATTGGCAATTCCTAAGTACACGTTCCCCGGTCCTATAGGACCTATCCGAGGCGCCTCATTTCATCATCCACAAAAGTAAAATGACTACTAACTAGAAAGAAACGAGCTACTTTCCCTGCGTTCCCTTCCCCCTTTTTAGACTCAACCGGTGTGTGAGGCTTGTGAAGTCATGCATCCCATACCACAAGGTTCTGCTTTTCAACAAGAAACCTTGATCATTTCATCTTAGCATGCCACACCGTCACTCCATACCGTGCCATCAACCGTCTGTCAATATATAAACGGGTGTTAAGTAGAGAATGAATTCTCTACCACCAACATTTTTATTTTAACAGAAAACCGACAACATGATATTTAATGGGGTACGATGTCAGACACACCATCCATTTACACCCATGCTCTGGGTCTGAGCGAGGGTCAAATCCGTGAAATCAACGCGTACGTTTGGACAATTACCACGACTCTTGAATCGGGAGCTACCCAATTCAGAGTCTTGATCGTTGTCCATTCGAGGGAAGATTTACGGTCTTCATACGCCGTCTTCATATTTAGACTCTTGAAATCGTACAATCATTTGGAATGGAATAAATCCGGACTCTCCAAATAATCTCGCATTCATAATTTTGAGAAAAACACATTTCATATCGTTATGTTGTTTTATAACGATTAATCCTTGCCTTAATTATTTAATATAATTAATTTCTTTTTATGTTAAATCATACTATGGTCAATTCCTTTTATTTACATTGAACATAATGTTACTTTAACATATAATGCATTACCTTTTTATATTTACACTAAAAATGATGTAAATTTCTCTATGAAAAAAAATCCCTATTTTATTCACATTAAGAATAAGGTAATTTTTTCCCTATCTATACATTATCCATGAAAAATGTATATTTTGATACATCATTAATTCCTACTTTATATTTACAAAATAAAAGTAAATCTTGTCATACAGTGACAATGCCAATTTACTTTTACAAATAAAAATGTACATCTTGCCATTCAATGTAAATTGCTATTTTAGTTTTATATACATTAATAAAGGGATACATTTCTCATACAATGTAAATGTCTAATTTTCATACAATGTACTTTTATATTTATTAACATTGAAAATAATGTTATTTTACATAATATGACATTTTTCTATTTTTATCATAACAACAATTCTATTTTACATACAATGCACTTTTCTATTTTTAACATGACAAAATGCTATTTTTCATACAATGCATTTTTATATTTGTTAACATTACAAAAAGGCTATTTTTCATACCATGCATTTTTATATTAGTTAACATGACAGAAATGCTATTTTTCATACAATGCATTTTATATTTTTAACATGACAAAAATGCTATTTTTCATACCATGCATTTTTATATTTCCTATATTAATATTTGACACAAATGTCATTTTCATACAATGACCATTTTCTATATTAACATAACTAAAAATGTTAATTTAACATGCGGTTACATTTTCTTTTATTAGCATTAATAAAAATGCTAATTTAACATGCGGTGACATTTTCTTTTATTAATATTAATAAAAATGCTAATTTAACATGCGGTGACATTTTCTTTTATTAATATTAATAAAAATGCTAATTTAACATGCGGTGAATAATTTCTATATTAACATACAATTTTTTTCCAATTAACATACGATGGCAATTCTATTTTAATATTGACAAAATTTGCCAATTAACATACGATGGCAATTCTATTTTAATATTGACAAAATTCTATTTTCATACAATGAAGTTTCTTATATTAACATTGACAAAAATACCATTTTCATACAATGAAGTTTCTTATATTAACATTGACAAAAATACCATTTTCATACAATGAAGTTTCTTGTATTAACATTGACAAAAATACCATTTTCATACAATGAAGTTTCTTGTATTAACATTGACAAAAATACCATTTTCATACAATGAAGTTTCTTATATTAACATTGACAAAAATACCATTTTCATACAATGAAGTTTCTTGTATTAACATTGACAAAAATACCATTTTCATACAATGAAGTTTCTTGTATTAACATTGACAAAAATACCATTTTCATACAATCAAGTTTCTTGTATTTTCTAACTTGACAAAAACGATGCTATATATACAATGCATTTTATATTTTATAACATGACACAAAACGATGCTATACATACAATGCATTTTATATTTTATAACATGACACAAAACGATGCTATACATACAATGCATTTTATATTTTGTAACATGACACAAAACGATGCTATACATACAATGCATTTTATATTTTATAACATGACACAAAACGATGCTATACATACAATGCATTTTATATTTTATAACATGACACAAAACGAGCTATACATACAATGCATTTTATATTTTATAACATGACACAAAACGATGCTATACATACAATGCATTTTATATTTTATAACATGACAAGAATCCTATTTACATACGATGGAGTTTTCTTGTGTTAACATTAACAAAAATACTATTTTCATACGATGGACCATTTCTATTTTAATATTGACAAAAATTGTCATTCTTACATACGGTGTGTGTAATTCTATTTTAGTAATAAACAAAATTTGTCCATCAACATACGGCATGTCAAATTTTATTTTAATAATAAACAAAATTTGTCCATCAACATACGGTGTGTCAAATTTTATTTTAATAATAAACAAAATTTAGTGTTCAGCAACATACGGCGCTTTCTATTTTAATATATTGACAAAAATTGTGTTCATCAAACATACGGTGCTTTCTATTTTAATATATTGACAAAAATTGTGTTCATCAACATACGGTGTTTTCTATTTTAATATATTGACAAAAATTGTGTTCATCAACATACGGTGTTTTCTATTTTAATGAACCAAAAATAGACCATCAACATGTATTGTAAATTCTATTTTAATGAACCAAAATTTGCTCATTAACATATAGCGTATAATTCAATTTTATTAATGAACAAGAATAGTTCATTAACATGTCAATTCTATTACAATTAAACATGAAAACAAAAGGGATCTAATTTTATCCATTCTATTATAGAACCATCATCATCAACATGTCAAACCAAACAGATCTGAATTTATATTCACATCACATCAATATTGAATAATTCATATCAATATAGATTTTAAAAAAAGGAACTCTCACCTTGGTTGGATAATAATTATAATAAATCCAATTAAATTTTCAGAATGTGTCAATTAGTCTCAGCAATTGCTACTCGTCGTCACGGTCCTGTCGGATCTGAAATTTTCAGAATCGGGGTTTATTTGCATTAGTTATCAATAATTTAAACAAACTGGTTTTTAACAACTGCTGCAGCCACGCTTAAAAGCGTCGCTAAATCTGAAATAGAAATTACCTTAAAATTTTCTGTTTTTGTTCAAATTTTTGGATCCAATTTTTGCAGCCTGTAGTTGATGGTTTGGGGTGCCGTTTGTTGGACGTGGACCGGGAAGGAGAGGCCTTTGCACGGGCAGAGGGGGGGGGGGGTGGCTCGGTGGTGCCAGGTGGGCCCGGCGGAGGTGCGAGCTGCGCTACTTTGCGCTGACGTGGCGGGCGGCTCTGGCGACGAGATGGTTCGGGGTTGGTACCAATTTGAAGATCTCGGTTTTCTCTTCGAAACGGTATATGGTATGCTGAAAATCGTTGAGAGATGAGGGAGAATTTCGAGTTTGAAATCGGGAGCTGATAATGGGTTTCGGCGGCCACGAATTGGAACGAGGAAGAAGAGGCACTATTCACGTATACGGCCGCCGTATTTATACATGTATTTTAGGGTTTTTTTCTTTTTTATTTATTTATTTAATTAATTAATTCTAGAAATTACTGTTCTCACATACGCTCTCCAAACGAAGCTCAACGACTGTCGAACTTAATGTTTTGACGTCTTCTGAACGCGATGGCGCTATCGCCAATGTCCAATTCTGAAGTTACAGTATGTTTTTTTTTATTTTCAAATTAAATCGTTTAATTTAAATTTGAACATACGTTTTAATTTACTGCGGCCACATACTGACTCAGAAAAATCCAGAAAAATTATTTTTGGCATCGTGATGACAATACGGTTCTAACAAAGCCAAATTCGTCGAATTCTGAGCTTGCTTGAAAAATGGCTATTTTCAAGTCGTTTAATTTCAACTGTATTTGACCAAACACAGTTTCTTTCGCCACCCTCACATATCAAATCGAAAAATTCTAAAAATTGAAACCTAGCCATATGATGACATTCCGGATCCAACGAAAGTGGTTTCGTCGAATTCCGAGGTCGTTTGCAAAATGGTCATTTTTAACTGTTTCAGAGTTATTTAAAATTGGAAATTTTAAATTTGGACTAAAAATTCAACAAAATTTCCAGAAATAAAATTTTCAAACTGGTTCAGATTTCCGGGTCATTACAGGAGGAAACAAAGGGGGTCAGACATAAAGTTTAGCGAGTGCGATAACTTTAACAATATAAATACAAAAATAACTAGGCTAAGGCATAAGTTGGAAAATAAGGAAATGGCTGTGAACAATTGAGCAAGACAGAGTAAACAAGGAAACAAGATGAACAAAGATAACGTTAAAGCGCACCTAAACCACTATAAGATAATTACTATACTGCACCACCACTAGTCACCCTAAGGTTGATCCCGCCTACAAAACTTAATAATGGTAATGGTAGTTTCGTGCACCCCTAGTTGCCTTCATAGGTGCCGCCTGCCCCTATCTTCACTAGGTGTACCAATTACCCCCATGCGATCGGCTCCCTAACTCGTAGATACCCGTGTTGGCCCCACAGTGGGGTGTATCACTCTCCAAAGTGGCAACCCGATACCACAAATAATGCACGGCTTATACCTATACGATGCAACAACGTCTTACCTACCATCCCGGGCCCACACACGCATATGAACCCGTTGGACTTGCGTTGCCACCGCTAACCCGTTTTGGCCTCTTACAGTCAAGCCTAGTATGTGTGTCCCGTCCTCGACTTGGGTCGAGCCCACAAAGATACGTATGGGTTACTGGTTGAAACGGACCCCATTACTTGACACAAGCTATCCACCTAAGCTTGATTCCCTCTAGTACATCCTTACTTAACCCACTTCTTATTCATGTTCACTTACATGTTTCAAATTTGGTTAAGTGTTTCTAATCGTATTTCCAATGCCACCCAAGGCACCCACTAAATTCCACATGCCACCCAAGGCACCCACTTAACCCCCTCATGTCCCACTACATGTTTATCTGGTTAAGTGTTTCTTAATTCATTAAGACTGTAACCTTATAAAGACCTCCCACATTAGACTGGCATTTGTGGCAGCTGGATTTGCCGGGCGGGTCCGGGCAGCCTTACACCACAAAAGTGCCTAACCTCATGTCTTTACAACTGTCACGTATTTAATTTATGCCTAAGACCTCCATATTAGATCGGCATTTGTGGCAGCTGGATTTGTCGGGCAGGTCCGGGCAGTCTTACACCACAAACGAGCCTAACCTCATGTCTTAGATGATTAATTACACCTAATTAATCATTCCCCAATTTGAATTAATTTCCCTATTCAAATTATCAATCAATTCCAACTTTAACTATGGCCATAATTGACTCAATTATGTCCATCTATTTATGGTATGTAAAATCATGCCAATTTCATCACAAATTTATTTTATGCCATTTAAGGCATTTATGCCAATTCTCAATATTAAATCTTTTAATATTATCCCATGACCCCATGTTGTACGTTCGTTCATTTAACGCAAAATATACGTTTGACTCGAATACTCTAACTCACGGAATAAAGAGAAAACATCACAACATACATACAGATAGAACTAGATCTAAACATAAGGGGGTGAACTTGCATGTGTGGATGAGGTTCTACATCTAAAACTTGCATAGGACAAAGTCACAAACTTGCATAAAACTACATACGTCATAGATCCAAATCTAAAGGTGTGAACTTGTTTAGGCAATAGTCATAAACTTGCGTAAATCATGTATGTCATAGATCTACATCTAACGGTGTAAACTTGCATAGCCAATAACCACAAACTTACATAACATGATTCATACTCCAACACATATATTTATATAAACTTGCATATGTGATTTATGCAACATAATGATGGTGTAAACTTACATCTAAACATATAAACTAACATGTAAAATTTAGCATATAACTCACACATGTCATAGCCTAACTTTAGATCTAAAATAGATGTCATGAAATATCTAAGGTTATGCATAAAATTTTCACTAACTTGCATATGATCTATGTCTCAATTAACATCCTATCTTGCATACATACATATGATTTATCATATGAATTAGTTCCAACAACATAACCAAACTAGCATATGAAACATCATAACGAATTGATTATACATAATCATATAATTACAACATGGATGATAACATCACAACTTTACAACATAGATGATAACATCATAGAATTTACAACATAAATGATAACATCACAATTTTACAACATAGATGATAACATGCGGTCAATAATTCACAACATAACCATATAATCCGCGTCATAGCTTAATCAAATTAAATCGTTAATTATTTTATTAAAGAAATCGAACTCACAAGAAGGTGTTGCGTTCTGAAATCTAAGTTCTGAAATTGATTAAGCTCGCCTTTGTAGTAGATTCGTTGCTGTTTAGATTAATGTTGAATAGAACTGAATTGATTAGCTGTTCTTCCTCTCTAATTGGTGGCAGCTACTCTATACAAGATGACAGCATGACACCATGGTTTCAGTTTTTATTTTGATTTAGGGTTTTAGTCTACCCATGTTTATATAGAATTTTTATTTAATTATAGTCGTCGGATGATCTTAGGGTTAATCAAAACCATTCAGTCGGGATAGGGCGACACCTCAACTCTAATGACTTAGCAAGGAGTCAGAAAGGACTCAGCAATGAGTCACAACACGGATCAGACTGAACCAGAAAGCTGTGCAGGCCTGCTACTCGGCCTAAGCGCACTTGGCAGGTGCGCCAGTGCAAATTTGTACATGTGCACTTCCCAAGTGCGCCAGTGCAATATTTTTTTCCTCTTGTTTTGCCGCCTAGCTTCGTTCATCCATATCTCCTTCATCCGGTATCTGTTTCCCGCAAACTCGGACACTATCTCAACCAGAATTCCTAGACGAACACAATGGCGCAACCCACTCCCCTTAATTCTCACGTCTAAGATTAATTATTCTTTAATTTAGTTAATTCGATTATTCAAAAATCCGGGATGTTATAGGGGTCTAGTGCATAAATGTGCACGTAACGGTGCTAAGACACGAGGTTAAGTCCGGCTTGTGGTAGAAGTATGCCCGGAACTGTCTGGCATATCCAACTTTCACAAACGGTAGGCTTAATGTGAGAGGTCTAGTCCATTAACAGCCATAAATGGAAATAATATAATAACTTGTTAACCTAAGATACTTAACCTATTTAAATATATGGGGGTCACATGAACCTGTCAAATTGAGTAGGGGTTAAGTAAACCTGCTTGAATCGATAGGGGTTAAGTTAATCTTGTTAAATCTATGTGGGGTTATATAAGCCTGACAACTTTACCTGTATTACATGTTGGGGTTATGCAACCTTGTTAAACTATTAGGCATAACCTGTCAAAATCCTTGTAGAGGGGATGCAAGCCGGGGGTATCTTGTATCATCTGTTGTGTGGGACCCGTATCAGTCAATAACCCATCTTGGTATCAAACTGGGAACCCTGAACTAGGTTGGGGTCAGGGCACGCTTACTGAATTGATTATAAGAGGTCCATCTGAGTGAGGGTGTTGACAGCGCAGGACCTAACGGAGTCATGTATGTGCATGGGTCCGGCTTGCTCGGAAATTAAGACGCTGTGGCATCAATAAATATGGTTGTGCATCTTGAAAATAACAAGGTTGCCACTTTAGGAAGTGATACATCCTTCTGTGGGGCCAGCACAGGGTATCGGGTAGGGAGCCGATCGATTGGGGTAGTAATTAGGGTACACTAGTCTTGCTTGTTTAGGAGCCCATTATTATCGTTGGGTGTAACACATATCATTTCTGTTGGGCTAGCTGTTATTATTGTTGGGGATAAAACCCGTCACTAGAGGTACACCTAAGTATACATCTTGTTCTTGTTGGGATCATCTTGTTCTTGTTATACTAGTATTGGGCAGAGAAAAGTATTTAGGAAGTGCAATATATATTATATCTTAATTATTCAGTTTATCCTGCTCAGTCTATTAAACCCACCTTATGATGTTGTTATCTCTCTCATCCAGTTTATATACATGCCATAATGCTTTTACTTATATGCTAAAAGTCACTGGGCTCACTAGACTTTATGTCTGACCTATTTTGTTTCCTCTTGTCTCTCTTCCATTTCACCTCGGGTTCTCAGGGTGGGAATACTCAGGCTTTATTTGGATTCTCTCTTTCATTCTGCTTGGAGCTGCTTAGATGTACTGCTTTGATTTCCTATCTTCTCTGATATGGCTATATTTTGGGGACTATGCTTTTTATATATTATTATACTCTGATGATTTTAGTACAAGACAGAAGTTTTAAATTGATGTAATGGGTTTTCTGTATTTCAGACTTATGATGTAGCTAGGTTTTGGACCACGATGATTTCTGCTTAATAAAGTTTCAAATTCCGATGTTATTTTATATCTGTCTTGTGATGTTTCTGTTTCTGTTTATCTATAACGCTTCGCGAAACTTAATGCATTCTGATAAAGAGTGACATTAACAAACGTGGGGTGTCACATTTGGTATCAGAGCTGAAGGTTACCAGATCGGATAAAAGATTTTGAAAATTGTTTTCAAGAAGGTTTTAAAAGAAAGCATTTTCAAAAGAATAGCCTGTTTTGAAAAACATATTCCCCAAAGCCTTATGAAATATCTTTCGATTCCCTGTTTGAATCCCTTTTCCTTTTCTTTTCAGCATGTTTGGGGAACCTAATATTCCCGAGGGCGTTCAGATACCGGGTTAGTTCCGTAGGTATCTTGAGGCTATGAAACCTGCCAAAGGCCAAGAAGACGCCTCTTCCCCAGCTGTAGCCGCTGTTCCTCCTCCTCCACGAGCTAATAATTTCTCCAAGATATGCAAGGATTTCTGTGTTGTTGGAGGAAAGCCATTCCAAGGAACTGAGACTTTTGTAGAAGCAAGGAATTGGCTTGAAGAGACGGAGGATTTTTTGGGATTTTTAAAGTTGATGGCCATAGGAAGATTCAGTTGGACGTTTGGCTGCTGAAAGATAAGGCTTCATTTTGGTGGTAAGTGACGCAAGAAGGGTCCAGTTGAGACTTAGGATTATTTCCGATAGAGATTCGAAATGAAGTTTCTTTCTCAAGCCGAGCAGAGTATGCAAATGGAAAGGTTTTTTGTACTTAATTAAGCAAGGAGGCATGTCTGTCAAAGAATATGTTAATAAGTTAAATCAATTGGCGAGGTATGGTTTGAAGCTAGTGAATACCTTGCACAAGAAAGCTTTTAGGTTTGCAAGAGGATTGAATGAATCCCTCCATGGATTAGCTATGTCTCATATTCTGATGGGGGCAACTTTCGAGAAACTCATTGATATGGCATTGATGCACGAAGAAGATAAAGTTGAAAAGAAAGAGGCTAAGATTGATGAAACATAAAATAAGAAAGGGTGGCCCAAGAAAGAACAACAATAGCAAAAGAAGGGCGGAAAGAATGACAAAGCCCGAGAAAATAGGAAATGTTATAATCGTGGGCGCGTGGGTCATGTGAGCAAAGACTGCAAAAGAAGGAAGAATGCTTATTTCCGTTATGGAGAGGTCAGACACCATATTAAGGATTTCCCGAAGAAGCAAGGATAGGGCCAAAGGGCAGGATCTTCTGGAGTGCAGGTGCATGCTCTCGTGGCCGGTGTACCGAATAGAGATATGAAAGTTTTCGTTGAAGGTTTGATTTCTCTTTCGATCATCCTGTTAGAACTCTTTTTTATTCTGACACTTCACATTATTTTATATTTGATTCTGTGGTTGAGTCTCTGCACTTAGAACTAATATGGTTTTGGATCTCGTTGTTATCTCAAACCCTATTGGGGTATGACTCATCTGTCTATGATTTGTCGGGGTTTGAGAATATCTATGTTGGGTGTTGAGCTTGAGTGCAACACATACATGCTTGATTTCATGGGCTATGGTTTGATTCTAGGGATGGATTGGCTAGCCATGTATGGTGCCATTCTAGACTGTGAGAGGAGGTCGTCAGACTTTTTGACTTGCCATGGGAGGACCCTCAAGATTTCCTATGACCCTAAGGGGTCTGTCATGCTTAGTTTCTTAGAATCGCTTGATGCATCTATCGATGACTTACGATCAGTACCAGTAGTATGTGAGTATCCTTATGTTTTTGAGGTGGTTCGAGGCTTACCTCCGTGGCGCGAGACTGATTTCCAGATATACTTGGTGGACGATGCAAAGCCAGTTGCATTGCCTGTACGCCATATGGCTCCGAGCGAAAGGAGGGAGCTCAGCAAGCAAGCAGGGAAGCTATTTGAGAAAGAATTTATTAGGCGAAGCATATCTGAATGGGGTGCTCCAGTAGTATTTGCCACTAAGGTGGATGGTTCACTTCACTTATGCGTGGATTACAGGGAGTTGAATTAGCTCAGTAAGAACAATAGGCACCCACTTCCGAGGATAGATGATTTTTTTGACCAGCTTATTGATGCATCAGTTTTCTCTTAGTTAGACTTGGCCACGGGGTTTCATTAGTTGAGGGTAGCCGAGGACGGTATAGACAAGACTGCTTTTAGAACTCCAGATGGTTTCTTCGAGTGGCTCGTCATGCCTTTTGGGTTGACGAATGCACCCGCCTATTTTGTGGATCTGATGTGTAGGGTGTTTCGGGAGTTTCCAAAAAAGTTCGTTGTGGTATTTGTTGATGACATCTTGATTTTCTCGAACAGAGGGGAAGAGCATGCCCTACATTTAAGGGAGGTTTTGAAAACTCTCTGAGCGCAATAGCTAAACGCAAAATTCTCCAAATGCCATTTTTGGAGAAAGGAAGTGAGATTTCTAGCATGTGGTCTCTAAGGATGGGACAGCAGTAGATCCCGCGAAAGTAGTTGCAGCTCAAGATTGGCAGATTCTAAAGAATGCAACAGAGGTGAGGAGTTTTCTTGGTTTAGCAGGCTATCATAGGAAGTTCATTAAGGACTTCGTAAAGATATTACCCCACTCACCAGACTAACAAAGAAGAATCTGACATTTTCTTGGGATATAGACTATGAGGACGCTTTTCAGCGATTGAAGAGGGCTCTAACAACAGCCTCAGTTTTGACTTTGCCTGATGGGAACAAAATGTTCACAGTATATACTGATGCATTTGGTACAGGGCTTGGTGCGGTTCTGATGCAAGAGGGAAGGGTAATATGTTATGGAGGTAGACAGTTAAGAGTTCATGAAAAAAATACCCTGCCCATGACTTAGAGTTGGCTTCCGTAGTATTTGCACTTAAGACTTGACGTCATTATTTGCTTGGAGGGAAGTTCGAGTTGTATACAGATCATGAATCTCTCAATTACTTGTTCTCGCAGAAGGTTCTCAATTTGAGGAAACAAAGTTGGATGGAGTTCCTAGCGTCCTATGATTTTGAGGTTGTTTATACCCCTAGTAAGGGTAATGTGGTGGCGGACGCACAGAGTAGGCAGAGGGTGACCTTGAGTCCTCTTTTTGTAGAGAGGCAGATCTTGGAGTATATGTCGAATTTTGATTTTAGACCCTCTACCGAGTTCACACCTGGTTTATTGGCATTATTAGAGGTGTGACTTGCTCTTTTGGATCAGACAGGAACTCTGCAGTGAAATGACCCACAGATAGTAGACATCTTGGATAAGCTCGAGAGAGGGGAGACTTCCAGTCACCTCAGTAGATATTCCACAGATGATAGAGGGAGGTTGCGATGAGATTGAAGGCTTTGTGTTCCCTGAGTTGGGAGTTTGTTGAAGACAGTCCTTGAGGAAGCCCATCATTCTAGGATGACTATTCATCCAGGTGGTGATAAGATGTATAGAGATATGAAGAGGGTTTTCTTTGGGCTGGGATGAAAAAGATGTAGCGTGGTTTGTTTCCCTATGTTTGATTTTTCAACAAGTCAAAGCTGAGCAATGGAAGCCCGGTGGTTTACTTCATTCTTTGGAGGTTCCACAGTGGAAGTGGGAGAGCGTAGTTATGGATTTCATAGATGGTTTGCCTAGATCGAGGAAAGGCAACACCTGTATGTGGGTTATAGTTGACAGGCTTATTCATTTCATTCCTATTAAGAGTAAGAGGACGGCACCATGATTGGCAGCAGTTTTTCTTCGTGAGATAGTCCGTCTACATGGAGTACCTTCCAGTATTATGAGTGATCATGACCCTATATTCACCAGTGAATTTTGGAGGAACTTGCAAGAGGCAGTAGGCACAGAGTTATGTTTGAGCACTGCTTATCACCGTCAGACCGATGAACAGACAAAAAGGGTGAATATAGTTCTTGAGGATCTTTTAAGGCTGTGTATCCTAGACTTCGGAGGGACATGGGAAGAGCATCTTCCTTTGATAGAGTTCGCCTACAACAATAGTTATAAAGCTAGTATTGGCATGGCACCCTTCGAGGCATTGTACGGACGACCCAATAGATCACCGACTTGTTGGTGGGAGACTACAGAAAGGCTTCTTCTTGGACTTGAGATGATTAGGGAAACTTCAGAGAAGATTGATCTTATTCGCATAAGCTCGAAGACAGGCCAGGACAGGCAGAAGTCCTATACAGATAAGAGAAAAAATGACATTGAGTTTGAGGTGGGACCTTTGAGGAATGTGGTTCGCTTTGGATCTGTAGGGAATTTGGCTCCAAGATTTGTAGGGCCATTTCCCATAACAGAAAGGATTGGTCAAATGACTTATAGAGTGAAGTTATCAGAGAGACTGGCCGATGTTCATGATGTTTTCCATGTTTCTAATTTACGGAGGTGCTTGCATGATACCGCAGAAGTAGTGGAGCCGAACATGCTTGAGGAATTAGAGGTGGAACGAGAAGCGACAGTTAGACGAGTTCTGTAACAACCCGGAAAATCTGGGCCAGTTTAAAATTTTTATTTTGGCCATTTTAGCGAATTTTGAATATTTAAAATAGATTATTTTAAATAATATCGACGAGAAATTTATTTTGAATATAATTTGAACGTATATATTATATACGTCGTCGTTAGAATATATAATAATTATATATAATTATAAAAGGAATTGAAAATGGCGCGGTAGTTCGAAAATTCGATTTCTAATTTCAAATGAATATACAAAATTCAATATAAGTCAGAATTGAACGAAACAAGAAATATTTGAATCTGTATAACTATATCTTTGTAACGAAGTTAACAAACTGAGATTTCATTTTAGAAATGATAAGATATGTCCAGTTTAAAATTAGAAATAGTCGCTGTGGAATATATATATATTTTTATATATATAAGGCCCTTAAAAATAGCAATTTTGCAAACGACCTCGGATTTCGACGAAACCAGTTTTGTTGGGTCCGTGATGTTAAGTTATTGCTAGATTCCAAATTTCACAATTTTTCGAATCAATATGTGAGCGTGGCAAAGGAAAACGTGTTTTGACCATTTCGGTTGATTTTAATCGACTGGAAATTGGCCATTTTTCTAACGGTCTCAGAATTCGACGAAACTAGTTTTGTTAGGACCGTATCGTCAGTACGAAGCTAGAAAATATTTTTCAGGAATTTTTCTAGTTAGTATGTGACCCCGGTAATTTGAAATTTACGTTTAAAATTCAAGATAGCAATTTAAATGTAAATTCAACGGAAACTGATTGTAACGATCAAATCAGCTTGCGATACATATCGCATTGCATTCGGAATGTGGGTTAAACGCTATGGACGACAGGCGGTGGGCCTCGTTTCGTGGTCGGGGGTAAAAGTCAACTTTAAATAATTAAATAAAATATATATATATATATATATATATTTTTAATTCCCTCCCTCCCTTTATTCTTCCTCCTGCCCCCCCCCCCCCCGTTCAATCATATTTCAGTTAAACAGAAAGAAAAGAAAAAAAAAAACCTAGAAGTATCGAGCAGCCGCCGCCCCTCGTCTCGACGCTGACGAACCCCTCGCGAACACCGCCCTCCTCCGTCCAGCTTCCCTCCTCCCCAGATCACACGAAACCCCGAAGACCCCGCCTCCACCTCGAACCCATCGCGACGCCACCAAACCCGAACCGCTGCCTTCGAGTAGCCCTCTGTCGATCTGCAGAAACCCCCCCCCCCTTCTGTAAGTTTTCTTTTTGCTCTGTTATTTTATTTTATTTTTTTTAGATTTTAAAACTGAAATTTTAAAAAAAAGTTTAAAAAAAGTTTAAAACTGTAAATTTTAAAAAGTTTAAAACTGTAAATTTTAAAAAGTATAAAACTGAAATTTTAAAGAGTATTAAAACTGATTTGTTTTTTTTAAAAGTATTAAAACTGATGTGCTTTTAAAGTAAAAACTGATTTTTATATAAAGTTAAAAACTAATTTTTATATAAAGTTAACACTGAATTATATAAAAGTTAAAACTGATTTTTATAGGAAGTAAAACTGATTTTATTTTGAAAAGGAAAATGATTTTAAACTGAATTTAAAATGATTTATAAACTAGGAAGAGATTAGAAATTTAAAAGGAAAAATCAGATTTCTATATATCGAAAGTCGAAAGAAAAATGTGATTTTTATATGTTGAACTTCGAATTAAAAATAGAATTTTTATATGTTGAACTTCGAATTAAAAATAGAATTTTTATATGTTGAACTTCGAATTAAAAATAGAATTTTTATATGTTGAACTTCGAATTAAAAATAGAATTTTTATATGTTGAACTTCGAATTAAAAATAGAATTTTTATATGTTGAACTTCGAATTAAAAATAGAATTTTTATATGTTGAACTTCGAATTAAAAATAGAATTTTTATATGTTGAACTTCGAGATAAAAATATGATTTTTATATATGGAATAGCGAGGTAAAATTCGATTTTTACATATGTAGTGAAAGCGGACAACGAAAGCGACAAAAGGCGAGTTGGCGAAGATTTCCTGCATTGGAAGTGCCGTGGAGCTAGGATAGCTTTATGTGAGAATTTCTCACCTTTCAATTTCTTTTCTAATTATATATATATATACTAGGATGCAGACGGTGCTTAGTAGCACCCGACACAATCGTCCACAGACCATGGACTTGTTTGTTTGATTGCATAGCTTAGTTATATGATTTGATTTGAATTTGGTTGTTTGGTGAAATGAATTGATTTGATTGATGTGTGAATGGCGTGGGCCTTCACTAGACCGGGGATAAGGCTAGGCCTTGTCCCGTTTCTAGTATCGTGCCGTTATGCCGTCGAAATTTTCTAAAATATGTTAGAAAATAAAAATATCATTTTATTGTGTAAATGAATAATAGAAATTCATAGATTGAAATAAAATGTTTTATCGTTAAAAATATAATTTTTAACGTGAATATGAAGATAGTGAAGTGAATAAATAAATATTCATTTACAAACCGGACGGTTTGTTTATGTACACCTATTTGAAGGACATTGATTGGGACGATAAATTTTACACATCGCCCAACTGCACGAATAAAATATTTGTTTGATTGTTTGAAACCCCACACGGGTGTTGGGATGAAATTTGAATTTCACTCATCCTGATTGATTAAATATGTCGATCGGTTGATTGACAGGCTGTTTTAAGCGTTGGATATCTATATCTGATGCTTATACAGTGTAGTGCACTTTGGTTGATGGTTGATTATTTATCGTTGCTATTATATACATGTGTTGTATGGAAATCCATATAATTAATTTTATATGGTAATTGATTGGGCCTCATTCCATTTTAGAAATGGAAATATTTGAAATAGAAATATTTGAAATAGAATATTTGAAAATAGAAATTTATGAAGCCGTGTTGATTAGTTTGACGCCATTTTGACGTGAACGATATTTATATCGATTTTATTCATCTTAAAAATGAATATTGAAAAGTGATTTCGAAATCGAATATTTTGAATTGAATTGAAAACGATTTCGAAATGAATTGAATTGAAAACGATTTCGAAATGAAATGAATTGAAAACGAATTCAAATTGAATTGAAAACGATTTCGAAATGAATTGAATTGAAAACGATTTCGAAATGAAATGAATTGAAAACGAATTCAAATTGAATTGAAAACGATTTCGAAATGAATTGAATTGAAAACGATTTCGAAATGAATTGAATTGAAAACGATTTCGAAATGAATTGAATTGAAAACGATTTCGAAATGAAATGAATTGAAAACGAATTCAAATTGAATTGAAAACGATTTCGAAATGAATTGAATTGAAAACGATTTCGAAATGAAATGAATTGAAAACGAATTCAAATTGAATTGAAAACGATTTCGAAATGAATTGAATTGAAAACGATTTCGAAATGAATTGAATTGAAAACGATTTCGAAATGAATTGAATTGAAAACGATTTCGAAATGAATTGAATTGAAAACGATTTCGAAATGAAATGAATTGAAAACGAATTCAAATTGAATTGAAAACGATTTCGAAATGAATTGAATTGAAAACGATTTCGAAATGAATTGAATTGAAAACGATTTCGAAATGAATTGAATTGAAAACGATTTCGAAATGAATTGAATTGAAAACGATTTCGAAATGAATTGAATTGAAAACGAATTGAAATGAATTCAAATTGAATTGAAATTTGAATTGAATAGAAATGAATTTTGAAACGAATTTATAAAGAAGAATTCAATTTTGATTTGAATTGAAAAGGAAGTTGAAATTGCTTTTGAAACGAATTTAAAACTATTTATATAATTCGTTTTAAATAGAAATCGACGAAGTATATATTATATATATTATATATATAATATAATGGCCTGAATAGAACGCGCCGCGCCGCGGCAGTTCGTGAATTTCGACCATTTATTTCAAACGGACATTGCGGGAGATCCGACCGTCGGATTCTCCTAAAACCGGAACCGTTGGGTTCGTATCGAAAAGAGCTTTCTAATGAATGTTAGAAATTTGAAATCTAACGGTTGGATTTGGAGATACGTCCAAATCAAATTCGAAAAAGGTCGCTGTAAGTGCAGTTCGATGGCCGTTGATGGAAATCGACTGTACGGGCCTTGATAAAATTATTAAAAATAGTAATAATTTGTGTAAAATCATAAGAAATGATTTGTGAAGATTTGGGATGAAAAACTCCATATTTGAAAAGATAAAAATAGATTTTTATCGAAATGAACTAGTTTTGAACTAGAATTATAATTCTATTTATTTTTAAATAAATAAATTGAATTCGAAAAGGGTTTTAAAAGTAACCAAAATTCCAATGATTGCATTGGAGTGGATTTGAATCGAAATTGTCTTAGGAATATTTCGATGTTGGAATTCGGGATTATACAGGTGTTGTTATGGAAATTTGAAAGATATATATTTATATCGTTATTTCCAATACGACATTTGTTAGTCGTAGAATTCGATATTGAATATAAGCCGATATATTTTCTATTCAGAGCCTTGTATTGAATATCGAATGTGATTTGGGTTTGTCGTGAATGGTGTCTTCACTAACACTGTTCTTGAACCCAGTTGAGAAAAGATTAAATCTTTTTATCTAGATTTAATGAAGTTTACCAATTAAATAATATTTAATTGGAATTGAATTGATATTGATTTTTGGGTTTATCGTGAACAGTGTTTTAAATAACACTCGTTCTTTAACCCGATAATTAATGGAAATGTGATTTTGGGTTTATCGTGAACCGTGTTTTAAATGACACTGATTCTTTAACCCAGTCACAGATTAAAACTAAGTGGAGTTTTAATGAATCTTTAATTAGATTGAAAAGATCGAAAATGGAGTACCACCAGTTTTGCTCCAGGCGATAGTTAAATCTTTAATTAGATTTGAACGTGAAATGGTAATTGAATTTACCGATAACACCGTGGTGTTAGATATGAAGTATTACCAGTTTTACTTCATGGGATGAATAGGTTGGGATTAGGAAATTAAAACGAATGATTACTTCGGTAAGGATCGCTAATCCCGACTAGTTTGAATTGATATTCAAAAATAGATTAAAGAATAAATTCAAGAATTTATCTTTGATAAAATTAATGGGAACCTTTCCCTATGAATGTGAAATTCAGAAACTAACTGTCGGTTAGCTAAGCGGAATGGTTTTCAGGATATTGATCTGATGTTGGTTTCGGCCTTCGGGGTTAATATTTGGGGAATTATTCTCTTGATTAATTTACGGTTAGTGACTGATGAATTGGAATGAGGCGTATGTTGTGTTTGTGTAACACTTATTTAAAATATACGCGAGTTATTCGGGAAGACCGGGTTTATCCCATTCTGAATAACTGATACGACGATAAGTCGAAGATGAAGACGATGGTCGAAGACCGGAAGTCTTCACGTCGTTTGGGTGATAACTGATGATCTTGATTGGGCTGTACACCCAAGAAGATGGAAACAGTTGGTGATCGTCCAGACGTACTTGGAGATCGATGGATATGCGAGGTACTAGGTGCCTCCGGTTTCGTTCAGACCCAGAACGGACTTGTAAATGGACTGTGTGTCTGACATTGGATTTTAGTCCGTGCGATTGATCTCTATTAAATATATATCTGTTTGGCGGCGGAGAATTTATTCTCTTGCTTAACGCCCTTCTCTGAGACGTACGAGCTCAGGGGTTATATATTGATGGATATCAAACGCATGGAGTGAATTGCCTGTGTGGCATGCCTAAGTGGCAATTGATCGAGGCTTCTGTTGAAAAGCAAAGTCTTGTGGTGATGATCAAAGCACGGCCTTTGTGGCGTAGCTTTGTGTAACGTTTACCTCGCGAGTTTCACACCCGGTATGAACCAAAAACGGGAGACGGACCTCAGGGAGGGCATGCGTTTCTTTCTAGTTAGAAGTGGCGTCAGTGGTTTTACACGCCCTGACGAGTTTGACTTATGTGGTTGTTGCTGTTGCGAGGCGCCTCGGATTGATCGGTCGTTCTCGAACCGATGGAGTCATTTAGTTGGCTCACTTACGCCCCAAAGGGTGGGGAAACGTAGTGTTCAGGCATTTTAATCCACATCGGTGGACCGGCCCTGTCGCTCCTAGGGTCACTCGAGCTCTGATCCTGTGGCTCGGGCTAGAGAGTCACGAATCGGTTGAGGACTATCTTTTGCCTCGGTTCATAGACGGAAATCCAATTTCCAAATACGTGCCATTTGCGGTTTTATTTGTAAACCTATTTATGGCGACATAGTGGCATGGGACGCTCATGTCGCCTATGATTGATACTTATGATTCGAAGTTGTTTTATACACTATGCACTTATAATAGTATCAAACGATTTGTTTTAAACGTACCAAGCATTCTTTGGCTGTTATAAGGTAAAAACCCTATCCCCCGGCTTGCGTTGCATTGTGTGATAGGACCTGGGTCTTATAACAGCTTCATTTTTCTTTATTTAGCATTGCGCTGTTTGTTTTATGCACTGGTATTCTTGGGAGGAAACCCGTTCCGTGTTATACGGCGTGGTCCCTTGATTTACCTAACTTTTAAAATAAAGATTAATAACTGTTTTAGTTCTCACACCAGTCACATGACTGACCTGGAGTTTATTGTTTTAACCTAAACTCTGGGTGCCCCTATTTTGACACGGGCAGCTAGTAGTTTTGGTTTTGCAGATTTATATTCACAGGATCCTGGTTTACAGCTGGAACGATATCCGGAAAGCTTTGTATCCGTATATCTCTTCTAGTTGTGTATTGTATTATTTTCCGCTGCTATGTATTTAAATGTAATTTAAATCTCTGATATTTCTGTGTAATATTCATTTATACTTTGTATATTCTTGTAATCTGATGCATTGTTGTAATATACAGTGAAATGTTCTTTTATATGCGTTCTGTTTTGTCGTGTTCTCAAACGATAGGGGGTTTCGAACGGTCTGGGTCGGTTTAGCGACCGGTTCGGACCGAGCGAAATTCCTTGCCGTCACAAGTTCCTACCCGTATTCTTGGATCGAAGGTTAAAAAGCTATGCAATGAGAGGTCAAGTTGATGAAATTTCAATGGGGAGAAGTGTAACAACCCGGAAAATCAAGACCAATTTAAAATTTTTATTTTGGCAATTTTAATGAATTTTGAATACTTAAAATGATTTATTTTAAATAATAACTACTAAAAATTTATTTAAAATGAAGTCAGAATGAATAAATTTATTTTAATTATAAAACGAGCCTGAAATGGCGCGCTAGTTTGAAAATTCGATTTCTAGTTTCAAATGAATATACAGAATTCAAAATAAGTCAGAATTGGACGAAACAAGAAATATTGGAATCTGTTTAGTTATATCATTCTAAAGGATGTGAAAAACTGAGATTTCACTTTATTAACCGAAAGTTATGTCTAGATTAAAATTCAGAAAAGTCGCTGTAGAATTTATATATATTTTAATATATAAATAGCCCTTAAAAATAGCCATTTTGCAAACGACCTCTGTTTTCGACGAAACCACTTTTGTTGGATCCAGAATGTCATATTATTGCTAGATTCCAATTACCATTATTTTTGGAATCAATATATGGGCGTGGTGAATTTAAACGGGTTTGGAACTTTCAGTTGAATTGGATCGACCAGAAAATGGCCATTTTTCAAACGGTCTCCAAATTCGACGAAATTTGTTTTGTTAGGACTGTATCGTCAAAACAAAGCTAGATATATTTTTTCTGGAATTTTTGGAGTGAGTATGTGGCCCCGGTCAATTAAAATGTGCATTCAAATTCAATATAAATTGATTTATATTTTAATTTAAGGAAAAACTGATCGTAACTGTCGAATTGGCTTATGGGACATATCTCATTGTGTCTTGAATGGGGGTATTTAGCTGGAGGTGAAAGTCATTGGGTTTGATTTGGAGTTCAGATAAGAAAACACTATTTTAGAAATAAAATATATGTGGGCCAATAGAATTATTCCATTCATTATTTTAATTTTCCAAAACAAAAAACCGTAACCCTCTCGACCGATGGCGGAAGCAACTTCCGACCTTCTCTCCTCGATTCCGACCGATCCACTCAACGAAACAAACACTCCAGTTGAGGATTTTGCAGAGCTCCTCCTCCTCTTCAAATCCATATCCACTACACCCTCTATCGTTGAGTATTTCTCCCGAGCCGATGCCTCGAAGTCGCCGACTTCAAACCGCCATCGAGCAGCCACCGCACCGTCGATCTCGACCGCATCCCCTGGCGCAGGTGCGCCATTCCACGCTCTTCGATGTGGTGCCATCTGATTTTGGCCTCGTGCTTCGGATTGAGTGAAAATCATAAACCTAGTTTTGAACCTTCGTTGAGAGGTAACAACAGTGGTTTAAATTTAATGGCTATAACGCTTAAAAGCGTTGCAAAGTTGGTTTATCGTATAAAAATCATATATTTTTCGTATGTTGTCCAAATCCAGTGAAACAAGAGACATCGGGACCGTGACATCATACACTACATTCTAGAAGAGACTAGAACGCATTCGAAGCTCGCTACAATTTAAGAATGAATAAAAAGCATGGTGAGAACTTCTCACTCTAATCTTGTTTTCTAGTTAAATATATACTAGGTTGCAGATGGGGCTTAGTAGCTCCTGACACCGTCGTCCACAGACCATGGACGACTTGTTTGATTGTATTGTGTTATGGAAATTGATTGTGATTATGATATGAAATGGAAAATAAAATATTCATGTGTTGAATAAAATATTTGAACAATAAAAAATACATTTTTATTGATTATGTGGACTATATAAAATTGTGGTGCATTGAAATAAATATTCTTTACAAATCGGACGACTTGTTTATGTACACCGATTTGACTGATATTGATTGGGATGATATATTTTACACATCGCCCAATTGCACAAATAATATTCAGTATTTGTTGTTTGGAAACCCCACACGGGTATTGGGATAATATTTGACGTACACTGATCCCAATAATTAGTTGTATGTCGATCGATTGGTTGACAGACTGTTTAAGCGTTAATTATTTATTTTTAATGCTTATGCAGTTGTGTAATGCACTCTGGATGATGGAAGATTGTTTGTCATTGTTATTATATATATTTGTTGTATGGAATCCATATAATTAACATTATATGGTAATTGATAGGGTCTCATTCCAATTTAGAAAATAAAGAATATTTTAAAATAATATTTAGAAAAGGATTAAAAATATTCGTGTGTTGAATAAAATATTCATGTGTTGAACAAAATATTCATTTGTAGAATAAAATATTTAAATAATAAAAATATCATTTTTATTGAATGTATAAACCATTAAAATTATTCATGTGCTGAATAAAATATTCATGTGTTGAATAAAATATTTAAACAATAAAAATATCATTTTTATTGAATGTATAAACCATTAAAATTATTCATGTGTTGAATAAAATATTCATGTGTTGAATAAATATTCATGTGTTGAATAAAATAAAATAACGAATAATACAAAATAATATTCAGTAGAAGATCAAAATATGATTTTGATGTCCGATTTTGGATGGATACGAAAATATTGAAGTGCACGAAGTCCTGTTGATTAGATATGCGCCATTTTGGACACGAACAATATTTATATCGATTTTATTCATTATTATAATGAGTATGGAAAAGGAAATTATTTGGAAATATGATATTTTGAAAATATTATCATTTAACTATTATACTGAAAAGGATTATTCAATTTTGCTTTAAAATTGAATATGAAGTTGAAATCATTTTTAAAACGAATTTAAAACGATTTATAAAATACGTTTTAAATGGAAATCAGCGAAATATATATAATTTATATATATATTATATATATATTAAATGGCCTGAATAGAACGTGCCGCGCCGCGACCGTTCGCGAATTTGAACCGTTGATTTCAAATTGACGTTACGGGAGATCCGACTAAAACCAGAACCTTAGGTTTGTATCAAAAAGAGCTTTCCAAAGAACATAAGAGATTTGAAATCCAATGGTTGGATTTGGAATTATTTCCAAATTAAATTTTGGAAAAGGTCGCTGTAAGTGCAGTTCGATGACCGTTTATGGATGTCGACTGTAAGGGCCTTAATAAAATTATTAAAAATATTAATAATTTGTGTAAAATCGTAATAAATGATTTGGAAAGAATTTAGATGAAAAATTCCATGTTTGTGAAGATAAAAATATATTTTTATAAAATGAACTAGTTTTTAACTAGAATAATAATCCAATATTTTAAATAAATAAATTGGATTGAAATGGTTTTAATATAAATAGAAATTTCCAGTGAATGAATTTGAGTGGATTTGAATCGAAATTACCTTCAGAATATTTCGATATTGATTTCCGTGATTATACGGATATTGTGAAGGAATTTGGAAGATATATATATATATATATATATTTATATTGTTATTCCCAATACGGTATTTGTTGATTTCAGAATTTGATATTGAATATAAGCCGGTATAATTTCTATTTAGAGCCTTGTATTTGATATCGAATTGGATTTTGGGTTTGTCGTGAATGGTGTCATTATTAACACTGTTCTTAAACCCCGATGAGAAAAGAATAAATCTTCTAAATAAGATTTAGATAAGTTTACCAATTAATTAATATTTAATTGGAGTCGAACTGAAATTGGATTTTTGGGTTTATCATGAACTGTGTTTTAAATAACACTTGTTCTTTAACCCGATTATTAGTGGAATGTGATTTGGAATTTATAAATCTTTTTATTAAGATTTAGTGGAAATTTTCCAAAGTAAAGTTTTCTAATTAATTAATATTTAATTGGAACGGAATTCGATTTGGTTATAATTGAAATGAGCTTCTGTGGAGGAAGACTGTTCTATTATATGGAACTTTAAAGGCTTGGCCGTTATTTTATTTATATCATTGGTCGGATACGAAAATTGATATCGATTATATATTGATCTATTTTCCGTGAAGATTCCATAATGAATGGAATGTGATTTTGGGTTTATCGTGAACTATGTCTTAAATGACATTGGTTCTTTAACCCAGTTAAAGACATGATTTATTTCCTAGATTTGAATAATCATTAATATTGATTTTTGGGAAGATTAAAACTAATTGGAGTTTTAATGAATCTTTAATTAGATTGTAATGTGAATGGATAATTTAATTTACCAAATTCATGAATTGATTGAGAATGGAGTATCACCTGTTTTGCTACAAGCGATAGTTAAATCTTTAGTTAGATTTGAACGTGAAATGGCAATTAATTTTACCGGTAACACCGTGGTGCTAGATATGGAGTATTACCAATTTTGCTCCATGGGATGAATAGGTTGAGACTGGGAAATATAATAAATGATTACTTCGGTATGGTTCGCTAATCCCGACTAGTTTGGATAAACCTTAATTTGGTTTAGGAATGATATCCAAAGGAAGATTAAAGGATAAATTTAAAAGAATTTATCTTTGATAAAATTAATGGGAACCTTTCCCTAATGATGTGAATATTTGAATAAACAAATATTCGGAATTGGAATGAGGCATATGTTGTGTTTGTGTAGCACTTGTTTATTATATACGCGAGTTATTCAGAAAGGCCAGGTTTATATCCATTTTGAATAATTGATTCGACGATAAGTCGATGATGATGACGACGGTTGAAAACCGGAGGTCTTCACATCATTTGGTTGATTACTGATGTCTTGATTGGGCTGTACACCCAAGACAAGGTAATAAGTGGTGATCGTCCAGACGTACCTGGAGATCGACCGGATATGCGAGGACCTCTCTCCTGTATTGGACATATGGGATGAGGAATAAGGTGCCTCCGGTTTCGTTCAGACCTAGAACGAACTTGTAAATGGATGTGTGTCTAACATTGGATTTTATTCTGTGTTGATTGATCTCTATTAAATATATATCTGTTTGGTGGCGGAGAATTTATTCTCTTACTTAACACCCTTCTCTGAGACGTACGATCTCAGAGGTTATATATCGATAGACATCATTCGCATGGAGTGAATTTCCTATGTGGCATGCTGAGATGCAAATGATCAAGGCTTCTGTTGAAAAGCCGAGTTTGTGGTTGATGATCAAAGCACGGCTTTAATATAGCATAGCTTTGTGTATAGCGTTAATTCGCGAGCCTCACACCTTGGTATGATTCAAAAATGGGATAAGGGACCCAAGGAGGGCATGATGTTTCCTTCTAGCTATGAGTGGTGTCATGGTATGGAGCCCAGACATTCATTATTTTTACCTATGTGGTTGTTGGATTGGGAGGCGCCTCAGATATATCGGTTAATACAGAGCCGATGGATAGGTCCGATAGGACCGGGAAACGTGTGTTCAGGAATAATTAATCCTCAAACGTAAGGGAGGACCGACCTTGCAGGATCCAGGGGTTTCCCAAAGTGTGCAGTCTTGAGGCATTTGCTAGAGTGTCTCAAAGCGGTTAGGAGTACATCGGTGATAACCCCAACTCCCGTAATACGAAAGCAAGAATAATCATTGGAATATAACACACAAACAATAACAATAGAATAGAAATATAAAATTACAGCAGATAATGTACATCTAATTAAACTGGAAATAATATATCATCAGAGTTACACAGCATAATATGATCATACTTAGAACATAATACAGTTTGCAACTTAATATAAAATGTCTGCAGCGGAATCAAAACATAATATACTAAATGAAGTCTGAACAGCATAATAGAAGTGATAGGATCCATCTTCATCTCCATTGCTATTCAGAATGAATCTTCTAAAACCCGTATACAAGGATGCCCGTGTGAAAAAAGGGCACCCGAGTTTGCAAAGTGAAACAAACTACGAGTCAGTCATGGGACTGGTATGAGAAATCTTATATAACCTATTTAATAATAAGGCTAATCACAGGATCATGACGCTAACGCGGAACGGGTTTACTCCATTGGATTGCCAGTGCATAAATAAGTAAATCGTTAAACAACGCAATGCTTTTTAGAAAAATATAAGACTCAAGTCCCATCACACAATGAAACGCAAACCAGAGGATAGAGTTTTACCTTATAGTGGTCAAAAACGCTTGATACGATAAAACGGATTTGATATTATTATTAGTGTATATATGTTTCAAAAATATTTCAATCATAATGTATCAATCATAGACGACATAGCTACCATATACTATGTCGCCGTATATAGGTTTACAATCAAAACCTCATGGGTCGTATTGGAAGTCGGATTTCCATCATGAACTAAGGCAAGGGATCGTCCTTTCCGAATTTGAGAGACTCTAGCCCATGCCTCAGGAATAGAACGCATCGTCCCTTGGAGCCACAGGGCCGGTCCACAACTAATGTTAGTGGATTATATACAATTTCTAAACAACACGTCTCCCCGCCCTATGGGCGTAAAATAGAGCCACTAGGGACTCAAATCCGCGGTACCTCGCTTTCCATCATCCACGTAAGTAAAAATATCTGAGCTTGTAAAACCTAGAAACCACTCCTGGCTAGAAAGAAACGAATGTTCTCCCTGGGTCCTTCTCCCGTTTCTGGTTCATACCGGGGTGTGAGGCTCGCGAAGTAACGCTATACACAAAGCTATGCTAAATAAAGCTGTGCTTTGATCATCAACCACAAGGCTCTGCTTTTCAACAATAGGCCTTGATCATTTGCATCTTAGCATGCCACACTTACAATTCACGTCATGTGACTGATGTCTATCAATATATAACCTCTGAGCTTGTACATCTCAGAGAAGGGTGTTAAGCAAGTGTGTGACGGCCCGCCTCGCACCAGCCTGCATTTCCTCCAAAAGTGCGCTGTACACATGCCCGACTAGCACAAGACGGTCGTCAGAAGAAAGGAAAGAAGGGAACGAACTAATCAAAGAACCTGTAGAATGTCTCACAGCGCATGGGATAAAATATAATAATAACATACTTGACATAAAACAGGCGAGACAGTACATAAGCTGATAACTAAAACCAACATCAATCTCAAAGCAGCGGAAATCCAAATACAGTTTATTACAATCTTCCAAATTTACTGTCTCTAAACAAAAGAAAGCTAAAGTAGAAGATACACCACCAATGCCCAAGCAGTGATCTTCAACAACACAGGGAGAATATTATATATATATATATTACGTGGAAGCCTCCTGCTCGTCTCCGGATCATCTACCCGTGCATCACCAGCTAACCTGTCTCTAGTCTGCTCGTGTGAGCACCCAGAGTAATAAGAAGAGACATAAAACTCTGGGTCAGACATAAAGCCTGGTATGAGCGATAAGCATCTAAACAGAATAATAACAGGTATACTAAGCCATACCTGAACCTGGACCTGCAACCAAAGAGTTAGTACCACATACCGTACAATACTCCAAGGTGCCATAATAAATGGTGTAAGAATACGGGGGTGGAGTGTGCATGTCAAAATGATAGCAACAAATCATCCATAGCAACCATCCTCACGCCTCTCACTCAGTGCCTAAAGCGTACGACGTCTACCACTTTGGAACACCAGACAAACTGAGGTAACGACGAATCCCGACTTGTAGAAACCCTGCTGTGACCAAGCCAAACACTTGGAGTCATGACCAAACATTTCAATGACCCACTTCATTGGTCATAGCCCTTGGTTCTACCAATGCCATAATGGCCCTGAATCCGCCTTCGTACCTCCTACCATAGTGGTCCAAAGCTATAGATGTCGATAACTCCTTAGCACGCGTCCCGCAGCAAAGCCCAACCATGAAGTGAACTCGTTGATTCCCATCTGAATCTTAAGCTCTAACTTCTCATTTGGACTTCCTTTGCATCTCGGGTTTGGTCGAATTGGAGTGGGTCTTCAGAACAGTTGTGAGACATTAACAGTCCTAGAATTCTGTTCGGTTCGGTAGTCATCACCATCATCGGTTCGGGTCGGTAGTCATCTTCTTCATCAGTTCGGGTCGGTAGTCATCTTCTTCATCGGTTCGGTGGTTGCTCCCTTCTGAGTTCTCATACCCGATCCTGTCCTTCTCCAATTGCCGATCCGCTCCGCCCCCTTAGCGTACTCCGATCCAATCCTCTCCAATCCGATCCACTCCCTAGTTTCGATCCGATCCGCTCCCTAGTTCCGATCCGATCCCCCTTGTCCACTCCAACTCTAAGCAATGGCCTTCCTTCCTGCCAAACTTCTTCCAGTGGCGAGTCCTCATCCAGTTCGGATTCCCTTGGTCAGTTCCCTAGTCCGATCCGACCCCTTTTCTCCGATCCGAACCGGTTCGGAACCTGCACACTTCTGCAACTTTCCAGCGAGCTTTCTATGTCATTCGACGACGTTTTCGAGCAATTTAACTATTCTAATCAATCATAAAACGTACCACAGAGTCATAGCAACATGTAATAGCAACCACAAACAACAACCAACAATTCAAATGAATCAAAATGGATCAAAAGTAGCTAAAACTTCATATTTTCCCTTAAGCACTCTTAATCATGTTTAGGCATACAATTAACAAAACACATCGAAATTATCTCAAATTTCTAACAGAGCCTTAAAACATTATTTTAGAATTTTAAGAATTTTTCCAGAATTTATTTACGTATAAATTCGCTAATCTTCACTAATTACCCTTAATCACCGTAATTAGTGCAAAAACTATGCAAATCACTCACCTTGGCCACAAATGAAATTCTCAGAACTGAAACTCCTCTGATTTGGGGCGAATACTGATGTCTAACAGCGGCTTTAACCTTGCTTTGGTGCTTTTTCTCCTTAATTTTGTGTTGCTAAGCCTAATCTTCAATTAGAGAGTGATTTGGGGTGTTTTAGATGTAGGAAGCCATTACTAAGGTCTCAAGGAGGTTTGTGGCGGCTCAAAACTGAAATGAAAGCGATAACTTAACCCTAATCAGACCTCCTATACCTCTAAACCCGAAATTCCCCTTGGGCCTAGCTGCTAATCACCCGCTTAAGCCCAATTAAGCTGTTTTTCACCATCTGAAACTTGTTTCAGCCATATCTCCCAAACGGTGAGTCCGTTTGGCTAATGTGACCACTCTACGGAAAGAGAAACCATCATCCGGAGCCAATGGAAGTGGTTTCAGGTCAAAACTCCTATCCAGTCAAAAGTTATGGCCAAAACAGTGCCAACTAGGGGTAAAATGGTCATTTAAAAATCGGGAAAAATCATGAACATGGGAAATGACCCCAATAGTCGTCTCCCAAAGTTACACGACCATACGACTTCGTACGTGAGAGAAATAAATATCCTACGATCCTATGATGCGTAGAATGCGGGTCGTTACACTCTCCCCCCCTTAAGAAATTTCGTCCCCGAAATTCCTTAACCCAAAACATAAAAAGGATCCCGCATGCCTAAAAACCATATATAACAACAATCAAACATGCAAAACAAGCAAACAAGCCTATCCTAGCATGCGGAAAAACTAAACGAAGTCAAAATCTTACCAGACAAAGAGTTCTGGATACTTCTTCCTTACGTCCTCCTCTGTTTCCCAAGTACAATCACTCTCGTCCTCGCTCCACTGTACCTTGACTAGCTTCACCGCCTTCCTTCGAAGTTGCTTCATGTCGTACTCGACAATACGGGCCGGCTTGCGGTTCCCAACCGCCTCGGGTTCTACTTCGAAGTCCTCTAACTGATCAGGTGAAATAGTCATATCTGAGTCGTGAACGAACTTCCTTAGTTGGGAAACATGAAATACGTTATGAACTCCCGCCATCTTCTCTGGTAAGTCAATTCTATATGCCAAATTCCCGACTAATTCAAGAACAGGGAATGGGCCAACAAATCTTGGTGCCAACTTGCCTCTCCTGCCAAATCGTATTACGCTCTTCAGCGGAGAAATCTTGACAAACACCAAGTCGCCAACGGAGAACTTTAAGTCTCTTCTTCTCTTATCAGCATAACTTTTCTGCCTATCTTGGGCTGCCTTCATTCGTTGTTGAATGATCTTGATCTTACCTGAAGTTTCCCTCACCACATCTGGTCCAAGCATAAACTTCTCGCCAGTCTCTATCCAACATGATGGTGAGTTGCACGGTCTTCCGTACAAAGCTTCAAACGGAGCCATACCGATACTGGATTGGTAGCTATTATTATATGCAAACTCTACTAGATGCAAATGGTCATCCCATGATCCACCAAAGTCCAATATGCATGCTCTCAAGAGGTCTTTCAAGATACGGTTCACCCTCTCCGTCTGACCGTCGGTCTGAGGATGATATGCGGTACTGAGATGTAACTCTGACCCTAGAGCCTCTTGTAAGCTCTTCCAAAACCCACTAGTAAACAACGGGTCTCGGTCGCTCACAATACCTTTAGGTACTCCATGAAATCTCACTACCCACTTCATATACAATTCTGCTAACTTAGCTGCCGTTCTAGTCGATTTGACTGGTATAAACCTTGCACTTTTAGTCAGTCGATCTACAATTACCCAAATGCTGTCATATCCCGATCTAGTTCTTGGTAAACCATCGATGAAATCCATCGAGACTTGCTCCCATTTCCATTCGGGAATTTCTAATGGTTGCAACAACCCACTAGGCTTCTTTTGCTCGACTTTAACTAGCTGGCAATTCGTGCACTTGGATATAAACTTCCCAACGTCTCTTTTCATTCCTTCCCAGTAGTAGGTCTGCTTCATATCTCGATACATCTTATTACCACCGGGGTGTATAGTCAGCTTTGAGTGATGACATTCTCTAAGCACTTCATCTCTCAATCCATTGACATTGGGTACAACAAGCTTTCCATTCTTTCTAAGCCATCTATCTCGATCAAGCCCATACTTGTTCACCTCCTCATCGATACCCATCTCTAACTTGGAGATGATTTCCAATAGGTTAGGATCGTCCCTCTGACTAGAGCCGATCCGCTCAATCAAAGTGGGTCTGATCGTCAAACTTGCTAACACTTCTGGATCCAATCCGCACTTTGGTCTGAAATCAAACCCCGCGATAAACTCCAGTTGCTTCCATTCAAGGAACATGGCCCCTAAGCTGGCATGTCTTCTACTCAATGCATCGGCCACCGCATTGCCCTTTCCCGGTGTGTATGCGATGTCAAAATCATAGGAAGCTAAGAACTCTAACCATCTCTGCTGACGGAGATTTAAATCCTTCTGGGAGAATAGATACTTTAACGACTTATGATCCGTAAATAGCTCAAACCTTTCTCCCAAGAGATAGTGTCTCCACATCTTTAACGCGAACACGATCGCTGCCAATTCTAAATCATGGGTAGGGTATCTTCTCTCGTGCGGTTTCAATTGCCGACTTGCATAAGCTACAACCCTACCGCCTTGCATTAATACAGCACCCAGTCCGGTACCACAGGCATCCGTGTATACCGTCATCTCTTCATCCCCCTTAGGAATGACTAACACCGGTGCGCTTGTCAACTTGTCCTTTAAACTTTTGAATGCATTCTTGCACCTTTCATCCCAGACAAAAGCTTGATTCTTCTTGGTCAACTGGGTCAATGGTGCTGCTATCTTGGAGAAACCTTGGATAAACTTACGATAATATCCAGCTAATCCCAAGAAACTTCTTACATCTGTTGCGTTCTTGGGCGTAGGCCAATCTTGTACCGTAGCCACCTTTGCTGGGTCCACGGCAATACCACTCTCTGATACAACATGGCCCAAGAACCTCACTTCCCTCTTCCAGAAGTGACACTTAGAAAACTTTGCTTTCAATTGGTGTTTTCTCAACACCTCCATTGCTACCCTTAAATGTTCCTTGTGTTCTTCCTCTGTCTTCGAATAGACCAAAATATCATCAACGAACACAAGGACAAACTTATTCAACTGATCTCTGAATACCCTATTCATAAGATCCACAAAATATGCTGGGGCATTGGTCAGCCCGAATGGCATGACCAACCACTCATAAAACCCAGACGGCGTCCGAAATGCCGTTTTAGCTATACTCTCAGCTTCCACTCTAAGCTGATGAAAACCTGTCGCGAGATCCAACTGAGAAAATACTCTCGCGCCACTCAACTGATCAAACAAATCATCTATCCGCGGTAGAGGATACTTGTTCTTCCTCGTCACTTTATTCAACTCGCGGTAGTCTACACACAAACGAAGGGAACCATCCGCCTTGGTAGCAAACACAACTGGTGCTCCCCATTCAGAAACACTCCTTCTGATAAATCCCTTCTTCAAAAGATCGCTGACTTGCACCTCGAGCTCTCGCTGCTCCCTTGGTGCCATACGACGAAGTGGCATCACTATAGGCCTGGCATCCTTTACCAAATCAATACGAAACTCAATCTCTCGGTGTGGTGGAAGTCCGGTCACTTCTTCGAAAACATCCGGATACTGGCCAACCTGACAACTCACTATGCGGAATGTCGAGGGAGTTTAGAAAACTAGCCAATACCCCCTTACTGGGTAGACCACCAAACACTATCCTCCGCCCATCATCCGTTCTAGCTGTCACCAACAAGCCCTCACAGTCTACCACCACCCCGTATCTTTGGAGCCAATCTACTCCCAAAATAATGCCAAACCCAATAAAGCCCAAAACAAAGCAATCACAAACAAACATGCATCCATGACTCGATAAGACCACATTGCGACAAATCATGCTAAGGCTAGTCGAACCACCAATCGGGTTCGTCACTACTAAAGGTCTATCGACAATCTCGGGCTCCAATCCCAACCTATCTACCAGGTCACTAGATATGAAAGAATTGGAAGCTCCGGTATCAAACAAAACTCTAACAGGAACATCATAAACAGAAAGCATACCTTGAATGACGACATTCTTTCCTTTCTCCGCCGCAGTTGGGGCATTCGACGAAGAAGGAATAGCATTAAGGGCATATGCTTTCACCATCTGCTTTTCTTTAGGGGGCTGTGGACACTTGTCCTTGTGATGTCCCATTTGGCCACAGTTGAAGCACTTCCTATCCGCTGGCCTGGCCCGACAATTACTAGCATAATGGCCCTTCTTACCACAGCTGAAGCACTCAACATCTTGCTTATTCTTTTTCTTCTGGCCATCCTTAGCTTGGTTCTGCTTTCTTTTATTCTGGGAACCACCCTTGCCTCCACCACTTGCTTGTGGTTTTGGCTCTTCTGCAGATGCAACCTCAGTTTTTGGCTTAGGGTAAAGACTTTCTGACCTTAGCGCTTTCCCCACAATCGACTCAAACGTCTCATCGATGTGGTTAATAAGTTTTTCCCCCAAGTACTGATCCAAACCAGTTATGAATTTCTCATTCTTTTTCTCGGCAGTATCAATAAGAGATAACCCATATTTTGACAAGGTGTCAAATTCAGCAATATACTCCGAGACAGCCCTGCCATTCTGCTTGAGCTCCAAGAATTTCTTAAACAACATTGACTTCTGAGCAGCTGGAATGAACTTCTCGCTAAAGCGAGCCTTAAACTGCTCCCAAGTAATCTGGTCTTCGGGAGTAGCTGCTTTTATAGCATTCCACCAATTCATTGCCCGCCCTTGCAGCTGACGGGACGCTAGCTTTCTCTTCATCGCATCCTCGATACCCAAATCCTCGAAGATACGTTCGCAACTATCCAACCAATCTTGAACATCCGTAGCCGACTCCGTTCCGTGGAACGGCTTCCCACCAAGGCTAGTATAATCCTTATTCAGCTTGGCGAAGTCGACTCTTGGCGCCTGCACTATTGGACCACCACCATTTCCACCATTGGGAGCTGCCCTCTGTACATCTCTAAGCATCTCTCTCATGAGGTCAGTAAACATCGTCCTCATGTCAGCAGCATTCCCATTATTGGCTCCCCTACCAGCACCTCTAGTATATCGGCTCATCGTCAATCTGAAAAAGGAAACGATTAACGACTCCATAGTGGTGCTAGTGCAGTACGACTTCATCCTTATACTACTAATAGTATATATATATATATAGCTTTTAAAAACCAAAGTAATCACAAATACGCTCTCTCGTATACGTATATTATCTCTCCCTGATAACTTCCCTTGGTTAACTACGCAACCTAGAGCTCTGATACCAAGTGTGACGGCCCGCCTCGCACCAGCCTGCATTTCCTCCAAAAGTGCGCTGTACACATGCCCGACTAGCACAAGACGGTCGTCAGAAGAAAGGAAAGAAGGGAACGAACTAATCAAAGAACCTGTAGAATGTCTCACAGCGCATGGGATAAAATATAATAATAACATACTTGACATAAAACAGGCGAGACAGTACATAAGCTGATAACTAAAACCAACATCAATCTCAAAGCAGCGGAAATCCAAATACAGTTTATTACAATCTTCCAAATTTACTGTCTCTAAACAAAAGAAAGCTAAAGTAGAAGATACACCACCAATGCCCAAGCAGTGATCTTCAACAACACAGGGAGAATATTATATATATATATTACGTGGAAGCCTCCTGCTCGTCTCCGGATCATCTACCCGTGCATCACCAGCTAACCTGTCTCTAGTCTGCTCGTGTGAGCACCCAGAGTAATAAGAAGAGACATAAAACTCTGGGTCAGACATAAAGCCTGGTATGAGCGATAAGCATCTAAACAGAATAATAACAGGTATACTAAGCCATACCTGAACCTGGACCTGCAACCAAAGAGTTAGTACCACATACCGTACAATACTCCAAGGTGCCATAATAAATGGTGTAAGAATACGGGGGTGGGGTGTGCATGTCAAAATGATAGCAACAAATCATCCATAGCAACCATCCTCACGCCTCTCACTCAGTGCCTAAAGCGTACGACGTCTACCACTTTGGAACACCAGACAAACTGAGGTAACGACGAATCCCGACTTGTAGAAACCCTGCTGTGACCAAGCCAAACACTTGGAGTCATGACCAAACATTTCAATGACCCACTTCATTGGTCATAGCCCTTGGTTCTACCAATGCCATAATGGCCCTGAATCCGCCTTCGTACCTCCTACCATAGTGGTCCAAAGCTATAGATGTCGATAACTCCTTAGCACGCGTCCCGCAGCAAAGCCCAACCATGAAGTGAACTCGTTGATTCCCATCTGAATCTTAAGCTCTAACTTCTCATTTGGACTTCCTTTGCATCTCGGGTTTGGTCGAATTGGAGTGGGTCTTCAGAACAGTTGTGAGACATTAACAGTCCTAGAATTCTGTTCGGTTCGGTAGTCATCACCATCATCGGTTCGGGTCGGTAGTCATCTTCTTCATCAGTTCGGGTCGGTAGTCATCTTCTTCATCGGTTCGGTGGTTGCTCCCTTCTGAGTTCTCATACCCGATCCTGTCCTTCTCCAATTGCCGATCCGCTCCGCCCCCTTAGCGTACTCCGATCCAATCCTCTCCAATCCGATCCACTCCCTAGTTTCGATCCGATCCGATCCCCCTTGTCCACTCCAACTCTAAGCAATGGCCTTCCTTCCTGCCAAACTTCTTCCAGTGGCGAGTCCTCATCCAGTTCGGATTCCCTTGGTCAGTTCCCTAGTCCGATCCGACCCCTTTTCTCCGATCCGAACCGGTTCGGAACCTGCACACTTCTGCAACTTTCCAGCGAGCTTTCTATGCCATTCGACGACGTTTTCGAGCAATTTAACTATTCTAATCAATCATAAAACGTACCACAGAGTCATAGCAACATGTAATAGCAACCACAAACAACAACCAACAATTCAAATGAATCAAAATGGATCAAAAGTAGCTAAAACTTCATATTTTCCCTTAAGCACTCTTAATCATGTTTAGGCATACAATTAACAAAACACATCGAAATTATCTCAAATTTCTAACAGAGCCTTAAAACATTATTTTAGAATTTTAAGAATTTTTCCAGAATTTATTTACGTATAAATTCGCTAATCTTCACTAATTACCCTTAATCACCGTAATTAGTGCAAAAACTATGCAAATCACTCACCTTGGCCACAAATGAAATTCTCAGAACTGAAACTCCTCTGATTTGGGGCGAATA
Source organism: Allium sativum (assembly GCA_030737875.1). Lineage (NCBI taxonomy): Eukaryota > Viridiplantae > Streptophyta > Magnoliopsida > Asparagales > Amaryllidaceae > Allium > Allium sativum. The sequence goes on along the minus strand of CM060922.1, from coordinate 897,658,404 downwards.
CTGATGTCTAACAGCGGCTTTAACCTTGCTTTGGTGCTTTTTCTCCTTAATTTTGTGTTGCTAAGCCTAATCTTCAATTAGAGAGTGATTTGGGGTGTTTTAGATGTAGGAAGCCATTACTAAGGTCTCAAGGAGGTTTGTGGCGGCTCAAAACTGAAATGAAAGTGATAACTTAACCCTAATCAGACCTCCTATACCTCTAAACCCGAAATTCCCCTTGGGCCTAGCTGCTAATCACCCGCTTAAGCCCAATTAAGCTGTTTTTCACCATCTGAAACTTGTTTCAGCCATATCTCCCAAACGGTGAGTCCGTTTGGCTAATGTGACCACTCTACGGAAAGAGAAACCATCATCCGGAGCCAATGGAAGTGGTTTTAGGTCAAAACTCCTATCCAGTCAAAAGTTATGGCCAAAACAGTGCCAACTAGGGGTAAAATGGTCATTTAAAAATCGGGAAAAATCATGAACATGGGAAATGACCCCAATAGTCGTCTCCCAAAGTTACACGACCATACGACTTCGTACGTGAGAGAAATAAATATCCTACGATCCTATGATGCGTAGAATGCGGGTCGTTACAAAGTGAATATATTCTCCGCACCAAATAGATATATGTTAAATAGAAATCAATCAGCAGAGAATAAAATCCAATGTAAGACATACATCCATTTACAAGTCTGTTCTGGGTCTGAACAAAACCGGGGACACCTTATTCCTCATCCCATATGTGCAATATGGAAGAGAGGCTCTTGCATATCCGGATGATCAACAAGTACGTCCGGACAACTACCATTGTAACCCTTTCAAGGCAGTAACTCAATCAAAGGCATCAATAGTCATCCGTTCAACGTGAAGATCGCCGGTCTTCAATCGCCGTCTTCAAATCTTCGACTTCCAATCATCGTATAATTATTTGAAATGAGAGTTAACTCAGACTTTTCAAATAATTCACGAATATATATAATTTAAATCAATTCTTTTCATTCTATATCGTTTATAATATTTTATAACAATTTATCGCTATTTTTATTTATTCAAAAATAGCCATTTTAATTAAACGACGCTTCAGGTCATTACATGGCCCTGGCGCTGTTTTCATCAAAATTTGATTTACCCATTTCTCAAAATCTAACCGTTGGATATTAGCAAACTTTATATCATTGGAAGGATCTTTCCAAAACGAACCCAACGGTTCCAGTTTTGGGAAAATCCGACGGTCGGATCTTTCGGTATAATCGTTTGAAGTTATGATTTCAAATCGCGAAGTGCAGCTGCGCGATTCATTTTATTTTAATATATATATATATATATATATATACATATATATATAAATCGTTCAACGATTTCAAACCATTTTCAATTTAACATCGATTTCTTTTATATATGAAATCTTATATGACATTAAAAATAATTTTTTTAATGCTAATACAATTTCTTCCAACATTGAATCTTTTATATGATTCATATATATTACATAAAAATGTAATTTGTTTTATCATTCATCTGTAACATTAAAATTGTAATCTTTTATTTTAATATATTATTACATTGAAAAATGAAATCTTTTATTTTAATATATTAGTACATTGAAAAATGTAATCTTCTATTTCAATATATTATTACCTTGAAAAATGTAATCTTTTATTTCTTTGATTAAAGAAATGTAAGTTTTAATGTTTCATTTACATCAGAAATGATATTTTCATTGTAAACATTTTTATCGTTGAAATGGCTATTTTTAATGTTGCATTACATTAAAAATGTATATTTCAAAGTAAAGACATTTTTAAATAACAATGGTCATTTTTAATGTTTTATATACATTAAAATGTAAATTTCAAAGAAAATATATTTTATATAGCACTGGACAATTTTGATGTCTCATTTACAGTAAAACGTAAACTTTAATGGCAATACATTCTCATTTTCAAAATGTTTAATTTTAATGTTTCATATACATTAAAATGTAAATTTCCAATGTAAATACATTTTTATATCAAAATGTTTTATTTTAATGTTTCATATACATTAAAATGTAAATTTTCAATGTAAACACATTTTATATCAAAATGTTTATTTTAATGTTTCATATACATTTAAATGTAAATTTCCAATGTAAATACATTTTTATATCAAAACGTTTATTTTAATGTTTCATATACATTAAAAAGTAAATTTCCAATGTAATACATTTCTATATCAATATGTTTATTTTAATGTTTCTTATACATAAAAAGGTAAATTTCCAATGCAATACATTTTATATCAAAATGTTTATTTTAATGTTTCATATACACTAAAAATTAAATTTAATGTAAATATAATTTTTTATATCAAAATGTTTATTTTAATGTTTCATGTACATTAAAATGTAAATTTAACGTAAATACATTTTTTATATCAAAATGTTCATTTTAACGTTTCATATACAAAAAAAGTAAATTTCCAATGTAAGTACATTCTATATCAAAATGTTTATTTTAATGTTTCATATACATTGAAACGTAAATTTCCAATGTAAATACATTTTATATCAAAATGTTTATTTTAATGTTGCATTTACATTAAAATGTAAATTCCAATATCAAAACATTTTTATTTCAAAATGTTTATTTTTTTAATGTTGCATTTACGTTGAAAATGTAAATTTCAAATGTAATACATTTCTATATCAAAATACTTATTTTAATGTTGCATTTACATTAAAATGTAAATTTCCAATGTAATACATTTTTATATCAAAATGTTTATTTTAATGTTGCATTTACATTAAAATGCAAATTTCCTATGTAATACGTTTCTATATCAAAATGTTTATTTTAATGTTGCATTTTCATTAAAATGTAAATTCCAATATCAAAACATTTTTATTTAAAATGTTTATTTTTTTAATGTTGCATTTACATTGAAAATGTAAATTTCAAATGTAACACATTTCTATATCAAAATGTTTATTTTAATGTTGCATTTACATTAAAATGTAATTTCCAATGTAACACATTTCTATATCAAAATGTTTATTTTAATGTGGCATTTACATTGAAAATGTAAATTTCAAATGTAATACATTTCTGTTTAACAAATGACCATTTTTGATTTACAACAAAAATATGAATTTCATGTTGACATATAATGATCGTTTTCATATTCATATATATATATTAAAAATCTAATTTTCATGTTATTCAAACAATTAATATATAATAACATGAATATTTTATAACACAAGAATATTTCAGAAAATTTTGGCAGCATAACGGTAGGGTAATTAAAACCGACACCGTCCCGGTGTATGGCTCCTCGCACTACCTTAGGCCTCGCGGCGTTTACAAGGGGTTTAATTTCTTAATACATTTTTCTAGGCAATCTATTTCCACAATATCAACCAATTTCATTTCAAACACAATCAAACACAAAAAAATCACCCAATTTCACATCACAATACAATCAAGTCGTCCATGGTCTGTGGACGACGGGTGTCGGGAGTTTCTAAACTCCGTCTGCATCCTAATATAATTTTATTTATTTAATTTGGATTTAGAAATCTCACTTTGCTGTTTATTTCTTTTAAAATTGTAGGATTCTCCAAAAATTCTATGGTCTCTTCTGAAATGTAGATCTCATCGTTGTGATTTCGACGGATTCAGCTTTCTCGAATTTTGATTAAATACGAACAAGATATGATTATTTAAAGATTTAGTTACATTTAGTTAATTAATTAATTTATAAAATAATACCTTTCTTCCTCTTATGATTTACAGGCCGACCATTTTCCCTTAGTGTTCAAAACTAGGTTTCATGTTTTCTTTCAGTCCTTGCAGTTATGCGTCGATCGGAGTATGTCACGTCAGAGGGCTTGGAAGAATGCCTCCGTCGATGGTGGTGGGGTCTCACTCGACGCAGCGTGGAAGGGGCGACGGCGCTTTAGGCGAGCAAATCGAGGAAACCACCCCGCTATAGATGCCCTTGACCGTACGGATCTGAAGAGCTCTCCTCCCTCTCCAATATTATCTTAAGAATCGTTGGAATTCATAATGTGGATCGAGAGATTATAGTGGGGGAAAGTTGGAGTGTTCATCGCCATTCGACGATATAGAGGGCGGCTGCGTATACTGTAATTAGGGTTTTGTACTGTATACACGTATATATACGTATACATATTTTTATTTTTATTTTTATTTTTATTTTATTTTTATTTTATTTTATTTAATTTCAATATAACTTCTATATCGCTACTAACTCCAAATCAAACCCACCAAGTGTAGTCCCTAGCTAAATACCCCCATTCCGGACATAATGGGATATGTCCCGTAAGCCAATTCAATTGTTTTGATAGGTTTTTCTTTAAATTTAAATATAAAATATTTAATTATTTAACTTTGATCGTACATCTTAATTTACCGAGACCACATATTGACTCCAAAAATTCCCAAAAAATAAATCTAGCTATGTTTTGACGGTACGATCTTAAGAAAATTAATTTAGTCGAATTTAGAGACCGTTTGAAAAATGGTCATTTTCTGGTTGATCCAAATTGGTTGAAATTGACAAAACATATTTTCTTTTCCCACTCTCACATATTAATTCCAAAAATTATGAAAATTGGAATCCTGCAGTAATTTGACATTCTGGATCCAACCAGGGTGGTTTCATTGAAAAGGAGGTCATTTGCAAAATTCCTATTTATACGGGCTATATATTATATTAAATTCCATAGCGACTATTCTGAATATTCAACTGGCCATAACTTTTGATTCCCGTTATGAAATTTCAATTTTTCGGATTTGTTAGAAAGATATTTTTAAATAGATTTAAATATTTATGGTTTCACTAAAATCCAATTTAGTTTGCATCCTGTACGCTCAGTCAAAGTTCAAATTCAAAATTTCAAACTACCGCGTTATTTCTAACTCCTTTTAAAATTAAAATAAATATATTCGTTCTAACTTCGATTCAAATAAATTTTTAAATCGTTATTTAAAATAAATTATTTTAACTATTCAAAATTTAATAATATAGCCAAAAAAAATTCAAATTGGTTCTGATTTTCTGGGTTGTTACAACATCCCTTGCTTAGACTCATGACGGAAATCCAATTTCCAATACGTGACATTTCGGTTTTGATTGTAGAGCCTAGTATGGCAACATGATATGTGGTACCTATGACGTCTATGATTGATACATTTATATTTGAAGTTGTTTTATACACTATGCACTTATAACAGTATCAAATGATTTGTTTTTAAATGTACCAAGAATGTTTGGCTATTATAATGGAAAACCCTATCCTCCGGCTTGCGTTGCATTGTGTGATGGGACCTAGGTCTTATAATAGCTTCATTTTTCCAAAAAGCATTGCATTGTTTGTTTTATGCACTGGTATTCTTGGGAGGAAACCCATTCTGTGTTATACGGCGTGGTCCCTTGATTTACTTTATTTCTAAAGTAAAGTTTTAAATAATTGTTGTAGTTCTCACACTAGTCACATGACTGACCTGGAGTTTATTGTTTTAACCTAAACTCTAGGCGCCTCTATTTTCCATATGGGCAGCTAGTAGTTTTGGGTTTGCAAATTTATTCTTAAAGGATCCTGGTTCAATTGGAGATATATTCGGAAAGCTCTGTATCCATGTATCCGTTTCAGCTGTGTTATGTATTATTTTTCCGCTGCTAATGTAATTTGAATCTCTGATATTTTTCTGATGTATAATATTTATTCATTCTCTGTTATATTCTTGTACTCCGATGTAATTGTTGTAATAAGCAATGAAATGTTCTTCTGCTTGTGTTATTATTTGTTGTTTTCTCAACTCAATTCGGGCTTTCCTTTACGGGGAAGTTTGGGTCGTTTCAGTTGGTATCAGAGCTTTGGTTTAAGAGCTCGAGAACAAGACACATTAGAACCAAACGAAATAATTCATCAGAGATTGGATTAGTAATATCCAATAAGAATGATCGTTAGAGATGGAATCAGTAGTATCCTAGAATGAGTTGGAAGAGTGTTGTTTTTTTTAGAAAACAAACTCTGTTTTGAAAATTTAAAGCTTATTAAACATATTTGAATATTTTATTTTAAATTTATTTGGACAATCGAGTATATGAAGACTTTGCATATACACCTTGCAGACGTGTATACAAAGCCTCAAATATACTGGATAGATATAGAATCACACTTTAGTCGCCCGGAGATGATCCTGGTGATTAATGCATTATCATCATTATCTATGTTCGAGTTTCGAAAGTGGGATATCTATATGTTTCCAATTGACTGGTGTGAGAACCAAAATATGGTTAGAATATATTGTTGTGATTTGGCATCAAAAATATGATTTTTGACTATATATATTAAATATATATGTTTGAAAAGCTAATTCACAAATTGATTGCTAGTTGTATTGTGTGATTATTACTATAGCTAATAAAAATATTGGAATGATGATTATTTAAACCAATATGAGAATGAACGGTAAATATAACCAAATTGTGTTGAATATTGAACTGAATTGAAACTTGGTTGAAATTGCATACATATGTGCATGTATATAATGAACAAGTCATAGCAAGGAGACTAGAGAAGAAGAATAAAATTGTATGCCCGACAAACAGGTATATGTTTACTAATTTATTGGGTTTGGATGATTTTATGAGCCGATTGGCTAGCTGCTTGGTTTTTCTTTTGGATTTGTGAGGGCCCTGCATGGCTAGTTGTGGTGTTAAATGTCTCCCCGTACAAAGGAGGTTATGGTGAAATTTTCCGAAATTTTAGGGTGTTAGCCAAATTTTCGAAGAATTTGGAAATTCTTAGAAACTGAAAAGTTAAAGAATGAACACCAAAATGAAAGTTGAGTTGATTAGTTAAACAACTTTCAGCTCCGTTCCTTTTCGAGGACGAAAAGATTTTAAGTGGGTAGATTGTAACAACCTGGAAAATCAGAACCAATTTAAAATTTTTATTTTGGCAATTTTAATGAATTTTGAATATTTAAATGGATTTATTTTAAATAATAACAACTAAAAATTTATTTAAAACGAAGTTAGAATGAATAAATTTATTTTAGTTATAAAACAAGCCTGAAATGGCATGGTAGTTTGAAAATTCGATTTCTAATTTCAAATGATTATACAGAATTCAAAATAAGTCAGAATTGGACGAAACAAGAAATATTTGAATTTGTTTCATTATATCTTTCTAATGGATGTCAAAAAAATGAGAGTTCACTTTATAAACTGAAAGTTATGTCCAGATTAAAATTCAGAAAAGTCGCTATAGAATTTATATATATTTTAATATATAAATAGCCCTTAAAAATAGCCATTTTGTAAACAACCTCTGTTTTCGACGAACCACTTTTGTTGGATCCGGAATGTCATATTATTGCTAGATTCCAATTTCCATACTTTTTTGGAATCAATATGTGGGCGTGGTGAATTTAAACGTGTTTGGCACTTTTAGTTGAATTGGATCGACCAGAAAATGGCCATTTTTTTCAAACGGTCTCCAAATTTGATGAAATTAGTTTTGTTAGGACCGTATCATCATAACAAAGCCAGATATAATTTTTCTGGAATTTTTGGAGTCAGTATGTGGCCCCGATAAATTAAAATGTGCATTCAAATTCAATATAAATTGATTTATAATTTAATTTAAAGAAAAATTGATTGTAACAGTCGAATTGGCTTACGGGACATATCCCATTGTATCCAGAATGGGGATATTAAGCTAGGGGCGACAATCGTTGGGTTTGATTTGGAGTTCGGATAAGAAAACACTATTTTAGAAATAAAAATATATGTGGGCCAATAGATTTATTCCATTCATTATTTTGATACTCCAGAAAAAATAAAATAAAAACCCGTAACCCTCGTGGCCGACGGCGGAAACAACTTCCGACCTTCTGTCCTTGATTCCGGCCAATCCACTCAATGAAATCAAACACTCCAATTGAGGATTTTGTAGAGCTCCTCCTCCTCTTCAAATCCATACCCACTACACCCTTTATCATTGAGTATTTCTCCCGAAACGACGCCTCGAAGTCGCCGACTTCAAACTACCGCCGAGCAGCCACCGCGTCGTCGATCTCGACCGCACCCCCAGGCGCAGGTGCGCCGTTCCACGCTCTTAGACGTGGTACCATCTGATTTTGGCCTCGTGCTTCGGATTGAGTGAAAATCATAAACTAGTTTTGATCCTTCGCTGAGAGGTAATGACAATGGTTTAAATTTAATGGCTATAGCGCTTAAAAGCATTGCAAAGTTGGTTTATCGTATAAAAATCATATCTTTTTCGTATGTTGTCCAAATCCAGTGAAACAAGAGACACCGGGACCGTGACATCGTACGTTACATTCTAGAAGAGACTAGAATGCATTCTGTAACACCCCACGCCCGCTAGGGTCACTCACAAAGGGAATGCCATAGCATCGGTAGAGTATTTTAGTGAATATAGAACAGAAAAATTACAACAAGACAGATATAAATAGTACTTGAAATTTTAAAACATCATCTCATAACAGCGGAAATAAACATGTCTGGTTACATCATAAAACCACGATAAAAGTCAAGTACAATATCCATCAAAATAAAGAAGTACATAATCCCACTCTCTCATACAATAGCCATAACAAAAGAAAAGATAACTAGATAACTGGAGCTTTACATCTACCCAAGCTCCTAAAGACTGGAACAGCAATCCGATCAAGCTCTACTACCGCTAGGATCCACCGTAGGACCTGAGGGTTGGAAAAAAAAGATAAAACAACGGGGTCAGACATAAGTCTGAGTGAGTCCTATAACTTTAACAATACAATCATTAAAGTAACCAGAGAAGACATAAACTTGACCTACGGTAATATCTGGGGATGAATGGCTACGCTAAGCAGCTTGGTAGACTTAGGATAAACTAAGATAACCGTCAGGACGCATCTACCCACCCAAGGATAATTACTAACTGCACCACACCAGTCATTCCTACTTAAAGGTTGATCCCTTCCAAGGACTTAGAAAATTTCCCCAGTAGTCTCGTGTACCCCTAGCCCACTACATAGGTGCCGTCTGCCCCTATCTCCACTAGGTGTACCCAGTAATTCTTACCCAGTAGTTTTGTGTACCCCTACATAGGTGCCGTCTGCCCCTATCTTCATTAGGTGTACCCACTACTCCCCAAGCGATCGGCTCCCTACCGTAGATACCCGTGTTGGTCCCACAGTGGGGTGTATCACTCCCCTAAAGTGGCTACCCAATACTAACGGTGCACGGCTTTATATCTACACGATGCAACAACGGCTTATCTACCAGCCCGGGCCCACACACGCATATGAAACCCGTTGGACTTGCGTTGCCACCGCTAACCCGTTTTAGCCTCTTATAATCAAACCCAATATGCGTGTCCCGTCACTCGACATGGGTCGAGCCCACAAAGATACGTTTGGGATATTGGTTGAAATGGGCCCCCACAAGCTACCCACTTAAGCTTGTCAAATATCTAGTGTAACCCACTTAACCCTTTAATCATGTTTAATTACATGTTTCTCTTGGTTAAGTATTCTGATCGTATTTTCTATTGCCACCCAAGGCAACCCACTAGATTCCACATGCCACCCAAGGCAACCATTAAATTTCCACATGCCACCCAAGGCACCCACTTAACCCCTCATGTCCCACTACATGCTACTATGGTTAAGTGTTTCTTAATTAATTAAGATCGTGATCTCCCATAAAGACCTCCCACATTAGACTGGCTGTTATGACCGCCTGGTTAAGCCGGTAGAATCCGGGCAGTCTTACGTCATAACAGAGTCTAACCTCGTGTCTTTACCTTAATCACGTATTTAATTTATGGCTAAGACCTCTCACATTGGGCTGACATTTGTAGCAACTGGTTAAGCCGGTCGGGTCCGGGCAGTTTTACACTACAAATGAGTCCAACCTCGTGTCTTAGTCGATTAATTACACCTAATTAATCACCCCCATATTAATTATCCCTAATTAATATCAAGTTTTCCATAACATGGGTAGACCTAACTCAATAGGTAAATTCCCATGGGGTAGACCTAACTCAATAGGTAAATTCCCACTTATGGTAATTTATTTTTATGGTATGCTTAATCATACCCAAACATTCATTTATTAACATATTTACCAACCCCATCGTTCCCCACGTAAATCGTTCTCGTTACATGACATAATAAGGGGAAGATCATCACAAATATCATGGGTTTAGCATACAACTTTGTCATGGGTTAAGAGGATGTCAACTTGCATATATGAGCATATATTAACCCAACTACATATAACCCAAACTTGCATATTATCATACACATGATTTGCATAACATGTTGCATATGAGTTTGCATATTATCATACACATATCTTACATAACATGTTGAACTTGCATATAGTCATTCTTATAACTTGCATAACATGTTAAACATGCATTTAAGCATACACATAACTTGCATAAGCATTCACATACTTGCATAAGCATCCACATACTTGCATAAGCATTCACATACTTGCATAACTTGCATATCATGTCATTTAAGCATATACATATCTTGCAAAAGCATTCATATACTCGCATAAGCATGCATAACTTGCATATCACATAAATCTTGCATTTAAACATATACATGACTTGCATAAGCATCCATACACTTGCATAAGCATGCATAACTTGCATATCACTTTCAACTTGCATTTAAACATATACTTAACTTGCATATCACTTTCAACTTGCATAACTCACTTTGCTAAACATGCATAATTCCACATATTAAATATGCATAAATCCACTTATTAAACATGCATATATCAACTTGTTAAACATGCATAAATCAACTTATTAAGCATGCATAAACCAACTTATCAAATATGCATAAACATAGAACAACATAGAGTAACATATCATTATACATGATTCAAACTCACTAATCCGCATTTAAGACCATAGGTCTCATTACACCCAATCTACTTACTTTAACAATTGATGTTAAAGTGATAGAAACTCACCAAACTCAAGATTAGCAACCTTATGAAGTAGAATTAGTTGCTAACTATTAAGATAATGATGATTAAAGATTGATTAGAGAGGAATCAGCTTGCAACTTTCTTCTTAGATTAGTGGAGGCTTCTCTTAGGATTTAATTTGGCGGCATGAGGCCATTATTTCTATTTTTGGTAAGGATTAAGGTAGGTTTAGGGTGTATTTATAGATTAAGAGAGTGTTTTAGGCCCTTAGATTAACCCTATATTGATTTAGGACCCTTAGATTAAGGAAATCTCTAGAACCAGCCCTCCTAGCCAGCCTGAAACCCAACCTGGTGCAACCTGGTGCACCCAGGTTCACAGAACGGTGCCACCCTGTCGACAGGCAAGTCGACAGGCATGTCGACACCCCTGTCGACAGGCCTGTCGACAGCCCTGTCGACATGGGTTGGGCGGGAAGCTTCCCGCCTGACCCCGCCTGGCCCATTCCAAATCTGAATTTTTAAATTTTTAAATCTGTTTTAGTTTTGAATTTTCTGCAAACTTCTTCGGGCCATAACCGGGCCATACGGACTCCGATTTTCGAAAACTCGGACTCTATTTCGCGTATTTTTCCGAGACGAACACAATAACGCAGCCCGTTACCCCCAATTCCCACATCTGAGATTATTTATCCTGTAATTAGTGAATTTTAGTATTAACTAAAATTCGGGGTGTTACACATTCGGAGCTCGCTATAATTTATGAATGTATAAAAAGCACGGTGATAACTTCTCACTCTAATCTTGTTTTCTAGTTAAATATATACTAAGTTGCAGACGGGGCTTAGTAATTTCTGGCACCATCATCCACAGACCATGGACGACTTGTTTGATTGTATTGTGTTATGGAAATTGATTGTGATTGTGATTGTGATGTGAAATGGAAAATAAAATATTCATGTGTTGAATAAAATATTTGAATAATAAAAATACCATTTTTATTGAATATATGGACTATATAAAATAGTGGTTCGTTGAAATAAATATTCATTGACAAATCGGACGATTGTTTATGTACACCCATTTGACTGATATTGATTGGGATGATATATTTTGCACATCGGCCAACTACACAAATAATATTCAGTATTTGTTGTTTGGAAACTCCACACGATTATTAGGATAATATTTAACGTACACTGATCCCAATAATTAGTTGTATGTCGATCGATTGGTTGAAATACTATTTAAGCGTTAATTATTTATATTTAATGCTTATGCAGTTGTGTAATGCACTCTGGACGATGGATGATTGTTTATCATTGTTATTATATACATTTGTTGTATGGAATCCATATAATTAACATTATATGGTAATTGATTGGGTCTCATTCCAATTTGGAAAATAAAGAATATTTTAAAATAATATTCAGAAAAGGATAAAAAATATTCATGTGTTGCATAAAATATTTAAACAATAAAAATATCATTTTTATTAAATGTATAAACCATTAAAATTATTCATGTGTTGAATAAAATATTTATGTGTTGAATAAAATATTTAAATAATAAAAATATCATTTTTATTGAATGTATAAGCCATTAAAATTATTCATGTGTTGAATAAAACAAAATAATGAATATTTTAAAATAATATTCAGTAGAAGATCAAAATATGATTTTGATGTCCGATTTTGGATGGACACAAAAATATTGAAGTGTACGAAGGCATGTTGATTGAATATGCGCCATTTTGGATGCGAACAATATTTATGTCGATTTTATTCATTTTTATAATGAATATCAAAAAGGAAATTATTTCAAAATATGATATTTCGAAAATATTATCATTTAACTATTATAATGATAAGGAGTATTCAATTTTGATTTAAATTTGAATATGAAGTTGAAATCGTTTTTAAAACGAATTTCAAACGATTTATAAAATACGTTTTAGATGGAAATTGACGAAATATATATAATATATATATTAGTCGGCCTGAATAGAACGCACTAGGACGCGACTGTTCGCGAATTTCGGCCATTGACTTCGAATTGATGTTACGGGAGATCCGACCTTCAGATTCCCCTAAAACCGGAACCGTTAGGTTCGTATCGAAAAGAGCTTTCCAAATAATATAATAGATTTGAAATCTGACGGTTAGATTTTGAATATAAACCAGTATAATTTCTATTTTAAAGCCTTGTATTTTAATATCGAATTGGATTTTGGGTTTGCCGTGAATGATGTCTTTATTAACACTGTTCTTAAACCTCGATGAGAAAAGAATAAATCTTTTAAATAAGATTTAGATAAGTTTACCAATTAATTAATATTTAATTGGATTTGAATTGAAATTGGATTTTTGGGTTTATTGTGAACTGTGTTTTAAATAATACTTGTTCTTTAACTCGATTATCAGTGGAATGTGATTTGGAATTCATAAATCATTTTTTTAAGATTTAGTGGAAATTTTCCAAAGTAAAATTTTCCAATTAATTAATATTCAATTGGAATGGAATTCGATTTGGTTATAATCGAAATAAGATTCTGTAGAGGAAGATTGTTACTATATATATGGAATTTAAAAGGCTTGGTCGTTATTCCATTTATATTATTGGTCGGATACGGATATTGATGTCGATTATATATTGATCCGTTTTCTGTGACGATTCCATAATGAATGGAATGTGATTTTGGGTTTATCGTGAGCTGTGTCTTAAATGACATTGGTTCTTTAACCCAGTTAAAGTCAGGATTTGTTTCCTAGATTTGAATAATCATTAATATTGATTTTTGGGAAGATTAAAATTAAGGAATCTTTAATTATATTGTAAAGTGAATGAGATAATTTAATATGTCGAATTCATGAATTGATCGAGAATGGAGTATCACCAGTTTTGCTCCAAGCGATAGTTAAATCTTTAATTAGATTTGAACATGAAATAGAAATTAATTTTACTGGTAACACCGTGGTGTCAGATATGGAGTATTACCAGTTTTGCTCCATGGGATAAATAGGTTAGGATTGGGAAATATACTAAATGATTACTTCGGTAAGGTTCGCTAATCCCGACTAGTTTGGATAAACCTTAATTTGGTTTAGAAATGAGATCCAAAGGAAGATTAAAGAATAAATTTAAAAGAATTTATCTTTGATAAAATTAATGGGAACCTTTCTCTAATGATGTGAATATTTGAATAAAATAATATTTTGAATTGGAATGAGGCGTATGTTGTGTTTGTGTAGCACTTGTTTATTATATACGCGAGTTATTCGGAAAGGTCGGGCTTATACCCATTCTGAACAATTGATTCGATGATGAAGACCGGAGGTCTTCACATCGTTTGGATGATTACCGATGTCTTGATTGGGTTGTACACCCAAAACAGGGTAATAAGTGGTGATCATCCAAACGTACTTGGAGATCGACCGGATATGTGAGGACCTCTCTCCTATATTGGACATATGGGACGAGGAATAAGGTGCATTCGGTTTCGATCTGGCCTAGAACGAACTTGTAAATGGATGTGTGTCTGACATTGGATTTTATTCTGTGTTGATTGATCTCTATTAAATATATATATATATATATATATATCAGTTTGGTGGCGTAGAATTTATTCTCTTGCTTAACACCCATCTCTAAGACGTACGAGCTCAGAGGTTATATATCGATAGACATCAGTCGCATGGAGTGAATTGCCTGAGTGGCATGCTGATATGCAATTGATCAAGGACTCCGTTGAAAATAAAATTCTTGTGGTTTATGATCAGAGCACGGCTTTAGTATAGCATAGCTTTGTGTATATCGTTGATTCGCGAGCCTCACACCTCGTTATGAGCCAAAAACGGGATAAGGGACCCAAGGAAGACATGATGTTTCTTTCTAGCTATGGGTGGTGTCATGGTATGGAGCCCAGACATTTATTACTTTTACCTATGTGGTTGTTGGATTGCGAGGCGCCTCGGATATATCGGTTACTATGGAGCCAATGGATAGGTCCGATAGGACGGGGAAACGTGTGTTCAGGAATAACTAATCCTCAAACGTAAGGGGGAACTGGCCATGGAAGATCCAGGGGTTGCCCATAGTGTGCAGTCCTAAGGCATTTGCTAGAGTGTCTCGAAGCGATTAGGAGTACATCCCTTGCCTAGACTCATGATGGAAATCCAATTTCCAATATGTGACATTTCAGTTTTGATTGTAGAGCCTAGTACGGCGACATGATATATGGTACCCATGTCGTCTATAATTGATACATTTATATTTGAAGTTGTTTTATACACTATGCACTTATAATAGTATCAAATGATTTGTTTTTAAATGTACCAAGCATGTTTGGCTATTATAAGGGAAAACCCTATCCTCCGGCTTGCATTGCATTCTGTGATGGGACCTGGGTCTTATAATAGCTTCATTTTTTCAAAAAGCATTGCGTTGTTTGTTTTATACACTTGTATTCTTGGGAGGAAAGCCGTTCCATGTTATACGGCATGGTCCCTTGATTTACTTTATTTCTAAAGTAAAGTTTTAAATAACTGTTTTAGTTCTCACACCAATCACATGACGGACCTGGAGTTTATTGTTTTAACCTAAACTCTAGGTGCCTTTATTTTCTACACGGGCAGCTAGTAGTTTTGGGTTTGCAGATTTATTCTTACAGGATCCTGGTTCACAACTGGAGATATATTCGGAAAGCTCTGTATCCATGTATTTGTTTCAGTTGTGTTATGTATTAATTTTCCACTGCTAATGTAATTTAAATCTCAGATATTTTTCTGATGTATAATTTTTATTCTTCCTCTGTTATATTCTTGTACTCTGATGTAATTGTTGTAATAAGCAATGAAATGTTCTTCTGTTTGTGCTATGATTTGTCGTGTTCTCAACTCAATCCGGGCTTTCCTTTACGGGGAAGTTTGGGTCGTTTCAAGAAGACCCCGAAAATGCAACTTGGGAGACTAATGACAAGATTCGCGCTTCGTATCCTTTTCTTTTAAAGGGTATGTTCTTAACTTCTTTTACAAACCTTTCTATTCGTACTTGATTCTGTCATTTAAGTATTTCCAATCGATCGAATCTTCAACCTTTAGGTAGGAAACCCATGGATGTAAACATGTGTTCGAAGCATGTTATGTTTGACGGATGCAAGTGGATGCAAGTGTTTGCCAATAGTTGCTCGTGGATACATATACACACACATTAGGCACTAGATCGGCTAATTCACTCTCATACTGCATAAGGATGCGTGTGCATTTTTCTTCTTTTATGGATGGAAATGGGTGTATCATTATACGGATGTTGCATTTGGATGAATGATTATGCACGCATATAGAATTTACATGATATATTAGGATTATTTGCATACATGTCGGATTCATGGCACGAACATACATTGCATTAAGGAGGTCAACTGAATCAGTTGACTACCTGATTTTCCGCATTAGTATAGGTACATATACACACACCTTCACATATGTTTATATAAGCATTAGAAATCTTTTAAGGACAATGAATGCCTGTGAATGGTGGATGAGTAGATGGATAATGGATGTTAGGATATACATTCTTCTTAACTTGGAGATTTTGGGAAGAAATCCTTTAAGTAGGGGAGAACGTAACACCCCGTAATTTTAAAGAACGCTATAATGATAAACTAAAGAATAATTAATTTAATATTGGGAATTGAGTAAAACGGACTGTGCCATTGCATTCGTCTCAGAATTCTGCTTAAGATAAACTCCGAGTTTGCGTAAAACGGACATCGTATGAAGAAAATATTAAGGTTTGAAGTTTGTACGCACATAAGCAAAAAATAAATATAAATCATGTCCAGAAAATCAAAAACCAAAGAGCGGGAAGAGGAGGGAATTCGGCCTGTTAGGGGTTAACCCCATGCCCCATAGGTGTTGACCCTTACACGAGGGTGTTGGCCCCTGGGTCGACCCAAGGGTCGAACCTAGCTAGATCTGGGGCAGATCCAGTTATGTGAACGTGGACTCGTTTCTTGACCAAATTCATTGATATTAAGCTATACATAGGACATCATTTCCATTGTTTTATTCACCAAAGACAACGGAGACAATGAGGTGCTGCCTCAACTAGGATTGAACTAGCATATTCTTCTGCAACAACAACTTATAGGTATTCAAGAATCCCTGCTACAATATTTATAGTCATTTCTCTGTTCTTTAAATCCAGTCACTGTGAGTTCATGTTATTTCTAGATACTAACATTTAATAAGTTATCTTGACATGTTTATAAGTTTGGATCTAAACCTATGCCTGTTAATAACCTGAATCATAATTGAATAGATTTACCATTACTTGTATACCTGATCTATTGTTCTCATATGTCCAATTCTTCTGCCATATGATTATTCTGTTATTATGATCAATTCTATCATCATATGCTTATTTTGTTATTATGCCTATTTCTGTTCTTTTCTCTTTCTCTCTTTCCCTATTTATTTTTATAGCCAGGCTACCTTCGAGCCTAGGCCTATCACTAAAATATGTGTGCTCACGAAATTAGGAACGGTTGGGAATGATAAATTGGGGCATAATTTATGTCGTAAAACATGGTTGGAATTTGGGGCATAATCTATACCTTGATTTAAAACTTTAATTTAGGGCCTAACTTGTATCATAAATTAGACTGGGATTTGGGGCAAAACGTTAGATAAACATGAAAAATTGTTTAAAATGAACATGCCAAGATTTACAGTAATTAGAAACTGTAACGCGCTTAGACATGAGGTTAGATTACACTTGTGGTAGAAGTCTGCCTGGAACTGCCCGACAAATCCAGCATCCACAACTGGTAAATCTAATGTGAGGGGTCTAGTGCATAAATGTACACATGACGGTGCTAAGACACGAGGTTAAGTCTGACTTATGCAAGAAGAATGCCTTGAACTACCCGGCATATTCAACATCCATAAGTGGTAGACTTAATGTGAGAGGTATAGTCCATTAACAGCCATAAATGGAAATATAATAATAACTTGTTATCCTGAGATACTTAACCTGTTTAAATCTGTGGGGTTTACATGAACCTGCCAAATTGAGTAGGGTTAAGTAAACTTGCTTGAATCAGTAGGGGTTAAGTTAATCTTGTTAAATCTATGGGGTTTTATATAAGCCCGACAAACTTAACCTGTATTACATGTTGGGGTTATGCAACCTTGTTAAACTGTTAGGCATAACCCGTCAAAATCCTAGTAGTGAGGATGCAAGACTAGGGGGTAGCTTGTATCGTCTGTTGTGTGGGGCTCGTACAGTCAGTAACCCATATTGGTATCAAACGGGGAACCCCGAACTAGATCGAGGTTAGGGCACGCTTACTGAATTGATTATAAGAGGTCCATCTAAGTGAGGGTGTTGACAGCGCAGGACCTAACGGAGTTATGTGCGAGCATGGGTCCAGCTTTTTTGGGAAATGTAACACCCCGTAAATTTAAATATTAAAGTTAACAAATTAAAGAATACTTAATTTTAATGTAAGAATCAAGGGAAACGGTTTATGCCATTATGTTCGTCTCGGAATTTTGGTTGAGATAGAGTCCGAGTTTGCGTAAATTGGACTTCGTATGAAGAAGTTATGGTTGTCAGAAGTTTCCAGAAATTCAAGTTTAAATTCAAAAACGAATTCAGATTCAGAACTGGGCAGGGCGGGAAATTTCCCTCCCAAGGCCAGGTCGGTATGGGGGTCGACCTTAGTGTCGACCTCCCTCTATACAGGTCGACCTTAGTGTCGACCTTCCCTCCCCCCCTCCCCGGGGCAGATCTGAGAGATGACGATTTTGTGACTCAATGCTGAGTCATTAGGGCTGAGGTGTCACCCTATCTTGGTTAGATGGTCTTGATTGATTCTAGGTTGATCGGATGGCCTAAATTAATCCTAAATTTTATATATACACATGTAAACTCAAACCCTAAAACAAAATAAAAATTAGAACCATGGCCGTCATGCTATCACCTTGCAACCTAGAGTAGCCGCCACCAACAAAAGGGGAAAGTGAAGCTAACCAACTCAATTCAACTCAAATTAAAACAACAACAACGAATTCTACTGCAAAGGCGAGCTAAATCAATTTCAGAATTCAGATTCCAGAACTCAAGACCTTCTTTGAGTGGTGATTTCAATTTCTTTAATAAGATAATTAATAAGATAACTGGATTGAGTTATAAATTGGGTTATATGGCTAGTTTGTGAGGCATTGGAAAAATGTGATAGTTTGTGAATATATAATAGTTGTTCAAAATGATAATTTTGTTGTGGATTCCTTTTCCTATGCCAAATCACCTAGGTTCTCACGTTTGATATCATTTCATATATGCAAGTTTACACCTTTAGATTTAGATCTATGACGTACGTAGTTTTATGAAAATTTGTGATTGTGGCCTTTGCAAGTTTTGGAATGAAAATTATATTTATATATGCAAGTTTTAGGTGAAAAACTATATTATATATATATGCGCAAGTTCACACCTTTAGGTCTATGTTTAGATTCAAGACAATAACAATTTTATGCAAGTTATGTTGTAATCCTTATTTGCAAGATTAGATCCATTTTTTGTGTTATTCAAGTTTGCGATGTTTCTTCCTTTTTATATGTTAGACTAATTGCTAGTCTAATATACATATATGTCATGATAAACGAACGAACAACGTGGGGATGATGGGGTTAATATTGAATATACACATATTGAGAATTGGCATAATGGCCTTGAAAAAGGCATATAATTAAATTAAGACATTAATTGGAAAATTGGCATTTATGGACATAACTGAAACAATTATGGACATAAGTATATTTGGAATTTATTTACAAATTTTGAATAGGGATATTAATCCACTTTGGGGTTAAATAAAGATGTGTAATAATAAACCGCCTAAGACACAAGGTTAGACTCGTTTGTGGTGTAAGTCTGCCCAAACCCACCTGGCAAATCCAGCAGCCACAAATGCCAGTCTAATGTGAGAGGTCGAAGGCATGAATTAAATACGTAACAGTTGTAAAGACACGAGGTTAGACTCGTTTGTGGTGTAAGACTGCCCGGACCCGCCCGGCAAATCCAGCTGCCACAAATGCCAGTCTAATGTGGGAGGTCTTTACAAGATTAGTGTTAATGAATTAAGAAACACTTAACAGATAAACATGTGGTGGGACATAAGGGGGTTAAGTGGGTGCCTTGGGTGGCATGTGAAATCAAGTGGGTGCCTTGGGTGGCATGTGAAATACGATTAGATTCACTTAACCAATATTGAAACATGTAAGAAGACATGGATAAGAATGGGGTTAAGTGGGGAAAATCTTAGAGGGGACCAGGCATAGGTGGAAAGCTTGTGTCATGCATGGGGGCCCTTTTCAAACCAGTAACCCATTAAGTTTATTTGTGAGCTCGACCCAAGTCGAGGACGGGACACGCGTACTAGATTTGATTGTAAGAGGTCAAAACGGGTTAGCGGTGGCAACGCAAGTCCAACGGGGTCATATGCGTGTGTGGGCCCTGGCTGGTAGGTAAGACGTTGTTGCATCGTGTAGATATAAGCCGTGCATTTGGGTGGTATCGGGTTACCACTTTGGGGAGTGATACACCCCACTGTGTGGCCAGCACGGGTATCTACGAGTTAGGGAGTCGATCGAATGGGGTAGGGGTACACCTAGTGGAGATAGGGGCAGACGACACCTATGAAGGCAGCTAGGGCTACGCGAAACTACCATTATCAATATTAAGTTCTGTAGGCGGGATCAACTTTTAGGGAGTTTGGTGTAGTGCAGTGTAGTAATTATCCTATAGTGATTAGGTACGCCTTTAATGTTATCTTTGTTCATTTGATTTCCTTTGTTTGCTTTGTCATACCCATTTGTTCACAGTCATTTCTTTATTTTCCAGCTTATGCCTTATCCTAGTTGCTTAATGATTATATTGTTAAAGTTATTGCACTCGCTAGACTTCATGTCTGACCCCCTTTGTTTCCATCTCTTTTCTTCCTCCTCCCCCCCCTAAGGTGCTCAGAGTGGGACTAGTACTAGTGGAGCTTGATTTGGGCAGCTTTATCTCTTTCTTTGGAAGTTGCTTGGATCGCTGAAGTAAAAGTTCAGCCTATCTTATTTATGGCTATTTTATGTTAGGGTTATGTCTTCCATTTTCATGTACTCTAATTTAATCAAGATGGATATTATGTACTTGACTCTAGTTTTTGGGTTTTTGATTATATAAGCAAACCTATTTGTTTACCGCTGCAATGAATGAAGTTTTAAATTTTTAAGTACTGTTTTATATCTGTCTTGTTGTTAAGTTTCTGATCTATACACACTTAAAAACGCTCCATGGAAGTTAATGCATTCCCTTTGTGAGTGACATTAATGGACGTGGGGTGTCACACGTGGTATCAGAGCTGAAGGTTACCAAAAAAGATAAGATTTTTTGAAAAAAACTATTTTTCAAAAGCATTTTATAAAGAAATAATTTCAAAAGTATGTTTTAAGGAGAATATCTTCAAGAGAAAAGTTTATTTTAAACATAACCCCAAGAGCCATATATCTTTCTTTCGAATTCTTCGTTTGAATCTCTTCATTTTCTTTTCAACATGTCTGGAAATCCCAAGATACCCAAGGGGATACCGATACCAGGATGGTTTAGAATGTATCTGGAAGCTAGGGCCCATATCGTAGGCCCAACAAATCCTCCTCCTCCTCCTCCCCGTGTTGACACTTTCGCAAAGATATGCAAAGACTTTCGGGCAATGGGCGGGAAACCTTTCTACGGGTCAGAGACGTTTGTTGAAGCTCGAAATTGGCTAAAGGAGGTGGAAGAATTGTTTGGAATCTTTGAGGTAGAAGATGGAAGAAAGGTCCAGCTAGCTGCCTGGTTAATGAAGGATGAGGCCTCGTTTTGGTGGGAGGTCACTAATGGAGAGCGTCCAGTTGATACATGGCCGGATTTCAAGCATAGGTTTGAGGCAAAGTTTCTCTCGCGGGCTGAAGAGAATCTATACATGGAAAGGTTTTTGGCGTTAAGGCAGGGGAATCTATCAGTGAAGGAATACGTCAACAAGTTCAATCATTTGGCGAGATTTGGCTTGGACTTGGTGAATACACCCGAAAAGAAGGCCCTGAGGTTTGTTAAGGGTTTGAACGAGCCGCTACATGAGTTAGCTATGACCCACATCCCTATGGGGGCCACCTTTGAGAGACTAGTTGACATGGCACTTATGCATGAAGAGGAGAAAGGCGCCAATGCTAATAAGGCATCGAAGAAGAAAGGGAATCAAAAGAAACCACAACAGCAACAGCAGAACAAGAAGGGTGGTAAAGACAACAATGGTAAGGGAAAGAAAAGATTCTTTAACTGTGGGACACCAGGCCATCTAAGCAAAGACTGTAGGAAGAAGAAGAAGACTGGTTGTATCCACTGTGGCGAGGCAGGACATCTGATTAAGGACTGCCCAAAGAAAGGGCAGAGGGCAGGGCCTACCTCTGGAGGGCAGATTCAGGCTCTCATGGCACCAGGGCAGGCAAGGCGACAGGTCCAGGCTCTCGTGGTCCCACCGCTACAAGAACGAGGTAGAGCGATTTCCGTTGAAAGTTTAGTTTATCTTTTCGATCATCCTATTCACACACTCTTTGATTCTGGCGCATCACACTCTTTTATATCAACTGCTTTAGTTGAGACACTACACCTAAACACCAGTATACTAGAGGATCCCTTAGTTGTTTCAAATCCAATTGGGGGCTC
Organism: Allium sativum; assembly: GCA_030737875.1. Classification (NCBI taxonomy): domain Eukaryota; kingdom Viridiplantae; phylum Streptophyta; class Magnoliopsida; order Asparagales; family Amaryllidaceae; genus Allium; species Allium sativum. Next base: position 897,635,686 of record CM060922.1, on the reverse strand, counting down.
AGCCTATTTGTCGATGATTTGTTTGGATTTGGAAATTTCTATACTTAGCGTTGGGTTTAGGTGTGATGCTTATGTTTTGGGCTTCACGGGCTATGGGTTAATTTTAGGCATGGATTGGCTATCCAGTAATGGAGCCATCCTAGATTGTGAAAAGAGAGAGGTCAGGCTTATGACTCGCTTGGGCAACACTCTTGAAACCTCTTGTAATCCCATGAATTCTGCTATGCTAAGTTATCTAGAATCGCTTGACGCGTCTGTTGAGAATTTGCAGTCTGTTAGAGTGGTCCATGAATACTCGGATGTCTTCGATGAAGTTCGAGGTTTACCCCCGAGGCGTGAGATAGACTTTCGAATATACTTAGTAGATAATGCAAAGCTAGTTGCATTACCAGTGCACCACATTGCTCCGAGAGAGAGAAGAGAACTCAGTAAGCAAGTGAAAGAATTGCTTGAGAAGGGCTTCATAAGAAGAAGTATTTAGGAGTGGGGTGCTCTAGTCATTTTTGCTATAAAAGCTGATGGTTCACTTAGATTATGCATGGACTATAGAGGGCTGAATAAGTTAACAAAGAAGAACAGACACCCGTTACCGAGGACAGACGATTTATTTGATCAGTTGGTAGGAGCTTCGGTTTTCTCGCAACTGGATTTAGCTACAGGGTTTCATCAGCTAAGGGTGGATGAAAATAGCATCGATAAGACTACCTTTAGAACTCCTGACGGTTTCTTCGAGTGGCTCATCATGCCTTTTGGTTTGACGAATGCACCCGCGTACTTTGTTGACTTAATGAGTAGGGTGTTTAGGTAGTTTTTGAATAAGTTTGTGGTAGTCTTTGTAGATGATATTCTGGTTTTCTCTAAAAATGAAGAAGAGCATGCCCTACATCTTAGGGAAGTCTTAGAGACCCTACGAGCACATCAGCTAAAAGCTAAGTTCTCCATGTGCCATTTTTGGAGAAGAGAAGTGAGGTTCTTAGGACACGTGATCTCTAAGGAAGGGATAGTTGTGGATCCCGCTAAGATAATGGCAATCCAAGATTGGAAAACGCCTAAGAACGCAACCAAAGTAAGAAGCTTTTTAGGGTTGGCTAACTATTATAGGAAGTTCATTAAGGATTTCGCGAAGATATCAGCCCCTCTCACTCGATTAACGAAGAAGAATTTGACTTTTACTTGGGACGTTGACTGTGACGATGCTTTCCAACGTCTGAAGAGAGCTTTGACGACCGCTCCAGTTTTGGTTTTGCCAGACGGGAGTAAGACATTCACTGTATATACCGATGCTTGCGGGACAGGGCTTGGCACAGTTTTAATGCAAGAGGGAAGGGTGATATGCTATGGTGGAAGGCAATTGAAAGCCCACGAGAAAAATTACCCTACCCACGATTTAGAGTTGGCGGCCATAGTTTTTGCGCTTAAGTCATGGCTTCATTATTTGCTTGGTGAAAGGTTTGAGTTGTATACAAACCACAAGTCGCTAAAATACTTATTATCTCAGAAGGACCTAAACTTGAGGCAATAGAGATGGATGGAGTTTTTGGCATCCTACGATTTTGAGATCGCATATACCCCTGGAAAGGGTAACGTTGTAGCTGACGCCCTAAGTAGAAAGAAGTTAACTTTAAGTCCTTTGTTTGTAGAGTGGCAGAGTTTGGAGTATATATCTTCCTTTGACTTCAGACCCTCTGTCGATTTTGTACCTGGATTGTTAGCATCATTAGAGGTGCACCTACACGTTTGGGTCGAGTTGGAGAGGCACAGCGAAACGACCCACAATTGGTTGAGATAATAGGCAAGCTTATAGGAGGGGAGTCCTCGAGTCATCTGAATAGATATGCTATAGATGAGAGAGGTTGACTATGTAGAGATGGAAGACTTAGCGTACCACAAGACGAAATTTTGAAGAAGGCAATTCTTGAAGACTCACATCGCTCTAAGATAACCATAAATCCCGGCAGTGATAAGATGTATAGGGATATGAGGAGTGTTTTCTTTTGGGCCAGAATGAAAAAGGTCGTGGCCGAGTTCGTTGCTAGATGCTTAGTGCGCCAACAAGTCAAGACGGAGCAAAAAAATCCCGGAGGTTTGCTCCATCCCTTAGAGATTCCGCTTTGGAAATGGGAAAGCGTTTCCATGGATTTTGTAGATGGGTTACCAAGATCAAGGAAGGGTAATATGGGGATTTGGGTAATTGTAGACCGACTTACTAAAAGTGCCCATTTTATTCCCGTTAAAAGTAGAAGGACCGCCGCATGGTTAGCATCCGTTTACCTACGAGAGATAGTCCGCTTGCACGGCATACCCTCTAGCATTGTGAGCGATAGAGATCTTATTTTCATGAGCGGATTTTGGAACAGCTTACAAGAGGCGGTTGGAACGCAATTATGCTTAAGTACCGCTTATCATCCTTCGACGGACGACCAGACCGAGAGGGTGAATCGGATTCTAGAAGACCTTCTGAGGCTATGCATTCTAGATTTTGGAGGAACATGGGAAGAACACCTTCCACTAGTAGAGTTCGCCTATAATAATAGTATTCAGGCTAGCATTTTCATGGCACCTTTTGAGGCTCTTGATGGACGACCGTGCCAATCACCTACATGTTGCTGGGAATCCACGGATAAAGTTTTGCTTGAACCCGACATGATTAGGGAGACTTCGGAGAAGATAAACATGATTCGACGGCGAATGAAGATGGCACAGGACCGACAGAAGTCATATGCTGATAGGGGACGAACCGATCTTGAGTTCGATGTTGGAGACATGGTTTTTATTAAGGTGTCACTGTTGAGAAACATAGTCTGCTTTGGTTCGGTAGGGAAGTTGGCACCAAGATTCGTAGGACCCTTTCCAATTACAGAGAAGATTGGGCAGATGGTGTACAGAACAAAATTACCAGAGAAGCTCAACAGTGTTCATGACGTGTCTCACGTTTCACATTTACGTAAATGTTTACATGATACGACGGAAGTGGTAGATCCGAGCACGCTCGAAGAAGTGGAAGTAGAGCGCAATGCCACGATCAGACGAGCTCCTACACGCATTCTCGGATCGGAGGTCAAAAAGCTTCGCAACAAGGAGGTCAAGTTGTTCAAAGTGCAATGGGGAGATGATCAAAGAGACGCGACTTAGGAGACAGAAGATAAGATGTGTACGTTGTACCCTTTCCTTTTGTAGGGTATGTTTTGATTTCTCCTTTTTCCACCGCTTTGTTGATACTTGTCCTATCTTTTAGTATTATCTTTGCGATGACATCTTCGATCTTTTGTTAGGAAGAACCGTATGGTTGAAACATGTGTTTGAGACATGTTATGTCTGATGGATGCAAATGGATGTAAGTGGTTGCTAGTGGTTTCTCGTGGATGCATATACACACACCTTAGGCACTAGATCAGCTCAATCACCCTCATGTTGCATATAAATGTGTGTGCATATTTAATTTAATGGATGTATAATGGTTGTGTCATCATATAGATGCTGCATTTTGATGAATGGTTGTGCACACATGTAGAAATAATATGTATCAATAGGATTCTTTCGCATACATAATGGACGCATGGCACTATCATGATTTGCATTAAGGAGGTCAACTGAATCAGTAGACCACCTGATTTTGCATTAGATAAGGAACATATACACACACTTCTTGCATATGTTCATATAGCATTAGAAATTTTGTAAGGACAATGGATGCCTGTGTTTGATGGTTGAGTAGACGGATGATTGGATGTTAGGATATGCATTCTCATTAACTTGGAGATTTCGGGGGCGAAATCCATTAAGGAGGGGAGAATGTAACACCCCGTAAATTTAAATACTAAAGTTAACAAATTAAAGAATACTTAATTTTAATTTAAGAATCAAGGGAAACGGGTTACGCCATTGTGTTCATCTCGGAATTTTGGTTGAGATAGAGTCCGAGTTTGCGTAAGTTGGACTTCGTATGAAGAAGTTATGGTGTCGTAAGTTTCCAGAAATTCAAGTTTAAATTCATAAACGAATTCAGATTCAGAAGTGGGCAGCGCGGGAAATTTCCCACCCAAGGCCAGGTCGACCTGGGGGTCGACCTTAGTGTCAACCTCCCCCTATACAGGTTGACCTTAGTGTCGACTTGGGGGTTGACCTGCCCCCCCCCCCCCGGGCAGATCTGAGAGATGACGATTTTGTGACTCGGTGCTGAGTCATTAGGGCTGAGGTGTCACCCTATCTTGGCTGGATGGTCTTGATTGATTCTAGGTTGATCGGATGGCCTAAATTAATCCTAAATTCTATATAAACACTTGTAGACTCAAACCCTAAAACAAAATAAAAATTAGAACCATGGCCGTCATGCTATCACCTTGCAACCTAGAGTAGCCGCCACCAACTAAAGGGGAAAGTGAAGCTAATCAACTCAATTCAACTCAAATTACAACAACAACAAATTCTACTGCAAAGGCGAGCTAAATCAATTTCAGAACACAGATTCCAGAACTTAAGACATTCTTTGAGTTGTGAGTTCAATTTCTTTAATAAGATAATTAATAAGATAATTAGGTTGAGTTATAAATTGGGTTATATGTCTATGTTTGTGAGACATTGGAAAAATGTGATAGTTTGTGAATATATGCTAGTTGTTCACAATGATAATTTTGTTGTGGATTCCTTTTCATATGCCAAGTCACCTATGTTCAAGTTGATTCACGTTTGATATCATTTTATATATGCAAGTTTACACCTTTAGATTTAGATCTATGACGTACATAGTTTTATGCAAATTTATGATTATGGCCTATGCAAGTTTTGGAATGAAAACTATATTCATATATGCAAGTTTTAGGTGAAAAACTATATTCATATATGCAAGTTCACACCTTTAGGCCTATGTTTAGATTCATGACAATAACAAGTTTATGCAAGTTATGCTGTAATCCTTATTTGCAAGATTAGATCCATTTTGTGTGTTATGCAAGTTTGCGATGTTTCTTTCCTTTTATGTGTTAGACTAATTGCTAGTCTAATATACATATATGTCATGATAAACGAACGAACAACGTGGGGATGATGGGGGTAATATTGAATATACACATATTGAGAATTGGCATAATGGCCTTGAAAAAGGCATATAATTAAATTAAGACATTAATTGGAAAAATTGGCATTTATGGACATAACTGAGACAATTATGGACATAAGTATATTTGGAATTTATTTAGAAATTTTGAATAGGGATATTAATCCACTTTGGGGTTAAATAAAGTTGTGTAATAATAAACCGCCTAAGACACAAGGTTAGACTCGTTTGTGGTGTAAGATTGCCCGGACCCACCCGACAAATCCAGCAGCCACAAATGTCGGTCTAATGTGAGAGGTCGAAGGCATGAATTAAATACGTAACAGTTGTAAAGACATGAGGTTAGACGCGTTTGTGGTGTAAGACTGCCCGGACCCGCCCGGCAAATCCAGCTGCCACAAATCCCAGTCTAATATGGGAGGTCTTTACAAGGTTACGGTGTTGATGAATTAAGAAACACTTAACCAGATAAACATATAGTGGGACATGAGGGGGTTAAGTGGGTGCCTTGGTGGCATGTGAAATCAAGTGGGTGCCTTGGTTGGAATGTGAAATACGATTAGATGCACTTAATCAATATTGAAACATGTAAGAATACATGGATAAGAATGGGGTTAAGTGGGGAAAAACCTTAGAGGGGACCAAGCATAGGTGGAAAGCTTGTGTCATGCATGGGGCCCTTTTCAAACCAGTAACCCATTAAGTATCTTTGTGGGCTTGACCCAAGTTGAGGACGGGACACGCGTACTGGATTTGATTTTAAAAGGTCAAAACGGGTTAGCGGTGGCAACGCAAGTCCAACGGGGTCATATGCGTGTGTGGGCCCAGGCTGTTAGGTAAGAGGTTGTTGCACCGTGTAGATATAAGCCGTGCATTTTGGTGGTATCGGGTTGCCACTTTGGGGAGTGATACACCCCACTGTGGGACCAGCACGTGTATTTACGAGTTAGGAAGCCGATCGAATGAGGGTAGTGAGTACACCTAGTAGAGATAGGGGCAAACGACACCTATGAAGGCAGCTAGAGGTGCACGAAACTGCCATTATCATTATTAAGTTCTGTAGGCGGGATCAACTTTTAGGGAGTTTGGTGTAGTGCAATGTAGTAGTTATCCTATAGTGATTAGGTACGCCTTTAATGTTATCTTTGTTCATTTGATTTCCTTTGTTTGCTTTGTCATACCCATTTGTTCACAGTCATTTCCTTATTTTCCATCTTATGCCTTATCCTAGTGGCTTAATGATTATATTGTTAAAGTTATTACACTCGCCAGACTTCATGTCTGACTCCCTTTGTTTCCACCTCTTTTCTTCCTTCCCCCTCCCCCCAGGTGCTCAGGGTGGGACTAGTAATAGTGGAGCTTGATTTGGACAGCTTTATCTCTTTCTTTGGAAGTTGCTTGGATCGCTGAAGTAAAAGTTCAGCCTATCTTATTTATGGCTATTTTATGTTGGGGTTATGTCTTCCATTTTCATGTACTCTGATTTAATCAAGATGGATATTATGTACTTGACTCTAGTTTTTGGGTTTTTGATGATGTAACCAAACCTATTTGTTTACCGCTACAATGAATGAAGTTTTAAATTTTTAAGTACTGTTTTATATCTGTCTTGTTGTTAAGTTTCTGTTCTATACACACTTAAAAACGCTCCATGGAAGTTAATGCATTCCCTTTGTGAGTGACATTAATGGACGTGGGGTGTCACAGGAAATTAAGACGCTGTGACATTAGTAGATATGGTTGTGCATCTTGAAAATAATGGGGTTGCCACTTTAGGAAGTGATACATCCTACTATGGGCCAGCACAGGGTATCTACAGGGTTGGGAGCTGATTGATTGAGGTAGTAATTAGGATACATCTAGTCTTGCTTATTTAGGAGCCTGTTATTATCCTTGGGGGTAACACCTGTTATTTCTATTTGGCTACCTGTTATTATTGTTGGGGATAAAACACGTCACTTGAGGTGCACCTAAGTCTACCATATTGTTCTTATTGGGATCGTCTTGTTCTTGTTATACTAGTATTGGTGCAAAGATAAGTATTTAGGAAGTGCAATATATATTCTGTCCTGATTATTCAGTTTATCCTGCTCACTCTGTTATACCTTCCTTATTATGTTGTTATCTCTCTCATCTAGTTTATATACCTGTCACGATGCTTTTACTTATTTATATGCTAAAAGTAAATGGACTCGCCTAACTTTATGTCTGATCCATTTTGTTTCCTCTTGTCTGTCTTCCGCTTCCCCCTAGGTTCTCAGGGTAGGAATACTCAGGCTTGATTTGGATTCACTCTTTCATTCTGCTTGGAGCTGCTTAGATATACTGCTTTGATTTCCTGTCTTCTCTCATATGGCTATATTTTGGGGACTATATACTTTTTATATAGTATTGTACTCTGATGATTTTAGTATAAGACAGAATTTTTTAAATTGATGTAATGGGTTTTCTATATTTCAGACTTACGATGTAACTGGGTTTTGGACCATGATGATTTCTGTTTGATAAAGTTTTAAATTCCGATGTAAATTTATATGTCTTGTGATGTTTCTGTTTACCTAGAACACTTCACAAAACATAATGCATTCAGAGAAAGAGTGACATTAACGGATGTGGGGTGTTACATATCTTAATATCCTCTTTACTGCTCCCTAATGCTCACTTAATGGATTCGGCATAAATTGAGAAATTTTGTTAAAATTATGCGTAATATCACATCATGTTATAGTTTCATATTGCAGTGCACCTATAATATTCATATTGCTAATATTAAAAATAGCCTCCCCTTGTATTTAGAATAGTGATGATTGCAGATCATTGGAGTAGGTTGAGGATTGGCACTATCCATTTTGGTTTTAGCCAGCAATTCTAAAATGTATTTTCTATAGCATGAGAATAGTTCTTTGTTTGACTTCCTTTTACTTCAATGCCAAGAAATTATGTTAAGTCTCCAAGGTCTTCGATTGAGAACTGCTGCTTTAGATATAGTATTAGCTGATCCAAGTCTGTATTGTTTTTACCTGTAATAACTAAATCATCCACATAAATTAGAATGTATGTTGTGGATACATTAGTGGATTTTACAAATAAGTAATCATCTGATTTGATATTGACATACAGGTTTAAGTAATGTATTTTTCAGTCCATCAATCCAGATCTTAGGTGCTTGCTTAAGCCCATAAATGGATTTGCTTAGTTTGCAAACACATTTTGGATCTTAAATGTATCCCACGGGTTATTGTGTATAAATTATTCCTTTAAAATGCCATTTAGAAAGGCACTGTTAACATCCAGATGTTTCATTTTCCAGCCTTTACTTAAAGCTATAGTGAGTACAAGCCACTTAGTTGTGGGTTTGACTATAGGAGAAAAGTTTTGATTGAAGTCAAAACCATACTCCTATAAATACCTTTGCAACTAATATGGCTTTGTACTTATTTATGCTACCATCTGGATTCTTCTTAAGTCTGTTGGTCCATTTACAACCCACATTATTATTTTTTGGCTGGGATACAAACTAAGTCATATGTCTTGTTTCTGATAAGTGCATTGTATTCATTGTCCATGGCATTTTTCCATTCTTTTCTCTTTACTGCGTGGTTGAATGACTCTGGTTCAGTTGGATAAGAAGTGACAGTATAGGCTTTTGGCTTGAATATTCCACTTTTAGACCTGTGATATCCTGGATAATCTGAGTTTGACTCTTTTGTTGAACATGAATTGTGAAGGCTGGGCTCGGAGGCTGTAGTGGTTAATGGCCATATGAATTGAGTGGTGATGAATCATCAGCGTCAGTACCTCACTGTTCGACTGACTCCATTCAAGAATAGTTGGTATGATATTTTTAGTATTATAAACTTTGTTTGCTGTACTGGTATTCTTTGAACGGAATGGAAACTTCTTTTCATTAAACACTACATGCCTGCTGATGTAAATTTTGCCTGCATCATCAAGGCATTTATACCCCATTTGATTAGTAACATAGCCAACAAAAGTGCATGGTTTGGATATGAAGTTTAGTTTATTACTATTGTAGGGTCTTAAATAAGAATAGCATAAACACCTAAATATTCTCATACTTTTGTAGTCAGGTTTAACTCCTTACAAGTTTTTAAGAAGATAAATATTATTTAAGATTTTAATAGGTTGTCTGTTGATAAGATAGACATCAATACTAAAAGCTTCTGACCAAAATTTGAGTGGTAAATGTGCATTAGCAAGAAGAGTTAAACCTGACTCAATGATGTGTCTATGTTTCTTTTCAACAAGCCCATTTTTTGTGAGGTATAGGGGTATGTAACTCTTTGAACTATAATACCTTTATCTTTAAAATAGGCACTTAGGGTTTTAAATTCACTTCCCTCCATCTGTTTAATAATCTTTACAGAGGAATTAACTTGTTTTGCTACTATGTTATAAAAATTACGATGACCTGATAAGTATCAGATTTACCTTTTAAAAAGTAAGTCCATGTGAATCTAGTATGAGCACCAACAAGGGATACATAGTATTTGTAGCCAGAATTTGAGTAAGCAGGGGCAGAACGCTATAAATCAACTGTAATTAGCTGCAATGATTCAGTATAAATTGTATTAAAGTTACTGAAGGGTAATTTTTGACTCTTTCCTAATTGGCAGTGTGTGTGTGTATGGTAGAATAACTGGATTAGCATCAATATTAATTTCAGATAGAATTTGCTTTAATGTTTTTACACAAGGGTGCCCAAGCTTACAATGCCAAAGGTCAAATACATTTTAGCAATAGTCATCATTATTCATCTTAGTCAAATTATAACTTTTCTTAGTTTTAACGCTTTTGTTGCAATTTATTGAGTTTAACTTATATAATTCCTTAGTGACATCACCTTGTAAAAATAATATTTTTAGTTAGAATGTGTTTAACAAGGCCATATTTAGGAAAAAAATCGAAATATACACCATTGTCTTTGGCAAATTGAGACACACTAATTAGATTTTTCTAATTTTTGGTACCTTAAGCATGTTGTGTAGAAATAACTGCTTCTTACCATCTTGGCATGGATTACCAGTATGAGTTATATTAATACACTTACCATTGCCCATAGATATATTTTGATTACCTCTACATTCTTTGCTGCCCAAATTCAAGTTTTCTAGGCTATCAGTAAGATGATTTTTTGCACTTGTGTCAGGGTACCATCCTTCATCCTGTATATTATCAATTTTGGTAGTATCAGTGCCTTTGTTAGCTTTTGACTGAGAATTGCCTTCATTTTGAATATTAGCAAGGTTAGCAGTGGGGTTTTATTTATTTGACCTTGATTGGGTACATAATTAGAATTAAATTTGAAGTAACACTTCAGAGCTATATGGCTAACCCTTTCACAAATTTGACATTCATATTTGTTATTTCCCCATCCGCCTTTTCCTCTTCCTGTGTTAGAGTTTCCACTTCTTGGAAACTGTTGATCACCCTTGTTGTTGTTTTAGTTTTTTCTTTTGTAGTTGGTAGACAGGTTTGTTGAGTAGTCTAATTCATTTAATTTCTTGTTGCTTAACCTGGCTTCACATGATAGTAGTATAACATGAATTTCTTCAGGCGGTGGCACGGTTCTTTGAGTGGTAATGGAAGCCATATTGGGTTCAAATTAATCGCTTAGACCATTCAATAGGATTAAACTTTGTTCTGATTCTTGAATGCCATTGCCTATGGAAGTGAAAGAGTCACATATACTTTTAACCTTTGCAGTATATTCTCTGACAGACATATTTTCCATTCTTTCATTATGCATTTGTCTCTTATAATACAATGCCTTTGCAGAAGATTGGTTGTTGAAATTCTTTTCGATAGTCAACCATATCTCATTTGAAGTCTTGCAACCCAATACTTGTGGTAATAGACCAACACTAATTGATGAAAGCAACCAAGAATAGATCAGCCTGTCTTGTCTATTATACTTGATATATTCCTCATTTGTAACTGTTTTGTTTTCCTTGTCAACGATGAATCTTGGTGGTATGGTAAGTATGCCAAGGACAAATCCCTCTAGGCTGTTTCCATAAATTATAGTCTCTACTTGAAATTTTCAGAGGGGATAATTGTCTTCCTCTAAATGATTTGTTATAAGTTGGCTTTGAGGGTTCATTATGGTTTCCACTAGTTGATGAACAGAAGAGACAAGTTGCAAGTTATTGTCATTGCTAGAAGAGGAGGTAAAGAAAGATGAAGCATCACCAATAATGATGTTGAGACACAATCTCGAAAAAGAGACAAATCAGAAATGCTACAGTAGTGAACCAAATGATGTAAGCAAGAAGATAGATATCCAAGAAATGAGGACAGATGTTAGTAGTAAGTCACAGATGATGAACACCTAAAGATTTCAAACTGATGTGGCTTCTGGTATGACCCCCGATTGCATTTCTTATTGAATTTCTTGATTTCTGCAATGTACCCGAGGGAGACTGAATGTGAATGATGCAGTCAGAAACATACACTATTCTTGCGTGGCACTTTTACAATCAGTTCTCCTTCAGTTCTCAAATAATGAGACAATTCTCTGATGAGAAAACAATACTTATATGATGATTTATTTCTGATGAGTATTCCAATTACAGAATACAGCTAACAATGAAGATGCTGTTAAGCAATAATACGGCTCTGATACCATGTTGAATTTTATGATAGAAATTTAAGTGTATGAGAATTGAAATATTTTGGAATGAAGAAACGTACTTTATTGTAAAACAGAGAATCGAAAATGATTCTCATATTGATTGAACTACATAATGCTAAGATGACTGAGCTTATATATACTCGAGTATTAAGTAGTAGGAAAAGGCCTAAAACACAAATAGGCTGAAACAAAAAAGAAATGTTAAATGATCAGGTCACGTGCAAGATTAGTGAGCATTGTATACTAAAGCAACCGATGGAAGGGAACAACTACTCTTATTCCTTCAATAATCTAGCAAAACTATTGTTGATAAATTTAAGACTTATATGATGAGTCAATTTAAGATGATAGACTTGGGTTTGTTGCATTATTTTCTAGGACTTGAGTTAGATCAAAATGTAGACGGGATTTTTCTTTCTCAAAGGAAGTTTGCTAATGAAGCTAAATATGTCGATTGTAAATTAGCTCGTACACCCATGAATGCTAATGAGATGTTAATATCTAACGTTGATACTAATATGGTTGATGCAAGGAGATTTCAAAATATTGTTGAATATCTGAATTATTTATCTCATTCTAGGTCCAATATTATTTTTTGGATTAATTATATTTCTATATTTATGCATAATCCAACACAACATCGTCATGGTGCAACAACGTAGATTTTGAGATATGTTACTGGAACAATCGATAATAGAATATGGTACAACAAAGTATCAAACTTCAGGCTGATTGGTTACTCTGGCAATGATTGGGCAGGTTGTTTGGAACATAAAAGGAGTACTTCCGGTTACTTTCTCTCTCTCGGTTCTAGAGCCTTTTCTTGGAGTTTAAAGAAGAAAAATATAATAGCCTTGTCATCATTGTAAGCTGAATACATGGCTGTACCTGCAGTAGCATGGCAGGCTATTTTGGTTATGAAGACTTCTTGAAGATTAGCTTCAAGAGCAGGATTTTTTATGATAACAAAGCAACAATGGCAATGGCAAAAAATCCAGCATTCCATATTAGGATAAAGCATGTAAGTATTCATTATCATTTTATTCGTGATCTTGTCGCAAGTCAAAAATTTGTCTTGAAATACTGTAGAAAAAATGTGCAAGTTGTTGATATACTCACACAGTCTCTTCTATTGGTCAATCACAATTTTCTTAGGATGAAGCTAGGACTGGGTAATTTTGAGTCAAGGGGAAGTGTTTGTGAATGATTCAATTTTTATTTTATTTTATCGAGTTTTCCTTTTTTAGTGGATTAGTTTATATTATTTTACCTATTTTATTGCATGATATTTTGATATTTTTGCAAATAAAAGTATTGGTATATCGACCTTTGTTTGCAGGGGCATAGAGCCCGTTTTGGGTCTGGGTTGTCTGGGCGACCGCCCAAGGCCCAGGGTGGTGGTGAGGGCCCAATTGAATAAGTTTTACTTTAGAATAAGGATTTGTAACATTAATTCTCACTAGAATTTTCTTGGTGAAGGTGGTAGTGCTTGTAGTTTGCATTTTGATAGTGCTGAGTTCGGTTCTTCCTTGCTGCATTTGTCACTAAGTTTGCCTACGACCTTGCTTCTTCATGGACCGGGCCTGCATGGACATAATATAAAGTTTCTTGCTTTGTTCCGCTTTGTAACCTTATCCGGTTTAAACTAACAAAAACTCTCTCTCTCTCCAGTTATTAAACGAAGCTTGTGTTTGATTTGATATGTTATGCTCATTTCTTCCTGAGTAATGGTTTCCTGGCTTAATGTTTTTTTAAATCTTTGTATAATGAGAGAATAAAATGAATGATATGTGTCGAGATATACAGATCAGTAATTTGGGTTTGGGGTAAAATACATCTTCTCATGTCTCTCGTGGGGTTTTTATAAGTGTACATAGAATATGGTCTCCAATTAGAAAATGTAGGTTTTGCATGAGTTGTACGAGTAAACATGTTTCCACTTGCAACTACCATACTAACTTCTGATCTAACGTTGAATCCTCTAACCATACTAACTTCTCATCTCATGCTCAATCTCTCTAACTACCATTGAATCACAGTATCATTCTTTCCTTCTGTCAGTTGCATGAATGCTGATGAAGTTTAAAAAGGCTGATCAATAGGATAAGTTAATACTTTGCCTTTCCCTTCCTCTTCTTCTTCTTCACTCGAGTTCTAATCCTTCCATAATCTTCATTTCGTATAAGTTAGAAAAAAGATGAAGGTGTGGGAAGTTATATAGACCTACCGGATTAACCGTTTGCAGATTAGGAAAACTTACTACAAAGTGTTCCCTTATAAATGATGATGACCATCTTGAGAACATTGCAATATTGGACGAAGTCCAAAAGAAGTAGTACATCTGTCCTCCACTTAACATGATTATTGTAGCCCGCTTTCATTCGTGCATAGTAAATCAGATGATCCTTAGAACATATTAGGGGAAGGGGGGTCATACATAAATTCAGAAAATAGGAACACTGCTTTACCAGTAGCTCTGGCTCACACTGGAGGATTTTACTCTTTATATGTTAGTTGCTTTGCGGGAAATCTAGCGGAATAAGTATGGAATTTCGCTTGCCCAACTACAGTATCACTTATTCATCCAACTTTACTGCCAATAGATGTCTTTGGTTTCTTCGCAAAGCCCTCAATCTTCATAGTTTCCCCGGTAATTGGTCACCTTGTGGATCGTTTTCCCTGGATTTCAACATATAACAGTTTGTGTACTATCCAAATAAGTGCTCATCATCTTTCATATATCACTTTGATGATATATGCTTTTACCACTTCTTGCCATGCATCAACATTAAAATCAGCGTCTACCGTACTTGTTCAGTCTTTGTTTATTGCTTTGGTAATAGTTGGGCAACAGTAAGAATAACTGGGCTCGCTTTGGGTGTAACCATAGAACGCGATCGGGTAGTGCTAATAGCAGGTGAAAATAGACCAACTGCACTGGTCCAAGAAAATGTCATGCTTTTCCGAATGGGGTGAATTCTTCTGTTCCCATCCCCGTGTTCCCACTCAATGGAAGCCCCCTGATTTCCACCTTTTGCAGTTAAGTCCCCCAATTATCACAGGGACTTAATTACAAAAGGTGAAAATCAGGGAGCTCCATTAGGTGGAAACAGGGGCACACGGGGGATGGAAACAGAAGAATTGGCCCCTTTCCGAATCAGCCTCATATGTGAGATAGCAGGGGCACTATTGTTTGGTTTTCTTTTATCCATTTACCATACCTTGACCTATCTAAAAGCTGCTTCTTGTTTCATGATGTGTGCACCGCTCATTCTGTTTACACTCAGCCAACTAATTATCAACAGGCTCTCAAATGATGTTCTTGATCACTGTAAACTTTCTCATGTTCACCAACCATTCTTTTGTGCTGAATTTTTTTTTATCAAGGATAGATGACTGAATACAACCTATAGCCTGTTCTTCCTACAAGCGTAACATATATGTTATTATTTTTCAATATTCACTACTATAATAGATTGTTATTACAACATCCACTTTCCAACGGTCACTAACAACTATTTAGGAGCCGTTGGAAACCGATGGAATAATTATCATTGAAAGCCGTTGAAAACTTATGTGATATTGTCTGCTCTAGCCAATCGAAAGCTTCATTCCCCATTCTCATCCAATTAATCCTCTCCTCCAACCATTCCACTCCTTCCAAATTTGCTGCCAAAGCTTCCTCCACCACTCCAACCTCTTTGGGCGCTATCTACGAGCTTCTCCAACCCATCTGCACCCTTCTCGTTCTCCAAATTAGGTAATTTCATGAAAACTAATATTTAGGGTTTAATTGATTTTGGGTTTAATTTGTAATTTTCTTAATTCCTACTTGTTTGTATACGTATATCACATCATGTTACCCTCTAATTGCTATTATTATCACAATAGTGATCAAATTGTTTAGGGTTAAACTGATTTAGGGTTTAAATGTGTTTGTTTAGTTTTGGTTAGTGAATGTTATATGTGATAGAGTTTGCTTAAAATATAATTTACGCAAACACGAAGATTATATTATGTTGACAAACATGAAGTGAATTACAACAAATGCGAAGTAAATTACTATAACTTATGCAAGCACGAAGTAAATTACAAAAATATATAATTTAGTACACATGTACTAAAATGGTAAAATATTTACAAATTGTATATTTAAACTTAATGTAGATAAATATTTAAACCCTTAGTTATTATTTGGGCCTGTTTGATAAGTGTTGTATATGATCGTTATATGGATATTCGTTCTTTTACAAAATGAAAATCTATATTCATCTGATACAATATTTGTCGGATTTGTCCTTGTACTGGACAAGTTATAAACAATATAAAGTAATTATATTTCGTAGATCATATCACTTTAACGGTTTGCAAAATTTCGACGGCATTTCATTTACGTTCCTTGTGTACATGCACATGTGTACGATACAAGGAACATGAGAGAAATGCTACCAAAATTTTGTGAAATCGTTTAAAATGATATGATTTACGAAATATAATTACTATTGTGTTTGTAATGGGAAGTATGATCAACCATCAAAGAAGACACATAGGCATCAATGAACCAATAATTATTTATTTTAAAATAAAGTTTGTAGACAAATATAAAATTAACGATTACTTTTTTATTTCATCATAAGTTTTAAAGTAGGAAAAATGACCAATTACTTTAATGATCGGAGCTGGATGTATTAAAGAAGGGAAATTTGCGATAAGTAATATAAAAAATAGTAGAGAAATTCATTGTCCATGTAGTAGATGCAAATTGTTGAACTATTTAATATGAAGTATGGTTAAGATTCATCTACGCCAATATGGTTTCCTACCCAATTATTTGTTGTGGGATCGTCATGGAGAAATTGTAGCCCCTAATACTCAAGAACAGTTGATGGAGGTCAATAGTGTTGAAGATCAATATTCCCTATCGTTCAAGTTGATAACGACGATGATAACGTCGAAGAGGAGCCAAATGTTGAAGCTAAAAAATATATATGATTTATTGAATAATGCTAAAAAAACCCTTTGGAATAGATGTGAAAGTGGTACTCAATTATCAGTAACTGCAGAATTTACGTTGCAATGAAATCAAAATACAACCTTATGAAAGCTGCATTTACGGCCGTTGTTCAAGCGGCTAGACGCCATATGCCATCCGATAATTTAATATGCGAAAATTATTATGAAGTGAAAAAAAAATTATGCCATCTTTTGGTTTGTCATATCAGAAAATAGATACATGTTTAAAGGATTGCATGTTGTATTGGAAAGAAGACGACAATCTTAGAAACTGTAAGTTTTGTAATCAAGAAAGATACAAACCAAGAAAAAAGAGAGGAAAAGAAGTTCTGTACATGCGTATGCATTATTTACCCATCACCCCTAGACTTCAAATATTATATGCATCATTTGTAACAGCGCAACATATGAGATGACACAGTGTGAGAACACCTCAAGAAGGTACATTGACACACCCATCGGATGGAGAAGCATAGAAACATTTTAACAAGAAATATCCCGATTTCGCAGCGGAGAGCCGCAACGTTACACTAGTTTTATGTACAGATGGCTTCGCACTATTTTCTCAGTTTGATTCTAAATATTCATCTTGGCCCATAATAATTACACCTTACAACCTACCCCCATGGATGTGTATGAAAACTCCATACATGTTTCTCACAGTTGTCATCCCTGGCCCTGATGATCCAACATAGGGTATTGATGTTTACTTACAATCGCTAATCGAAGAATTGAAATTATTATGTAGTGAGGGAGTTGAAACATACGACGTATCAAAAAAGAAAATTTTTCGGATGTTCGCTTCTTTGTTATGGACTATTAGTGATTTTCCTGCATACGCAATGCTTTTGAGTTGGAGTACGGCCGGTCGTCTTGCTTGTCCTTATTGCATGGAAGAAACACGAGAACTTTCGTTACCGTACGGAAAGAAAATTTCATGGTTTGATTTTCATTGATGCTTTCTTCATATTAATTATACTTTTAGAAGAGACAATTTTTTTTTTTACATCTAATAGACATGAGGCTCTACGGCCGCCGATGGTTTGGTCAAGCGAGGAAATATATGAACTTGTAAAAGATTATCCAAAGATACACGAAACCGGAAAAAAAATTGATATTCAAGGTAAATCGACGATTCATAATTGGTGCAAGCAGAGTATATTCTGGAAATTGCCTTATTGGAAACATCTCTTAATCCGTCGTAACATTGACGTGATGCATAACGAGAAAAACATATTTGATAATGTATTTAATACAGTTCTGAAAGTGAAGGGACAAACTAAGGATGATCTGAAATCCAGACGCGATATAAAGGAAATACGTAATCGTCGTGAGCTTCATATGAAGCCCAATGATAGTAAATAAAACCAAGGCATATTATGAACTAGACAACAACCAAGTTAAAGTACTATTAAAATGGGTGGGAGAATTACGGGTTCTCGATGGAATTTTCTCTAAACTTCATAGATGTGTCGACTATAAAAACGGAAGGCTGAGTGGAATGAAAAGTCATGATTGTCATGTAATAATGGTAAACTTGTTACCCATCGCATTCAAAGAATTGTTAGTGGAAAAGTTTGGAATGTAATAACAGAACTTAGCTTATTTTGCAAGGAGCTTTGTTCAACTACTTTTAAAGTTGACAGTCTACTTAAACTTGAAGAAGAAATCCTGTACTGCTCTGCAAACTGGGGAAGATATTTCCTCTGGGTTTCTTTAATGTAATAGAGCATTTACCTGTTCATCTTCCAAAGGAAGCACGTCTTCGAAGTCCTGTGCAATATGGATGGATGTATCCATTCGAAAGGTATGTTATTATACTAAGTATTCAAATGTTAATTTAATTATAAATAGAACTTAATATTGAACCGAACTATTTTTTATTAGGTACTTAAATCATTTAAAAAAATAGTAAGACAAAAGCTCGAGTTGAAGGTTCTATTTGCAATCATATATCGAAGAAGAAGCCTCTTTTTTTCTCTCTTTATTTTAATGATCATGTGAACTTATCCTTTCAAGCGTTCCGCGTAATGATAAGAGGGTTGAACAAAGTTCTTCTTCTGAATCAACATTATCTATTTTTAAACAAGATGTCCGACATGCTAGAAAATGCGTGAAAATATGGCTAAATGATAAAGATTATAACGTAGCACACACATATGTTCGTCTTAATTGTCCTGAAGTTGCTCCTTTTGTCAGGTAATTGATTTTTTAAGTTTTACTAAATTTATGTTAAACGTGTTAATAACAATGTAACATATAATGTTTGTGTTTGCAGTATTTATGAATCACAAAATCCAAGCGGCGATATAAGCAAAGATTTTAGTAGTTGATTTAGAAACTACGTTTTTGATCCCACAAATAATGTGCTCGACGAAGGAATAAAACATTTAGCCTTTCGACCGAAAAGAAAAGTCAAAACATATCCAATATTTTTTGTTAATGGGTATAAATTCAACACCAAAAAATACGTTGCTGAAAAATTAACAAACAATACTAGTGTGTTTGTTAAAGGCAGTGAAGATCCTAATAATAATATAAATGATTTTTATGGCGAGTTAACCTAGATTTTGCAAATGACACATTTTACAATGCCCTTAGAGGATGTTTATTTGTTTAGATGCATCTGGTTCAACAATCTTCCGGGTTCAGGTATTAACGTGCATCCAAAGTATAATCTTGTAGAAATTAAACATGCCTCACGTTATCAAAATTACGACCCTTTTGTACTGGCCAAACAAGCCCTACAAGCTTATTATGCACCTTATCAGTCTCTAAAAAGAGATAAAACGGATTGGACTGCGGTTTTTAAAACCAAGGCAAGATTTACGTTCAATGCATAGAATATTCTTGATGAACAAGCCTATCAAGCAGATCCAGAGGAAAATGTTAAAATAACAATTGCAGATGATCAAACTGATTTTGGACCTTTAAATGATGAGGCAAATGTATTAATCGATGCATTTGAGAGTGTAGAGTAGAACCCGAAACCGAGTCTGAATCAGAAAACGATGAAGAAATTGACGAAGATTGAGTAAAATTTGGTAATTTTCACAACTATTCACATTACATTTACCTATGTTTAACATTGCATTTTCACAACTATTCACATTACATTTACCTATATTTAATATTGCATTTTCACAACTATTCACAATATGTAACAACCCTGAATTTTGGGGTAAATTTAAAAATTTATTTTAAGTAATTTTAATGAGTTTTTGATATTTAAAATAATTTATTTAAAATAATAATGATTAAAAATTGATTTAAAATCGAAGTTAGAATGAATAATTTAATTGTAATTATAAAAAGAGATAGAAATAGCGCGGTAGTTTGAAAAGTCAAACTTGAACTTTGACTAACAGTATGGGATGCAAAATTTAATAGATTTTAGTGAAACCAAAAATATAAGAATCTATTTAAAAATATCTGTCTAACGAATCTGAAAAATTGAAATTTCATAGCGGGAATCAAAAGTTATGCCCAAATTAAAATTTAGAAAGGTCGCTATGAAATTTACAAAGGACAAAAATGCTACTTTTTGCATACGAAGGAATTTGAACTCGAAACCACTTCCATTGAGTTCAGAATGACGTTTCTGCATTGAAAAAGTATAAACACTTATATATTTCGAGTTTCGAAAATTATTTGTTTAAAAATGTATTTTTAATATTAAATATATACGCCTTAAAAATAGCCATTTTTCAAATGACCTCTGTTTTCGACGAAACCACTTTTTTTGGATTTGGAATGTCAAAATATAGTTAAGTTTAATTTTTCATAATTTTTAGAATTAATTTGTGGCTGTGGCAAAAAGATTTCAGTTTTGTCAATTTCGGTCAATTTTAATCGACTTGAAAATAGTCATTTTTCAAATAGGCTCGAAATTCAATGAAAATAATTTTGTTGCATTCGTATCGTCAAAACATAGCCAAAAATATTTTTTTGGGAATTTTTAAAGTTAAATTGTGGCCCTGGTGAATTTTTATATACGTTTGAATATTAAAATAAAAGAATAATTTTAAATCGGAAAAACGGGGGCAGAGATGACCTTTTGGGCCTATGGGACATAGTTAGATGGATCCGGAATAGGGGTTATTAGCTAGGAAACACAGTCGTTGAGCCTAATTCTGAGTTAGTGGCCAAACGGACCTTTATTGGGTAATTAAAATAATATTTAGATTAACCTAATATTATATTATAAAAGGACCGCTACAGTATCTTCTTCCCGTCGTTGCTTCAGCCGCCACTTAACCCATAGCCTTCAAAATTTCAAACACCGATTCCTCTTTCGTTTCTCAACGAAAACCTCCGTCGTTTGTCATGTTTCGAAGAGATTTCAGAGCTCTTCGATTCCATACCAATTTCCCCCGGTCTTGTCGCCTGCAGCCACCGCCCCGACCACCCGAACCGCCGCCGTCACGAACCAAACCGCGCCACCCACGAGCGTGCGCACCCTTCCCCCTTCCCGGCGCTGATAGCTCTCTCCTAGCTCTCCAATCTCCCGCAAACCGTTCGCAAAACCGTCGACTACAGCTCCCGAATTCTGAATTTGAAGTTTTAAACAAAAGGGTATGAATTTCACTTCAGAATTTGCCACGCTTTTAAGTGTCGCAGTGACAGTTGTTAAAAGTGTTTTCTAATTTATTCATATGAACTTCAAATTGAAATATTTCAGATCTGAAATCGCCGTAACTTCGAACACGTGATCTGACCGAGTTTGGACCTTCATTTCAGTCCCAAGCAATGTGAGTATTTATTTTTAATTAAATTTAATTAATTTAATTATTATCCTAGCGTTATGTGAAGTTTGAATGGTAAATATCATGCTTATGATACAGATCTATTTTGCTTTGTCATATCTCATGATGGGTGGTATGTGTTTGTGATGGATAGTTTAGATCCGTATGATTATCACCTCTTATGTAATCACTTGTGTTGATTTGGATTGATCTAATTTATCAATTCAAAATAGTAGAAATATGATTGTCACATTCTTATGTTATCGCTTTTGTATGATTTGAATCAATCAAACTTATCGATTCATAATAAAAGAGACATGGTTTGCCATCGTTATGTTAGTGCTTTTGTTTTACTTGAATTGATCTATATTATCAATTCAACATAGAAAATAAAGATTTGTCTTTTTATTTGAATTGATCTAGATTATCAATTCAACATAGTAAATAAAGTTTACATTTTTCTTTTTATATGATATAAAAAGTAGGATTTTACGACGTGATAAAAATTACATTTTTATTTGAAATTATGATATGCAGTTGGCGATGAAAATAAAAATTACATTTTTATTTGAAATTATGATATGCAGTTGGCGATGAAAATGAAAATTACATTTTTATTTGAAATTATGATATGCAGTTGGCGATGAAAATAAAAAAATTACATTTTTATTTGAAACTATGATATGCAGTTGGCAATGAAAATAAAAGGTACATTTTTCTATGCAACTAAAGACATGAGTTTTGCAATGCAAATAAAAGTTACATTTTTCTATGTAGCTATGAATGAGATTTAAAAGAAATCATTTTTTTTCTTTTTAGAATGAGAAATTGCATAGAGAATGAAAATTCCCATTTTATATGTGGATTAAGGACGAGGATTTACATAGTAAGAAAATTTTCATTTCTATTATGTAGGTGAAAAGTAGAATTTATATAGTGAAATAAAATTTACGTTTTTATAAGGTAAGTTAAGATATGAATTTGCATAGTAAATATAAATTTACATTTTTATATGTCAATAAAAGTAGGAACTTGCATTTGAAATAAAATTTACATTTTTATATGAAAATAAGAAGCAGGAATTTACATTAAAGAAAATTTACATTTTTCTTATATGTAAACAAAAATGAGAGTTTGCATGTAAGTAACAATTACATTTTTCATATGTAATTAAAGTTAAGAACTTGCATGTAAATTAAATTACATTTTTATAATGTAAGTTAGAAGTAGAACTAGCATGTAATTAAAAATTACATTTTTTAATCAAAAAGTAGGATTTGCATTGTAATATAAATTTACATTTTCATATGTAATTAGAAGGGGAGAATTTGCATTGAAAATAAAAGTCATTTTTATATGTAATTGAGAATGAAAGTTTACAATGCAAATTAAAGAGTACATTTTTCTTATATGTAATTAAGAGTGGTATTTACATTGTAAATTAAAATTGCATCTTTATTATGTAACTTAGGAATAGGATTTACAATGTAAATTGAGATTACATTTTTTTATGTAATTAAAAGGCATGAAGTTATACCGCATAGAAAATCACATCTTTATATGTAAATTAAGAAAGAGAATTTACATCGTAATGAAATTTTTTAATGTGATTAAAATATGAATTTACACCATAAAATAAAGTTACATTCTTTTTTATGTAATTAGGATGAGATTTTACATTGTAAAATAAAAAGGTACATTTTTATGTGTAATTAGAAAAGTGAATTTACATTGTAAAATAAAGAATACATTTTTTTTGTAACGACCCGGAAAATCTGAACCAATTTAAAATTTTTAAATTGGCTAAAATAGTGGATTTTAAATATTTAAAATAAATATTTTAAATAATAATGTTGAAAAGTAAGTTTGAATCGAAGTTGAAAATAAATATAATTACTTTGAATTATAAACAAGGCCTGAAATGGCGCGGTAGTTTCAAAATTTGAATTCAAACTTCGACTGACTGTACCAGGTGCAAAACAAAACGGATTTGAGTGAAACTAAAAATATTTAAATCTGTTAGTGAATACCTTTCTAACGAATCTGAAAAATCGAAGTTTGATAGCGGAAAGCAAAAGTTATGGCCAAATGAATTTTCAGAAAGGTCGATATGGAATTTATATAGCCCGTAAAATTGGCCATTTTGCAAACGACCTCGGAATTCGACGAAACCACTTTTGTTAGATCCGAGATGTGAAGTTATTGCTAGGTTTAAAATTTCATAATTTTTGAAGTTAATATGTGAGCACGGAAAAGGAAAATGTGTTTTGGCCAATTATAGTTAAATTGGATCGACCAGAAAAGGGCCATTTTACAAACGGTCTCAGAATTCGACGAAACTAGTTTTGTTGGGACCGTATCGTCAAAACATAGTCAGATTTAATTTTCTGGAATTTTTCGAATCAGTTTGTGGCCTTGGCAAATTGAAATGTACGTTCAAATTAAATATTGAATGTTTTATATTTTAATTTGAAGGAAAACTGACTGAAACAGTCGAATGGGCCTACGAAACATATCCCATTGTGTTCGGAATGGGGGTAAAACGCTAGGGACGACAGTCGTTGGGTTTGGATTGGTGTTCGTGAGTGAAAGAGGGTATTTTTGAAAAAAAATATAAATAAAAAAGAAAAAAAAACTTATTGGTCATCATTATCTCGTCCAGGTCAGAATACCCGTAACCCTTCTTTCAACGAACGGCGTTCCTTCTTCAAACCTTCTCTCCTCTTTTTCTCCACTTCCACTCAATGAAATCACGCAACTCTTGAATCATTTTGAAGAGCTGAAGCTCCTCTACAAATCCATACATCTTTGGTCCCCTATCATTGAGAAATCTGTTCGATTCGAGCCTCGAAAGTCCGCCACTTTCAGCCTCCGTCGTGCTTCAGATCCGCCGCCGTGCTCGACAACTCCACCGTCGATCCATGCGCCGTTCAGAGCTCTTCCGTGTGGCGTGCTCTGATCATCACGAAGTTCAACGGTTTGGCCAGAAAATCCGAACCCTAATTTGAACCCATTGTGGAAGGTAATGGTTTGTTTATTTTGAACTGAATTTAACACTCTAAAGCGTTGCAAACTTCTAAAAATCGTACCTTTTTCGTTTCTTATCGAAATCCGGAGAAACAAGCGACAGTGGACTCATGTGGACGTCTTCTACATTCTAGAAGAGACCGCATATTTTTCTGAGCCTTCTACTATTTTCGGTGGAGTGGAACCCAATGTGAGATTTCTAAATTATAAACGATATGGAAAACGACGATGTATAAATTATATAATCGATGTATGAGTTATATAAGCGTTGTACACCTCTTGTATAAGCGTTGTATAAGTTGTACGTTCGATGTATAAGTTGTATATGCGTTGTAAAAATTATATATGTGTTGAAATAGAAGTGAAATGCTATATATATATATATATATATATATATATATATATATGTACGCCCCTCGTCCACAAACCATGGACGATATTTATTAGTTGTAATTGGTGTGAATATTGATTGATAGCGAATGGTTGATTGAAATTATTTGTGGTTGAAATTGATTGATTGTGGTTGAAAAATACCCGTTTGTGGTTGAGAAATATTTGGTTGAAACCACATAGGATTAGTTTGTGGAAATGAAAAAAATATACATGCCGCCTACGTGCGAACTAGATGCATGATTCCCCATTGTCAAAAGCTGCGAGGCTTTAAGGTAGAGCGAGGAGCCGTACTAGGGACGATCCCGGTTTTAACTACCCTGCCGTTATGCTGCCGAAATTTTGAATAATATTCATGTGTTAGAATTATTTTCATTTGTTGAAGCAATACTCATTCGTTGAATAGAAATTCATGTGTTGAATGATATACGTGTTTTAAATATAAAAATCACATTTTCATCTATATATATAAACTATAGAAAACCTTCATGTGTTGAATCGATATTCATTCGTTGGATTGAAATTCATGTGTTGAATGGTATTCATGTTTTAAATATAAAAATCACCTTTTTATCTATATATATAAACTATAGAAAACCTTCATGTGTCGAATCGATATTCATTCGTTGGATTGAAATTCATGTGTTGAATGGTATTCGTGTTTTAAATATAAAAATCTCCTTTTTATCCATATATATAAACTATAGAAAACCTTCATGTGTTGAATCGAAATTCATTCGTTGAATTGAAATTCATGTGTTGAATGGTATTCATATTTTGAAAGAAATTGTTTTATAATAAAAATCCTATTTTTATCATCAATATGAACTATATAAAATAATCTTGTTTTGAAATAAATTGTTTTATAATAAAAATCCTATTTTTATCACCTATATTAACTATATAAAATAGTCGAGTTTTGAAATAAATTGTTTTACATTAAAAATCACATTTTTATTGTATACATGAATTGTTAAAAATAGTGAAGTGTTGAAATAGAAGACAGTTAGATAAAAATATCATTTTTATCAAAAGTATGAAAATCATATAGTTTTGAAATCGAAGAATCGATATATATATATATATATATATATATATATATATATATAAATAGAATTGAAATATATCGAATAATGAAGCTGCAGTTCGTATTTTGAAACCGTGTTTTCAAACGATTAGTGCGGGAGATCCGACCATTGGATTTTCCCAAAACCGCAACCGTTGGGTTCGCTTTGGAAATATCTTTCCAACGACACCAACTTTGTAAAAATCCAACGGTTGGATTGTCTGGAATGTCTAATTCAAATCTGAAGAAAAACAGCGCCAGAATCGATTATATTTATATTTATATTTATATAATTATATTTAATCGAATAACGACGCTGCAATTCGTATTTTGAAACCGAAACTTCAAACGATTATAACGGGAGATCCGACCGTCGGATTTTCCCGAAACTGGAACCATTGGATTCGTTTTGAAAAGATATTTCTAATGATGTAAATTTTGTGAAAATCCAACGGTTATATTTTCAGATATGTGTAAATCAAATCTGAAGAAAAACAGCGCCACGGCCGCGTTATGGCCCGAAGCGTCGTTTTGAATAAATTGGCTATTTTAAAATAAATAAAAATAGCGATAAATCATTATAAAATATTATAAACGATATGGATGTGAAATTTAGAAACTAACTGAAAGTTGGCTAAGTCGAATGGTTTCTTGGGTATTGATCTGATGTTGGTTTCGGCCTTCGGGGTTAACATTTGGGAAATCGTTCTCTTACTGATTTACGATTAGTGACTAATGAATTGAAATGATGCGTATGTATGTTTGTGTTGCACTTGTTTATTATATACGCGAGTTGCTCAGAAAGACCGAGTTTATCCCATTCTGAATAACTGAATCGACGAAAAGAAGTCGAAGATGAAGACGGGGGTTGAAGATCGATCTTCAACTCGTTTGGATGGTAACTGATGTCCTGATTGGGAGGCATCCCGAAATATAGATAATGAGTGGTGATCGTCCAGACGTACGTGGGGATTGATGAATATGCGAGGTATTTAGTGCCTCCGGTTTCGTTCAAACCCAGAACGGACTTGCAAATGGACTGTGTGTCTGACATTGGAATTCATTCTGTGCGATTGATAACCATCAGTTGCGTGGTGTGAATTGCCTTTGTGGCAAGCTAAGATGCAGTGATCAGGGCTTCTGTTGAAAAGCAAAGTCTTGTAGTGATGATCAAAGCACCGCCTGTGTGGCGTAGCTTTGTGTATAACGTGAATTCGCGAGCCTCACACCCCGGTATGAACTAGAAACGGGAGAGGACCTCAGGGAGGACATGCGTTTCTTTCTAGCTAGAAGTGGCGTCAGTGGTTTTACACGCCCTGACGAGTTTGACTTATGTGGTTGTTACTGTTGCGAGGCACCTCGGTTAGATCGGGCGATCCGGGTCCGATGTAGTCATTTGTTGGCTCATTTACGCCCCAAAGGGCGGGGAAACACAGTATTCAGGAATTTTAATCCACATCGGTGGACCGGCCATGTCGCTTCAAGGGCCCACCTAAGTCTGGGTCCTGAGGCTCGGGCTAGAAAGTCTCGAAGTCGGTAAGGACTATCTTTTGCCTTGGTTCATGACGGAAATCCAATTTCCAAATACGACATCGTGCGGTTTTGATTGTATATATATATATGGCGACATGATATATGGTACCCATGCCGTCTATGATTGATAGTTATGATTCGAAATTGTTTTTAAAACATGTAAACACTAGTAATAATATCAATTGCTTTTGTTTTATTCGTATCAACCATATTTTGGCCATTATAAGGTAAAACTCTATCCTCCGGTTTGCGTTGCATTGTGTGATGGGAACTGAGTCTTATAATGGCTTCATTTTTATAAAAAGCATTGCGAGGTTTAAAAGAATCATTTGTTTTAAAAGCACTGGCAATCCGATGGAGTAAACCCGTTCCACGAAAGTGGCGTGGTCCTGTGATTAGCCATATTTTAAATGTATTGAGTAGATTTCTCATACCAGTCCCATGACTGACTCATAGTTTTTTCACTTTCAAACTCGGGTGCCCCTTTTTCTACACGGGCAGCCTTGTATTCAGGTTTAGTAGGCTTTATCCGGATAGCTGGAGCTGAAGATGGATTCTATCACTTATCTCTTTTTATGTTGTTCAGCTCCTATTGTACATATTATGTTTATTTCCGCTGTAGACATTTATGTATAGCTGAACTGTATTTGTACTAAGTATGATCCTGTATACTGTGTAACTTTGATGTTTACGTTTATTCAGTGTATTATTTGTACATTATCTAGTGTATTTATTTATTTCGGTCCTGCTATTATATGTTTCTGTGTTATATTCCAAGGATTACCCTTGCCACCGTCAGTACGGGGTTTGGGGTCGTCACAACGTGGTATCAGAGCTTTGGTTAAGCTTAGTGTTGGAATATAACATATTAACGAACTCGTCAGAAATAGAACCAGTAGTGTTCTAGGACGGGTAACTCTATACAGATAGGATCAGTAATATCCTAGTATGAGTACAGCAGAATGAAATACACCCCACTAGACACATTTACATTTAAAGTATATGTTACTATGTTTTAAAATACCTTTTCTGTGACCTGACACTTGATCTGCTATTTGCAGAAGTACTAGGAAATGAGTGTTAGAAATAGGAGAAATGCGAACCCGATCTAGAGGCTCTATTAAAGAGATATCGTAATCTGAACGGAGCCCAGTTCTCGGGCAATGAATCTATAATTCAAACTCAGGCTTGGATGAGTTCTATTGAAAGAATTTTTGAATGTATCCAGTTGAGAGAAGATCGGAAAAGATTAGTAGCATCTTGGGTGCTCAAAGAAGAAGCTTTAATCTGGTGGGAAACAATCATCAAAGATAATCCAGAAGGTGATATCACCTGGGATAGATTCAAAGAGATTTTCCTAGAAAGACTTACTCCTCCTGAGGTGACGGAGCGATTATGTGATGAATTCTCTTATTTGATACAAGGAGATATGACCATTCCAGAATATCATAAGAAATTCAACGAACTTTCTCACTTTACTCCTCATCTGATTCAAGATCCAAAGAGGAAGAATCTGAGATTTATTCATGGCCTGCAAAGGAGATATCAGAATAATATGATGAGGAATGTGAAGCTCCGTTTTTCAGAAATGATTTATATGGCTTATCAATATGAAGATCTCCATAAGAAAGGTATGTTGCGCGACGAAGAGGAAGTCAGCTCGAGTAACAAAGTGGAGTCTGTGACTGATAGTCCTGAGGTCAGTAAGAAGCCCAGTGCTAAGAGAAAAAGGGATAAATCTGGAAAAGAACCAGTAACAAATGCTATATGCTCTAACTACAATAAGCAAGGACATTTGTAGATCAGTTGCAGATCTCTAAAGAAATAAATAAAGGTTGGGTCAAAATCCGGTAAGGAGTTACAAGAGAAAAGAGGATGCCATAAGTGCCACCAGCCGGGCCATATTGCGAAAAACTGCCCGCTATTCAGAAAATCTGAAACAGTACATATAAATGAAGTAGCAGAAGCTTCTAAGCCCTCAGCCAGTCAAGAAAGGGCCGATGTTTTAGAAGGCACGCTTAATGTCAAAAACATTCTAGTTAAAGTGTTGTTTGATACAGGCGCGTCGCGAAGCTTTATTGCAAAGAATGCGGTTAAGAAACTGGATTTGAATTTGAAGAAGCTCAAAGAACCAATGACTGTCCAAAATCCGGTCGGGGGTTCCATCGTTCTCAGTTGGGTTTATGCAGTACCTGTCTCTTTTTCCTGCTATAAATTCCCTACTATCTCTATCATCATGAATTTTACCGAATTCGATCTTATTCTGGGATTGGATTGGCTAACCAAATATGAAGCAGAGGTTAGATGCGTCGAGAGAGTTGTTAAGGCGAAGGCACAATCAGGGAATTATATAACCATACCATGCGAAGGTCCGAATTCCAATAGAAAAGACTTTTGGTCAGCTCTAGATGTTTCTCCAGCTCAAATTGAAAATATCCCTGAAGTCACAGAGAATATTCCCGACCTAGTAAAATATATTCCTGTCGTCAAGAACTATGCGGATGTATTCGAAGAAGTTGTTCGCTTGCCTCCGCAAAGAGAAATTGATTTCAAAATTGCTTTAATTCCGAATGCAAGGCCGGTAGTTCACGCTATTCGAAGAATGTCCTTGAAAGAGAAAGAGGAATTAGACAATCAAACACGACAGCTCATATGGAAGGGTCTGATCAGGCCTAGTTTCTCTGATTGGGATGCAGCGGTGGTGTTTGTCCCAAAATCTGATGGCACTCTATGGCTATGTGTGGATTATCGTGATTTGAACAAGCAGACCATAAAGAATAAATATCCATTTCCGCGAATCGATGATTTATTGGATCGTCTGAATGGAGCACAAGTATTTTCAAGGATGGACCTAGCTACAGGCTTCCATCAGCTTCGAATTGCCGAAGAATGTGTTCCTATGACAGCATTCAGAGGTCCAGACTTATTCTACGAGTGGTTAGTAATGCTGTTCGGCTTATGTAACGCTCCAGCTTACTTCGTCAATCTGATGAATAGTGTGTTCAGAGGAGTCCTGAATGAATTTGTTCTAGTTTTTATTGACGATATTCTAATCTTCTCTAAATCAAAGGCCAAACATGAAAAGCATCTGGAACAGGTTCTAGAAATTCTGAGACGGAATGTATTGAAAGCCAAATTGTCCAAATGCATATTCTGGCAAGATGAAGTGAAATTTCTGGGCCATGTCGTATCGAAAGAAGGGATTGCTGTGGATCCAAGTAAAATCACAGCTATTCAAAATTGGAAACAGCCCAGTACTCCTACAGAAGTCCGCAGTTTTCTCGTATTCGCTAGTTATTGCCGGAAGTTCGTTAAAAACTTTTCGAATATATCTGGTCACTTAACGAAGCTTACAAAGAAGCACTCAAAATTCAAATGGACTCCAGAATATGAAGAGGCTTTTGAAGAGCTAAAGTTAAGATTAACGACAGCTCCAGTGTTAACCATAATCGTTGGCAATCGGGATTTGAAATTCTGGACAGATGCTTCTAGAGAAGGCCTTGGAGCAGTGTTAATGCAAAGAGGTCAATTGATCGCTTATGCTAGCCGTAAGCTGAAGCCGCACGAGAAAAACTACGTCACTCATGATCCTGAGTTGTTGGCTATCGTATTCTCTTTGAAAATCCGGAGACACTATCTTCTGGGTGAGAGATTTGAACTATTTACAGATCACCAATCGCTAAAGTATCTGTTCACCCAGAAAGACTTGAATTTGAGGCAGCAACGTTGGATGGAGTTTCTTGCAGCATATGACTTTGAGATTATATACACTCCAGGGAAAGCCAATGTTGTGGCCGATGCGTTAAGCCGAAAGAATGAAATGATCGCCAGTTTTATTATCACGACTTCATTGATAGATAAAATATCTGCTCTTCAGAAGGATGATCACTTCATTCAGAAGATCAGAGAGATAATTCAACAAGGCGAACCCTCGAGTTTTCAACTTGATAATGATGGGATTCTAAGGCTCAAAGGTCGAATCTATGTTCCTAACATTGCTGAGCTCCGAAAGGAAGTACTGGATGAATGCCACAAGTCAAAACTTAGTATCCATCCGGGAGTAAGAAAAATGTATAATGACATCACACGCACTTTCTGGTGGAAGTCGATGAAGAGGGACATTTCTTTATATGTTAGCCGATGCCCCGCTTGCCAGCTAGTCAAAAGCGACCAACAGAAACTGGCTGGATTGTTACAACCGCTAGACGTTCCAGGCTGGAAGTGGGAACATATTTCCATGGACTTCATAGATGGTTTGCCCAGAACCAGAAAAGGAAATGACAGTATTTGGGTGATCGTAGATCGCTTCACGAAGACCGCCCATTTCATACCTGTCGGATCAAATAGAACTGCTCAAAGTCTAGCGAAGATATATTTCAAGGAAATAGCAGTATAGTTAGTGATAGAGATCCAATATTCACTAGCAAATTCTAGGAGGCATTTCAAGTAGAGCAGGGAACAAAGCTAAACCTAAGCACCGCCTATCATCCTCAGACAGATGGTCAAACTGAGAGGGTGAATCCTATAATAGAAGATCTATTGCGGGCTTGTGTTCTAGATTTCGGTGGATCATGGGAAGACCATCTGCATTTGGCTGAATTCTTATATAACAACAGCCACCAGGCGAGCCTGACAATGTCACCATTCGAAGCATTGTATGGTAGACCGTGCCGATCTCCTGCTTGTTGGTCGAACCCGGTAATAGACTTGTATTGGGACCCGATATGATCCGAGAAGCTGCCGACAAAGTCGATTTCGTTAAGAAACGATTACTCGCCACTCAAAGCCGACAAAAGAGCTATGCCGATAGGAGAAGAAGAGATATATCATTTGTTGTTGGCGACTATGTATATTTGAAAGTATCGCCGATGAGGGGAGTTATCCGGTTCGGTAAAACAGGGAAGTTGGCGCCCAAATTCATTGGTCCATTTCCTATTCTGGAACGGATCGAAACTCTCGCTTATAGGGTTAAATTTCCTAATTGGTTGCCTGGAGTGCATGATGTATTTCACATATCTCCACTTAGAAAGCACGTTCATGATCCAGACTTGATCGTGGAAGAAGCAGCGCAACAGGATATTGAAATTACCCCTGAATTGGCTGTGAGAAGAGAGCCGCTAAAGATTATCGGCAAAGAAACCAAAGAGCTGAGGAACAAGAAGGTTCACTTAGTCAAAGTGCAATGGAGTGGGGACCCGCGAGATTGTACTTGGGAAACTGAGGAGAGCATTCAGAAAGCCTATCCTAAGTGTCGAGTAGACATCTCTGATTGACTCCGGTGCAAGGTACATTTACCATACTTTGCGTTACCAATTAGTTCTCTACTTTATTGTTATTTTCTTTCCATGGATGTGCACTTTTAATTCTATAGTCTGAATGATTTTAAAAGAGTATAGAAATTGATTAGTATATTTTTGAAAAGTCAAAAACAATTTGATTGTTGTTTGTGTTGTGTGATAGTGGAATTGGATTAATTAAATTGTAGAAACGATAGTTAATTTAATTAATAAGAGAATGAATGGTAGGATTTATTCGATTAACTCACACATTGAAATGATTTAAAAATAGATAGAAATATATACATGTGCATTATATATGTTTGAACAGGTAATTGGATAGCTGTTGAGTAATGATTTTATTTGCGTGCCCGACAAATAGGTAAACCTTAATGAGTTGGATGCGAAATATTATTATATCAACTCCTGTGAATGCCATTGGATGCGGAGTGCTGGTTATTCTGTGTGTAATAATAAACATCACCATAGGATAGTAACAATTAATTTTGAACTACATTACATGGCATACTTCTGGAAGATAGGCATACTTCATCATATACCACATAAGCATTTGGAGCTTGTGTGACGAGGTGGAAGATTTACCGTACGAGCAAGAGGCTTGTATGGCGATGACTATATTTTACAGGTTGAATTGATGACTGATAAGACCATATAAATTTTGTAACGATAAATTGCCAGATTAATAAAAACCCCACACGGGTCTGGAGTTGACAATAATCACGTCTCTCTCGTCATTAGATAGACACATGGACTATTTATTTCCCATACGGGACGAGGTGACGAGGATTTATTGTAACACCCCGTAATTCTGTAATGCTAGGATTCACAAATCAAGGCAGAATTAAATTCTAAAATCAAAATCAAGGGTAACGGGCTGCGCCATTGCGTTCGTCTCGGAATTCTGCATGAAAACGAGTCCGAGTTTGCGAGAATCGAAGTCCGTATGAAGGAGATATGGCCCTCTGAAGTTTCAGAATTCGATTTAAAATTCGAACAGGTCAGAAAACGAGTTCAAAATTCAAAATCGGACCCAGTTTGGGTTGGGCGGGAATTTTCCTGCCCAAGACCTAGGTCGACTGGGTAGTCAACCTGGGGGTCGAACCCCCCTGCTTTTTCCAGATCTGCAGCCTGGTTCGTTTTTCTGTATCCGGACGCCATTCTGACCAGATTCGTTGACTTCTACAATATATAAACAGCCCTAGTCTCCTTCTCTATTCACAAATCTTTTCTATCCTTATGCTGCCTCTGAGAAAATGTATAAATAAATAAAAATAAGAAGATAATACGAAAATCCAAGACGAGGAAATGCTGCTCAAGACTTTCAAGAGGAGATTCAAGTCAAGCTAGGATTCAAGTGAAGATTCAAACGACTGTTTTTCTATGAATCTAATATAATCTCTGTAAGTCGGTTACTTTTTAGATTTGAACGTTTTTCTCTGTTCGTGACATGAAATTAAAGGAATAAAAGAATATGCCAAATCTCTCTCTATTCGAATCAGTGCTTATATCCTTGGACTTAATTAAGAACTGCTATGATTGGATGACCAATTAGACATTGCCTATGACTATGAACATTTCCTATGACTATGAGCATTGCCTATGACTATGAA
This sequence comes from Allium sativum, assembly GCA_030737875.1. Classification (NCBI taxonomy): domain Eukaryota; kingdom Viridiplantae; phylum Streptophyta; class Magnoliopsida; order Asparagales; family Amaryllidaceae; genus Allium; species Allium sativum. Next base: position 897,601,297 of record CM060922.1, on the reverse strand, counting down.
CATTGCCTATGACTGTGACTGTGACTATGAGGATTATTTCCTTGACCATGAATACAAGCCTATGCCTTTGATTAGGAAACATAAACTATTGCCCATGACATAACAAGAACAACTGTGATTCATGACTAGGAAAGTGTTGCTTAAGTTTTGTGACTATGAAATTGGGTCTAAACCTGATTATCTATTCTGTATATTCTTGGTTTTCTTTGGTTTTAGACCTTGGGAATTTACCTATTAAGTTAGGTCTACCCATGTTCTTGAACCTACGTCGTTATTCAACCCTTTTTATGTCATAAGATTTTCAGACCTATAGGTCTTCGATGTTTTAGATCAATTTCAGTGAAATTCGTTAGGTCTGTAATTAGTAAATCATCATTTTATGCTAGTTATTATGTCTATCTTTTTCATAGCATCTTTGGTTCATTCCCTATCTTCTACGAATCTAGATTTATCTATAATTTAGATTGAATCACGATTATACGGACGATGGGAATATGATTTGGGCAAAATATGAAATTTACTAAAAACATAGTTATAAACTTGGAAATTGGCATAAATTGGGAACATGTATTATGGCATGTTCATAGAAATGCAAATTGGATAAATTTGACATGAATTATAGGATGTGCGATTTGAATCTAGTATTGACTTGTAAATCTAGCATTTACATGAATTGTGAACTAGAATAATAAGTCTAGATTGACATGAACTGTAATTAGAATGTTAAATCAGAATTGGATTAGCTAATTTGGCATGATAAGTATATTGGCATAAATTTGAAATTGGCCATAATTGGGAGTAATTGTCAGGTTTAGCAAAATCATGGTTAGTGACACTTAGTTTGGTATAGTTTACATACCAAAAAGCATAAATATGATTTAGAGGGGGAAATGGGCCATAAGAATGAATGTTGACAATTTACATTAAAAGAGCGATTAGGAGATAAGTAAATTAGGAAAAATTTACTTATAGAATTTTTCCTAAATGAGAAAATGTGAATTTAGACAAATTAAAGGTTTATTAACGACATCTCTTTTAATAACACACCAGAAAGTTCTAGGGTGACAGAGAGGATAGTGTCTAGGCTTGGGTTTGGAAAATACAAGTTTCCTGCTCTCCCTGGCTATCCCTAACTGATCCGACGGACGGGATGGTTACTTTCAAAACCTGATTTGAAAATTAATTGAAACCCTTTGAACTTAGAAAACACGAATAGGCCTAACCCGAGGTTAGACTGAGTTGCGATGTAAACCTGCCCGGAACCAACCGGCACATCCAGTAATCGCAACAATATCTGTCTAATGTGAGTGGTCGCGGCTTTAATTTATTTAGTTAAAGCAAGAACAAGAATGGTAGGGTTAAGTTAACTAAGACACTTAACCAATTCAACATGATAACCAGACCGGTGGGTGGGGTTAGGTTCATACAGACACTTAACACAGTTAAGCTAGAATGGGATAGTTAAGTCCATAGGAACACTTAACCAACTAGAATGGGAGGGCTAAGTCCATAGGGACACTTAACCAACTTAACATGGTAACAAGACAAGATTTGTAGGGGTTAAGTAACTAAGAAAACACTTAGCCAAATTAGCATGTTAACTAGACTGGAAGGTGAGGTTAAGTAAAGTTAATACACTTAGCCAAATTAACATGTTAACCAGATTAGAGGTTGGGGTTAAGTAAAATTTAATACACTTAGCCAATTTGGTATGTTAGCTGGACTAGACCGTAGGGTCAAGTAAACTTGAACACTTAACCATCAGATCGTGATAAAGGAATAAGGTTAAGTCTAAAACATGAAGGGATAATACTTAACCATTAATAACATGTTAGTTAAAACAGACGGGCAAGGTTAAGTTAAAAAGGAACACTTAACCAATACATGATGAATAGGGTTAAGTAATAAGAGATACTTAACCAATATAACTTGGTTTGTGGTAGGGTTAAGTCAACATGAATTATTGATAACACTTAACCAGTTTATCAGGATAAATGAAGAGGGTTAAGTTAGCTTGAATTGACTAAGGACACTTAACCAATTCAAATTGGCGAGAAAGAGAACTAAGTAGTAAACCTTAGTTAAAAGGATCTAAGTAGTAAACCTTAGTTAAGAAAACAACGATTCTGGAAACTAAGTGGTAAACCTTAGTTAGCAAAACTAAGTAGTAATTCTTAGTATGACACGGGAAGGAGCGAACGTCCGTCTGATTAAAACGAAGGCTCCAACGAATTGGGTTATGAAACCCGAGGCTTCGAGGGGACGTGAGGGTACTCTTGGTATCCCTCTGTGAGGCTGCAGATGATCCTCCTGGGCTCACAGAGGTTAAGGTCTACGGTAGAAGAACCAAGGGTATGCCTTGGTTGCAAAATATGGCAACCTAAAGACTAGGATGGACCAGCGTGATAGCAACTCGTCGTCTACCATCCATCTTGAGTCAGTCGAGATTCGTGAAACGGAAAGGCGGAGAACTCCAAAAGACCATATACTTGCTATCTAGTTATGGGTGAGGATGGCCATAGGATGGTGGGGGCATAGGGGGCCTGCGTATAGTTCTCATTTTTCAAGGTGTGCCTTTCATTAGTTGAGGGAGGGGTCAAGTGTGACCATAGCCACTGGAATAAAAATAGACCTTAGCATCTGCATTGGCAGATATCTAAAAGCTCCCGACCGAGTTCTGTGTTTCTTGATTTGCCCTGCCACAGGACTCGGGCCGCACATTACAGGACATGTGCATCTAGACAAGCGATAACGATTCGCGATACATGCGTGGGGAAGTATAGGAACATATACCACTCTAGCTAGTGTGTCCTAGACTTGGGGGCATCGTTCGACAGGTAGCATAATCCCTAGTTGGACTAGGTGGCATAAACCCTGAGTCCGAGAAGCGTTCAGCAGATAGCGTAAACTCTAGTTGAATCTAGAAAGCACTTGACAGAAAACCCTAGATTAGATCTAGGTAATAAATTATAAATGTATGTCTGAAGGCAACGGAAACTACAGGGATTGGGATCACGTTATCCTTACTAGTTGGGACACTAGTTAGGTGGTGCAGAGATATAGAAACCAGTATAACAAGGAAATAGCGAAGCGGCGAAAGTATTAGAGCATATCCAGTTTATCTTATCTTAGCATATCTTGTGATTATCTTGTCTAATCTTGCTGACCCTATCATCATGGTGTTATCTTGTATTCAGTTAATTCATGTCGTTTTGTTTTTCCATGTTCACATGCTAGAGTTTACTGAACTTACTCAAGCTTTATGTCTGACTCTGTTTTTCTTTCGTCTTCTTTTCTTCCGTTTCCCCCCCAGGTAGTAAAGAAGGGAATAGTATAGCTCAGGTTAAGTCGGACTGTCACTCTTTCCCAGCTTGAAGATTTGTCGAAGTTTTACTTGGATTCTCTTTTTAGATGCTATGGCTGGCTCATGCTACATTGGGGAGTATAAACATTGTTTTATGCTTCTTTATTTTGTAAGACAGATGATACTCTGATATTGTAAATAAATCGTTGTACAAATCATTTTATCAATAAAGCAAAGTTTTATTTTTCGCTGTTTTAATTTTTGTCTGTCTTGTAATTTATCTGCATCTTTTAACCTAAATGCTCCACAGAACTTAGTGCATTCCCTTTGTGAGTGACACTAACGGATGTGGGGTGTTACATTTATCCTCTGGAGCAATTAAAATACACACTCCCTCAGGCTTTGACAGGGTGACGAGAATTTATTCTATGGAGTTATTATGTGACGGCAAGGAATTTCGCTCGATCTGAATTAGTCGTTAAACCGATCTAGACCGTTCGAAACCCCTGATCATTTGAGAACAGGACAAATTAAAATGCAGACGGAAGAACATTTCATTGCTATTACAACAATTCCATCAGAATACAAGAATATACAGAGTATGAATGAATAAATTACATTCGATAAATATCATAGATTACAATAAATTACATAGCAGCGGAAAAATAATACAAAGCACAATGAAGGTGATATACGGATACAGAGCTTTTCGGATATCATTCCAGCTGTAAACCAGGATCCTATGAATATAAATCTGCAAAACCAAAACTACTAGCTTCCCGTGCGGAAAATAGGGGCACCCAGAGTTTAGGTTAAAAAAATAAACTCCAGGTCAGTCATGTGACTGGTGTGAGAACTAAAACAGTTATTTAAAACTTTACTTTAAAAGAGAGTAATTCAAGGGACCACGCCCTATAACACGGAACGGGTTTCCTCCCAAGAATACCAGTGCATAGAATAAACAACGCAATGCTTTTTCGAAAAATGAAGCTATTATAAGACCCAGGTCCCATCACACAATGCAACGCAAGCCGGAGGATAGGGTTTTACCTTATAATAGCCAAACATGTTTGGTACGTTTAAAACAAATCATTTGATACTATAATAAGTGTATAGTGTCAAAACAATTTCAATCATAAATATAAATCATAGACGGCATGGGTACCATATATCATGTCGCCATACTAGTTCTACAATTAAAACCGCAATACACGTATTGGAAATTGGATTTCCGTCATGAGTCGAGGCAAGGGGCAAGCTCCTCTCCGCGTTCGAGACACTCTAGCAAATGTCCCAGGACTACACACTCTGGGCAATCCTGGATCCTCCAAGGCCGGTCCTCACTTACGTTAGAGGATTAGTTATTCCTGAACACACGTTTCCCGGTCCTTACAGACCTATAATCGAGGCGCCTCGCATTCCAACAACCACATAGGTGAAAAGTATATAAATGTCAGGGCTTGTAAGTCACTGACACCACCATAGCTAGAAAGAAACGTCATGCACTCCTTGGGTACTTATCCCGTTTTTGACTCATACCGAGGTGTGAGGCTCGCGAATCCACGCTATACACAAAGCTACGCCACGTAGGCCGTGCTTTGATCATCAACCACAAGACTTTGCTTTTCAACAGAAGCCTTGATCCATGCAACTCAGCATGCCACACAGGCAATTCATGCCATGCGATTGATATCTATCGATATATAACCTCTAAGCTCGTACGTCTCAGAGAAGGGCGTTAAGCAAGAGAATAAATTCTCCGCCGCCAAACAGATATATATTTAATAGAAATCAATCAACACAGAATAAAATTCAATGTCAGACACACAATCCATTTACAAGTTTGTTTTGGGTCTGAACGAAACCGGAGGCACTTTCCTCGCATATCCATCGATCTCCAGGTACGTCTAGACGACCACCAACTGATTCCCTCATCTTGGGTGTACAGCCCAATCAAGATCATCAGTAATCACCCAAACGATGTGAAGACTTCCGGTCTTCAACCACCGTCTTCATCTTTGACATATCGTCGAATCGGTTATTCAGAATGGGTATAAACCCGGTCTTTCCGAACAACCCGCGTATATTAAAAACAAATGTTCACAAACACAACATACGCCTCATTCCAATTCATATTCTCAGGGAAAGGTTCCCATTAATTTTATCCAAGATAAACTCTTTAAAATTTACCCTTTAATCTTCCTTTGGATGTCATTTCAAACTGAATTATGGTTTTCCAAACTAGTCGAGATTAGCGAACCACACCGAAGTAATTATATATTTTATTTCCCAATCCCAACCTATTCATCCCATGAAGCAAAACTGGTAATACTCCATATCTAACACCTCAGTGTTGTCGGTAAAATTAATTACCATTTCACATTCAAATCTAATTAAAGATTTAACTATCGCTTTGGAGCAAAATTGGTGATACTCCATTCTCGCTTATTTCCTAAATTTGATAATTTAGATTAACCATTCACATTTCAATTTAATTGCAGATTCATTAAAACTCCTTTTACAGGGTTAAAGAACTAATGTCATTTAAAACACAGTTCACGATAAACCCATGAATCAATTCTATTTACAACCCATTTCAAATCCAATTTATTTATTTAAAAATAAATGGGTTTTAATTTTAGTTAAAAAATTAGTTTATTTCGATAAAAATCTATTTTTATCTTTTCAAATATGGAGTTTTTCACCCCAATTTTTCCCAAATCATTTCTTATGATTTTACACAAATTATTACTATTTTTAGTAATTTTATCAAGGCTCGTACAGTCGATTTCCATCAACGGCCATCGAACTGCACTTACAACGACCTTTTTCAAATTTGATTTGGACGTATCTCCAAATCCGACCGTTAGATTTTGAATTTCTAATATTCGTTAGAAAGCCCTTTTCGATACGAACCCAACGGTTCCGGTTTTAGGAGAATCCGACGGTCGGATCTCCTGTAATGTCCGTTTGAAATAAATGGTCGAAATCCACGAACTGCCGCGGCGCGGCGCGTTCTATTCAGGCCATTATATATATATATATAATATATATATATATTATATTTCGTCGATTTCTATTTAAAAACGAATTTTATAAATAGTTTTGAATTCTTTTCAAAAACAATTTCAACTTCCATTTCAATTCAAATCAAAATTGAATTCTTCCTTATAAATTCGTTTTAAAATTCATTTCTATTCAATTCAAAATTCAATTCAATTTGAATTCATTTCAATTCGTTTTCAGTTCAATTCAAATTCGTTTTCTATTCAATTCAATTCGAATTCGTTTTATATTCTATTAAATCCGAATTCGTTTCAATTCAATTCAATTTGCTTTTCTATTCAATTCAATTCAAATTGGTTTTCTATTCAATTCGTTTAGAAATCGTTTTATATTCAATTCATTTCGAAATCGTTTTCAATTCAATTCGAATTCATTTTATATTCAATTCATTTCGAAATCGTTTTTAATTCAATTCGTTTCGAAATCGTTTTATATTCAATTCATTTCGAAATCGTTTTCAATTCAATTCGTTTCGAAATCGTTTTATATTCAATTCATTTCGAAATGAATAAAATCGATATAAATATCGTTCACGTCAAAATGGCGTTAATCTACATGGCTTCATATATTCCTTCATTCTATTCAACAAATGAATATTTACTTTTGTCAACACACGTCTAATCTCAACGAATGAGTATTGTCCATGTGTGACTATTTTTGTTAAATTATTTCGTTCAACACATGACTAATCTCAACGGATGAGTACAGTCAACACATGAACCCTTATTTTATATTGATAAAGATGTAAATTTTATTATTAAGATGTTTCGTTCAACACATGACTAATCTCAACGGATGAGTACAGTCAACACGTGAACCCTTATTATATATTGATAAAGATGTAAATTTTATTATTAAGATGTTTCGTTCAACACATGACTAATCTCAACGGATGAGTACAGTCAACACATGAACCTTTATTTTATAATATTCTTTATTTTCTAAATTGGAATGAGGCCCAATCAATCACCATATAATATTAATTATATGGATTTTCATACATCACACGTATATAATAGCATTGAAAAACAATCAACCATCAACCAAAGTGCACTACACTGTATAAGCATCAAATATAGATATCTAACGCTTATAACAGCCTGTCAATCAATCGATCGACATATTTAATCAATCAGGATGAGTGAACTTCATATTTCATCCCAACACCCGTGTGGGGTTTCAAACAATCAAACACAGATTTTATTTGTGCAGTTGGGCGATGTGTAAAATTTATCGTCCCAATCAATGTCAGTCAAATCAGTGTACATAAACAAATCGTCCGGTTTGTAAATGAATATTTATTTATTCACATTCACTATATCCATATTCACGTTAAAAATTATATTTTTAACGATGAAACATTTTATTTTAACATATGAATTTCTATTCAGTTCATTCTTTAAATAAAATGATATTTTTATTTTTCTAACTTATTTTAGAAAATTTCGGCGGCATAACGGCACGATACTAGAAACGGGACGAGGCCTAGCCTTATCCCCGGTCTAGTGAAGGCCCACGCCATTCACACATCAATCAAATCAATTTCATTTCACCAAACAATTCAATCCAATCAAATAATCTAACTAATTTTTGCAATCAAACAAACAAGTCCATGGTCTGTGGACGATTGTGTCGGGTGCTACTAAACACCGTCTGCATCCTAGTATATATATATATAACTAGAAAAAGAAATTGAAAGGTGAGAAATTCTCACCGATAGCTATCCCAACTCTACGACACTTCATTTTAGAGAAATCATCGTTGTTCTCGCCTTCCGTCACTTTCATTGCCCGTAGCCACTACATATATAAAAATCACATTTTCACTTCGCTATTCAATATATAAAAATCGAATTTTTACTTCGCTATTCAATATATAAAAATCGAATTTTTACTTCGCTATTCAATATATAAAAATCGAATTTTTGCTTCGCTATTCAATATATAAAAATCATGTTTTTCTCTTGCCATTCTCTATATAAAGTTTTCGCCTTTTCAAATATAAAGTTTTCGCCTTTTCAAATATATAGTTTTCGCCTTTTCAAATATAAAGTTTTCGCCTTTTCAAATATAAAGTTTATATTTTTAATCTTCCACCACAATAAAAATTATATTTTTATTACTCTAATTAAATAAATAAAAATTATATTTTTATTGTTCTAAAAGTATAAAAACTATATTTTTAATATTCTACATAAATAAAAATAATATTTTTACATCTTCTATTATATAAAGATCAAAAATATTTTACCTCACTCTACACATAAATAAGAGTTCCATTTTTAAAAGCTAATTCATATAGCAAAATCAAATTTTTATTACACAAAAATCCTACCTTTTTAAATCACAATTCCAATTAAATATTATATATATAAAAAAACAGGGATTTAAAACAATTTTTAAATTAGATAAACACAAAAAAACTTACTGTTGGTTGGAGAGGAGGTCTGAGGGACGGAGGGCGTGTCGTTGTCGAAGAGAGGGGGGAGAACGGTGGCCAGAGACGCTCGAGGTGGCGGAGGGTGGAGCCGATGGTGGCGTGGCAGGGCTTGGGCACCAGGCGGTGGGGTCCTTCGATGTGGGGGGGTTCGAGCGTCGGATTGTGCCAGAGGAAAGGGAGGGGAGGGAGAACGGAGCGGGTGCGCCGCCTGAGGGAGGAGGGGTCCGCCGCCTCCGGCGATGATGGTCAGGCAGAGGGCGGCGCCCTCCTAGGGTTTAGCAGTTTTTTTTTAATTTCAGAAAGAAAGTCGGGGAAAGAGAAAGAAGGTTGGGGGGGCTGTATATAAATTAATTTTTTTTTTTCTTCTCACAAAAAGCAACTTTTATTTTTGAACTCGAAACGAGGTCCACCGCCTATCGTCCATAGCTAATTATCCCCATTTCGAACACAATGGGATATGTATCGCAAGCTGATTTGATCATTTTGATCAGTTTTCATCAAAATCAACATATAACTCTATATATTGACTTTAAACGCGCATTTCAATTTACTGGGGTCACATACTAACTCGAAAAATTGCAGAAAAATATTTTCTAGCTTCGTATTGACGATACGGTCCTAACAAAACTAGTTTCGTCGAATTCTGGGACCGTTAGAAAAATGGCCATTTTCCAGTCGATTAAAATCAACTAAAACCGGTCAAACGCGTTTTCCTTTGCCACGCTCACATATTGATTCGAAAAATTATGAAATTTGAAATCTAGCAATAATTTGACACTGCGGATCCAACAAAAGTGGTTTCGTCGAAATCCGAGGTCGTTTGCAAAATTTCCATTTTTAAGGGCCTGAATTCCATAGCGACTATTCAGAATTTTCAACTTGACATATCTTTTGATTCCCGCTATGAAATCTCGATTTTTTGGATTCGTTGGAAAGATATCATCAATTAGATCCTAATGTTTTTGGTTTCACTAAAATCCGGATTGTTTTGCACCCGGTATGTTCAATTGAAGTTTGAAATCGAATTATCGAACTACCGCGCCATTTTCATTTCTATTTATAATTATATATATTCTAACGACGACATATATAATATATGCGTTATATTCTATTCAAAATAAATTTCTCGTCGATATAACTTAAAATAATCTATTTTAAATAATCAAAATTTGCTAAAATTGCCAAAATAAAAATTTTAAACTGGCCCGGATTTCCGGGTTGTTACATATTATCTATACACGCTCCCCTGTAAACACCCGAATATATCACTATAAATATGTGTATGCTTTATAGGATTTATTGGGTACCTAATACGGCCCAATAAATTTCCAAACCCCTCCCCATACAAAGGAGGTTATGGCAAAAATTTTCGAAAATTCCGGGTGTTAGCCAAATTTTTGAAGAATTTGAAAATTCTCAAAAACTGAAAAGTTGGAGAATGGAAGCTAGATTGAACGTAGAGTTGATTAATCAAACCACTTTCGACTTTGTTCCTTTTCGGGGACGAAAAGTTTTAAGTGGGGGAGATTGTAACGACCCGGAAAATCTGAACCAATTTAAAAATTTTAAATTGGCTAAAAGAGTGGATTTTAAATATTTAAAATAAACATTTTAAATAATAATGATGAAAAGTAAGTTTGAATCAAAGTTGAAAATAAATGTAATTACTTTGAATTATAAACAAGGTCTGAAATGGCGCGGTAGTTCAAAATTTGAATTCAAACTTCGACTGATTGTACCGGGTGCAAAACAAAATGGATTTGAGTGAAACTAAAACTATTTAAATCTATTAGTGAATACCATTCTAAAGAATCTGAAAAATCGAAGTTTCATAGCGGAAAGCAAAAGTTATGGCCAAATGAATTTTCAGAAAGGTTGCTATGGAATTTATATAGCCCGTGAAATTGGCCATTTTGCAAACGACATCGGAATTCGATGAAACCACTTTTGTTGGATCCGGGATGTGAAGTTATTGCTAGCTAGGTTTCAAATTTCATAATTTTTGAAGTTAATATGTGAGCGCAGCAAAGGAAAATGTGTTTTGGCTAATTAAAGTTAAATTGGATCGACCAGAAAAGGGCCATTTTACAAACGGTCTCAGAATTCGACGAAACTAGTTTTGTTGGGACCGTATCGTCAAAACATAGTCAGATTTATTTTTCTGGAATTTTTCGAATCAGTTTGTGGCCCTGGCACATTGAAATGTACGTTCAAATTAAATATTGAATGTTTTATATTTTAATTTGAAGGAAAACTGACTGAAACAGTCGAATGGGCCTACAAAACATATCCCATTGTGTTCGGAATGGGGTAAAACGCTAGGGACGACAGTCGTTGGGTTTGGATTGGTGTTCTTGAGTGAAAGAGGGTATTTTTGAAAAAAAAATAAAAAAGTAAAAAAATCTTATTGGTCATCATTATCTCGTCCAGGTCAGAAAACCCGTAACCCCTCTTTCAACGAACGACATTCCTTCTTCAAACCTTCTCTCCTCTTTTTCTCCACTTCCACTCAATGAAATCACGCAACTCTTGAATCATTTTGAAGAGCTGAAGCTCCTCTACAAATCCATACATCTTTGGTACCCTATCATTGAGAAATCTGTTCGATTCGAGCCTCGAAAGTCCGCCACTTTCAGCCTCCGCCGTGCTTCAGATCCGCCGCCGTTCTCGACCACTCCACCGTCGATCCATGCGCCGTTTAGAGCTCTTCCGTGTGGCGTGCTCAGATCATCACGAAGTTCAACGGTTTGGCCAGAAAATCCGAACCCTAATTTGAACCCATCGTGGAAGGTAATGGTTTGTTTATTTTGAACTGAATTTAACACTCTAAAGCGTTGCAAACTTCTAAAAATCGTACCTTTTTCATTTCTTATCGAAATCCAGAGAAACAAGAGACGGTGGGCTCGTGTGGACGTCTTCTACATTCTAGAAGAGACCGCATATTTTTCTGAGCCTTCTGCTATTTTTGGTGGAGTGGAACCCAATGTGAGATTTCTAAATTATAAACGATATGGAAAACAACGATGTATAAATTATATAATCGATGTATGAGTTATATAAGCATTGTACACCTCTTGTATAAGCGTTGTATAAGTTATACGTTCGATGTATAAGTTATATATGCGTTGTAAAAATTATATATGTGTTGAAATAGAAGTGAAATGCTATATAAATACATATATACATATATAAATATATATGCCCCTCGTCCACAAACCATGGACGATATTTATTGGTTGTAAATGGTGTGAAAATTGATTGATAGCGAATGGTTGATTGAAATTATTTGTGGTTGAAATTGATTGATTGTGGTTGAAAAATACCCGTTTGTGGTTGAGAAATATTTGGTTGAAACCACATAGGATTAGTTTGTGGAAATGAAAAAAATATACATGCCGCCTACGTGCGAACTAGATGCATGATTCCCCATTGTCAAAAGCTGCGAGGCTTTAAGGTAGAGCGAGGAGCCGTACTAGGGACGGTCCCGGTTTTAACTACCCTGCCGTTATGCTGCCAAAATTTTGAATAATATTCATGTGTTAGAATTATTTTCATTTGTTGAAACTATACTCATTCGTTGAATAGAAATTCATGTGTTGAATGGTATACGTGTTTTAAATATAAAAATCACATTTTTATCTATATATATAAACTATAGAAAACCTTCATGTGTTGAATCGATATTCATTTGTTGGATTGAAATTCATGTATTGAATGGTACTCGTGTTTTAAATATAAAATCACCTTTTTATCTATATATATAAACTATAGAAAACCTTCATGTGTTGAATCGATATTCATTCATTGGATTGAAATTCATATGTTGAATGGTATTCGTGTTTTAAATATAAAAATCACCTTTTTATCCATATATATAAACTATAGAATACCTTCATGTGTTGAATCGAAATTCATTCGTTGAATTGAAATTCATGTGTTGAATGGTATTCATATTTTGAAAGAAACCGTTTTATAATAAAAAACCTATTTTTATCATCAATATGAACTATATAAAATAATCTTGTTCTGAAATAAATTGTTTTATAATAAAAATCCTATTTTTATCACCTATATTAACTATATAAAATAGTCGAGTTTTGAAATAAATTGTTTTACATTAAAAATCACATTTTTTATTATATACATGAATTGTTAAAAATAGTGAAGTGTTGAAATAGAAGACAGTTAGATAAAAATATCATTTTTATCAAAAGTATGAAAATCATAAAGTTTTGAAATCGAAGAATCGATATATATATATATATAAATAGAATTGAAATATATCGAATAACGAAGCTACAGTTCGTATTTTGAAACCGTGATTTCAAACGATTAGCGCGGGAGATCCGACCATCGGAATTTCCCGAAACTGCAACCGTTGGGTTCGCTTTGGAAATATCTTTCCAACAGCACCAACTTTGTAAAAATCCAACGGTTGGATTGTCTGGAATGACTAATTTAAAACTGAAGAAAAACAGCACCAGAATCGATTATATATATATATATATAATTATATTTAATCGAATAACGACGCTGTGGTTCGTATTTTGAAATCGAAACTTCAAACGATTATACTGGGAGATCCGACCGTTGGATTTTCCCGAAACTAGAACCATTGGATTCGTTTTGAAAAGATCTTTCTAATGATGTAAATTTTGTGAAAATCCGACGGTTAGATTTTCAGATATGTGTAAATCAAATCTGAAGAAAAACAGCGCCACGGCCGCGTTATGGCCCAGAGCGTCGTTTTGAATAAATTCGCTATTTTAAAATAAATAAAAATAGCGATAAATCGTTATAAAATATTATAAACGATATGGATGTGAAATTTAGAAACTAACTGAAAGTTGGCTAAGTCGAATGGTTTCTTGGGTATTGATCTGATGTTGGCTTCGGCCTTTGGGGTTAATATTTGGGAAATCATTCTCTTACTGATTTACGGTTAGTTACTAATGAATTGAAATGATGCGTATGTATGTTTGTGTTGCACTTGTTTATTATATACGCGAGTTTCTCAGAAAGACCTGGTTTATCCCATTCTGAATAACTGAATCGACGATAAGATGTCGAAGATGAAGACGGGGGTTGAAGACCGATCTTCACCTCGTTTGGATGGTAACTGATGTCCTGATTGGGAGGCATCTCGAAATATGGATAATGAGTGGTGATCGTCCAGACGTACGTGGGGATTGATGAATATGCGAGGTATTTAGTGCCTCCGGTTTCGTTCAGACCCAGAACGGACTTGCAAATGGACTGTGTGTCTGACATTGGAATTCATTCTGTGCGATTGATAACCATCAGTTGCGTGGTGTGAATTGCCTTTGTGGCATGCTAAGATGCAGTGATCAGGGCTTCTGTTGAAAAGCAAAGTTTTGTAGTGATGATCAAAGCACTGCCTGAGTGGCGTAGCTTTGTGTATAACGTGAATTCGCGAGCCTCACACCCCGGTATGAACCAGAAACGGGAGAGGACCTCAGGGAGGACATACGTTTCTTTCTAGCTAGAAGTGGCGTTAGTGGTTTTACATGCCCTGACGAGTTTGACTTATGTGGTTGTTATTGTTGCGAGGCGCCTCGGTTAGATCGGACGATCCGGGTCCGATGGAGTCATTCGTTAGCTCATTTACGCCCCAAAGGGCGGGGAAACGCAGTGTTCAGGAATTTTAATCCACATCGGTGGACCGGCCCTGTCGCTCCAAGGGCCCACCTGAGTTTGGGTCCTGAGGCTCGGGCTAGAGAGTCTCGAAGTCGGTAAGGACTATCTTTTGCCTTGGTTCATAAAGGAAATCCAATTTCCAAGTACGACATCGTGCGGTTTTCATTGTATATATATATGGCGACATGATATATGGTACCCATGCCATCTATGATTAATAGTTATGATTCAGAATTGTTTTTGAAACATGTAAACACTAGTAAAAATATCAATTGCTTTTGTTTTATTCGTATCAACCATATTTTGGCCATTATAAGGTAAAAATCTATCCTCCGGTTTACGTTGCATTGTGTGATGGGAACTGAGTCTTATAATGGCTTCATTTTTATAAAAAGCATTGCGAGGTTTAAAAGAATCATCTGTTTTAAAAGCACTGGCAATCCGATGGAGTAAACCCATTCCACGAAAGTGGCGTGGTCCTGTGATTAGCCATATTTTAAATGTGCTGAGTAGATTTCTCATACCAGTCCCATGACTAACTCGTAGTTTATTTCACTTTCAAACTCGGGTGCCCCTTTTTCTACACGGGCATCCTTGTATTCAGGTTTAGCAGGCTTTATCCGGATAGCTGGAGCTGAAGATGGATTCTATCACTTATCTCTTTTTATGCTGTTCAGCTCCTATTGTACATATTATGTTTATTTCCGCTGTAGACATTTATGTATAGCTGAAGTTTATTTGTACTAAGTATGATCCTGTATACTGTGTAACTCTGATGTTTACGTTTATTCAGTGTATTATTTGTACATTATCTGGTGTATTTATTTATTTCGGTCCTGCTATTATCTGTTTCTGTGTTATATTCCAAGGATTACCCTTGCCACCGTCAGTACAGGGTTTGGGGTCGTCACATTTTTTTTTTTGATGTAGTTAGAATTGACAATTTACACTGTAGGTTAAAAATACATTTTTATATATAATTTGAAATGAGAATTTACATTATAATTAGAAATTACATTTTTAGAGAAGAGGAATTCAATGTAAGTAAAATTACATATATTTAATGTAATAATAATAATAATAATAATAATAATAATAATAAACCCGATTTGGACAGTGTAATTAAAATTACATTTTTAATGTAATTTATAAAGATGGAATTTTTCACCATTATGATTAAGTACATTTTGATGAAATTAGAAAGAGAATTTGATACGCAAATAGATTTACATTTTTATAATGTAATTAAAAAGAAAGATTGAGCGTTGTATTCAAAAGAACATTTTTTTTGTAATAGGAATTGTTGTAAATTAAAAAGATATAAAAATTAACACAGAATGTTAATTACGTTTTTATCATGTAACTAAAGAAGATTTTGCATTGTAGATTAAAAGAATAAATTGAATGATGAATTATAATTGACATTTTAATGTAAATATTAGATTAAAAGAATGAATTGGACGATGAATTATAATTTACATTTTAATGTAAATATAAGATGAAAAGAACAAATTGCGGTGTTGAAATATAATAGACAATTCCAATGAAAATAGATGATTAGGAACTTACATTTCCAATGTAAGTAGAATATGAAATAAAGGTTACATTTTCAATATAATAATATATTGAAATATAAGTTTACATTTTTCAATGTAAATAAAATAGGAATAGGAATTTACATTTTTCAATGTAAATAATAAGATTAGAAATTTACATTTCTAAGGAATGGATTTTCATTAGGGAAATAATGAAACCAAATATACGTTTTGTGAAAACTGAAGGATGGAAGAAGAAAATAAACCTTGTTATGTTTAGGATGAGTATGTAAAGTAAAGTAAAAATAGTGATAGATCGTTATAAATTATTAACAACGATGTGAAATGGTTTTCAAATTTATATATGCGAGAGTTATTTGGAATGTCAGAGTTTACTCTCATTCCAAATAATGATACGACGTTCGAAGAATTGAAGACGGCGATTGAAGACCGACGATCTTCACATCGAATGGGAAACTAGTGTTGAGGCCCATGATTGATTTGCTCCTAAGACGGGGCAAAAATGGTAGTTATCCGGACATAGTGCTGATTTGTACGGATTTGGCTTTCGCTCAGACCTAGAGCATAAGCTTATAAATGGAATGTGTGTCTGACATTGTACTCCTTTATATTGTACTTATTGATTTTCTGCTGAATGTATGAATGCTTGGTGGCGGAGAATTTATTCTCTTGCTTAACACCCTTTCATATATTTCGGCAAAGGATTGGTAGTGTGATATGGAGTGACGATGTGGCATGCTAAGATGTATATGATCAAGGCTTTGTTGAAAAGCAGGCCTTGTGGGATGATCAAAGAATAGCCTGTTTAGGCTTAGCTTTGTGTATAGCGTGACTTCGCGAGCCTCACACACCGGCAGAGTCTAAAATGGGAGAAGGGAACGCAGGGAGAGCAGCACGTTTCTTTCTAGCTAGAAGTGGTGTTTGGGCTTTGACACGGCCCGACATTTTACTTATGTGGATGATGGAATGAGGCGCCTCGGATGATAGGTCCCATAGTGTGACAATCCCAAACTTCCGTTGACCGAAAGCAAGGATAATCATTTTTGGAATACAACATAATTATAACAATAAACAGATCTCAGAGAAAAGAACATAGCACATAAACATTTCAGCGGAAATAAAATGTCATCAGCATCACAATATCCAAAACAACAGAGTACGCAGTTTTACAGGATACAACTTAGCCAAAAACAGATAGTCTGAATAAGGAAAATAAGCCTCAATCCCAAACGTACATCAGAATACAAGGATAGAATAATGTCCCAAAGCAGAAATATGATAAGAGAAAGTCTTCGTCTTCTTCTTCCCAAGAAATCTTCAAGCCAGCGAATGTCTTCTAAGAACCTGTCACTTGGCTGCCCGTGTGAAAAGAGGGCACCCGAGTTTGCAAAGGTGAAACAAACTTCGAGTCAGTCATGGGACTGGTATGAGAAATCTATCTAGTCTGAACTACTAAAGAGGCTGATCAAAGGACCCCGCCGCTAACGCGGAATGGGTTTCCTCCAATTGATCGCCAGTGCATGAATACAAGGAATCGTGAAAATCGCTATGCTTTTTATAAACAAAATGAAATCATTATAAGACCCAAGTCCCATCACTCAATGCAACGCAAACCAGAGGATAGGGTTTTCCCTTATAACGATCAAATGATGATAAATACGAATAAACGATATTTGACATAAGTGTGCATATGTTTTATATAAAACATTCAATCATAAATATCAATCCTAGGCGGCATGGGTACCATATATCATGTCGCCGTATATAAGTTTACAATCAAGACCGTAATGTCGTATTGGAGATTTGGTTTCCATCATGAGTCGAGGCTAGGGGCAAGCTCCTCTCCGATTCGAGACACTCTAGCAAATGCCTCAGGGCTCGGACTCTGGCGAACCCTTGGATCTTCAGGGCCGGTCCACTCCTATTGGGGGTGGATTGGTTATGCCTGAACACACGTTTCCCGGTTCCTTTGAACCTCCATATGGCCACTAACAACCTATAAACCCGAGGTACCTCAAAATCCATCATCCACATAAGTAAAATGTCAGCGCTGGTAAGTCCTTGACATCACTCTAGCTAGAAAGAAACGTGTGCACTCCCTGCAGTCTGTATCCCGTTTTTGACTCATACCTGGGTGTGAGGCTCGCGAAGTCACGCTATACACAAATCAACACCTATATAGGTCGTGCTCTGTTCATCAGCCACAAGGCCTGCTTTTCAACAAAGCCTTGATCACTGCATCTTGGCGTGCCACCTTGACAATTCACGCCATGTTATCAACAACTACTAATATATACCAGGGTGTTTAAGTAGAGAATAAATTCTCTACCACCAATCCGATATACACTAATAGAAATCAATTTAATTACATGGTATGAATTCCAACGTCAGACACGCATCCATTATAAACTTATGCTCTGGGTCTGAGCGAAAGCCAAATCCGTACGAATCAACACTACGTCCGGATAACTCCTATCTTAGCCCCGTCATGGGAGCAAATCAATCAAAGGCCTCGATACAAATTACCCCTTCGATGTGAAGAACGTCGGTCTTCAATCGCCGTCGTCCATATCTTCGATTTACTCGTCGTGTAATTATTTGAAATGAGTTAAACTCGGCCTTTTCAAATAGTTATTCGATAAATTATCTTTTAAATCATTTCATATCGTTAATAACTATTTCTAACGATTTATAGTCATTTTTATTTACTTAAAAATAGCTCAAAATAAATAAACGACGCTTCGGGTCGGTGGGTGGTCCTGGCGCTGTTTTTACTCAATTTTGATTTACTCATATCTTGAAATCTAACCGTTGGATTTAGGCGAAATTCATATCGTTGGAAAGATCTTCCCAAAGCGGTCCTAACGGTTCCAGTTTTGGGAAAATCCGACGGTCGGATCTTTTGGTATAATCGTGTAAAGGTACGATTGTCGAAACGCGAACTGCAGCGTGTGTTTCGTTTAGTTTATATTATATAAATATATATATAGACCATTTGGCGATTCCCACTATTTAAAATCCATTCTTTCTATTTTATAAAATTAATATTTTTGATCGCCAATTCTAATGCGACAAAAATAAATGTTTCAACAACGTATATTTTCATATTTAATAAAGATGACACTTTCTCTAGTTCTTTTTTTTTTTTTTTTCATAACATACATCTTCCTTTGATTTATTTCATAACATAAAAATGTGCTTTTTCCTTTGTTCATTTTTATAACATGAACATGTTCCCTTTTTCTGTTATTCATTTTTAAAAAAACATAAAAATGAACTTCTTCTTTGCATTGAAGAATGCAAGTTTTAAACTTCTTTCATTACATTGGAAAAATGTAAGCTCTCTACTTCTTTCAATTACCTTTGAAGAATGTAAATTCCTATTTTCTTTTATTTACATTAGAATAATGCAAAATCCTAATTTCCTTTATCCTTTATATTGAAAATGGAAATTCTCTGATTTCTCTTATCCTTTATTTTAAAAATGTAAATCCTTTATTACTATTACTTTTACAAAAAATGTAAATCTTATTTCTTTGCATTAGAAATGTAAATTCTATTTTCTTCACATTAGAAATGTAAGTTTCTAATTCCTTTTATCTTCCTTTACAAAAAAAAAAAAAGAAATGGTTCTTCTTCTCTTTATTTTGCTTTACAAAGAAAATGTAAATTTCCCAAGATCATTAGAAAATGTAGATTTCCCAATATCCTTAGAAAATGTAGATATTCCAATGTCATTAGAAAATATGGATATTCCAATGTTATTTCCTTATCTTAGAAAATGTAAGTTTCTATTTTCTTTTATTCTTCTATACATAGAAAAATGATTCTTCTTCTCTTTATTTTTCTTTACATAGAGAATGCAATTCTTTTCTTTATTTATTCTACAAAGAAATGTAATTCTTTTCCTTATTAAGTTTGACAAAGGAATGTAAATGACTGACTGTCACATTTTATACCTCTTTATTCACATAAAAATGTAGATAAATCCCTATACCATGCTTCATGTTTAAATCTTTTATTTACAAGGGGATGTAGACAAAAATAAATATCAAGTCTTCTAATATCATGTTTCTAATATCATGGTTAAATCTCAAGGTGTTAACAGAACGTGAGGATAAGGTGACACAACAAGTTATTTGTGTCATTACACTAAATTAACACAACAATGTCAAATTTGGTGTCGTCACAATTATTTTAACACAACCATGGGTTTTGTGTCATATCACTAAATTAACACAACAATGTCATTTTTATGTCGTCGCAATTACTTTAACACAACCATGGGTTTTGTGTCATATCACTAGATTAACACAACAATACAATATATGATTTGGTGTACTTTTGATGAATCACAATAAAGGTCTCATCTTCATTTTTTATTTTGCAAATGAAAGTAAAGATTAAAAACTTGCATTTTACTTCATGAACAAAAATAAAGATTAAAACTTGTTATTTATTTTAAAAAAAATAAAGATAAAAACTTGCTAGTTATTATGTTAACAAAATTTAAGGGAAAAACTTACTTTTTATTTTGTTAACCAAATTAAAGATAAAACTTAATTTTTATTATGTTAACAAAATTTAAGATAGAACTTGGTATTTTGTTTTGTAAACAAAATAGAGGCAAGGATTTGTATTTTATTTTGTAAACAAAATAAAGATCGAAACTTGTCCTTTATTTTATAAACAAAATCAAAGATTAAAAGAGAACTTTAATTTATAAATAAACTAAACGAAACAAAGATTAGATATTTTAATTTTATTTAAGAAAAAGAAAAAAAAACAAAAAAAAAGAACAATAAAGATAAGAACTTTATTGAGATCACATCGAAAAGTGTAGATCTAAACAACAGACCATAACATGATATCTTACATCATCACAATCACATAGACAGATAATAAATCTCAATCACCACATAGCAGATTACATACAGGGAATCACATAACAATTATAATTAAATTTTTAATTATTAAAGAATTAGATTATCTCACTTTCGTTGTAGATTTTGGCCAAAATTCCAATTGTTCAGAACGGTCTCGATTCAGTGTAGAAATGTAGATCTGGTTAATACGATCCCAACGTTGCTGAAATAATCGAATTCCGATGTAAAACGAGTTAGATATGGTCGATTAAAGTTATGGAATAATTTATTTAAATTAATTAAATAATTAACTTAGTAAATCCACCTTCTCCCTCTTTACAATGTTCGGCCGTTACTTTCAACTACCCTTCCAATCTAGGGTTCGAATTTCCTCGGCGTGCGTGCAACCAGAAGGCGATCAGAGTCCGGGTCTTCGCAGAGGGGCGCGTGGCCGTTGCTTGCCGGCGTTGGGGGGTGGCTCGGTGGTGCCACGTGGGCGTGGCGGTGGCCTAAAACCGACGGGTTTGGGTCGGTGTTTCTTGGTGATGGCGGCGCTAGGGGGGATCCAACGGTATGGAATCGTAAAGGAGAAGAGGGGCTCTGAAGTGGTGTAGAGGTTGGGTTTTAATTCGGGAAGAGGAGAGAGGAATTAGCTGAGGAAGAAGTGAATGATGGTGGCCATTGTTTTCAAAGATGGCGGCTGCGTTTGAAGATGGTGAACAGTGTTTTGATTTTAGGGTTTAGAATTTCTGATTTTTATAATATTTAAGGGTAATTTTACATTTAAATCCAAATCTTTCAAACTACGCCAAATTCGGTCCAACTGAAGCCCACCCTACCAAATAGCCCCCATTCCGGATCCAATGGGCTAGGTCCCGTCAGCCCCAGAGTTCATCTCAGCCCTCATTTTCGAATTTAAAATTAATTCTTTTATTATTTAATTCTGGCATAATCAAAAATCCACCGGAGCCACAAACGGACTCCGAAAAATCCAAAGAAAATATTTTTGGCTATGCCTTGACGATACGAATCCAACAAAATTAATTTCGTCTCATTCTGGGGCTGTTTGAAAAATGGCTATTTTTCAGTCGTTTAATTTCAACTGTATTTGACCGAACACAGTTTCTTTCGCCGCGCTCACATACTAACTCGGAAAATTCTGAAAATTGAAACCTAGCAAAAATTCAACATTCCGGTTCCAACGAAAGTGGTTTCGTCGAAAACAGAGGTCGTTTGAAAATTGGTTATTTTCACTGGCTTTAAATATCATTTAAATTGAAAATTTTAAATTCTGCCACACTTTCTAGTCAAAATAATTAAAATAAAAATTTTAAATTGGTTCGGATTTTCCAGGTCGTTACATTCTCCCCCACTTAAAAGCTTTTCGTCCTCGAAAAGGAAACAAAGTAAAGTAGGGAATAAACGGAAATGTGATTTGTGGTAAATGTACCTTAACACAAGAATCATCCGGAGATATCCTCTCTGCAATGGGGGTAAGCCCTTCTGAAGCTATCCTCTGTCTCCCAAGTGCAGTCCCTAGGATCACCGCTCCACTGCACCTTGACTAGGGGAATCTTCTTGTTCCTCAGTACCCGAATTTCCTTGCCAATAACCTTTATCGGCTCCTTCCTCACTGTCAGATTCAGAGTGATATCCAAGACTTGTTGATTCAATTCATCCTCAATCAAATCAGGGTCATGCACATGCTTGCGGAGTTGAGACACATGAAATACATCATGCACCCCAGGCAACCAATCGGGCAACTGCAGTCGATAAGCAAGAGTACCAATCCTTTCGAGAATAGGAAATGGACCAATGAACCTTGGCGCCAATTTCCCAGTCTTCCCAAAACGAATCACACCTCTTAATGGAGACACCTTCAAATATACTCGATCACCAACAGAGAATTCTACCTGTCTTCTTCCCTTGTCTGCATAGCTCTTCTGTCGGCTTTGAGCAGTTAATAGGCGCTTCTTAATCATGTCCACCTTATCTGATGCTTCCTTGATCATATCGGGGCCCAAGACTAATCGATCGCCTTGCTCCACCCAACACGCTGGAGATCTGCATGGCCTGTCATATAGAGCTTCAAATGGCGACATCCCCAGGCTAGCTTGGTAGCTATTATTATAAGAAAACTCCACTAAGTGCAAATGATCCTCCCATGAGCCTCCATAATCTAGTATGCATGCTCGCAGCAGATCTTCCAAAATGCGGTTCACCCTCTCCGTCTGACCATCAGTCTCAGGGTGATAGGCTGTGCTCAGACTTAATTTTGTCCCAAGCTCTTCTTGAAAAGCTTCCCAGAATTTGCTAGTGAATAATGGATCCCGATCACTGACAATGTATTTGGGTACTCCATGTAGTCTGACTATTTCCTTTAAATAAAGTTGTGCCAAGCTACGAGCTGTTCTATTGGACCGGACAGGGAGGAAATGGGCAGTCTTTGTCAAGCGATCTACAATCACCCATATGCTATCATTCCCTTTTCTGCTACGGGGTAAGCCATCAATGAAGTCCATAGAGATTTCTTCCCACTTCCAACTTGGAACGTTCAGCGGTTTCAACAATCCTGCCGGCTTCTGCTGGTCGGCTTTCACTAGCTGACAAGTGGGGCATCTAGCAACATACATAGAAATGTCTCTCTTCATAGACTTCCACCAAAATGTGCGTTTGAGGTCATTGTACATTTTACTCACCCCTGGATGAATACTTAGCTTGGATTTATGACATTCATCCATAACTTCCCTTCTGAGCTCAGGAATGTACGGGACACAAATCCGACCTTGTAGCCTTAGAACCCCTTTGTCATCAATTCGAAAACTCGTGGCTTCGCCATCTCGAATTCTTCGGCTAATCTTCTGAATAAACTTATCATCCCTCTGAAGTGCAGAAATCTTATCAATCAGAGTAGGAGTAATAATGAGATTGGCAAGGATGAGATTGACACTGTCAGCATTCTTTCTACTCAGTGCGTCGGCCACAACGTTGGCTTTCCCTGGAGTGTATAAAATATCCAAGTCATAGGGTGCAAGAAACTCAACCCAACGTATTTGCCTCATGTTTAAGTCTTTTTGGGAAAATAGATGCTTCAAAGATTTGTGATCAGTATAAAGCTTGAACTTCTCGCCCAAGAGATAGTGCCTCCATATCTTCATGGCAAACACGATGGCCATCAACTCAAGGTCATGAACGGCATATTTCTTCTCATGCTCTTTTAATTGGCGGCTAGCATATGCGACTACTTTGCCTCTTTGCATCAACACCGCACCAATACCTTAAAAAGAAAAAGGAGAAACACGTTAAAATGAGATTTAACATTAAAAGGAAAATGTTATCTCAAACATGTTAATTTAGATAAGGAGAATGACCTTCCCTAGAAGCATCTACCCAGACCTCCAAACCCTCATTGCCATCAATAATGGTCAACACTGGAGCAGTGGTCAACCTTCGTTTCAGCTCTTGGAAAGCCTCCTCGCATTCGGGTGTCCAAATGAACTTTGTATGCTTCTTGGTCAGCTTCGTCAATGGACAAGATAATTTCAAAAAATCCTTAACGAATTTTCGATAATAGCCAGCCAGTCCTAAGAAACTTCTGACTTCTGTGGGGGTTCGAGGCTGTTTCCAATCTTGGATGGCTGAGATTTTCCCTGGATCAACTGAAATGCCTTCTTTAGAAACAACATGGCCAAGGAATTTTACCTCTTCTTGCCAGAAAATGCATTTGGAGAATTTAGCTTTCAGCACATTTTTACGCAAAATCTCCAAGACCTCCTTCAGATGTTTTTCGTGCTCAGCGGTGGTTTTAGAAAAGATGAGAATGTCATCGATGAATACTAGCACAAATTTATTTAGAACATCTCTGAATACTCTATTCATCAAGTCAACAAAATATGCGGGAGCATTACAGAGACCGAAAGGCATTACTAGCCATTCATAAAAGATATCTGGTCCTCTGAAAGCAGTCAAAGGCACACATTCTTCAGCGATGCGAAGTTAGTGGAAGCATGTAGCTAGGTCCATCCTAGAAAATACTCGAGCTCCATGTAAGCGGTCGAGCAAGTCATCAATGCGAGGCAGTGGGTATTTATTTTTTTGTGTTTGCTTGTTGAGATCACGGTAGTCTACACATAGCCTGAGTGTACCGTCTGATTTTGGGACGAATACCACTGCTGCACCCCATTCTGAGAAGCTGGGCTGGATCAGACCCTTAAACAAAAGCTGCTTGGTTTGGTTCCTCAGCTCCTCTTTTTCTTTTGGCGACATTCTCCGAATAGGATGAACGACAGGCCTTGCATTAGGAGCTAAGTGAATTTTGAAATCAATTTCTCTGCGAGGAGGTAGGCCCTCAACTTCTTTGAATACATCAGCATAATCTCTGACGATGGGAATCTCTTCAATAGAGGTAGGGGTAACCTCCAAAGAAGACCAGAACTCCTTTCTGTCAGTGGCTGAGCCATGGTATGGGATGGTAATATTTCCAAGCTTAGTTTTGACTTTGACAATTCTCTCTGCGCATACCAACACGGCTTCATACTTTGTTAGCCAATCGATCCCCAGTATGATATCATAACCGGAGAAATTCATGACTATCAAGTCAAAGGGGAACTGGTAGCAAGAGTAAGAAACAGGTACTCTACAATACAGATCGAGAATAAAAGATCCTCCTATAGGACTATGAGCTCTGACCAATTCTTTCAGTTTTCTTGGTTTAAGTTTTAACTTTGTGATTGCATCATTAGAAATAAAGCTTCGTGTTGCACCCGTGTCAAATAAAACAGTAATAGGGATATTCTTAATATTAAGAGTACCTCCTAAGACATCGAGTTTACCTGGTCCTTCGGTTGGAGTCGGTGCAACTGCTGGTCCATCATAAACATGAGCTACCTCGGATCTCTTCATTAAAGGACAATTCTTGCTAATATGGCCCACCTGCTGGCAATTGAAGCATGTTCTTGTGTCGCGTGAACTCTGACCCTGATTCAGAGAACTCTGACCTCGATTCTGGGAACTCTGACCATGGTTCTGGCTAGGGCCGGAATCATTCCTCTTGACTCTCTTGGGTGCTCTACACTCTGACTTATAATGCCCAGTCTTTCCGCAGTTAAAGCATACCAACTTGCTCCTGTCCCGCTTCTTCCCCTGTGGCTTTGCAGTAGAAGAATTGCTTCCCTCTGGTTTCTTGTCCACCTGCCCTGTTTTGTTGTTGTTCTGGTTCTTCGCCTTATCCTGTTGTGCAATTTCATCATTAATTTCATAGCGGCATGCCATTTCAATCATTTCATGAAAGGGAAGCTTGATATGGCCTGTGACTCGGTCCACGTATTTCCTTGAGAGGCCCCTGATGAACTTCATATTCTTCTCCACTGGGTCTTGAATCAGCCCCGGAGCATAGCGTGAGAGTTCGTCAAACTTCCTCACGTATTCAGAAATGGTCATGTTTCCTTGCTGAAGGTTGACAAATTGCTCTCGGAGGCGCTCCCTTGCTTGAGGAGGGACATACTTCTCATTGAAAAGCTCTTTGAATTTTGCCCACGACATATTGGGCACATCATGACAGATTTTAACAGTGTCCCACCAATGCTCTGCTTCTTCCTTCAACTGCCATGCTGCCAGATAACGCATACGCTGGTCCTCAAGCTCCAATCCTTCTAATATCTTTTCACAATTTTTCAACCAAGACTCCGCCTGAATAGCCGTCTCACGTCCAGTGAACTGCACGCCCCCTAAGTTCCTGAACTTCTTGGACATCTTGTCCAAGTCAAATGGCTGAGGGGGTGGAGGTGGTGGTATGACTGTAGGGTTGGGCTGCTGCTGTATAGGCTCGGTCTCATTTCTAGCGGGAACTCGACCTCCTCCTCTGCCACCTCGGTTTCCACCTCGAGTTCCAGCTCTACTCCTTGTTCCAGTGCTCATTATAAATTAGTCTGTACCATCAAGGAAAGAGTCAGACCAATAGAAATGATAATCTTTAAGGAAAGATAAGGTGAGGACAAAACGAAAAGATAATGATGTAATAATTGATAAATATATGCTATTCTGCTGTGCTCATTCTAGGACATTACTAGTCCTATCTCTAACGAGCTACACGTCTTAGAATATGTGGATTCTATCTAGACGAATTGACATAAATATGTTATACTCCGAGGCTAAGGTTAACCTTATGCTCTGATACCAACTGTGACAATCCCAAACTTCCGTTGACCGAAAGCAAGGATAATCATTTTTGGAATACAACATAATTATAACAATAAACAGATCTCAGAGAAAAGAACATAGCACATAAACATTTCAGCGGAAATAAAATGTCATCAGCATCACAATATCCAAAACAACAGAGTACGCAGTTTTACAGGATACAACTTAGCCAAAAACAGATAGTCTGAATAAGGAAAATAAGCCTCAATCCCAAACGTACATCAGAATACAAGGATAGAATAATGTCCCAAAGCAGAAATATGATAAGAGAAAGTCTTCATCTTCTTCTTCCCAAGAAATCTTCAAGCCAGCGAATGTCTTCTAAGAACCTGTCACTTGGCTGCCCGTGTGAAAAGAGGGCACCCGAGTTTGCAAAGGTGAAACAAACTTCGAGTCAGTCATGGGACTGGTATGAGAAATCTATCTAGTCTGAACTACTAAAGAGGCTGATCAAAGGACCCCGCCGCTAACGCGGAATGGGTTTCCTCCAATTGATCGCCAGTGCATGAATACAAGGAATCGTGAAAATCGCTATGCTTTTTATAAACAAAATGAAATCATTATAAGACCCAAGTCCCATCACACAATGCAACGCAAACCAGAGGATAGGGTTTTCCCTTATAACGATCAAATGATGATAAATACGAATAAACGATATTTGACATAAGTATGCATATGTTTTATATAAAACATTCAATCATAAATATCAATCCTAGGCGGCATGGGTACCATATATCATGTCGCCGTATATAAGTTTACAATCAAGACCGTAATGTCGTATTGGAGATTTGGTTTCCATCATGAGTCGAGGCTAGGGGCAAGCTCCTCTCCGATTCGAGACACTCTAGCAAATGCCTCAGGGCTCGGACTCTGGCGAACCCTTGGATCTTCAGGGCCGGTCCACTCCTATTGGGGGTGGATTGGTAATGCCTGAACACACGTTTCCCGGTTCCTTTGAACCTCCATATGGCCACTAACAACCTATAAACCCGAGGTACCTCAAAATCCATCATCCACATAAGTAAAATGTCAGCGCTGGTAAGTCCCTGACATCACTCTAGCTAGAAAGAAACGTGTGCACTCCCTGCAGTCTGTATCCCGTTTTTGACTCATACCTGGGTGTGAGGCTCGCGAAGTCACGCTATACACAAATCAACACCTATATAGGTCGTGCTCTGATCATCAGCCACAAGGCCTGCTTTTCAACAAAGCCTTGATCACTGCATCTTGGCGTGCCACCTTGACAATTCACGCCATGTTATCAACAACTACTAATATATACCAGGGTGTTTAAGTAGAGAATAAATTCTCTACCACCAATCCGATATACACTAATAGAAATCAATTTAATTACATGGTATGAATTCCAACGTCAGACACGCATCCATTATAAACTTATGCTCTGGGTCTGAGCGAAAGCCAAATCCGTACGAATCAACACTACGTCCGGATAACTCCTATCTTAGCCCCGTCATGGGAGCAAATCAATCAAAGGCCTCGATACAAATTACCCCTTCGATGTGAAGAACGTCGGTCTTCAATCGCCGTCGTCCATATCTTCGATTTACTCGTCGTGTAATTATTTGAAATGAGTTAAACTCGGCCTTTTCAAATAGTTATTCGATAAATTATCTTTTAAATCATTTCATATCGTTAATAACTATTTCTAACGATTTATAGTCATTTTTATTTACTTAAAAATAGCTCAAAATAAATAAACGACGCTTCGGGTCGGTGGGTGGTCCTGGCGCTGTTTTTACTCAATTTTGATTTACTCATATCTTGAAATCTAACCGTTGGATTTAGGCGAAATTCATATCGTTGGAAAGCTCTTCCCAAAGCGGTCCTAACGGTTCCAGTTTTGGGAAAATCCGACGGTCGGATCTTTTGGTATAATCGTGTAAAGGTACGATTGTCGAAACGCGAACTGCAGCGTGTGTTTCGTTTAGTTTATATTATATAAATATATATATAGACCATTTGGCGATTCCCACTATTTAAAATCCATTCTTTCTATTTTATAAAATTAATATTTTTGATCGCCAATTCTAATGCGACAAAAATAAATGTTTCAACAACGTATATTTTCATATTTAATAAAGATGACACTTTCTCTAGTTCTTTTTTTTTTTTTTTTCATAACATACACCTTCCTTTGATTTATTTCATAACATAAAAATGTGCTTTTTCCTTTGTTCATTTTTATAACATGAACATGTTCCCTTTTTCTGTTATTCATTTTTAAAAAAACATAAAAATGAACTTCTTCTTTGCATTGAAGAATGCAAGTTTTAAACTTCTTTCATTACATTGGAAAAATGTAAGCTCTCTACTTCTTTCAATTACCTTTGAAGAATGTAAATTCCTATTTTCTTTTATTTACATTAGAATAATGCAAAATCCTAATTTCCTTTATCCTTTATATTGAAAATGGAAATTCTCTGATTTCTCTTATCCTTTATTTTAAAAATGTAAATCCTTTATTACTATTACTTTTACAAAAAATGTAAATCTTATTTCTTTGCATTAGAAATGTAAATTCTATTTTCTTCACATTAGAAATGTAAGTTTCTAATTCCTTTTATCTTCCTTTACAAAAAAAAAAAAAGAAATGGTTCTTCTTCTCTTTATTTTGCTTTACAAAGAAAATGTAAATTTCCCAAGATCATTAGAAAATGTAGATTTCCCAATATCCTTAGAAAATGTAGATATTCCAATGTCATTAGAAAATATGGATATTCCAATGTTATTTCCTTATCTTAGAAAATGTAAGTTTCTATTTTCTTTTATTCTTCTATACATAGAAAAATGATTCTTCTTCTCTTTATTTTTCTTTACATAGAGAATGCAATTCTTTTCTTTATTTATTCTACAAAGAAATGTAATTCTTTTCCTTATTAAGTTTGACAAAGGAATGTAAATGACTGACTGTCACATTTTATACCTCTTTATTCACATAAAAATGTAGATAAATCCCTATACCATGCTTCATGTTTAAATCTTTTATTTACAAGGGGATGTAGACAAAAATAAATATCAAGTCTTCTAATATCATGTTTCTAATATCATGGTTAAATCTCAAGGTGTTAACAGAACGTGAGGATAAGGTGACACAACAAGTTATTTGTGTCATTACACTAAATTAACACAACAATGTCAAATTTGGTGTCGTCACAATTATTTTAACACAACCATGGGTTTTGTGTCATATCACTAAATTAACACAACAATGTCATTTTTATGTCGTCGCAATTACTTTAACACAACCATGGGTTTTGTGTCATATCACTAGATTAACACAACAATACAATATATGATTTGGTGTACTTTTGATGAATCACAATAAAGGTCTCATCTTCATTTTTTATTTTGCAAATGAAAGTAAAGATTAAAAACTTGCATTTTACTTCATGAACAAAAATAAAGATTAAAACTTGTTATTTATTTTAAAAAAAATAAAGATAAAAACTTGCTAGTTATTATGTTAACAAAATTTAAGGGAAAAACTTACTTTTTATTTTGTTAACCAAATTAAAGATAAAACTTAATTTTTATTATGTTAACAAAATTTAAGATAGAACTTGGTATTTTGTAAACAAAATAGAGGCAAGGATTTGTATTTTATTTTGTAAACAAAATAAAGATCGAAACTTGTCCTTTATTTTATAAACAAAATCAAAGATTAAAAGAGAACTTTAATTTATAAATAAACTAAACGAAACAAAGATTAGATATTTTAATTTTATTTAAGAAAAAGAAAAAAAACAAAAAAAAAGAACAATAAAGATAAGAACTTTATTGAGATCACATCGAAAAGTGTAGATCTAAACAACAGACCATAACATGATATCTTACATCATCACAATCACATAGACAGATAATAAATCTCAATCACCACATAGCAGATTACATACAGGGAATCACATAAAAATTATAATTAAATTTTTAATTATTAAAGAATTAGATTATCTCACTTTCGTTGTAGATTTTGGCCAAAATTCCAATTGTTCAGAACGGTCTCGATTCAGTGTAGAAATGTAGATCTGGTTAATACGATCCCAACGTTGCTGAAATAATCGAATTCCGATGTAAAACGAGTTAGATATGGTCGATTAAAGTTATGGAATAATTTATTTAAATTAATTAAATAATTAACTTAGTAAATCCACCTTCTCCCTCTTTACAATGTTCGGCCGTTACTTTCAACTACCCTTCCAATCTAGGGTTCGAATTTCCTCGGCGTGCGTGCAACCAGAAGGCGATCAGAGTCCGGGTCTTCGCAGAGGGGCGCGTGGCCGTTGCTTGCCGGCGTTGGGGGTTGGCTCGGTGGTGCCACGTGGGCGTGGCGGTGGCCTAAAACCGACGGGTTTGGGTCGGTGTTTCTTGGTGATGGCGGCGCTAGGAGGGATCCAACGGTATGGAATCGTAGAGGAGAAGAGGGGCTCTGAAGTGGTGTAGAGGTTGGGTTTTAATTCGGGAAGAGGAGAGAGGAATTAGCTGAGGAAGAAGTGAATGATGGTGGCCATTGTTTTCAAAGATGGCGGCTGCGTTTGAAGATGGTGAACAGTGTTTTGATTTTAGGGTTTAGAATTTCTGATTTTTATAATATTTAAGGGTAATTTTACATTTAAATCCAAATCTTTCAAACTACGCCAAATTCGGTCCAACTGAAGCCCACCCTACCAAATAGCCCCCATTCCGGATCCAATGGGCTAGGTCCCGTCAGCCCCAGAGTTCATCTCAGCCCTCATTTTCGAATTTAAAATTAATTCTTTTATTATTTAATTCTGGCATAATCAAAAATCCACCGGAGCCACAAACGGACTCCGAAAAATCCAAAGAAAATATTTTTGGCTATGCCTTGACGATACGAATCCAACAAAATTAATTTCGTCTCATTCTGGGGCTGTTTGAAAAATGGCTATTTTTCAGTCGTTTAATTTCAACTGTATTTGACCGAACACAGTTTCTTTCGCCGCGCTCACATACTAACTCGGAAAATTCTGAAAATTGAAACCTAGCAAAAATTCAACATTCCGGTTCCAACGAAAGTGGTTTCGTCGAAAACAGAGGTCGTTTGAAAATTGGTTATTTTCACTGGCTTTAAATATCATTTAAATTGAAAATTTTAAATTCTGCCACACTTTCTAGTCAAAATAATTAAATAAAAATTTTAAATTGGTTCGGATTTTCCAGGTCGTTACACATAGGACCGAGAAACGTGTGTTCAGGAATTGCCAATCCACGAAGCTGTATGTGTGGACCGGCCCTGCAGGATCCAAGGGTTAACTGCGGGGAATCCTGAGACATTAGCTAGAGTGTCTCGAATCGGTAAGGAGCTCCTCCCTAGCCTTGACTCATGATGGAAACCCAATTTCCAATACAACCTCATTCGGTTTTGATTGTATTACTAGTATGAAAGCATAGTATTGTGGTATCTATGTGTCCTAGGATTGATACAGTATGATTGAAACATTTTTGAAACATATACACACTAATATTAGATATCGTTTTTATCGTATCAAGCATGTTTGACCATTATAAGGTAAAACCCTATCCTCCGGTTTGTGTTGCATTGTGTGATGGGACTTGGGTCTTATGATGGTTTCATTTTTCCAAAAAGCATTGCGTGTTTTACGATTTACTTTAAGTTATGCACGACAATCCATTGGAGTAAACCCGTTCCGCGTTAGCGGCGTGGTCCTTGGATTTGCCTTATTACTATTAGTTAAATTAGTTAAGAATTCTCACACCAGTCCCATGATTGACCCATTGTTTGTTTCCACCTTTACAAACTCGGGTGCCCTCTTTCCACACGGGCAGTCGAGTAGTTTGTTTACAGGTTCCTATCTCGAGCAGGATTCTGGATTGAAGCCTAAATCTGTGTCTAGAGCATAGTTGTCTTCCGCTGCCTTAGTTATTTTATTTCCGCTGCAATGTATTAAAATACTGTAATTTATCTTCCGCTGTAATTTTATTCAATGTATTCTGATATTCTGTACTCTGATGTAACATTATTATGATGTTTATAAAAGTCTGTTGTTGTTGTTCTAATGTGTTGTAGCCCAAAGTAAGCGTATCCGACGATTTCCCGCAAGGGCAATTTTCGGGTCGTTTCATTTTGATATCAGAGCTTTGGTTAGCTCAAATCTTTGGGGTACAACTCGTTAGAACTGAACAAAAGACTCATTAGAGATTGGATTAGTAATATCCAACAAGAATACTCATTAGAGATAGGATCAACAGTATCCTAGAATGATAAAACTCACTAGAGACGGGGTTAGTAGTGCCCTAGAATGAGTTGAGAGTGCCCAGTTTATAATTAACGTATTTGTAATTATAATCTATTTTAGAAAATATGATTTTTGAATATACAAAAGTTAATCAACTAATTGATTGATGGTTGTGTAGTGTAATTATTAGTTCAACGAATAAAATTATAGAAACCAATTGAAAAAAAATGAAAGATGAGATAGGATACTTAAACAACTTTAGCTTCGTTCCTTTTCAAGGACGAAAAGTTTTTAAGTGGGGGAGACTGTAACAACCCTGAATTTTGGGGTAAATTTAAAAATTTATTTTAAGTAATTTTAATGAGTTTTTGATATTTAAAATAATAATGATTAAAAATTGATTAAAATCGAAGTTAGAATGAATAATTTAATTGTAATTATAAAAAGAGTTAGAAATAGCGCGGTAGTTTGAAAAGTCAAACTTGAACTTTGACTGACCGTACGGGATGCAAAATTTAACGGATTTTAGTGAAACCAAAAATATTAGAATCTATTTTAAAATATCTTTCTAACGAATCTGAAAAATTGAAATTTCATAGCGGTAATCAAAAGTTATGCCCAAATTAAAATTTAGAAAGGTCGCTATGAAATTTACAAAGGACAAAAATGCTACTTTTTGCATACAAAGGAATTTGAACTCGAAACCACTTCCATTGAGTTCAGAATGACGTTTCTGCATTGAAAAAGTATAAACACTTATATATTTCGAGTTTCGAAAATTATTTGTTTAAAAATGTATTTTTAATATTAAATATATACGCCTTAAAAATAGCCATTTTTCAAACGACCTCTATTTTAGACGAAACCGCTTTTGTTGGATTCGGAATGTCAAAATATAGTTAAGTTTAATTTTTCATAATTTTTAGAATTAATTTTTGGCAGTGGCAAAAAGATTTCAGTTTTGTCAATTTCGGTCAATTTTAATCGACTTGAAAATAGTCATTTTTCAAATAGGCTCAGAATTCAACAAAAATAAATTTGTTGGATTCGTATCATCAAAACGTAGCCAAAAATAATTTTTCGGGAATTTTTAAAGTTAAATTGTGGCCTCGGTGAATTTTTATATACGTTTGAATATTAAAATAAAAGAAATAATTTTAAATCTGAAAAACGGGGGCTGAGATGACCTTTTGGGCCTACGGGACATAGTTAGATGGATCCGGAATAGGGGTTATTAGCTAGGAAACACAGTCGTTGGGCCTAATTCGGAGTTAGTGGCCAAACGGGCCTTTATTGGGTAATTAAAATAATAATTAGATTAACCTAATATTATATTATAAAAGGACCGCTACAGTATCCTCTTCTTCCCATCGTTGCTTCAGCCGCCACTTAACCCATAGCCTTCAAAATTTCAAACATCGATTCCTCCTTTGTTTCTCAATGAAAACTTCAGCCGTTTGTCACGTTTCAAAGAGATTTCAGAGCTCTTCGATTCCATACCAATTTCCCCCGGTCTTGTCGCCTGTAGCCGCCGCCCCGACCACCCGAACCGCCGCCATCACGCACCAAACCGCGCCACCCACGAGCGTGCGCACCCTTCCCCCTTCCCGGCGCCGATAGCCCTCCTAGCTCTTCAATCTCCCGCAAACCGGTCGCGAAACCGTCGACTACAGCTCCTAAAATCTGAATTTGAAGTTTTGAACAAAAGGGTATGATTTTCACTTCAGAATTTGCCACGCTTTTAAGTGTCGCAGTGACAGTTGTTAAAAGCGTTTTCTAATTTATTCATATGAACTTCAAATTGAAATATTTCAAATCTGAAATCGCCGTAACTTCGAACACGTGATCTGACCGAGTTTGGACCTTCATTTCAGTCCCAAGCAATGTGAGAATTTATTTTTAATTAAATTTAATTAATTTAATTATTATCCTAGCGTTATGTGAAGTTTGAATGGTAAATATCATGCTTACGATACAGATCTATTTTGCTTTGTCATATCTGATGATGGGTGGTATGTGTTTGTGATGGATAGTTTAGATCTGTATGATTATCACCTCTTATGTAATCACTTGTGTTGATCTAGATTGATCTAATTTATCAATTCAAAATAGTAGAAATATGATTGTCACGTTCTTATGTTATCGCTTTTGTATGATTTGAGTCAATCAAACTTATCGATTCATAATAAAAGAGACATGGTTTGCCATCGTTATGTTAGTGCTTTTGTTTTACTTGAATTAATCTAGATTATCAATTCAACATAGAAAATAAAGATTTGTCTTTTTATTTGAATTGATCTAGATTATCAATTCAACATAGTAAATAAAGTTCACATTTTTCTTTTTATATGATTTAAAAAGTAGGATTTTACGACGTGATAAAAATTACATTTTTATTTGAAATTATGATATGCAGTTGGCGATGAAAATAAAAATTACATTTTTATTTGAAATTATGATATGCAGTTGGCGATGAAAATGAAAATTACATTTTTATTTGAAATTATGATATGCAGTTGGCGATGAAAATAAAAATTACATTTTTATTTGAAATTATGATATGCAGTTGGCGATGAAAATAAAAAAAATTACATTTTTATTTGAAACTATGATATGCAGTTGGCAATGAAAATAAAAAGTACATTTTTCTATGCAACTAAAGACATGAGATTTGCAATGCAAATAAAAGTTACATTTTTCTATGTAGCTATGAATGAGATTTAAAAGAAATCATTTTTTTTCTTTTTAGAATGAGAAATTGCATAGAGAATGAAAATTCACATTTTATATGTGGATTAAGGACGAGGATTTACATAGTAAGAAAAATTTCATTTCTGTTATGTAGGTGAAAAGTAGAATTTACATAGTGAAATAAAATTTACATTTTTATAAGGTAAGTTAAGATATGAATTTGCATAGTAAATATAAATTTACATTTTTATATGTGAATAAAAGTTGGAACTTGCATTTGAAATAAAATTTACATTTTTATATGAAAATAAGAAGTAGGAATTTACAGTAAAGAAAATTTACATTTTTCTTATATGTAAACAAAAATGAGAGTTTGCATGTAAGTAACAATTACATTTTTCATATGTAATTAAAGTTAAGAACTTGCATGTAGATTAAATTACATTTTTATAATGTAAGTTAGAAGTAGGACTAGCATGTAATTAAAAATTACATTTTTTTTAATCAAAAAGTAGGATTTGCATTGTAATATAAATTTACATTTTCATATGTAATTAGAAGGGGAGAATTTCCATTGAAAATAAAAGTCATTTTTATATGTAATTAAGAATGAAAGTTTACAATGCAAATTAAAGAGTACATTTTTCTTTTATGTAATTAAGAGTGGTATTTACATTGTAAATTAAAATTGCATCTTTATTATGTAACTTAGGAATAGGATTTACAATGTAAATTGAGATTACATTTTTTTCATGTAATTAAAAGGCATGAAGTTATACCGTATAGAAAATCACATCTTTATATGTAAATTAAGAAAGAGAATTTACATTGTAATGAAAATTACATTATTTTTAGTGTGATTAAAATATGAATTTACACCGTAAAATAAAGTTACATTCTTTTTTATGTAATTAGGATGAGATTTTACATTGTAAAATAAAAAAGTACATTTTTATGTGTAATTAGAAAAGTGAATTTACATTGTAAAATAAAGAATACATTTTTTTTATGTAGTTAGAATTGACAATTTACACCGTAGGTTAAAAAGTACATTTTTATATATAATTAGAAATGAGAATTTACATTGTAATTAGAAATTACATTTTTAGAGAAGAGGAATTCAATGTAAGTAAAATTACATATTTTTAATGTAATAATAATAATAATAATAATAAACCCGATTTGGACGGTGTAATTAAAATTACATTTTTAATGTAATTTATAAAGATGGATTTTTTTCACCATTATGATTAAGTACATTTTGATGAAATTAGAAAGAGAATTTGATATGGAAATAGATTTACATTTTTATAATGTAATTAAAAAGAAAGATTGAGCGTTGTATTCAAAAGAACATTTTTTTTGTAATAGGAATTGTTGTAAATTAAAAAGATATAAAAATTAACACAGAATGTTAATTACATTTTTATCATGTAACTGTAGTGACCCGAAAATCCGGTCCAATTTGAGCTGACTAACTAACACAAGTCCAACCACAAATTGCACTGGAAATTCAAGAAACTAATAGAAAGAAGATAGAGGGTGAGGAAAGATAAGGTAGAACTATTAGAATAAAAGAAGAAGAAGAACATCATCATCAGAGTAAACACGAATCTCACAGCGGAACGAATAAAATATAACATAACTTTTGAAATACAAACAGTTATATATACAATAGCACTTATCAGAGTACAACACTTACAACAACAGCAGGAATTAATAATAGCTATAGAATCCTGAAACCTCCTGCTCCAAGCTCTCCAAGTGTATCTGTAAAATCCCGACTACTTGACTGCCCATACAAATTTAGGCACCCAAGAGTTTAGGGAAACAAAACACAATAAACTCCGGGTCAGTCATGGGACTGGTATGAGTAAAACAATTTAAAACAGTTTGAACAAGTAAACGATATCTCATAAGACCGCGCCGCAGAACGGAACGGGTTTTTCCTTTATGAGAATCCAAAATATCTTTATATCAAAAACCTTTTGATATTATAATAATGTCTATGTACAAATAGATATCAACTAGCAGAAACGCTTTCATCTCAAGTTCTACATATATAGTATACAATCAAAATCGCAAGCACGTATTGGGTAATGGATTTCCAACTATGAAAAGGTATGGAACCACCTTCCGATCAGTGTACTCTAGGAACGATACACTGGAGTTCAACAAGAACATCTTGCAACTCAGCCACACATGACCGACCACTCATTTCGCTTGAGTGTATCGAATGTACATCACCAACGGTTGGGATCAGCAACCGTTCCCGTATATATATATGGGACAACATTGATAGATTAAAGAAGCAAATGAATATTCTCTAGATAGGTTATTATACACCCTACTTCGGTGCGACCGACTTAGCCATGTTGCCTGCCCGATTTTTTTCATTTACCGGATGTGAGGCTAGAGGTTACGACTACTTTCCATTCATTGATAACACGATCACTTTGAATGCCACATTATCAAATCCGTTAATCATTAATTGGTTTACACAAATATTCTGGATGTTATGCTAAGGGAATAAATCCGTTGCAACCATATATATTTATACAGACCAACCCATTCGATCATTGTAAATACTCTGTCAGACACTCGTCTATATACGTTCATTCTGGGACTGAACGAAACCGAAGGCACTATTCAGTACATCCATCTTAGTCACTGTTATCTAAGACTTATACAACAGTCCTTGCACTTTACTCCGTCTTCAATTATCTTTGGCATACTCACAATGCTTTTGCCAATACAGAGTGGTTCTTTGGATAAGAATCCAACCGGTCTCTCCATATTAACAACGTTAAAATGGTCAAAAACTTCGATAGTCGGTGAGTTAACTATCAAAGAAAAACAAGTCGGTGTTCACACAACGATCTTAATTCCAAATGGAATTATCGATCAAATCATCCAACATATAAATATATATATATATGTATATTCATATTTCCTTATTTTCTATGATTAGAAAATATACGTTTATTTACATTGGAAAACATTTCCAATCCTCATTCACGCATTACTACCATTCCACAACTATTAGTCCCTAACTGCAAACTAGTAAGAGAACAATTCTCTAAGTATAAACCCCGAAGGCCGAAACCAACATCAGATCAACACTCAGAAAAATATTCAACTTACCAATCTCTAGTCAGTTTCTAATATTGTTTAACTCTATTTGATTTACTCTTATTCGAATACTATAAGTCGATTAACTCTATTGATTTAACTCTATCGAATAACTAAATTCGATAAACTCCTTTTGATTAACTCTATCGAATAACTAAATTCGATAAACTCCTTTTGATTAACTTGTATTCGGTTACTAAATTCGATTAGCTAATATTAGACTATTCTTATTCGATTAACTAATATTAGACTAACTCAATTCAGGTTATTTCTAATTGAATGACTAATATTCAATTACTCTATTTTGATTATCTCTTTTATATCTCATCAATTTCCTTTTTATAACGTTTATTTTCCGTTACAACTATTTCCTTTTTTAACGTTTACTTACCTTTACAAATATTTCCTATTTACAACTTCTATTTACCGTTACAAATATTTCCTTATTTACAACTTTTATTTACAGTTACAAATATTTCCTTATTTACAACTTCTATTTACCGTTACAAATATTTCCTTATTTACAACTTCTATTTACCGTTACAAATATTTCCTATTTATAACTTCTATTTACCGTTACAAATATTTCCTATTTATAACTTCTATTTACCGTTACAAATATTTCCTTATTTATAACTTCTATTTACCGTTACAAATATTTCCTATTTATAACAGTTTATTTATCTTCTAAATAAATATTCTTTATTTCTATTTATTTTCTAAATAAATATCCCTTTTATAAAACTCTATTGGTTTTATAAATACTTCTTTTTATAAAACCGTGTTCGTTTTATAAATACTCTATTTTCAAATTGTTTCCTTTTATAAAATCAGTTGATTTTATAAAACTCCTTTATTTCGATATACATTGAAATATTCCTTTTCACAACTCAGGGTTTCTTATGATATGTAAAATATCGAATAACAAATGATTAATATCATTCTAACACACATAATCCAGAACAGATTATATAACACATCATATAACACAATATATGAAAACAGTAAAATAATTGTTGAGGAACCTAGTCGGATTCCCCCAACCTGTCTCCCTGCATCCACAGATGTTACACAGTATAATATATATCATATTTCATTTTGAAATGAAATATCCTGCTGTACAGAACCATATTTGATTAACAGTACATAGATTAACTATAACTACGTTTTCAATCAAATCTATTTAACAGTCCAGTTTAACAATCAATATACAGTAGTCAATAAATAAAGTACAATTTATATTAAAATATAAATTGAGGAGAGTTAGTGAGTTTTACTCACATTGTCCGTTAACCGTTAAATAACGCGTTACGGTCGTTGATTCGGATAGACGTGTTATTTTGCAATACATTCCCACTAGCTTCGAAATCCGACATTTCCGATGACTTCCCCTCATTCTCTCGTCAAACACATTAGCATAGGCTCGCACCACTTCCTGTATCCTCGGCCCAGAACCCATTAACTCACTCTTCGCAAACAAAGAGAACCCACGCCCACTACACTTAAATCCGCACACAATGGGAACAGTCCCTCTCCCCTGTATTCCTGTTTTGCATCTTATTTCCGCATGAAATTTCACTCCTCAAATATCATTTCCACCTTGCCAATCAAGTGCTCGCCACTCAGCAGACATGAAACTTCTTGTGCAGGCTTTTACCTTCACCACGTTAGTCCTTTGAACCCAACTTCATACCATCATTATAAATAAATAATCAACTTTCTTAAATCACAATTAAATCAGTAAATCCTCGTTTGCAACTACTCACAAACTGGAAACCGTATTCCTTCGTTTGAACAAAACCCGGTTCCTCCATTCCCTTCGCGTCAACACCCCCCAATGCCTATACACAGTACACATCCCATACAAAAACACCATCGAACCTCATCAGAAAAACACCACCGAACTTCTCTTGAAAACATCCATCTGCTATTTCCCTCAAGCCTCAACTCAATCGCATCTCGATCCCCTCCACCACAAATCCCATACGCACGCTCCAGCATAGAGGATCGATAGCTTTTATTTTTATAAAATCCCACAAATTCAAAATCGCTGCTATTCACTACTATAAACTCAAACGCAACATCGAAGTAAGCTAGAACTCCTCAAATCATCAAAAATCGGCAACCCTAGTTGTCGCAGTTAAACATACAGTGAATCGAAACTAGTTCGAACCCAGCAAGAAAAGCATAGAACCAAAGAAATACTCCTTACAAACTCCTATTCCAACATCAAACCACTACCGCACCCTGAATCGAACCATTGGAACCCGATCTGGGTTGACCCGAACACGCGCCTTGATTTCCAGCGAACAAAAAGGGGAGCCGAGCCCTTTAAAACTCCCATCAAAAGGATGAGCAGGTTGAGAGGATTACACAGAAATTTGTTTTGAGATTTAAAGAAATTTCTGTGATTTGTTTTTGAATTATGAAGCTTCAGATTTTTATGTTGAGAACATTTCGGTGGAGGCTCGATTTTTGAGCAGAGAAAATATCTAATTAGGTTAGAAGAAGGTAGGATATTATATAGTGATTTATAGGAAAATGGTTGTGACAAGAAGGGATTTCGCTCGGTCCGAACCAGTCGCTAAACCGACCCAGACCGTTCGAAACGCCCTATCGTTTGAGAACACGACAAATCAGAATGCATACAAAAGAACGTTTCATTGTATATTACAACAATGCATCAGATTACAAGAATATACAGAGTATAAATGAATATTACACAGAAATATCAGAGATTTAAATTACATTTAAATACATAGCAGCGGAAAATAATACAATACACAACTAGAAGAAGATATACGGATACAAAGCTTTCCGGATATCGTTCCAGCTGTAAACCAGGATCCTGTGAATATAAATCTGCAAAACCAAAACTACTAGCTGCCCGTGTCAAAATAAGGGCACCCAGAGTTTAGGTTAAAACAATAAACTCCAGGTCAGTCATGTGACTGGTGTGAGAACTAAAACAGTTATTAATCTTTATTTTAAATCATTAGGTAAATCAAGGGACCACGCCGTATAACACGGAACGGGTTTCCTCCCAAGAATACCAGTGCATGAAACAAACAGCGCAATGCTAAATAAAGAAAAATGAAGCTGTTATAAGACCCAGGTCCTATCACACAATGCAACGCAAGCCGGGGGATAGGGTTTTCCCTTATAACAGCCAAAGAATGCTTGATACGTTTAAAACAAATCATTTGATACTATTATAAGTGCATAGTGTATAAAACAACTTCAAATCATAAGTATCAATCATAGGCGGCATGAATGGCCCATAACACTATGTCGCCATATATAAATTTACAATCAAAACCGCAAATGTCGTATTGGAAGTTGGGTTATCATTTATGGTATGAACCGAGGCTAGGGGCAAGATCCTCTACCGATTCGAGACTGTCTAGTCCGAGCCTCAGGACCCAGACTCAGGTG
Source organism: Allium sativum (assembly GCA_030737875.1). Taxonomy (NCBI): domain Eukaryota; kingdom Viridiplantae; phylum Streptophyta; class Magnoliopsida; order Asparagales; family Amaryllidaceae; genus Allium; species Allium sativum. The sequence goes on along the minus strand of CM060922.1, from coordinate 897,558,720 downwards.
GGCCCTTGGATCGTCAGGGCCGGTCCACCGATGTGGATTAAAATTCCTGAACACTGCGTTTCCCCGCCCTTTGGGGCGTAAGCCTGGCCCGTCAGCCGACCAGAAGCATCGGCCGAAACCGGTATCACGAGGCGCCTAGCTTTTCAGCAAGTAATAATAAGTAACATCCACATGAGTCAAACTCGTCAGCCAGTTCAAGCACTGACGCCACTCATAACTAGAAAGAAACGCATGCCCTCCCTGAGGTCCGTCTCCCGTTTTTGATTCATACCGGGTGTGATACTCGCGAATCAACGTTACACAAAGCTACGCCACAAAGGCCGTGCTTCGATCATCAACCACAAGACTTTGCTTTTCAACAGAAGCCTTGATCATTTGCCACTTAGGCATGCCACACAGGCAATTCACTCCATGCGATTGATATCCATCAATATATAACCCCTGAGCTCGTACGTCTCAGAGAAGGGCGTTAAGCAAGAGAATAAATTCTCCGCCGCCAAACAGATATATATTTAATAGAGATCAATCACACGGACTAAAATCCAATGTCAGACACACAGTCCATTTACAAGTCCGTTCTGGGTCTGAACGAAACCGGAGGCACCTAGTACCTCGCATATCCATCGATCTCCAAGTACGTCTGGACGATCACTAACTGTTTCCATCTTCTTGGGTGTACAGCCCAATCAAGATCATCAGTTATCACCCAAACGACGTGAAGACTTCCGGTCTTCGACCATCGTCTTCATCTTCGACTTATCGTCGTATCAGTTATTCAGAATGGGATAAACCCGGTCTTTCCAAATAACTCGCGTATATTTTAAAAAGTGTTACACAAACACAACATACGCCTCATTCCAATTTATCAGTCACTAACCGTAAATTAATCAAGAGAATAATTTCCCAAATATTAACCCCGAAGGCCGAAACCAACATCAGATCAATATCCAGAAAACCATTCTGTTTGGCCAACCGACAGTTAGTTTCTAAATTTCACATTCATAGGGAAATGTTCCCATTAATTTTATCCAAGATAAATTCCTTGAATTTATTCTTTATTCTCTTTTTGAATCTCAATTCAAACTAGTCGGGATTAGCGAACCTTACCGAAGTAATCATTTATTTTAATTTCTCAATCCCAACCTATTCATCCCATGAAGTAAAACTGGTAATACTTCATATCTAACACCACGGTGTTATCGGTAAATTCAATTACCACTTCACGTTCAAATCTAATTAAAGATTTAACTATCGCCTGGAGCAAAACAGGTGATACTCCATTTTCGATCATTTCAATCTAATTAAAGATTCATTAAAACTCCACTTAGTTTTAATCTTCGACTGGGTTAAAGAATCAGTGTCATTTAAAACACGGTTCACGATAAACCCAAAATCACATTCCATTAATTATCGGGTTAAAGAACAAGTGTTATTTAAAACACTGTTCACGATAAACCCAAAAATCAATACCCATTCAATTCCAATTAAATATCATTTAATTGGTACACTTCATTAAATCTAAATAAAAAGATTTAATCTTTTCTCAACTGGGTTCAAGAACAGTGTTAGTGAAGACACCATTCACGACAAACCCAAATCACATTCGATATTCAATACAAGGTTCTGAATAGAAAATATATCGGCTTATATTCAATATCGAATTCTACGACTAACAAATGTCGTATTGGAAATAACGATATAAATATATATCTTTCAAATTTCCATAACAACACCTGTATAATCACGAATTCCAACATCGAAATATTCCGAAGACAATTTCGATTCAAATCCACTCCAATGCAATCATTGGATATTCTGGTTATTTTTTAAACCCTTTTTAAATTCAATTTATTTATTTAAAAATAAATAGAATTTTAATTCTAGTTCAAAACCAGTTCATTTCGATAAAAATCTATTTTTATCTTTTCAAATATGGAGTTTTTCATCCCAATTCTTCTCAAATCATTTCTTATGATTTTACACAAATTATTACTATTTTTAATAATTTTATCAAGGCCTGTACAGTCGATTTCCATCAACGGCCATCGAACTGCACTTACAGCGACCTTTTTCGAATTTGATTTGGACATAATTCCAAATCCAACCGTTAGATTTCTAATTTCTAATATTCTTTAGAAAGCTCTTTTCGATACGAACCCAACGGTTCCGGTTTTAGGAGAATCCGACGGTCGGATCTCCCGTAATGTCCGTTTGAAATAAATGGTCGAAATTCACGAACTACCGCGGCGCGGCGCGTTCTATTCAGGCCATTATATTATATATATAATATATATAATATATTTCGTCGATTTCTATTTAAAACGAATTATATAAATAGTTTTAAATTCGTTTCAAAAGCAATTTCAACTTCCATTTCAATTCAAAGCAAAATTGAATTCTTCTTTATAAATTCGTTTCAAAGTTCATTTCTATTCAATTCAAATTTCAATTCAATTTGAATTCATTTCAATTCGCTTTCAATTCAATTTGAATTCGTTTTCAATTCATTTCGAAATCGTTTTCAATTCAATTCATTTCGAAATCGTTTTCAATTCAATTCATTTCGAAATCGTTTTCAATTCACTTTGAACTCGTTTTCAATTCAATTCATTTCGAAATCGTTTTCAATTCAATTCATTTCGAAATCGTTTTCAATTCACTTTGAATTCGTTTTCAATTCAATTCATTTCGAAATCGTTTTCAATTCAATTCATTTCGAAATCGTTTTCAATTCAATTCATTTCGAAATCGTTTTCAATTCACTTTGAATTCGTTTTCAATTCACTTTGAATTCGTTTTCAATTCAATTCATTTCGAAATCGTTTTCAATTCACTTTGAATTCGTTTTCAATTCAATTCATTTCGAAATCGTTTTCAATTCACTTTGAATTCGTTTTCAATTCAATTCATTTCGAAATCGTTTTCAATTCACTTTATTTCGAAATCGTTTTCAATTCACTTTATTTCGAAATCGTTTTCAATTCACTTTATTTCGAAATATTCGATTTCAAAATTACTTTTCTATATTCATTTTAAAATGAATAAAATCGATATATATATCGTTCACGTCAAAATGGCGTCAATCTAATCAACACGGCTTCATATATTGATATTTTCAAATATTCATTTCGAATATTTCTGTTTCAAATATTTCTATTTTAAAACTGGAATGAGGCCCAATCAATTACCATATAAAGTTAATTATATGGATTTTCATACAACACATGTATATAATAGCATGGAAAAATAATCAACCATCAACCAAAGTGCACTGCACTGTATAAGCATCAAATATAGATATCCAACGCTTAAAACAGCCTGTCAAACAACCGATCGACATATTCAATCAATCGGGATGATTGAACTTCAAATTTCATCCCAACACCCGTGTGGGGTTTCAAACAATCAAACACATATTTTATTTGTGCTGTTGGGCGATGTGTAAAATTTATCGACCCAATCGATGTCATTCAAATAGGTGTACATAAACAAACCGTCTGGTTTGTAAATGAATATTTTATTTATTCACATTCACGTTAAAAATTATATTTTTAATGATAAAACATTTTATTTCAACCTATGAATTTCTATTCAATTCATTTACAGAATAAAATGATATTTTTATTTTCTAACATATTTTAGAAAATTTCGGCGGCATAACGGCACGATACTAGAAACGGGACGAGGCCTAGCCTTATCCCCGGTCCAGTGAAGGCCCACGCCATTCACACATCAATCAAATCAATTTCATCTCACCAAACAATTCAATTCAAACAAATAATTCAACTAATCTATGCAACCAAACAAACAAGTCCATGGTCTGTGGACGATTGTGTCGGGTGCTACTAAGCACCGTCTGCATCCTAGTATATATATATAATTAGAAAAGAATTTGAAAGGTGAGAAATTCTCACATATAGCTATCCTAGCTCCACGGCACTTCATTGATAGAAATCTTCATCGCTATCGCATCTTCGTCATCTTCGTTGCCCGTAGCCACTACATATGTAAAAATCGAATTTTTACTTCGCTATTCCATATATAAAAATCATATTTTTATTTCGAAGTTCAATATATAAAAATCGAATTTTTAGTTCAAAGTTCAATATATAAAAATCAAATTTTTGGTTCGCTATTCAATATATAAAAATCGAATTTTTGGTTCGCTATTCAATATATAAAAATCGAATTTTTGGTTCGCTATTCAATATATAAAAATCGAATTTTTAGTTCGCTATTCAATATATAAAAATCGAATTTTTATTTCGACTTTCAACATATAAAAATCCTATTTTTACTTCGACTTTCAACATATAAAAATCCTATTTTTACTTTAAAACAAAATCAGTTTTAACTTCTTTTAAAAATCCGTTTTTACCTTTTGAAGTTTAAATCCTTTATAAATCAGTTTATAAATTCTAAAAATCAGTTTATAAATTCATTATAAAATCAGTTTATAAAAATAAAAGTAAAGTAAATAAATTTAAAAACTTACGGGGGGGGGGGGGGGGCTACTCTGGTCGGAGCCGGTCCTAGCAGGTGGCGGCGGTCTTGAATCAGGGGTTCTCGCGGTGGGAAGAGGGAGCGGGAGGAGGGAATCGAGGAGGAGGAGAAGCTGGAAGGGGGGGGGGTTCACGCCATCGCGAGGTGGGGGGGTTTCCACGCCATCGCGAGGTGGGGGGGGGGGGATTCACGCCATCGCGAGGTTGGGGGGGTTTCCACGCCATCGCGAGGTGGGGGGGGGGGGGGGTTCACGCCATCGCGAGGTGGGGGGGGGGGTTCCGTCGGCGGTGGGGGATCGATCGGAGGAGCGACGAGCTCCTCCGCCCCCTTTTCTCTCGTCTCTTCCTTTTTTTTTTATTTGATTTCGATTGCAAATATGAGGGGGGGGGGGGGGGCAGAACGGTTAAAGGGGGAGGAAGAGATTTTTTTTATTTTTTTAATTATTTTATTTGCTAATAGTTGACTTTTACATATGACCTCGTAACGAGGCCCACCACTTGTCGCCCATAGCGTTTTACCCCCATTTCGAACACAATGGGATATGTATCGCAAGCTGATTCGATCACTTTGATCAGTTTCCGTTGAATTTACTTTTAAATCACTATATTGAATTTTAAACGTACATTTCAAATTACCGGGGCCGCATACGAACTTTAAAAATTCCAGAAAAATATTTTCTAGCTTCGTATTGACGATACGGTCCTAACAAAACTAGTTTCGTCGAATTCTGAGACCGTTAGAAAAATGGCCAATTTCCAGTCGATTTAAAATCAACTGAAACTGGTCAAACGCGTTTTCCTTTGCCACGCTCACATACTGATTCGAAAAATTATGAAATTTGAAACATAGCAATAATTTAACATCACGGACCCAACAAAACTGGTTTCGTCGAAATCCGAGGTCGTTTGCAAAATGTCCATTTTTAAGGGCCTGAATTCCATAGCGACTATTCAGAATTTTCAACTGGACATATCTTTTGATTTCTGATATGAAACCTTGATTTTTCGGATTCGTTGGAAAGATATTCACAATTAGATCCCATTATTTTTGGTTTCACTAAAATCCGGATTGTTTGCACCCGGTACATTCAATTGAAGTTTGAAATCGAATTATCGAACTACCGCGCCATTTTCAATTCTATTTATAATTATATATAAATATTTATATTCTAACGACGACGCGTATAATATATACGTTTGAATTCTCTTCAATATAAATTTCTCGTCGATATTATTTAAAATAACTCATTTTAAATAATCAAAATTCGCTAAAATTGCCAAAATAAAAATTTCAAACTGGCTCGCATTTTACGGGTTGTTACAATGGTGGGATGAATTTGTGGAAGAAAAGGGTACACGGTTTGTTTAAGTTTGTGGAAGAAAAGGGTGAAAGGGTAATATATGTATATAAGGTTCCTTTGATTTCTAGGCCTAGGTTTGTCCACGTTTTAGTTTAACTACCATTTAAAAGGTGCGGCAATCCTTTTAGCCAACAAAAGGAATTCGTTTTACCTCGGTGCGTATTTATAAGTTATATATTTGAGAGCACCCCATTATGTGAAACTATATTTGACCACGGACTGATATGAAAATATCCTTGAGTCTAGTACTGTGTCGTGATCCCAAAAATATAATAATACCGGTAGATTTACTTATATTGTGAAACCCAAAAATATTGTTACAGGGTGCAAATTTCTCCAAATAAAAAGTTGTTTATTTAATTTATTAAAAATTACAGTAAAATTCTAATAATTAAATTATCACTACGTCTCAAAAGAACCTTGTCTAAATTCAAAACCGATCTCTAGTTATATCCAATAAACCGTTACGGTCGATAAACGATTCTATAGCGACTATTTTAAAATTTGATTTGGACATATCTCGAAATCTACACAACGAAATCCAGATTTTTTCTCTTTCACTAGAAAGACATACTCCACCAGCTCCATACGTTTCTTGTTTCACAGAAATCCGGCTTAAAACGAATCCTGTACATTCAGTTGAAGTTCGAATTGCCAAACAGCGAACTGCCGCGCCATTTCAAGCTCGATTTTAATTAAAATATAATTATACGTTCTAACATCGTCGATTAAATAATATATTCGTTATTTAAATAATTAAATAATTTAATTATTACATCGTCAAATATCCGGGTCATTACATTCTTCCCCACTTAAAATAATTTCGTCCTCGAAATTGCTAAGGTAGAGGACGACCCTATCTACTGGATAAATTTTTATCAGTTTACCCCTTTACTTCAGTTTCAACTGAACTAATTAATATCGACTAAAATACAAATTTATTCCGACTAACTAAAATTTTCAAAAATTTTGAAAATTTTCTAACGCCATAATTTTTCAGAAAATTTCGCCATAACCTCCTTTGTACAGCCCTATCGGTAAAACCACAACTCGCTTCTCTAGGCCTTCTCCAACCCAAAAGAAAATCAAAACGCCAAGCGGCTTGCCAAATTGGCTCATAAATTCCAACTCATATGAAATATAAACTTGTACCTTTTTGCTGACCATATCATTATACCATTCCCATTGGTTATCAACTTTGCATATACCATGCCATTCCAATCAAACTCCAATCAGTTTAATCTCATCTAAATAATTTGGTTATGTCCAAGCCAAATTCCACTTCAAGTTCCATTCTTGATTCTTAATTCTTAATTCTTATATCGTAAATCAACTTACTCGATATCCTTCCAATATAATTCCATATTATATATAACCTTGTCCAAGTTTAATTCAAATTAATTTATTCACTTTCAATATTTTAATTTATTTAACTTCATAAGTTAAATCTTAATTCCAGAATTTATATTCCTGGGTTTATTTCAAATCAATTTGAAACCATAATACCAATTCAAAACCTTTGAATTTCTAAACACTTGTTTTCCTTAATCAATTCAAAAACACAACCTTTGGTAGTAATTCGTCACTTAGAACTCGAAAATGAACACTGATGATGTGGCCACACTCATCAGGGTTATTTCCCAGTTTATCGAAGTGAGTTCAATACTATAACACTTCCAATTTGAAAACATTTCCAAAATCTCCCAGGAACTTAAAATTTCCTTATTTTAATTCCTAATCCTCATTTAATTTCAGATTTAATTCATCTTATTTCATATACTTCACTTATATGAATTCTGATTGGTTATTTATAACCATTTCACCTTTTATAATCTCATTCGATTATACTAACAACCAATTAAACTATGTTAATTTCAAAGCATATCATGTTGGTTCATCGTAGTCGAATGTTTAGAAACCCCTATCGATATTGTGGTGCCCCACTATCGACCAGAATTCATAAGCCACTCAACCAATAAAGCTCCACAATATAAAACAAATTTTTATATCAATTAACAAATACGTTCACTCGTATATATACACTAAATCTCAGTCTAGGATATTACTAATCCCATCTCTACTGAGTCACGCCACAGAGCCAAGGTAATTCACTTAACTTAAGCTCTGATACCAACTGTAGTGACCCGAAAATCCGGTCCAATTTGAGCTGACTAACTAACACAAGTCCAACCACAAATTGCACTGGAAATTCAAGAAACTAATAGAAAGAAGATAGAGGGTGAGGAAAGATAAGGTATAAATATTAGAATAGAAGAAGAAGAAGAACATCAGCATCAGAGTAAACACGAATCTCACAGCGGAACGAATAAAATATAACATAACTTTTGAAATACAAACAGTTATATATACAATAGCACTTATCAGAGTACAGCACTTACAACAAAAGCAGGAATTAATAATAGCTATAGAATCCTGAAGCCTCCTGCTCCAAGCTCTCCAAGTGTATCTGTAAAATCCCGACTACTTGACTACCCGTACAAATTTAGGCACCCAAGAGTTTAGGGAAACAAAACACAATAAACTCCGGGTCAGTCATGGGACTGGTATGAGTAAAACAATTTAAAACAGTTTGAACAAGTAAACGATATCTCATAAGACCACGCCGCAGAACGGAACAGGTTTTTCCCTTATGAGAATCCAAAATATCTTTATATCAAAAACCTTTTGATATTACAATAATGTCTATGTACAAATAGATATCAACTAGCAGAAACGCTTTCATCTCACGTTCTACATATATAGTATACAATCAAAATCGCAAGCACGTATTGGGTAATGGATTTCCATCTATGACAAGGTATGGAACCACCTTTCGATCAGTGTACTCTAGGAACGATACACTGGAGTTCAACAAGAACATCTTGCAACTCAGCCACACATGACCGACCACTCATTTCGCTTGAGTGTATCGAATGTACATCACCAACGATTAGGATCAGCAACCGTTCCCGTATATATATATGGGACAACATTGATAGATTAAAGAAGCAAATGAATATTCTCTAGATAGGTGATTATACACCCTACTTCGATGCGACCGACTTAGCCATGCTGCCTGCCCGATTTTTGTCATTTACCGGATGTGAGGCTAGAGGTTACGACTACTTTCCATTCATTGATAACACGATCACTTTGAATGCCACATTATCAAATCCGTTAATCATTAATTGGTTTACACAAATATTCTGGATGTTATGCTAAGGGAATAAATCCGTTGCAACCATATATATTTATACAGACCAACCCATTCGATCATTGGAAATACTCTATCAGACACTCGTCCATATACGTTCGTTCTATGACTAAACGAAACCGAAGGCACTATTCAGTACATCCATCTTAGTCACTGTTATCTAAGACTTATACAATAGTCCTTGCACTTTACTCCGTCTTCAATTATCTTTGGCATATTCACAACGCTTTTGCCAATACAGAGTGTTTCTTTGGATAAGAATCCAACCAGTCTCTCCATATTAACAACGTTAAAATGGTCAAAAACTTCGATAGTCGGTGAGTTAACTATCAAAGAAAAACATGTCGGTGTTCACACAACGATCTTAATTCCAAATGGAATTATCGATCAAATCATCCAACATATAAATTTATATGTATATGTATATTCATATTTCCTTATTTTCTATGATTAGAAAATATACGTTTATTTACATTGGAAAACATTTCCAATCCTCATTCACGCATTACTACCATTCCACAACTATTAGTCCCTAACTGTAAACTAGTAAGAGAACAATTCTCTAAGTATAAACCCTGAAGGCCGAAACCAACATCAGATCAACACTCAGAAAAATATTCAACTTACCAATCTCTAGTCAGTTTCTAATATTGTTTAACTTTATTTGATTTACTCTTATTCGAATACTATAAGTCGATTAACTCTATTGATTTAACTCTATCGAATAACTAAATTCGATAAACTCCTTTTGATTAACTCTATCGAATAACTAAATTCGATAAACTCCTTTTGATTAACTTGTATTCGGTTACTAAATTCGATTAACTAATATTAGACTATTCTTATTCGATTAACTAATATTAGACTAACTCAATTCAGGTTATTTCTAATTGAATGACTAATATTCAATTACTCTATTTCGATTATCTCTTTTATATCTCATCAATTTCCTTTTTATAACGTTTATTTTCCGTTACAACTATTTCCTTTCTTAACGTTTACTTACCTTTACAAATATTTCCTTATTTACAACTTCTATTTACCGTTACAAATATTTCCTTATTTACAACTTCTGTTTACCGTTACAAATATTTCCTTATTTACAACTTCTATTTACCGTTACAAATATTTCCTATTTATAACTTCTATTTACCGTTACAAATATTTCCTATTTATAACTTCTATTTACCGTTACAAATATTTCCTTATTTATAACTTCTATTTACCGTTACAAATATTTCCTATTTATAACGGTTTATTTATCTTCTAAATAAATATTCTTTATTTCTATTTATTTTCTAAATAAATATCCCTTTTATAAAACTCTATTTGTTTTATAAATACTTCCTTTTATAAAACCGTGTTCGTTTTATAAATACTCTATTTTCAAATTGTATCCTTTTATAAAATCGGTTGATTTTATAAAACTCCTTTATTTCGATATACATTGAAATATTCCTTTTCACAACTCAGGGTTTCTTATGATATGTAAAATATCGAATAACAAATGATTAATATCATTCTAACACACATAATCCAGAACAGATTATATAACACATCATATAACACAATATATGAAAACAGTAAAATAATTGTTGAGGAACCTAGTCGGATTCCCCCAACCTGTCTCCCTGCATCCACAGATGTTACACAGTATAATATATATCATATTTCATTTTGAATGAAATATCCTGCTGTACAGAACCATACTTGATTAACAGTACATAGATTAACTATAACTATGTTTTCAATCAAATCTATTTAACAGTCCAGTTTAAAAATCAATATACAGCAGTCAATAAATAAAGTACAATTTATATTAAAATATAAATTGAGGAGAGTTAGTGAGTTTTACTCACATTGTCCGTTAACCGTTAAATAACGCGTTACGGTCGTTGATTCGGATAGACGTGTTATTTTGCAATACATTCCCACTAGCTTCGAAATCCGACATTTCCGATGACTTCCCCTCACTTCCCTCGTCAAACACATTAGCATAGGCTCGCACCACTTCCTGTATCCTCGGCCCAGAACCCATTAACTCACTCTTCGGAAACAAAGAGAACCTACGCCTGCTACACTTAAATCCGCACCCAATGGGAACAGTCCCTCTCCCCTGTATTCCTGTTTTGCATCTTATTTCCGCATGAAATTTCACTCCTCAAATATCATTTCCACCTTGCCAATCAAGTGCTCGCCACTCAGCAGACATGAAACTGCTTGTGCAGGCTTTTACCTTCACCACGTTAGTCCTTTGAACCCAACTTCATACCATCATTATAAATAAACAATCAACTTTCTTAAATCATAATTAAATCAGTAAATCCTCATTTGCAACTACTCACAAACTGGAAGCCGTATTCCTTCGTTTGAACAAAACCCGGTTCCTCCATTCCCTTCGTGTCAACACCCCCCCAATGCCTATACATAGTACACATCCCATACAAAAACACCATCGAACCTCATCAGAAAAACACCACCGAACTTCTCTTGAAAACATCCATCTGCTATTTCCCTCAAGCCTCAACTCAATCGCATCTCGATCCCCTCCACCACAAATCCCATATGCACGCTCCAGCATAGAGGATCGATAGCTTTTATTTTTATAAAATCCCACAAATTCAAAATCGCTGCTATTCGCTGCTATAAACTCAAACGCAACATCGAAGTGAGCTAGAACTCCTCAAATCATCAAAAATCGGCAACCCTAGTTGTTGCAGTTAAACATACAGTGAATCGAAACTAGTTCGAACCCAGCAAGAAAAGCATAGAACCAAAGAAATACTCCTTACAAACTCCTATTCCAACATCAAACCACTACCGCACACTGAATCGAACCATCGGAACCCGATTTGGGTTGACCCGAACACGCGCCTTGATTTCCAGCGAACAAAAAGGGGAGCCGAGCCCTTTAAAACTCCCATCAAAAGGAAGAGCAAGTTGAGAGGATTACACAAAATTTTTTTTTGAGATTTAAAGAAATTTCTGCGATTTGTTTTTGAATTATGAAGCTTCAGATTTTTATGTTGAGAACATTTCGGTGGCGGCTCGATTTTTGAGCAGAGAAAATATCTAATTAGGTTAGAAGAATGTAGGATATTATATAGTGATTTATAGGAAAATGTTGGGATGAATTTGTGGAAGAAAAGGGTACACGGTTTGTTTAAGTTTGTGGAAGAAAAGGGTGAAAGGGTAATATATGTATATAAGGTTCCTTTGATTTCTAGGCCTAGGTTTGTCCACGTTTTAGTTTAACCACCATTTAAAAGGTGCGGCAATCCTTTTAGCCAACAAAAGGAATTTGTTTTACCTCGGTGCGTATTTATAAGTTATATATTTGAGAGCACCCCATTATGTGAAACTCTATTTGACCACGGACTGATATGAAAATATCCTTGAGTCTAGTACTGTGTCGTGATCCCAAAAATATAATAATACCGGTAGATTTACTTATATTGTGAAACCCAAAAATATTGTTACAGGGTGCAAATTTCTCCAAATAAAAAGTTGTTTATTTAATATATTAAAAATTACAGTAAAATTCTAATAATTAAATTATCACTACGTCTCAAAAGAACCTTGTCTAAATTCAAAACCGATCTCTAGTTATATCCAATAAACTGTTACGGTCGATAAACGATTCTATAACGACTATTTTAAAATTTGATTTGGACATATCTCGAAATCTACACGACGAAATCCAGATTTTTTCTCTTTCACTAGAAAGACATACTCCACCAGCTCCATACGTTTCTTATTTCATAGAAATCCGGCTTAAAACGAATCCTGTACATTCAGTTGAAGTTCGAATTGCCAAACAGCGAACTGCCGCGCCATTTCAAGCTCGATTTTAATTAAAATATAATTATACGTTCTAACATCGTCGATTAAATAATATATTCGTTATTTAAATAATTAAATAAGTTAATTATTACATCGTCGAATATCCGGGTCATTACAGTAACTAAAGAAGATTTTGCATTGTAGATTAAAAGAATAAATTGAATGATGAATTATAATTGACATTTTAATGTAAATATTAGATTAAAAGAATGAATTATAATTTATATTTTAATGTAAATATAAGATGAAAAGAACGAATTGCGACGTTGAAATGTAATAGACAATTCCAATGAAAATAGATGATTAGGAACTTACATTTCCAATGTAAGTAGAATATGAAATAAAGGTTACATTTTCAATATAATATATTGAAATATAAGTTTACATTTTTCAATGTAAATAAAATAGGAATAGGAATTTACATTTTTCAATGTAAATAATAAGATTAGAAATTTACATTTCTAAGGAATGGATTTTCATTAGGGAAATAATGAAACCAAATATACGTTTTGTGTAAATTGAAGGATGGAAGAAGAAAATAAACCTTGTTATGTTTAGGATGAGTATGTAAAGTAAAGTAAAAATAGTGATAGATCATTATAAATTATTAACAACGATGTGAAATGGTTTTCAAATTTATATATGCGAGAGTTATTTGGAAATTCTGAGTTTACTCTCATTCCAAATAATGATACGACATTCGAAGAATTGAAGACGGCGATTGAAGACTGATGATCTTCACATCGAATGGGTAACTAGTGTTGAGGCCCTTGATTGATTTGCTCCCAAGACGGGGCTAAAATGGTAGTTATCCGGACGTAGTGCTGATTTGTACGGATTTGGCTTTCGCTCAGACCCAGAGCATAAGCTTATAAATGGAATGTGTGTCTGAAATTGTACTCCTTTATATTGTACTTATTAGTTTTCTACTGAATGCATGAATGCTTGGTGGCGGAGAATTTATTCTCTTGCTTAACACCCTTTCATATATTTCGGCAAAGGATTAGTAGTGTGATATGGAGTGACGATGTGGCATGCTAAGATGCATATGATCAAGGCTCTGTTGAAAAGCAGGCCTTGTGGGATGATCAAAGCATAGCCTGTTTAGGAATAGCTTTGTGTATAGCGTGACTTTGCGAGCCTCACACACCGGTGGAGTCTAAAACGGGAGAAGGGAACGCAGGGAGAGCAACACGTTTCTTTCTAGCTAGAAGTGGTGTTTGGGCTTTGACATGGCCCGACATTTTACTTATGTGGATGATGGAATGAGGCGCCTCGGATGATAGGTCCTATAGGACCGGGAAACGTGTGTTCAGGAATTGCCAATCCACGAAGCTGTATGTGTGGACCGTCCCTGCAGGATCCAAGGGTTAACTGCGGGGAATCCTGAGACATTAGCTAGAGTGTCTTGAATCGGTAAGGAGCTCCTCCCTAGCCTTGACTCATGATGGAAACCCAATTTCCAATACGACCTCATTCGGTTTTGATTGTATAACTAGTATGGAAGCATAGTATTATGGTATCTATGTGTCCTAGGATTGATACACTATGATTGAAATGTTTTTGAAACATATACACACTAATATCAGATATTGTTTTTATCGTATCAAGCATGTTTGAACATTATAAGGTAAAACCCTATCCTCCGGTTTGTGTTGAATTGTGTGATGGGACTTGGGTCTTATGATGGTTTCATTTTTCCAAAAAGCATTGCGTGTTTTACGATTTACTTTAAGTTATGCACGACAATCCATTGGAGTAAACCCGTTCCGTGTTAGCGGCGTGGTCCTTGGATTTGCCTTATTACTATTAGTTAAGAATTATCACACCAGTCCCATGACTGACCCGTTGTTTGTTTCCACCTTTACAAACTCGGGTGCCCTCTTTCCACATGGGCAGTCGAGTAGTTTGTCTACAGGTTCCTATCTCGAGCAGGATTCTGGATTGAAGCCTAAAGCTGTGTCCAGAGCATAGTTGTCTTCCGCTGCCTTAGTTATTTTATTTCCGCTACAATGTATTAAAATATTGTAATTTATCTTCCGCTGTAATTTTATTCAATATACTCTGATGTAACAGTATTACGATGTTTATAAAAGTCTGTTGTTGTTGTTCTAATGTGTTGTAGCCCAAAGTAAGCGTATCTGACGATTTCCCGCAAGGGCGATTTTCGGTTCGTTTCACAATACCTATGATTTGTATATGTATTAATGTGGCATGTATGTTATGTCTGGCTCTCAATGACGTGGTATTGGAATAATAGCTTCAGGAATTTGACGGTAATGAATCCTTCTGTATGCATACAATAAATTAATGTTTAAATATACAGTGTTATAATATTTTACATGCTGAAATAACATTTTTGCTATTCATTCTATTTGCAGACTCGACTACCTAAGAAGGCCCAATACAAAGAAGAAATTAAAGAGCTTAGAATTATGATTGAGCAACTACGTGATCAGAGTCGTCTTCAGACTATGCAGTTGGAACAGCTAAATCATAAGTTTGCGAAGTATGTGCACATTCATGATAGTCGTCCTTCCTCATTTGATGAATCCGGAAGCAATGCTTAAGGTATGTTGTATATTTTGGCATTAAGTAGGTGAGAATGATACTTTTCATATGTTTAGATGGTATGTGGACATGTAACTTTGATGTATTTGGTTTATGAACATGTTTTTGTTGGTTTTTGGATGTTTTGTTTTGTTTATATTGATGTTTCTTTGATATATTTTGGTTGTTTATATTGCTATTGGTATATATGTGTTGTATATATGTGGAATTGATTGGTATTGGATTGGAAATGGATTGGAATTGGATTGCACTGGAAATGTGGTGATAGGAAGGTTATATGCTTGCTGGTATAAAAAAATAACCCAGTTTTTCCAACGGCTATCCGATCATTGTTTTGTAACTGTTTCCAACGGACAAAGCAGTTTGAAGCCGTTGTTATAGCTGTTAGAAATATTCCGTTGGCACCGTTGGAAGCCATTGAAGTCGTGAACGCAATTCCAATGGCATCCAACGACTGCCAATGGCTAGGAGCCGTTGGAATAGCCCTGTATTCTAGTAGTGATTACACTTATCACTGGGGCCATAATGAATGTATTTTTAACACACCATCGAACTAGTCCATCTATCATCTGTAGGTTCAGTGGATTATGTGCTTTTATAGGCATTGAAGTGACATACAGTTAAAAAGATTGGCATTTTGAAAGTAGTAGCTGCTGGCCTGGTACTTCAAGCTATACTATTATCCATAACAGTTGTAGTTGTTTGCACTTATTCCATTTCCAGTAAAAAAAACATTTGTTCCTTTTCCTCTCTTTGATTGCGTTGTCAAGACTGGGACAAATATCTTATGAGGTTGTAGGAAACCAAATTCCTCAAAATGGGATTTCCACATCTAAAGAAAATATGATTGGAGCAACGAAGGTCTCCATTGCAAGCCTCACTGAATCTTCAATGCTGGGTGTCGCTATTGTTGCAAAAAATGTCACTCATTTTGGCTTTTTGGTTGTGCTCTTTATACTTTCGCACTACTGAAAAAACAATACATGACCAACAATGACAAGTTTGCAATGATTATCAACGGATAGTACATTCTCAATTATTTTTTACGAAGTAAAAAAAATTAGTCATTGGAAGCTGATGATAGCCGTTGAAAAAAAGTTATTCGCGGCCGTTGTTCGCCGTTAATAAATCCCGAGCAAACTGCCGATACCTGCTTCTTCCCCATTCCATCCTTTCACCAAAAAACGCAAATAATGCCTTCCTCCTTCCCTAGTTTCTCCATCCACCACCTTGCACACCTCCATTTGTTTCTCCAACTCTGGGGAACTTCCCCCTCTTCCTCTCCGATCTCCTAATCTTTTCAAGATCAGGTGCTAAAGCTAAACCATAGTTATTTAAATTTGTTAATTTATGTTTAGTTTGTTAATTTATATATTTGTATTTCCTCATTGTTTGTGTAGTGTAGTTTATTGAAGGTTAATTACTGCTATTAACCTATATAAGTATTGCAAGTCTACAATTTGTCTGATAATAAAGTAGCGTGCATATGAATTAAATAATTTAGTATTTTTAGACTTGTTTGGGTTATTTAGTGTGCAACATAATTTAGCTTATGTATTTTATAAAATGTCGAAAATGATGATTAATTTTATACAATGTACGGTTAGTTAATTAATGTTTCAAACATATGTGTTTATGTGATAAACTTCGTATATGTACAATCAGGTTGGAATTAAATGGTGCAAGCATTATTTAGTTTAAAATTTGTTGTTTCACATAAATTGATATATAACAAGAGCGAAAATCGTGTAAGATGATTTTTAATATACACGTTGCTTGTTGCTAAATTACGGAAACTACAGAAGAGGAAAATTTCCTTAGTTTTGACTTTTATTTCTATAAAGAAACCCATAATAATTTTGGTATAGATGATGATGCTAGTCAAAAGCAATTTGTTTTTAACAAATATAAAATATGTAATATATTATTGTAACGACCCGGGAGATTGAAAATCGACATAAAACACCATGTCGACTATTCAAATATCAAAAATGCCGAATTATTAATAGAAAGAAGTTAGAGGGTGAGAAACAGAAAGAAAGAAAGTCAGAATTGAAGAAGAAGAAGATCACAACAGAAAAAAATCAGAGTAAACAAGAATCTCACATCGGAACGAATAAAATATATTATATAACATACTTTTGAAATACAAACTTATAACTATATATACATATCATTATCAGAGTACAACACATAACATCACATCGGAAATAAGTAGTAGCTATCTAATGTTGAAGCCTTCTACTCCAAGCTCTTCCAAGTATATCTGTAAAATTCCGACTGCTTGACTGCCCGTACAAATTTGGGCATCCAAGAGTTTAGGGTAAAACAAAAAAAACTAGGTCAGTCATGGGACAAGTGTGAGTAAACTCCAACTACTTGGTTTAACTTTTAAAATTCCTTTTTAAAAAGAAAGGACAAGCGTAAGACCGATCCACATATAAATACATATGGTTTTTACCATACGACAACCCAAAATATTCTTTAAAATAATACTATTTTGATATTATAATAATATCTAAATCAAGTAAATAACAATCTAGCAGAACGCTTGCATCTCACGCCCCACATATATAATATATAATTAAAACCACGGGCTCTTATTGGTGAATGGATTTCTAACTATGGCAAGGTATGGGACGTCCTTCCGATAGTGTACCTCTAGAGAAATACACTAAGGATTCAAAAGAACATCTTACAACCCTGGCTAAACATGACCAACCACTCATTTCTCTTGAGGGTTCCGAATATATTGTCACCCTACGGATTTGGGCCCACCATAATCCCCGGAGATACAAAAACGAAAGAAGAACAAATAGAAATTTCTCTAGATGGTAACAATACACCCTAATTGGGAGTGACCCACTCCGCCCAATTTTATAAAATTTCCTGGTTGAATAGGCTTTTGGTCATAATTAACTTTTAGAACATCTAGCCACCATTCACTTTGAATGCCACATCGTCTAACCCGCCAAATCACAAATTGATTTCCCAAAAATACGATGGGTATAAAGCTAAAAGAAATGAATTCCTATGCCACCAATGTAAATACATTTGAAGGGATCAACTTATGCAATCTATTAGGTTACTTTGTCCGACATTCGCTCAGACAAGTTGTCCTGGGTCTGGACAAACCGAAGGCACTATTATTTAAATCCATCTTAGACAATTTCTACCTAGGATGGCCAGAACAGCCTTTGCGTAGACTCGGTCTTCAATTGTCTTCAGCATATTTGATTCGCAATGCTAATGCCCATACAAAGTGGTTTTCAGATAATAATATGATTCCGATCTCTTCGTATTGACAACGGAAAAATGGCTAAAAACTTTGATAGCCAGTTATTTAACTATCAAAGGATAACATCCATACAACCAATGATCCTATTTCCAAAAGGAAATTTTACCAATCAACCATCAATCAACACTGAGCTCTTTAAATTAATTTATCATTAATTTATTCACTTTCCATTTTCCTTTCAATTTCTCTACCCATATATTCCTCAAAACCCATTTAGGCTCTCACGATTCTTGGAAACATTTCCATATATATTCACACTTTCTATTTATATATTTAGAAAATATATGTTATTAACACTGGAAAACATTTCCTTTCTTATTCATGCATCCATATTCTTCCACATTCATCAGTCCCTAACAGTAAACTAGTAAGAGAACATCTCCCTAAGTATCAACCCTAAAGGCCAAAACCAATATCAGATCGACACTTAGGAAGTCATTCAACTTGACTAATCTCCAGTCAGTTTCTAATTTCCTTAACTCCATTTCTTAATTTCTTACCAACAAAATCACTTCTTATGTAACTTTCGTATTCAGTTTACAAATTCACTTCTTTTATGGAAAACATCAATTATAACGATAGCATTATATTTCAATCCCCTTGCTTATGGCCGCCTCCTCTTCCCCTAACTCTTCTTTCTTCGATTCCGCCTTTCCTCCCCTGCCTTCTCGACCTCCTGATCCATCTCCTATTGATTCCACCGCTGATATTACAACTCTTGCCAATCGTGACCCAGATCCATCTTTTTCTTCGTTATGTCCTTTTGATCCTTTTGCTGAAACCTTCATGGCTATTCAAGTTGCAACAGATCCTATCGCTAATTCTGGTGTCAGATCTACTTCTGATCGATCTTTGGCCAATCATTTTGCATCTAATCCTCTTGTTGATTCACATGTCATACCTAATGACGTTTGTGTTCAAACTACTTCTGCTGTCGGATCTGAAATTGATCGTGCATCTATTCCTTCCGCTGATCTTACCTCTAATCCCAATTTCGTTGTTGTAATCCCAGAAGTACCTTTACAAAGGAAATCTCTCCCTGATCGATCATTAAATCCTGATATTCCTTATTCATCTAATCCTGCTAATTTGCAATCCAATTCTGTGCATCCACCTCCACTCAGAGGCTTTCCAGCAAACTCCTCCACTCATCCTCTAAGTATGCATGCATCCACCCCTACAAGTCAAAATCTCTCAGTTTTGAAAACTGATTTTGTGTCGCTATTTAAAGCATTGCCAAGGAATGCGGGATCATTCAAGCCTCTTCACTTGAAATTCCGAAGGATGGAACAAAATCGAAAATTCCAGAATTAGTAAAACATGAAGGTATGAAATATTGGAATGATGTTTTAGTTGGTTTTTTCTTGGATGGTATTGCCTTATTCACAACAGTAGTAAATCATTTACGTAAGAATTGGAAGTTGAATGGGGATGTTGATATCAAATCTGATGGGTTTTATTTCTTCTTCAAATTTGCAAATGACCTTGATAGGGATAAAGTTTTGCATGCGGATCCGATTTTTATTTGTGGTCGAATGTTTATTATTACCGAATGGGATCCCAATACAGGTAATTCGCAATCTCAGATAAAGAAAGTCCCTATTTGGATACATTTACATAGGATCCCCCTCATTCTCTGGACTCTTTATGGTATTAATTGGTTAGTTTTCCATGTGGGTAGGCTGATTTGTTTTGATGAGAGCACAGAAAAATGCAGCGTTTCAAGTATGCTATGGCTTTGGTTGAAATCAACCCTCATTGTGAACTACCTGATCCTATTGTTGTTGATGAGCTAGGTGTCAACTGTCCTTCAGTTAAAGTTTCTTACGATTGGAGACCTTCTGTTTGCACCATTTATACAGTTTTTGGCCACAATACAGTTGAATGTGAGCATTTTACATGTCATAATGATCACGAGGAAGATCATCATTTTGTTTCAAATACGATAGGTCATAGGAATCAGAATAATATGAATGGGCAGAACTTGAGGAATGATAATATGTTTCAACGCAATCATGTATGGAATGAGGTAGTTTCTAAGAGGAAAAAGATGTCGGTAAGGAAGGAACCTATCGAATAGCAACTTGAGGAAAATCATGTGCATGCTAACGTTGACATTAATGAAGGAGGCTCAGCTAACCATGAAAAATTTGCTGTACATGAAGCACGAAATGTTCAGGATAAAGGAGATGAAGGCATTTCGAAAGCCAAAACAGATGAAGTGCTTATTATTGATGGAAGTGGTAAAGTTCACAAGACTGTAAAAGAATCAGCACTTTAAGCGAAAAGCTCAACTTCACTCAAAGGCAAGCAGAAAGCAGTCGAAGAAAACACATTTGATCATGACCTTCGCTTACATGACAATTTCTCCATTCTCGATGATTTGGCTAATGCAGATTCTGTTATGAATATTCCCTCATCAATGTCTGCTGATGTTGATGCTTCCACTTCTGCTACTCCATACATCCCTCCATCTACTAGTGATGATTCTTTTACCTTTCATGTTTCTCCAAGTTCTATGTTTAGCAACAAGCTTAATTCTGATACCTTCTCACACTCACATTCTCCTTATGCGCATTTATCTACGCCCCCTTATATTATTTTACCACCTCCTTCACTTCCTTCCAACCTCCAAAATGACAACCCCTCACATCATGGTAGCAATAAAAAGAAAAAGGGTAGAAAGAAAAAGATTCAGAACTCACCTTCCAATGACATTGAGGACTTGAATGAAGGAAAGGAATATGCTCCAGTTGAAGTCATGCCTGTTGAAAGCAATAATGTTTAGTCCAAGAGACATACTAGGAAGCATCCCACTTCTATTATTGCCCGTCTTTTCAATGATTCTCCATAATATTGCTTTTTGGATTGTCAGAGGCTTGCACTTGGCCTCTAAGCAATTTGATGTTAGAGAATTTATTAGAAGCAATAAAATTCAACTTATTTGTTTGTCGGAAACTAAATTGGACTTTGCATTGACTATGAGAGCTGTATACATCACGTGTCCGGGTTGGAGTGCTGATCATAATCTGGTTGATGATAATTATGGTAGGGTCCTTATCATGTGGAATCCATCCTTTGTTTCATTTATCTAAGATCTCCAACTCTAATCAGTTTATTCATTTTGATTGTGTAGTAACCCGCATTTTAGCTGTTGAACAATTAATTAATTTAATATCGATTTATCGATATCGAGAACGTGAATTAAATAATATTGAATATTTAATTAATAATTATAATGTAATAAAATATATTATAATGTCGAAATAATCAAAAATATTGGAAATACAAATATTCTGTGGATGAGGTCATCCCAAGAATGTAATTCAACTTAGAGTTGGATTATATTGACGAATATATTTAATCGACGACAGTTTGAACGTATAATTATAATATAATTAAAATAGAGCTTGAAACGATGCGGCAGTTCGCTATTTGGCGATTCAGACTTCAACTGAAGGTACAGGATTCATTTTAAGCCGGATTTCTGTGAAACAAGAAACGTGTGGAGCTGGTGGAGTATATCTTTCTAGTGGAAGAGAAAAATCGGGATTTCGTCGTGTAGATTTTGATTACGTCCAAATCAAATTTCAGAAAAGTCGCTGTGGAATTCCTTTATAATTCGTAACGCTTTATTTACGTTATAAAAGGATTTTCGATATAAACTGAATATCGTTAAATCTAAAATCTGAAATATCAAACTGTAAATTCTGATATAATATTCTGGAGCTGTACGATATCAAATGTGAATAGATATACGATAATATAAATTTATTTATATTTAATTTAATTATATTTAAATATATTTATATATTCAAATAGGTCATCCAGAGCTTTAAAAATAGCCGGTTTTGCAAACGAAGTCGGAATTCAACGAAACTAATTTTGTTGGATCCGCAATGTCAAATTATTGCTAGATATCAGTTTCCATGATTTTTAGAGTCAGTGTATGGCCGTACGGATTTTTAGAGTGAGAAACAATCAGTATTTTGACAGTTAAAAATACGCTGTATGAGCATACGGAGTCGGAATTCGACGAAACTAGTTTCGTTGGGACCGTAATGTCGAACTGTAGCTGCATGTCAATTTTCGTGATTTTTGGGTATCATATGTGATCACAGGAATTTTAGAGGATGAATGTACATAGCGTTTGCTTAAATAATAAATTTAATAATCGAAAATAAAATATCTAAGATATTTATCAATCCTATATAAAGGCCACTTACACCCCTTAAAACCTATCTTACATTTCCCTTTGGTCAACAAGCAGCCGACGCCTCCACAAAAAAATGAACAGTGAGATTCAAACTTTGGAAAATCCAAGAAAATCAAAAAACAAATCCATAAATGTCAATACTGGTATGTATAGATCCACCATGAGAAGCTCTTCCACCAGAGATGGTGTTCGTTCCACTCGCATATCATTTGACACGCTGAACTTTTGTACAGCAGCTCGTGGGGTTTGGGTTCATTTGATTTTGAGGCAACGAAGTGTAAATTGATATTCGGATTTGGATTGTGGGTGCTAAGATGAGTTATGTGCTCAAAAATGGGTTGATTCGGTGGCTGTTTTATTCGATTGTTCCTGTGGTGACGTCGTTCAAGGCAGCAGGTCGTGGCTTTTCAGTGGCCACCGAGGTTCGAAGGGAGGGTGTAGTATGGAGGTGATTGCGACGGGGTGTGGATGGGTGGTGACAACGCTTGGAAGAGGTGGCCAGAGGAGGAGTGAAGAGCGGTCAAAAGGGGGTCAACGTTGGGTGTTGTGAATACTAGAAATCGCGAAGTGTAATTAGGGGAAGAAGGGAAGAGCGGGTCTGGTATTTAAGGGAGAATGGGCCAACGTTGAAAGGTGGGTGAGGCCCACTAATTTAAAAACCAAGTTTTATTTTTTTATTTTTTTATTTAAGGTGTATAACTTGTAAATCTAATAACTTGTGCATACGAAATTGAAACTCAGCGAAACAAGATCCGACAGGATCGAATGGACGGACACTACACAATGGGACTGACCGCAAGTCCATCTGAGATCGTTACAATTTATGGCGAAATAAATTGTCCGTCGAAATCAAATAACGCAAACCGTTATTTAAACGGTTAACGCGCCAATGTGAGTAAATCTCACCAACTCTGAACAGTTTATAATTTCATGTTGTATCTTTAGAACTGTTAGAAATTGTCTGATTTACTGTGTGTTGATTGTTTGATTGAACTGCCAGTCAGTTAGTTAAATTTCTTTATTGATTCTGTTTAAACAGAATGTATCATATGGAACTGAAAATGATGTTATCTATATTGTCTAACATCTATGGATGCAGGGAAACAGGTTGGAGGAATCCGACTGGATTCCTCAACAGTTATTTTATTGTTTTTCATATATTTTGATATATGATGTGAATTTTAACCTGTTGTTGATTGTGTGTGTATGGACGATATTGAACATCGTGATTTGATTGAATACCATAACATACGGGATGTTGATAAGGAGATTTTCAAAGTGATGGTGAAAATAGCATATTTATAAAATGGGATATTTATAAATAAGAGATATTTATAAAGTGGAATATTTATAAATAAGAAATGTTTATAAATTGGAATATTTATAAATAGGAGATATTCAAAAAGGAAATAATTTCAAACCATTTTCTTTTTGAATGGAAAGGCCTGTGTGGCGAGTTTGGGGATTTTCCCGATGCTCCCGATACAAAGGAAGTTATGGCGAATTTTCCCGGGAATTTAAGGAGTTGGAATATTTCAAGAGTAAATTCGAAAAGGAAATATTTGTAAACCATTTACAAGTAGAATTCTAAAGGGAACATTATAAAAAGGAAATCATTTTTAAAGTATAGAACCGTTATTTAAAAGTAAATCTTTTCAAATGAATATAACGTTGTTAAAAAGGGAATCTTTATTAAGTGAATAAAGTTAATCGAATATGGTATTCGAAGTTAGTTAATCGAATATAGACATTCGAAAGGAGTTAATCGAATATGGTATTCGAAGTTAGTTAATCGAATATAGACATTTGAAAGGAGAAATCGAATATGGTATTCGAAGTTAGTTAATCGAATATGGTATTCGAAAGTTAGTTAATCGAATATGTTATTCGAAAGGGGTTAGTCAAGTCAAGTTAGTCAAATAGAGTTAACCAGTTAGAGTTAACCAGTTGGAGTTAATTAGTTAGAGTAAATCAGTTAGAGTTAACCGGTTGGAGTTAATCGATTAGAGTTAAAACGAACTAGAGTTAATCAAATATAGTTAAGTGAGACAGAGTTAGTCAAACATAGTATTCAGGGTAAGTTACCATCTCGTACGACTGCTAGCGTAATTCGCAGGGTTGTAAATAGCCTATGGCGGTCGGATGTTTCCTGAGGGAGTCAGGCGTAACCATTGTGATCGTTGCGATCTAGAGTCAAGCGAATGGAGTTTAAATCAAATATTAGTTATTCGATAGGAGTTAATCGAGTTGAGAAATAAGTTAAGTTAAATAAGTTGAGTTGATCGGGTGGTTCGACCAAGTTAGTCGAGCCTAGTTAATCGAATCAAATTGGTCGAACCAAGTAAGTCGAGTTAAGTTAGTCAAGTTAGTCGAGCCTAGTTAATCGAATCAAATTGGTCGAACCAAGTGAGTCAAGTTAAGTTAGTTAAGTTAGTCGAGTCAAGTTAAGTTAGTCGAGTTAAGTTCGTCGAGTTAAATAAATCGATGTTAGTTTCATCGAAAGGAGTTATCGATGTTAGTTTCATCGAAAGGAGTTATCGATGTTAGTTTCATCGAAAGGAGTTATCGATGTAAGTTTCATCGAAGGGAGTTATCGAATATAGTTTATTCGAAAGTGAGATTTTCAAATATGAGATATTTGAAAAGGAAGAGTTATCGAATACTAGTTATTCGAAGAGAGATTATAGAATATCGTTTATTCGAGAAGGAGTTAATCGAATATAGGGTATTTGAAGAAGAGTTAATCAAATAGAGATTTCTCGAAGAGAGTTGATCGGCAAATTCGATTATATCGAATTCGGGAAAGTACTTATACTTTCCAGTGTTTAAATAAAGATTTATTTATTTATAAATAAACAAGTGTTAGGTTAATTATTCACTAATAAGAATAGAAGTCATAATTAAAGTTAGATAATTCGAAAGTAGGGATTTTAACGTTATCGTTATAACCAATGTTTTAAATATAGAAGTGGATTAGTAAAATTGAATCCGAGAAAGGCGTAAAGAAGTTGTTAAAAATTAAAAGATAAACTTTGACCATTTCGAAGTTATAACGTTATTCAGTTAAGGTCTGAGAGGTAATTATACCCCAACTTGAGTGACTTCCTTCTTAACTAAGAAATGGTAAGGTTTGATCATAAAGGAGTTTTGGAAATGTTTTCCAAACGAAAATCAGAAATGTTTTATGATAAAAGAAAATAAGAATTTAGAATATAGGGAAACAGGAGATAAGTAAATAAATGAACTAAAGAGATTAATGTTAAATGATGTTTGTTCGATATAATTTCCATCTGGAAATAATATCGTTGTTTGCACACTTGTTTTTCTTTGATAGTTAACTCACAGACTATCGAAGTTTTGACCATTTTAACGTTGTTAATATGGAGAGACCGGTTGGATTTTTATCCAAAGAACCACTCTGTATTGGCATAAGCGTCGCGAATCATAAATGCCAAAGATAATTGAAGACGGAGTAAAATGCAAGGGCTATCCTGTTTACAGAATAGTGCCTTCGGTTTGTCCAGTCCCAGGATAACTTGTATGGACGAAGGTCTGACAGAGTATATCCAATGGATCGCGTAAGTTGATCTGTTCAAACGTATTCACGTTTGGTGGCGGAGGAATTCGTTTCTCTTAGCTGTATACCCGTGTTATTTTTGGATAAGTCAATTTGTGATTTGGCGGGTATGACGATGTGACATTTCTAAGTGAATGAAGATGGATGTCTGACATAGTATTTCCAGACGGTCACGTACATTGATTTCTTCAACTATACCAAGAGTGGAAGCGGAGAAGGAAACTTCTTTAGCTAACACGTAATGTACTGTTGTAGACGTCAATTAGTGATTTTCGATGGATTTGACAATGTAGCATTCAAAGTGAATCTGATGTAATGATAAAGCGTAGCTTCTAGCCTCATCAACCGGTAAATGACAGAAATCGGGCAGGCAGCATGGCTAAGTCGGTCGCACCGAAGTAGGGTGTATAATCACCTATCTAGTGAATATTCATTTGTTTCTTAAATCTATCAATGCTGTCCCATATATATATACGGGAACGGTTGCTGATCCCAACCGTTGGTGATGTACATTCGATACACTCAAGCGAAATGAGTGGTCGGTCATGTGTGGCTGAGTTGCAAGATGTTCTTGTTGAACTCCAGTGTATCGTTCCTAGAGTACACTGATCGGAAGGTGGTTCCATACCTTGTCATAGTTGGAAATCCAATCATCCAATACGTGCTTGCGATTTTGATTGTATACTATATATGTAGTAACGTGAGATGCAAGCGTTTCTGCTAGATTGATATTTATTTGTACTTAGACATTATTATAATATCAGAATGATATTTCTTTACAAAGTTGTTTGGATTCTCATAAGGGAAAAACCCGTTCCGTTATGCGGCGTGGTCTTGTGAGGTATCCTTTATTAAATCAAGTATTAAATTGTTTTACTCATACCAGTCTCATGACTGACCCAGAGTTTATTTTGTTGTTTTCCCTAAACTCTTGGGTGCCTAATTTTGTACGGGCAGTCAAGTAGTCAGGAATTTACAGATATACTGGAAGAGCGTGGAGCAGGAGGCTTCAAGATCATATAGCTATAGTTATTTCCGCTGTGTTGTAAGTGTTGTACTCTGATAAGTGCTATTGTATACATAACTGTTATATTTCAAAGTTATGTTATCTATTATATGTTATTCGTTCTGCTGTGAGGTTCGTGTTACTCTGATGTTGTGTTCTTCTTCTTCTTCTATTCTAAGTTTCTATCTTATCTATCCTCACCATCTGTCTTCTTTCTATTAGTTTCTTGAATTTCCAGTGTGATTTGGGGTTGGACTTGTGTTTTTGGTCAGCTCAAATTCCCCCGGATTTTCGGGTTACTACAGATTGCCTGCATATTCCTTCTAATGCCCATTTCTTTCTTACCACTGTTTATGCCCGCAACACTGTTTCTTTGCGTCAAATTTTTCTTGATAATATTCCTTCCTTACTGTCATCTCCTGATCCTTGGATTCTTGGAGGCGATTTCAACTGTATGTTCTCCAGTACACAAAAATCTGGTGGTTGTCCTCTTACTATTAAAGATGTTTCTCCTTTGAGTCAAGCTTTGATTCACTCTGGTCTCTCGCCTATTAAAAGTTTTGGCTTTGATTTTACTTGGTCCTATCGTAGTAAATCAGGATTTCCTACTCGTTGCAAGCTCGATCACATTTTTGCTAATATTCACTTTTTAAATCTTTTCCCTCTATCATTTTACCAAATCTTACCCTCTTCTCTTTCTAATCATAGCCCTTTACTTTTTCATTGGAGAAAGGATAATGCTGTTGGAAGGGGTTACTCCTCATTTAAATTTTTTAATTTTTGGCTAAAACATGCAGACTTTTTTGGAATTTTGTTGCAGGTCTGGTGTTGACATTATAATGGCGATCCTTTGCAAAAGCTTTTGCACAAACTCAAGGCTCTTAAATTTCATTTGAAAGTTTGGTCTGCTTTGCATTTTGGAGCTGCTTCTAAACAATCTTTTTTGATAAAGCAAGACTTGTGTAAAGTTCAAGAGGAAATCCAAGCTAATCCGTACAATGTACAGTTGCTGAATAATGAACGTGAGCTCCAGTATAAACTGCGATGTGCAATTGATAATGAATAAAATGCTTCGAGACAGAGCTCTTTCTTGAGAAAGCAAAAGGAAGCAGATAGAAACACAAAATTCTTTCATAATTCTATTAAAGTTCGGAAATCTCAAGGTTCTATTTTCATGATAAATGATATGCATGGTGCTACTATTTCTACTGAAGAGGGTATCAATATAGCATTTATGTACAAACATACCCTCACTTTTTGATGAACAATCCTTTTCTTTGATTCTAGTAATTACTACAGATGAGAATAAAGCAGCTGTTTTCAATATGGATGCTAATAGTTATGGAGGTCCGGATGGATTTAATGCCTACTTTATTCAGCAATGTTGGCAAGTGATTGGTGAAGATCTAACTAGTGCTTTACTTTTTTTCTTTCTGCATAACAAGTTGCCAACAAGTCTTTCATCGACCGCCATTGCTCTTATTCCTAAGATTGATAATCCTTGTTCAGTCTCTGATTTTAGACCCATTTCATGTTGTAATATTGTGTACAAAATCATTTCTAAGATCATTGCCAATAGATTGCAAAATGTGCTTCCTGACATAATTTCTAGCAATCAACCAGCATATATCAAGGGAAGATCAATTAGTGATAACATTCTTATCACTCAAGAACTGCTGTTTGGGTATAAGAAGGAAAAACATTTCTCCTAGGTGTATGCTCAAACTGGACATAAGGAAAGCTTTTGACACAGTGTCTTGGCACTTAATCCTTGCTATTATGGCTCGTATGAACTTTCCAAAACTTTTCTTGGCATGGATTTATACATGTATCTCTTCCCCATTTTGCTCAATATCTAGAAACGGAAGGTTACATGGCTTCTTTAAAGGTACTAGAGGCGCACGACAGGGAGATCCAATATCTGCATATTTGTTTATCATTATCATGTAATTACTTAATTCTTTGATCCTTGAAAAAATGCATTCTGGTGGCTTAGACTTGCATCCGAAATGTAAGAACCCAATTATTCCTCATTTGCTTTTTGCTGATGACCTTATCATCTTTGCGAAGCCATCATTTCAGAATATCAATTGCATCCATCAAGTCCTTAAAAGTTTCAATGCAATTACTGGTCTTCAAATTAATTTTGCAAATTCACATATAATGGTTGTTGGGTTACCTTTGCATGATAAGATGGATATTATTCAGTTTTCTAGTCTTATTGAACTTCCACATAATCAATTTTATTTGGGTATGCCTCTTATCTGTTCTGGAATGTCCAAGCTTCAGTGTTGTAACGACCCGCATTCTACACATCGCAGAATCGTAGGATATTTATTTTCTTTCACATACGAAGTCGTATGGTCATGTAACTTTGGGAGATGACTATTGGGGTCATTTCCCAAGTTCATGATTTTTGCCGATTTTTAAATGACCGTTTTGCCCCTAGCTGATCTTGTTTTGACCATAACTTTTGACTAGAAAGGAATTTTGACCTGAAACAACTTCCATTGGCTCCATATAATGGTTTACAATTCCGTAGAGTGGTAACATTAGCCAAACGGACTTACCGTTTAGGAGATATGGCTGAAACAAGTTTCAGATAGTGAAAAACAGCTTAATTGGTCTTAACTGGGTGATTAACAGCTAGGCCCAATGAGGGATTTCGGGATTAGGGGTATTTAAGGGTTGCTAGGGTTATGATTTCGGTTTTTCACTCATTTTCCAGCCGCCACAAACCCTCTCTTCAACCTAACATTGGCCTCCAACATCTAAATACACCTCTAATCACATCTTAATCAAGTTTTGGCTTAAACTACATCAAATTAAGGAGAGAAAGCACCAAAGCAAGGTTAGAGATGTTGTGTTACATTGGGAACAGCACCAAACAAGGAATCATTTCAGATTTGGTATTTTATTTATGGCCAAGGTGAGTGATTTGCATAGTTCTGCACTAATTACGGTTAATTAAGGTAATTAGTGAAGATTAATGAAATTAGACATGATAAAATTTTGGAAAAATATTTATAAATTCGAAAATAATGTTTTAAGCCTCTGTTAGAAAGTTTGGATAATTTGGTTAAGTTTTGCTAATCATATCATTAGTTATGCCTAAACATGATTAAGGGAAAATATGTGATTTTGGCTATGTTTGATCCAATTTAGATGCTATGGTTGTTGTTTTGATGTTTATAGTTGATTCTCTATGTTGCTATGACTGTATGGTATGCCTTGTGATTGATTAGAACTGTTAGATTGGTCTAAAATGTCGTCGTATGGCGTAAAATAGTCGCTGGAAAGCTGCAGGAAATGTGCAGGGTTTCAAACCGGACCGGATCGGATTATTGGGCTCGGGTCGGATAGGAGAACCGGGCAAGTGGACTCGATTCGGATTGGAACTTAGCATAAGGGGCTTGGCGAGAAGGACGGCCATTTGCTTAGAGTTGGAGTTGGGCAGGGGATCGGATCGGAGAGACCAACAGGGGATCGGAAACAAGGGCGTAGAGATCGGATCGGACTAGAGCCAGGGAGCGGGATCGGATCGGAGGATCAAGCTTGGAGGTGGAGTTAGAGCGAAGCACCGGATCAGATCGGGACATCTAGGAGGGAGTAACCACCGAACCGAACCAGGAAGCAACCATCGAACCCAGGCATAGGGCATCCGAACCGAACCAGAGCTGGAGGACCGAACCGAGGAGGAATGGAGCACTGATCAAGGCATGGGCCAGGACCATCGAACCGAACCGGGTCGGGACTAACGAACTGAACCAGACGTATACTTTTACCTCATCATGACGACTCCTTTGAAGACCAACTCCAATTCGACCAAAACCCAAGATCAAAGGAAGTCCAAACAAGAAGTAGGACTCAGGATCCAGATGGGAACCAACGAGTCGGCTTCATGAGTTGGGCTTTGCTGCGGGACGTGTGCTAAGGGGTTGTCGATGTCTGTAACTTTGGATCACTATGTGTAGGGAGTACGTGAACGGATTCAGGGCCTAGGTACGACTAAAGAGCTATAGACTAATGAAGTGGGGTAATTTGTAAAGATTTGGTCATGACTCCATGGGGCAAGCTTGGTACTTGCAGTAGTTGTACAAGTCGAACTCCGTCACTACTTCGACGGGTTTAGTGATTGACAGTGGTGGACATCGTATGCTTTACGCACTGAGTGATAGATGTGAGGATGGTTGCTACGGTTGATTTGTTTGCCATCATTATGACATGCACACCCCCACCCCCGTTATCTTTACACCATCTGTTCAGTGGCACCTTAGAGTATTGTACGGTATGTAGTGCTAACTCTTTGGTTGCAGGTCCAGGTTTAGGTATGGTTTAGTATACCTGTTATTGTTCTGTTTAGCTGCTTATCTCTCATACCAGACTTTTTGTCTGACCCAGAGTTTTATGTCTCTTCTTATTACTCTGGGTGCTCTCACGAGCAGACTAGAGACAAGTTAGGTGATATGCATGAGTAGTTGTACTGGAGACGAGCAGGAGGCTTCCACGTATGATACATATATATAGATATTCTCCCTATGTTGCTACGGTCACTACTTTGGGCATTAGTGGTGTACCTTTCTTTTGTTTAGAGACAGTAATTTGGAAAGTTGTAATAAGCTGTATTTGGATTTCGGCTACTCTGATGATGATGTTGGTTTTAGTTATCAGCTTATGCACTATCTCACCTGTTTTATGTCAAGTATTTTATTATTATATTTTGTTCCATGCGCTGTGAGACATTCTATAGGTTTTCGATTAGTTCATTCTCTTCTTTCCTTTCTTTGGCGACCGTTCCGTGCTAGTCAGGTATGTGTACAGCGCACTTTCGGAGGAAATGCCGGCTGGTGCGGGGCGGGTCGTCATAAGTGTGTACCCCTATATGAGAAAATAATTAAGAAGCTTCATCAGTGGCCAAATAGTAAGCTATCTCAGGCTGGTAGACTGACTATTGTTCAATCCATTGCTAATGCTATTACTACATATTGGTCAAGGCAATATAATTTGCCTATTAAACTGATTGATATGATTACTAGTGCCTTGAATAAATTTCTATGGCATGGTGATCCGTATTCAAAGAAAATGATTCCTTTTGCTTTTCACAAATTATATGATGACAAGAAATATGGTGGCCTTGGTATTACCAATTTGTATCAGTGGAATGTGGCTACCATTTCTGTATATTTTGAAAAGCTTTTTGCTGTTGAGAAGGTTCTTTGGTCCAAATGGGTGCATTCTAATATTATTGATAGAAGAAATTTCTGGAATTTACCTATTCCTCAAAGTTGTAGTTGGAGTTAGAGGAATATTTTGAGGCTTAGGGATACCTTCAAACCTTTTATTCAATGCAATTTCAGGAATATAGAAAACTTGTCCTTTTGGCATGCCCCTTGGGCTAAGCAAGATCTAATTTTGAGTGAAGCTGTGGAAGCTAATGTCATGCTTAATTCTGGAATTCCTCAAACTGCTATTGTTGTTGATCACTATCATGATGGTACGTTTGTTTTACATCACTCTTGCTCTACTGCTTTGTGGGCTTTATGGAGAGAAATTTCTGACAACTACTGCTTCAATGGGGATACTTCTTTGCTTTGGATGGGGAAGGTACATTCAATCAAGTTGGTGTACAATCTGCTGCATTTACATCGTCAAGTGTTTCCTTGGAACTCTAGGATTTGGAATACTAGTTATTCTGCCAAAGAGGACTTGACTAATGTTGTCAATACTAAGAGCAAGTTGTATTCATGTGGGATCATTCAGAATAACATTTGTGTGCTTTGTAATAATTCTGAAGAAACTAATACTCATCTTTTCTTAGAATGCTCTTATGTTTATCATATTTGGACAAGGTTACTAGCAATTGGTGGTTACCATCGGTGTAACACCCCATATTTCTGTTAACACTATAGTAACAAATTAAAGAATAACTAATCTCAGATGAGAGAATTAAGGGAAACAGTTTGCGCCATTGTGTTCGTCTCGGAATTCTGGTTGAGATAGAGTCCGAGTTTGCGTGAGTCGGACTTTGTACGAAGAAGTTATGACCATCGGAAGTTTCAGAAAATTCAAAATAGATTTCAAAAATTCAAATTTCAGGGTCAGATGGGCTAGGTGGGAAAATTCCCGCTAGGACCAGGTCGACCTGGTGGTCGACCTACCCTGACCAGGTCGACCTGCCCCCTCTGCCCGGGCAGATTTGATTAGTGACCTGTTAATGACTGTGTGCTGACTCATTTGGGTTTCTGAACTGCTCTGATTGGCTAGGATTAATTCTGGGTTGATCAAACGACCTAATCTAATCCTAAATTCAATAAAAAGACATGAGGACTCAAACCCTAAAATCAAATTAAAATTAGATTCATGGCCTCCATGCCATCACCTTGCAACTCAGAATAGCCGCCACCAATTAGAGAGGAAGAAAGCAAATCAAATTCAAATCTATTCAACTCTAACAACGAATCTACTTCAAAGGAAAGCTAATTCAACTTCAGAACTCAGAATTCAGAACTCAAGACCTTCTTTGAGTTGTGAGTTCGATTTCTTTAATAATATAATTAGCAATTTAATTGGATTAAGTTATGACGTGGATTATATGGATATGATGTGAATTATTGACCGCAAGTTGTAATTATGTTGTAAAATTGTGATGTTATCATATATGTTGTAAATTCTATGATGTTATGTTGTGATGTTATCATCTATGTTGTAAAGTTATGATGCTATCATATATGTTGTAATTCTATGATTGGCTTATGTATAATCAAATCATCATGTTGTTCATATGCTAGTTTGGTTATGTTGATTCATATGATAAATCATATGTATGTATGCAAGTTTAGATATTGATTTAGACATGAACCATATGCAAGTTAGTAAAGATTATGTACAACCTTACATGTTTCATGACATCTATTTTAGATCTAAAGTTAGGCTATCACATGTGTGAGTTATATGCTAGATTTTACATGCTAGTTTACATGTTTAGATGTAAGTTTACACCATTGTTATGTTGCATAAATCACATATGCAAGTTTATATAAATATATGAGTTTGGAATATGAATCATGTTATGCAAGTTTGTGGTTATTGCCTATGCAAGTTTACACCTTTAGATGTAGATCCATGACATACATGATTTATGCAAGTTGTGACCATTACCTAAACAAGTTTACGCCTTTAGATTTGGATCTATGACATATGTAGTTTTATGCAAGTTATAACTTTGGCCTATGCAAGTTTTAGATGTAGAACATCATTCACACATGCAAGTTCACCCCTATGTTTAGATCTAATTTTATCAATATGTATGTTGTGATGTTTTCACTTTATTCTATGAGTTAGACTGTTCAAGTCTAACGTATATTTTACGTTAAACGAACGAACGTACAACGTGTGGTAATGGGATAATATTGAAAAGATTTAATATTAAGAATTGGCATAAATGCCTTAAAAGGCATAAAATAAATTTGTGATGTGAATTGGTATGATTTTACATACCATAAATAGATGGACATAATTGAGTCAATTATGGCCATAGATAAATTTGGAATTGATTGATAATTTGAATAGGGAAAGCAATTCAAATTGGGGAATGATTAATTAGGAGTAATTAATCATCTAAGACACGAGGTTAGGCTCTTTTGTGGTGTAAGACTGCCCGGACCCGCCCGACAAATCTAGCTGCCACAAATGCCAGTCTAATGTGGGAGGTCTTAGGCATAAATTAAATACGTAACAATTGTAAAGACACGAGGTTAGGCTCTTTTGTGGTATAAGACTGCCCAGACCCACCCGGCAAATCCAGCTGCCACAAATGCCAGTCTAATATGGGAGGTCTTTATGAGGTTACGGTCTTAATGAATTAAGAAACACTTAACCAGATAAACCTATAGTGGGACATGAAGGGGTTAAGTGGGTGCCTTGGGTGGCATGTGGAATCTAGTGGGTGCCTTGGGTGGCATTTGAAATACGATTAGAAATACTTAACCAAATTTGAAACATGTAAGTGAACATGAATAAGAAGAGGGTTAAGTGGGATGTTCTAGAGGGGACCAAGCTTAGGCGGATAGCTTGTGTCAAGTAATGGGGGCTCGTTTCAACCAGTAACCCATACGTATCTTTGTGGGCTCGACCCAAGTCGAGGACGGGACACGCATACTGGGCTTGACTGTAAGAGGCCAAAACGGATTAGCGGTGGCAACACAAGTCCAACGGGTTCATGTGCATGTGTGGGCCCGGGAGGGTAGGTAAGATGTTACTGCATCATGTAGGTATAAGTCGTGCATTATTGGTGGTATCGGGTTGCCACTTTGGGGAGTGATACACCCCACTGTGGGGACAACACGGGTATCTACGAGTTAGGGAGCCGATCGCTTGGGGGTAGTGGGTACACCTAGTGGAGATAGGGGCAAGCGACACCTATGAAGGCAATTAGGGGTGCACGAAACTACCATTATCATTATTAAGTTCTATAGGCGGGATCAACCTTAGGGTGACTAGTGGTGGTGCAATATAGTGGTGGTGGTGCAGTGTAGTAATTATCTTATAGTGGTTTAGGTGTGCCTTTAACGTTATCTTTGTTCATCTTATTTCCATGTTTACTCTGTCATACTTAATTGTTCACAGTCATTTCCTTATTTTCCAACTTATGCCTTTGCCTAGTTATTTTGGTAATTATATTGTTAAAGTTATCGCACTTGCCAGACTTTATGTCTGACCCCCTTTGTTTCCTCCTCTTTTCTTCCTTCCCCCCCAGGTGCTCAGGTTGGAACTAGCACCAGTGGAGCTTGATTTTGGATAGCTGTATTTCTTTCTTTTAGAAGATTACTTGGATCACTGAAGTAAAGTTCATCCTCTCTTATTTATGGCTATTTTGTATTAGGGATTATGTCTTTCAATTTATGTACTTTGATTTAGTCAAGATGGATATTATGTACTTTGACTCTGGTTTTTGGTGATGTAATCAAACCTATGTGTTTATCCGCTGTAATGAATAAAGTTTTAAAGTTTTAGTACTGTTTATATCTGTCTTGTTGTTAAGTTTCTATTCTATACTCACTTAAAGCGCTCCATAGAAGTTAATGCATTCCCTTTGTGAGTGACATTAATGGACGTGGGGTGTTACACATGGTATCAGAGCTGAAGGTTACTAGAACAGATATGAATTTTGAAAAACTATTTTTCAAAAACATCTTTTATAAAGAAGTATCTTCAAAAGTATGTTTTAAGGAAAGTATTTTCAAGAGAAAAGCTTATTTTAGAAAGCATAACCCCAAGAGCCATATATCTTTCCTTCGGTTCTTTTGTATTGAATCATTCCTTTTTCGTTTCAGTATGTCTGGAATTCCCGAGATACCCGAGG
The DNA here is from genome assembly GCA_030737875.1 of Allium sativum. Taxonomy (NCBI): domain Eukaryota; kingdom Viridiplantae; phylum Streptophyta; class Magnoliopsida; order Asparagales; family Amaryllidaceae; genus Allium; species Allium sativum. The sequence goes on along the minus strand of CM060922.1, from coordinate 897,521,771 downwards.
GGATACCGATACCAGGATGGTTTAGGAGGTATTTGGAGACTAGGGCCGCCACTGCAGGTCCAGCAAATGCTCCTCCTCCTCCTCCTCATGTTGATACTTTTGCTAAGATATGTAAGGACTTTCGGGCGATGGGTGGAAAACCTTTTCACGGGACAGAGACATTTGTTGAAGCTCGTAATTGGCTAAAGGAGGTGGAAGAATTGTTTGGGATCTTTGAAGTGGAAGATGGAAGAAAGGTCCAGTTAGCTGCTTGGCTAATGAAGGATGAAGCCTCGTTTTGTTGGGAGGTCACTAATGGAGAACGTCCAATTGATACATGGCCAGACTTCAGGCGGAGGTTTGAGGTGAAGTTTCTCTCACGGGCTGAAGAAAATCTATACATGGAAAGATTTTTGGCATTGAAGCAAGGGAATCTATCGGTGAAAGAATACGTCTACAAATTCAACCAGTTGGCGAGATTTGGCTTGGACTTGGTGAATACTCCAGAAAAGAAGGCCCTGAGATTTGTTAAGGGTTTGAACGAGCCGCTTCATGGGTTAGCTATGACCCACATTCCATGGGGGCTACCTTTGAGAGGCTAGTTGACATGGCGCTTATGCACGAAGAAGAGAAGGGCTCCAATGCTAATAAGGCACCCGAGAAGAAAGGGGATCAAAAGAAACCGCCACAGCAATAACAGAACAAGAAAGGTGGTAAAGGCAACAATGCTAAGGGAATGAAAAGATGCTTTAACTGTGGGACACCTGGCCATCTAAGCAAAGATTGTAGGAAGAAAAAGAAGACTAGTTGTTTCCATTGTGGCGAAGCGGGACATCTGATTAAGGACTGCCCAAGGAAAGGGCAGAGGGCAGGGTCTACCTCGGGAGGACAAGTGCAGGCTCTTATGGCACCAGGGCAGGCAAGGGGACAAGTTCAGGCTTTCGTGGTCCCACCGCTACAAGAACGAGGTAGAGCAATTTCCATAGAAAGTTTAGTTTTTCTGTTTGATCATCCTGTCCGTACTTTATTCGATTCTGGCGCATCACATTCATTTATTTCTACATCATTAGTTGAAACACTACACCTGGATACTAGTCTAGTTACAGATCCCTTAGTAGTCTCAAATACTATTGGTGGTTCGGCTCATCTTTCTATGATTTGTCGGGATTTGAGAGTGTATAACTTGGGCGTTTGGTTTGAATGCAATGCTTTTTTTCTTGGCTTCATGGGCTACGGCTTGATTCTAGGTATGGATTGGCTAACTAGATATGGGGCCATCCTAGATTGTGAAAGAAGGGTAGTTAGATTGTTGACTCGTTGTGGAAAGACCCTTGATATTTCTTGTGACCCTAGAGGTCCAGTAATGCTTAGCTACCTAGAATCCCTTGACGCATCCGATGATGATTTACATTCTGTTCGTATAGTCCATGAATATGTTGATGTCTTTGATGAGGTGAGGGGTTTACCCCCAAAACGTGAGATAAACTTTTGAATATATCTAGTAGATAATGCAAAGCCAGTTGCATTTCCAGTGCGCCACATGGCTCCAAGAGAGAGAAGAGAACTCAGTAAGCAAGTGAAAGAGTTGCTTGAGAAGGGGTTCATAAGACGTAGTATATCAGAGTGGGGTACTCCAGTAGTATTTGCCACGAAGGCAGATGGGTCCCTTAGACTTTGTGTGGACTATAGAGAACATAATAAGCTTACTACGAAGAATAGACACCCAATGCCGAGGATTGACGATCTCTTTGATCAGTTAGTTGGCGCCTCAATGTTTTCGCAGTTGGACTTAGCCACAGGTTTCCATCAGTTGAGAGTGGTTGAGGATAGCATAGACAAGACTGCCTTTAGGACTCCAGACGGCTTCTTCGAGTGGCTGGTTATGCCCTTCCGTTTGACAAACGCCCCCGCATACTTTGTTGACTTGATGAGTAGGGTGTTTAGGGAGTAGCTTAATAAATTCATGGTAGTCTTTGTGGACGACATCTTGATCTTTTCTAAGAGCGAGGAAGAGCATGCCCTACATCTTAGGGAAGTGTTGGAGACTCTTCGAGCGCATAGCCTTAAATCTAAATTTTCTAAATGTCACTTTTGGAGAAAGGAAGTGCGATTCTTAGGGAACGTGGTTTCCAAAGAAGGGATAGCTGTGGATCCCGCGAAGGTAGTGGCCATCCAAGATTGGAAGGTCCCTAAAAATGCTACCAAGGTGGGGAGTTTCTTAGGGTTAGATGGCTACTATAGGAAGTTTATCAAAGACTTCGCAAAGATATCAGCCCCATTAACACGCTTGATGAAGAAGAACTTAGTGTTCACATGGGACGTAGATTGTGATGATGCGTTCCAACGTTTAAAGAGAGCTTTGACCAAAGCCCAATCTTAGTGTTGCCAGATGGAAGTAAGCCATTTACCGTTTATACCGATGCTTGTGGGACAGGACTAGGCGCAGTCTTAATGCAAGAGGGAAGGGTAATAGCCTGTGGTGGAAGGCAATTGAGAGTGCATGAGAGAAATTACCCTACACATGACCTAGAGTTGGCCGCTATTGTTTTCGCACTTAAGTCTTGGCGGCATTATCTTCTTGGCAAGAAATTCGAATTGTTCACTGACCACAAATCGCTAAAATACTTGTTCTCTCAGAAGGACTTGAACTTAAGACAACAAAGGTGGATGGAATTCTTAGCATCCTACGACTTCGAGATAGCATATACCCCTGGTAAGGGTAACGTGGTGGCAGACGCCTTAAGTAGGAAAAGGTTGTCCTTGAGCCCGTTGTTTGTTGAGTGGCGAAGCTTAGAGTTCATCTCTATGTTTGACTTTAGACCTTCCGTTGACTTCGTACCCGGTTTGCTAGCATCCTTAGAGATCAGACCTACGCTTTTGGGATGGATCGGTGAGGCACAACGAGATGACCCATAGTTGGTTGAGTTAGTAGAGAAGCTCAAAAGAGGGAAATCATCGAGCCATCTAAGCAGGTATACCCTAGATGATAAGGGTTGGTTACGTAGGAACGGTAGACTTTGTGTACCACGAGACGAGAATTTGAGGAAAACCATTCTTGATGATGCACATCGTTCGAAGATGACCATCCATCCCGGCGGGACAAGACGTACATGGACATGAGACGAGTTTACTTTTGGGCAGGCATGAAGAGGGATGTGGTCAAGTTTGTCGCTAGATGCTTGGTGTGCCAACAAGTAAAAGCAGAGCAAAAGAAGTCTGGTGGGTTGCTTCACCCATTGGAGGTCCCACAATGGAAGTGGGAAAGTGTCTCGATGGACTTTATTGATGGGTTACCGAGGTCGAGAAAGGGTAATATGGGGATTTGGGTTGTGGTAGACAGACTTACTAAGAGTGCCCATTTCATTCCCATAAAGAGTAAGAGGACTGCTCCATGGTTAGCCTCCGTATACATTCGACAGATAGTTCATTTGCACGGTGTTCCTTCTAGCATAGTGAGTGACCGCGATCCTTTCTTTACTAGCGAATTTTAGAAGAGCTTGCAAGAGCCGGTAGGGACTCAGTTATGTTTGAGCACCGCATATCATCCTCAGACGGACGGCCAGACCAAGAGGGTGAATCGTATTCTAGAGGACTTGTTGAGGATGTGTGTCTTAGACTTCGGAGGTACATGGGAGGAAAATCTTCCGTTGGTGGAGGTCGCATATAATAATAGCTTTCAGTCTAGCATTGGCATGACACCATTCGTGGCTCTTTATGGACGGCCGTGTCGTTTGCCTACATGTTGGTGGGAGTCTACAGATAAGATCTTGCTTGGGCCCGATATGATTAGAGAGACTTCAGAAAAGATCGATTTGATTCGAAGGAGGATGAAGACGGCGTAAGATAGGCAGAAATCTTATGCGGACAAGAGGAGGACAGATCTTGAGTTTGATATTGGGGACATGGTCTTTGTCAAGGAGTCTCCATTATGGAATATCGTTCGCTTTGGGTCCGTTGGGAAGTTAGCACCAAGGTTCGTAGGGCCGTTTCCTATTAAGGAAAGAATTGGATAGGTGGCGTATAGAGTGGAGTTACCCGAGAGACTTAGTGGTGTACACGATGTATTCCATGTATCACATTTGAGGAAGTGCTTGCACGAGACCGCGGAAGTGGTAGAGCCGAGCTTGCTTAGAGAGGTGGAGATAGAGCATGATGCGACGATTCTACGAGCTCCTACGTGCATTCTTGGGTCAGAGTATAAGAAGTTGAGAAATCGAGAGGTTAGACTAGTCAAAGTGCAATGGGGAGATGATGAGAGCAACACTACTTGGTAAACGAAAGAGAAGATGCGTTCATTGTACCCTTTTCTTTTCGAGGGTATGTCTTTTAATTTCTCCTTTATCGCTTAGCTTGTACTTATCTTATCTTTAGTATGTCCACTCGCTAGTATCTTTGACCTTTAGATAGGGAAGTCCTATGGTTGAAACATGTGTTTGAGACATGTTATGTATAATGGATGCATGTTGATGCAAGTGTTTGCGAGTGGTTTCTCGTGGATACATATACATACACTTTAGGCACTAGATTAGCTCAGTCACTTCATATTGCATATTGCATATAAATGTGTGTGCATATTTAAGTTAATGGATGTATAATGGTTGTACTATCATATGGATGCTGCATTTTGGTGAATGGGTGTGCACACATATAGAAATAATACGTATTGATAGTATTCTTTTGCATACATAATTGATGCATGGCAGTATCATGGTTTGCATTAAGGAGGTTAACTGAATCAGTAAACCACCTGATTTTGCATTAGATAGAGAGCATATACACACACTTCTTGCATATGTTCATACAGCATTAGAAATTTTATAAGGACAATGGATGCCGATGTTTGATGGTTGAGTAGATGGTTGTTTGGATGTTAGGATATGCATTCTCCTTAACTTGGAGATTTCGGGGGCAAAATCCTTTAAGGAGGGGAGAATGTAATACCCCGTATTTCTGTTAACACTATAGTAACAAATTAAAGAATAACTAACCACAAATGAGAGAATTAAGGAAAACGGGTTGCGTCATTGTGTTCATCTCGGAATTTTGGTCGAGATAGAGTCCGAGTTTGAGTGTATTGGACTTCGTACGAAGAAGTTATGGCCATCGGAAGTTTCAGAAAATTCAAAACAGATTTCAAAAATTCAAATTTCAGAGTCAGATGGGCTAGGTGGGAAAATTCCCGCCAGGGCCAGGTCGACCTGGTGGTCGACGTACCTGACCAGGTCGACCATAAGGTTGACCTGGGGGTCGACCTTCCCCCCGCCCCGGGCAGATTTGATTTGTGACCTGTTAATGACTGTGTGCTGACTCATTAGGGTTTCTGAACTGCTCTGATTAGCTGGGATTAATTCTGGGTTGATCGGACGGCCTAAACTAACCCTAAACTCTATAAAAAGACATGAAGACTCAAACCCTAAAATCAAATTAAAATTAGATTCATGGCCTCCATGCTGTCACCATGCAACTCAGAATAGCCTCCACCAATTAGAGAGGAAGAAAGCAAATCAAATTCAAATCTATTCAACTCTAACAACGAATCTACTTCAAAGGAAAGCTAATTCAACTTCAGAACTCAGAATTCAGAACTCAAGACCTTGAGTTGTGAGTTCGATTTCTTTAATAAAATAATTAGCAATTTAATTGGATTAAGTTATGATGTGGATTATATGGATATGATGTGAATTATTGACCGCATGTTATAATTATGTTGTAAAATTGTGATGTTCTCATATATGTTGTAAATTCTATGATGTTATGTTGTGATGTTATCATCTATGTTGTAAAGTTATGATGCTATCATCTATGTTGTAATTCTATGATTGGCTTATGTATAATCAAATCATCATGTTGTTCATATGCTAGTTTGGTTATGTTGATTCATATGATAAATCATATGTATGTATGCAAGTTTAGATATTGATTTAGACATGAACCATATGCAAGTTAGTAAAGATTATGTACAACCTTACATGTTTCATGACATCTATTTTAGATCTAAAGTTAGGCTATGACATGTGTGAGTTATATGCTAAATTCTACATGCTAGTTTACATGTTTAGATGTAAGTTTACACCATTGTTATGTTGCATAAATCACATATGCAAGTTTATATAAATATATGAGTTTGGAATATGAATCATGTTATGCAAGTTTGTGGTTATTGCCTATGCAAGTTTACACCTTTAGATGTAGATCCATGACATACATGACTTATGCAAGTTGTGACCATTACCTAAACAAGTTTACGCCTTTAGATTTGGATCTATGACATATGTAGTTTTATGCAAGTTATAACTTTGGCCTATGCAAGTTTTAGATGTAGAACATCATTCACACATGCAAGTTCACCCCTATGTTTAGATCTAATTTTATCTATATGTATGTTGTGATGTTTTCTCTTTATTCTATGAGTTAGACTATTCAAGTCTAACGTATATTTTACGTTAAACGAACGAACGTACAACGTGGGGTAATGGGATAATATTGAAAAGATTTAATATTAAGAATTGGCATAAATGCCTTAAAAGGCATAAAATAAATTTGTGATGTGAATTGGTATGATTTTACATACCATAAATAGATGGACATAATTGAGTCAATTATGGCCATAGATAAATTTGGAATTGATTGAAAATTTGAATAGGGAAAGTAACTCAAATTGGGGAATGATTAATTAGGAATAATTAATCGTCTAAGACACGAGGTTAGGCTCTTTTGTAGTGTAAGACTGCCCGGACCCGCCCGGCAAATCCAGCTGCCACAAATGCCAGTCTAATGTGGGAGGTCCTAGGCACAAATTAAATACGTAACAATTGTAAAGACATGAGGTTAGGCTCTTTTGTGGTGTAAGACTGCCTAGACCCGCCCGGCAAATCCAGCTGTCACAAATGCCAGTCTAATGTGGGAGGTCTTTATGAGGTACGGTCTTAATGAATTAAGAAACACTTAACCAGATAAACATGTAGTCGGAAATGAGGGTGTTAAATGGGTGTCTTCGGTGGCATGTGGAATCTAGTAGGTGCCTTGTGTGGCATTTGAAATACGATTAGAAATACTTAACCAAATTTGAAACATGTAAGTGAACATGAATAAGAAGAGGGTTAAGTGGGATGTACTAGAGGGGACCAAGCTTAAGTGGATAGCTTGTGTCAAGTAATGGGGGTCTGTTTCAACTAGTAACCCATACGTATATTTGTGGGCTCGACCCAAGTCGAGGATGGGACACGCATACTGGGCTTGACTGTAAGAGGCCAAAATGGGTTAGCGGTGGCAACGCAAGTCCAACGGGTTCATGTGCGTGTGTGCGCCCGGACTGGTAGGTAAGACATTATTGCATAGTGTAGGTATAAGCCGTGCATTATTGGTGGTATCGGGTTGCCACTTTGGGGAGTGATACACCCCACTGTGGGGCCAGCACGGGTATCTACGAGTTAGGGAGCCGATCGCTTGGGGGTAGTGGGTACACCTAGTTGAGATAGGGGCAGGCGGCACCTATGAAGGCAACTAGGGGTGCACGAAACTACCATTATCATTATTAAGTTCTGTAGGCGGGATCAACCTTAGGGTGATTAGAGGTGGTGCAGTATAGTAGTGGTGGTGCAGTGTAGTAATTATCTTATAGTGGTTTAGGTGCGCCGTTAACGTTATCTTTGTTCATCTTATTTCCATGTTTACTCTGTCATACTCAATTATTCACAGTCATTTCCTTATTTTCCAACTTATGCCTTAGCCTAGTTATTTTGGTAATTATATTGTTAACGTTATCGCACTCGCCAGACTTTATGTCTGACCCCCTTTGTTTCCTCCTCTTTTCTTCCTTTCCCCCCAGGTGCTTAGGTTGGAACTAGCACCAGTGGAGCTTGATTTTGGACAGCTATATTTCTTGCTTTTAGAAGATTTCTTGGATCGCTGAAGTAAAATTCAGCCTCTCTTATTTATGGCTATTTTGTATTGGGGATTATGTCTTTCAATTTATGTACTTTGATTTAGTCAAGATGGATATTATGTACTTTGACTCTGGTTTTTGGTGATGTAATCAAACCTATGTGTTTATCCGTTGTAATGAATAAAGTTTTAAAGTTTTAGTACTGTTTATATCTGTCTTGTTGTTAAGTTTCTGTTCTATACTCACTTAAACGCTCCATAGAAGTTAATGCATTCCCTTTGTGAGTGACATTAATGAACGTGGGGTGTTACAATCGGCCTTCATCTTCTAGTCAATGTTGAGTGGTTCAACATTTTTAAGGCAACGGGGTGGAAAAATAGGAGAGCTTGCGTGTTGCTGAAGCTTCTAAAAAAGTGCATTTACGCTGTTTGGATGGAGCGCAATACAAGAATTTTTGGAGGAGCAATGCTTGTAGCTGACCAATTGTGCATGCAGATTCGCAGGACTATGCTGCGATCCTTCAAGCTGTGAAGATCTATTTGAGTTTCAGTTTGACATATTTCTGTTGTAATTGGCTTGTGGTTGTACAAGCTTTCTTAGTTACTTGCCTATCGTTGTAAATATGACAGTGTATCTTTTAGTTATGTGAATAAATTTTTATCTTGCCTTTCAAAAAAAAATTAACTTTAAAATATAACTTCTATTCATTAATTTGAATAACTAACTAAATAAGTAAATCTTGATCAAAAACGGAAAGTAAATAGTACTTTCCCGAATTCAATATAAACGAATTTCAATATATAACTCTCTTTCGAATAATCTCTATTCGATCATAACTCTCTTTCGAATATCCTATATTAAATTAACGATCTGAAATTCGGATTAATCTACCACTTCAAGTCAACTCAATTTTTAAATTCATTGTGATTTTATCGCTTCCAAATATTTATCAATTTCCTTTTATAATCTTTTTAATCTACAAAACATTTGCTTTTAAATCATTATTCACTTTAAAACATGAATATTATTCCTTTATATAAATATAGACTCGTTTTATCAAATCAAATCTTGATTTTTATTTATAAATACTATTATAGGTTTAAATTTTGTTTATCGAGTTATTTATTTTATAAATTCATACTCATATTCTGCTTCACTTTCAAGTCAACTTCTTGTTAATTATATATCAAGTTTATCAATTAATCTCGATTACATATCTGATTATAAATTGTTGGTTTCAAACCAAGTATTAAATATCTTGTCAAATTTTTGGTTTCAAACCAAGTATTAAATATCTTGTCAAATTTTGAATTATATAATTTTTAAAAATAAATTATTTTATAACATTTGACATAGTCAAATTCTAATTATAAATCCTTATGGATTTATTTCAATTCTAATTATAAATTATTTCAGCAAATTTATAAGCAATTCATCCAAGTAATCATGACACAACATTCAATCATCATATGCCAACATTAAATAACCTCTACAATATTTTAAAACTGGATATAGTTAGTGAGTTTACTCACCTTGATCGTTAATCGTTGAATAATGATTAACGTTGGTTGATTATATCTGACATTTTAATTTTCCTGAGATTGTAATGACCCCCAAATCGCTCCAGACCAGTTCCAGTGTGTATCCTGTGGCCGTACGATCTTAACAAATCCTGTTATGTTGAATTTCGATAACGTTGCATAAGTTATGGCGTTTAAAATTCGATACGTCATTTAAATAAAAATTAAACTTAAACTATAAAGTTTAGGCCTTAAATTTTTATTTAACCTGACCCACGTACCAATTCAACCCTCGTGAACACAGTACTTCGTCTTCCACTAAATGATTTTCGCTTCAATATATACCACGCACGCCATTTCCAGATCTTCCCATCATCATTCCTTCTTCACCACTCCATGAAATCCAACACTAAAATTATCGTTAGACTCTCCTTCCTGATCCATCACAACCCATCCCATCACGTACCACTCGCACGTATCATCCTCCGTCTCAATTTCAGACCGTACTCCCCCACCAATAATAAACCACCGAAAACTATCACCACAAAAATACTCAAAAGTTGGCCAATACTCGCGCCTATCATCCATGAATGTTGCTTCATTGTTTAACTCCCTTACCTATGCTTGTATACGGCACAATTATCAAACCTAGCACCATTGTTCCTTTTTGGTGCGACAAATAACTTCATCGAGCCAAACTAAAACTATACAATGTTAAAGCTTATACTCATAGGAGTTTAATTGATTCGATTTCATGATTTTAGGATGAGTGTACAATTTTTAAAAATTGCGAGAAGATTAAATTTAAAAAGAGGAGTTCTGTTTTAATCTCACTGTGTATAATTCCTGGAACCAAAAGAAAACAGACGAAGCCATTGTTGGGTATTTATAGGGTTAAATTCTTAGGGGCCAAGGAATAAAATACAGGTATAGGTTTGTAGGTGCACATTCTTAGTATAGGTTTGTACATTTCATTGAATGGATTTAGTACTTGATTTCCACATTGCTGTTGGGTATTAATACATGCTATGTATATATAGCTTCTTAGGTTGGCTAAAAAGGATGGAAATTACATTTGATTTATTTGATTTATATTTTTATATTACATGAAACTTGCACATGAAGTATCACATAGAAACTACCACACATGAGCCCCATTCGCGATGAAACTTGTAATTTTACAACAATTAAATATTTCGAACATGATGGGACTGGTTTTGTCGAATTCCGAGCATGTTCGTAAAAACTCCTTTTTAATTGCAAACGGTTAAATAATACACGTTTAAATTATGCACAGTTAAAAAATAAATCCAATTCATGCGAAACTAAAAATCTTACAATAATTAATAACTACAAATTTAATAAAATTAATTTCATCTAAAATATAGATCGTATGAAAATTGGTTATTCTCGAATTCCATATTTGATCATTATATTATAAATTGATTGAAATAATTCAATTTAATAGTAATAAATTATTATTATCTTATATATATATATCCAACAGAATACATACAACTTCAGAAATAAATAAAACATGGATTTATACTTGACGTTTCAATTTCAAGTAAAAACGACATTCAATTTATAATAAAAACCTTTTTATTTATTTAATAAATTGTTATATTTTATAAACGATTATGTGGCGAATTTCTGAAAATTTTTCACTTTCATTAGAAAAATATAGTTCAATAGATTCAAACATTTCTTGTTTCGAAGAAATCCAACTTATAACGAATATTCATTTAAAGTTCAAAACATAAAACTAAGAACTATTGCGGCGTTATGAGCTCATTTGTAATTATATTATAATTAGTACATCTAAACATCATTTATAAATACATTCATTATTATAACACGAATCTAAATTTAATTAAATATCTTATGTTATCCAATTCATGCAATATAGTCAATTCAACTATTTCTGGCTATTTCAGAAATAAATTTTATTATCCCATTATTTAAATATTCAAAACATTTGAATTCAAACCATTTAAACCATTAATTAAATAATTGAATAAAATAATTATTCAATCGCTTAAAAATCTGTGTCGTTACATTCCTTACTCCTTAAAAGAATTTCATCCCCGAAATTACTAAGATAAGGAAAAATGTTACAAACCCTATTAACTAGGTTAAAAATCTTTTGTTTTACTTCTTAACTTCAGTTTCGACTGAACCAATGAATTTCAATTAAAATATTACTTCATTACTACTAATGAAAATTTTCTAACATCCTAAATTTCCAAAAAAATCGCTAGCGTCTCCTTTGCATAGTTCAATCGGAACAACTACAATTCACCTCTCCAAATCTTCTCCAATCTAAAAGAAAATCAAATAGCTAAGCGAGTTGCCAAACAGGCTCATAACTCATCAAACTCATATGTAATATATACTTGTACCTTTTTGTTGAGCATCCAACCACACCTTTTCCATTTGATATCACTTCTGCATATACATACGCATTCCCAATTGATCTCCAATCAATTTACCCTCAAATTCAATCATTCGCTTATACCCAAGCCAAATTCCATTTCAAACTCCAATTCAATTCTCAATTCCAAATTCTTACATACCAATCCAATTACATTTCAAATCCTATCTTACAAATCCAATTACCTAAGTTATGTTTTCTTCCCATATTCCATTACTAATTAAATTCTATAATTAGTTATCTTGATCCTAAAACTCACAATCAGATCATTAATACAAAAATCAATCCATTTTAATTTCCTCATAACTTACCTTAGTTAAATTTCAATTTCTATATGCTTTCATAGATTTAGTTTATCTTCCTTAAGTTAATTTTTTTTCCATCATTATAAATTCATCATGTATACTTGTTTATAATTCAAATAATCTCTTCCTAGGAGGTTTTAAACAACTTTGATTTTCTAAAATCATGATTCCTTTTTAGGATTCAAAACAATTTGTTTTCTCAACCCAATTCAAAACAATATCTTTGGTAGTAATCCATCACTTTGAAAATAAAAAATAAACTCTAATGATGCCATGGTTCATCATCGGGGTTATTTTCCAGCGACTAAAGTGAGTTCAGTACTATATCACTTTTAAAACCAATTTTTAAACACTTCCATTTCGAAATATTCTTCAAAATACCCTTCACAATGTTTAAAAACATTTCAAAATTCACCCAGGATCCTAAAATTTCCATATATTTAATCCAAAATTCATTGAAAAACATCTTTCCCAGTTTCCAGAGTTTTAATTACAATTCTGGTTTAAATACAGATTTAATCCATCTGATTTTATATATTATATTTATACGAATTCTGATTGGTTATATACATAACCATCTCAATTGTAATCTTATTTGATTATAATAACAACTAATACATCACTACAATAATTCTAATATTAATCATTCCTTTATATCAAAATATATTTTGGTTAAAATTATTCCATTTACCCTCTTTCAAAACATACTGTGTCGGTTCATCGTATTCAAGTGTTTAAAAACCCTATCGACATTGTGGTGCCCCGCCACTGACCAGAATTCATAAGCCACTCAACTAACAAATCTTCACGATATAAAATCATTTTATACAATCTAAAAATACGCTCTCTCATATATATACACTGAAGCTTAATCTAGGGTATTACTAAATCCATCTCTATTGACCGACGCCACACAACTAACGTGATTACTCAACCTTCAACTCCGATGCCACCATAACGACCCATGACCTTCAATCTAATAAGCAGTGGGCTAACCTCCCACCATGGAATACAGAGGTACCTTAGAAATTGCTTTTACGGCTAGCTTATGTACATAGCTAACCCTCCTTTTTGGGACATGTAGGGATAAGAGTCTCCTGTTAGCCACCTAATGAGAAGCGAGAACCTGCTATCATATGTACCAAGCACTAAGCAAGCAAACAATTCTGATACTATAATAATATCTAAATCAAGTATATAGCAATATAGAAGAACGATTGCATCTCATGCTCCACATACATAGTATACAATCAAAATCGCGGGTTCATATTGGAGAATGGATTTCCAACTATGGCAAGGTATGGGACCACCTTTCGATAGTGTACCTCTAGAGAAAATACACAAAGGATTCAATAAGAATATCTTGTAACCCTGGATAAACATGACTGGCCACTCATTTCGCTTGAGCGTTCCGAATATATTGTCACCCTACGAATTTGGGCCTACCGTATTCTCGAGAGATATAAAAATTAAAGAAGAACAAATAGAAATTTCTCTAGATGGTGACAGTACACCCTAATTGGGAGCGACCCACTTAGCCGTGCGACCTGCCTGATTTTATACCATTCCCCAGTTGAAGAGGCTTGAGGTAATAATTACCTTTTAGAACATTTGTCCACCATTCACTTTGAATGCCATATCGTCAAACCTGCCAAATCACAAATTGATTTCCCTAAAAAAACCACGGGTATAAAGCTAAGAGAAACGAATTCCTCCGCCACCAATGTAAATACATTTGAAGGCATCAACTTACGCCATCTATTAGGTTACTGTGTCAGACATTCGCTCATACAAGTTGTCCTGGGTCTGGACGAACCGAAGGCACTATTTTGTAAATCCATCTTAGACAATTTCTACCTAGGATAGCCAGAACGGCCTTTGCGTAAACTCCTCTCTTCAATTGTCTTCAGCATATTTGATTCGTCACGCTAATGCCCATACAAAGTGGTTTTCAGATAACAATCTGGTCCCGGTCTCTTCGTATTGACAACGAAAAATGGCCAAAAACTTTGATAGCCAGTTATTTAACTATCAAAGGAAAACAGCCATACAGCCAACGATCCTATTTCCAAAGGGAAATTTTACCGATCAACCATCAATCAAAACTGATCCCTTTAAATTAATTTATTCATTTCCCAATTTCCTATCAATTTCTCTGCCCATATATTCTTCAAACCCGTTTAGCCTCTCATGATTCTTAGAAACATTTCCATATATATTCACATTTTCTTATTTCTATATTTAGAAAATATTTGTTTTTAACATTGGAAAACATTTTCATTTCTTATTCATGCATCCATATTCTTCCACATTCATCAGTCCCTAACTGTAAACTAGTAGGAGAATAACTCCCTAAGTATCAACCCTGAAGGACGAAACCAACATCAGATCAACACTTAGGAAGCCATTCAACTTGACTAATCTCCAGTCAGTTTCTATTTTCCGTAACTTCATTTCTTAATTTCTTATCAACAAAATCATTTCTTACGTAACTCTTGTATTCAATTTACGAATTCACTTCTTTTACAGAAAACATCGATTATAACGATATCGTTATAATCTCTGCTTCCAAAATATTAACTTTAAAATATATCTTTTATTCATTAATTTGAAAAAATAAATAAACAAATCTTTATTAAAAACGAAAAGTAAATAGTACTTTCCCAAATTCAATATAATCGAATTTCAATATATAACTCTCTTTCGAATAATCTTTATTTGATAACTCTCTTTCAAATATCCTATATTCGATTAACGATCCAAACTTCAGATTAATCTACCATTTCAGGTCAACTCAATTTCTAAATTCATTTTGAATTTCTCGCTTTCAAATATTTATCAATTTCCTTTTATAATCATTTTAATCTACAAAATATTTACTTTTAAATAATTATTCACATTAAAATGTGAACATTATTCCTTTATAAAAATCTGGGTTCCTTTTATCAAATCGAATCTTGATTTTTATTTATTAATACTATTATAGGTTTAAATTTTGTTTATCGATTTATTTTATAAATTCATACTCATTATACTTCATTTACAAGTCAACTTCTTACTAATTATATATCAAGTTTATCACTGAATATCAATTACATATCTGATTATATATTATTGGTTTCAAACCAAATGTAACGACCCAAAAATCTCTGCTTTTCGAATCAACCATAAACCGCACAGGTCCGATCCGAAAGGACAGAAATCCTTGGATTTTTATGAGAATACAACGCATCATAACAGATCACAAAAGAACATTTCATTGTTATTACAACAATTTTACATCAAAGTGCAAGAATATATCAGAGTACAAATAAATGATACACAACGGAAAAAATCAGAGAATAATAAATTTACAAAACAGGGAAAACTTAAATACAAAAGTACAAACAACGCAAGACTACCAAATAATCCAGAGTATAGCTCCAACCATAATTAAGGATCCTATATAATGAATATCTGCAAAACCAAAATTACTAGCTGTCCATGTGGAAAATATGGGACCTCGGAGTTTAGGTGAAAAACAATAAACTCTAGGTCACTCATGGGACTGGTATGAGAACCAAAACAGTTATTATATTTTATTTTAAAGTTTATTAAATCATGGGACCATGTTGTATGACACGGAACGAGTTTCCTCCACATGAATACCCGAAAATAAAACTCATAATGCTTTTTGAAAAATGAAGCTGTTATAAGACTCAAGTCCCATCAGACAATGCAAGCACAATCCAGAGGATAGAGTTTTACCTTATAATAGCCAAACATGATTGATACGTGAAATTTCTCTTTTATTATTATTAGTACATAGTGTGGAAATCAATTTTGAAAATAAATGTATCAACCATAGACGGCATAATACCCCATCTTATTATGTCGGTATATAGAGTTACAACTGAAAACGCAAGACTCATATTGTAAATTGGATTTCCATCATGAGCCGAGGTAAAGGATCTTCCTCATCCGAACTTAGGAACATCTCTAGCAAAATGTCCCAGGGAAAACACTATCCTTTTGGAGTGGCATAACCGGTCAGCATTACTTCAAGGATTGACATTATCTAAACAATACGTTTCCCGGTCCTATTGGACGTCTTGGTCAGTACGTTGACCACCATGGCCTTGTGCACCCACATCCGAGGCACCTCATTTCCAGCATGAACGTAAGTAAATTGCCTGGGCTCCATACCATGGTGTCACTTCTAGCTAGAAAGAAATGCATGTCCTTCCTGCTATCCTTCATCCCGTTTTTGGCTTATACCGGGGAGTGAAGCTCGTTGAAATCACGTCTCGACACCAAGCGACACTATATGTCCATGCTTTGATCATCATCCACAAATCTCCCCTTTTCAATAAAAGCTTTGATCACTACATCTCATCATGCCACATTGTCAGTTCATACCATACGACTGATGTCTACTGGTATATATCCTGTAAGCTCATACATCTTAGAGAAGGGAGTTAAGCTAAGAGAATAAATTCTCCGCCACCAATCATATATATATTAGATCAATTAATACAACATAAAATACAATGTTAGACAAACAATCCATTTGCAAGTTCATTTTGGGTCTGAAGAAAACCGAAGGCACCTTATTCCTCATCCCATATGTCCAATACATGAGTAAGGCCCTTGCACATCCGGTCGATCTCCAAGTACGTCCGAGCGATCACCACTTATTACCTCTTCTTGGGTGTACGAGCCAATTGAGACATCAATAATAATCCAAAAGATGTGAAGATCTCTGGTCTTCAACCACAGTTTTCAATATCTTCGACTTTTAATTGTCGTATTAGTTACTCAGATGGGTTAAACCCGGTCTTGCCGAATAACCCGCACATCTTTAAAATCAAGTGATATATAAAGATATCATACATCTCATTCCAATCCAAAATATTCTTTTACATCAGGAATTATTTTCCGGAAATCTTATCAAAGATTTATATCATTTAAAATCTTGTTCAAATCTTTCCTCGGAAATCATTGCAAAAGGTTATATAATATATTTTCATACTTTAAGGTTTATAAGCCTTATCGGGATATCGATTCTTACGAAGGTAATCACTCGTATCATTATCACATTCCCAACCTATTCCTCCCATGGAGTAAAACTGGTAGTACTCCATATCTAACACTTCTCTGATTTTTGGTAAATTTAATTACCTCTTTTCAATCCAAATCTAATTAAAGATTCAGTTATCTAATGGAGCAAAACTGGTGGTACTCCTTATCGAACACTCTTCATGTTTGGTAAATTTAATCACCTTCTTCCATTTCAAATCTTATTAAATATTTATTAAAATTCCAACTTAGTTTCAATCTCCAAAAATCATTTTTTAATGATTATTCTACTTTGGGAAATTAATAACGTCTTTAACTGGTTTAAAGAACAAATGCCATTTAAAACATCGTTTACGATAATCCCAAAATCAATCTTCCATTTAATTCTAATTTAATTTACAAACTTGGAAAACTTCACTTTAATTTGGAAAAAAATCCATTAAATCTTAATTAAAAGAATTATTCCATAAATTGCACTTTCAACTGGGTTTAAGAAAAGTGTTATCAAAGACATCATTAATGACAAACCCAAAATTCAATTTGATATAAAATATAAGGCTTTGAATAGAAATCATATCAATTAATATTCTATACTTAATTATGAAACCAACAGATACCGCATAAGGAATAACGATAACTACATCTTCCAAATTACTCAAAACAGTATCCTAATAATTACGGAATCCAATATCGAAATATCCAAAGATTATTTCCATTCAAACCAAATCCAATTTATGCGTTGGAAAACACTGGTTATATCAAAACCATTCAAAATCCAATATGTTAATTTTAAAACCATTGGACTTTTACTCTAGTTGTTAACTAGCTCATTTAGATAAAAATATCATTTATCCTTCAAACTTGGAGTATTTCATCCAAAATCCATCCAAATCATTTATTATAATTTATCATGATTCATTCATATTTTTAATAATTTTATTAAGGCCCATATATTCGGTTTCCAATTTCGGGTCACTGCGCTGCATCCATAACGGCCGTTCCCAAAACAGATTTGAACTTATTCTAAAATCAAACTATTTGATTTTAAAACTACTTATTTCATTTGAAAATTCTTTTCTATTCGGACCTAACACTTTTCAGGAGAATCTGACGGTCGGATCTCAATTCGAAGTTACGGGTTGAACCTCGCAAAATATCGTTGCGCGACACGTCCTATTCAAGCCCAAATCGATTTATAATTGAAACAAATCAAATTGCTTTCCGAACTGTTTTATAAATTTTATAAGATATAAATAATCATCATTGGAAATTATGTTTCTGTCATTTTCCTTCCAAAATCAAATATTTCCATATTAAGTCAATTTTAATACTATTTTAATCATTAAAATAATATTATTTTTCTAAACTCTTTATTTTACATCCAAACTTTCCTATAGTCGTTATAAAAATAAATAAGACATTTTCAAAAAGAAATCTCTATTAAACACTTCCCACATAGCTTAACCGAACTTTATTCTCAAAAGTTACTATTCCTTTAGAAAATAAAACTTTGATATGTCATAAATATATGAAATTTATTTTCAAACGTTGATTTTTCATCGAATATTATATTTTTAAAATATTCAAGTTTATTCTGAATTGGAATTAAATTCAACCAAATACCATATAATTGCATTTATATGGATTTCATACATCATATGTATTCAACAGTAGTTGTAAAAAACTATTAAACATCCAATTCACATCCAAAGTGCAACTACACCGTATAAGCCATAGATAAATAATTAACACTTATATCGATCTATCAATCAACCAATTGACATACAACTACACACTTGGGATTAGTGTAAATAAAATATCATCCCAATACCCGTGCGATGTTTCCATCAAAAACTAGTGATTATTATCTACACACTTGGGAGATATCTAAAATTATTGTCCCAATACCCGTGTGGGGTTTACTTCACAATCTATGTGAACTTATCTACACACTTGGGAGACGTGTGGGCTACTTGTCATCCCAAAACCCATGTACGGTTTTCAACCAATATTAATAATATAAGTGTTTTATTCGACAACGCTTATATTCACAGTTTAATAATAATAACATTAAAACTGTAAACATCCATCAATCACAAAACAAACATTGTAGTCACAAACAATCAATATATATTCAGTTATGAATAGAATAACTGTAAAAATCAGTTGAGTGAGAGAGTTCTCGCATTGGTCGTTTCTAAAATCGTATATAACAGTTGTTTTTGTTAAATTAAACTGAGCGTTTAATTTAACCAACATTTGTAGATTTCTCCAAATTCTTCCAAGTTAGTTCCATTGCGTAGATCTTGCCAAGACGATTTCAACGAATCTGATTTTGTTCAATTATGTTTCTGTTTGAAAAATATATGACCATTTAATACCTTAATTTCATAAATAACTAATTAAATATATAGTTAAGTTAAATAAATTCCTTAATCAACGTTGTACCGTTTCTTCCTCCTTGCCTGGAATCGCTCGAACCCAAACACGTCCCCCTTCACCAAAAACGCACGCCACCACGGAGATCCATGACCCAATCCAAATACACCACGTCGAAGAGCTTCGACTACTCCTCCACCGCTAAGAATAACTTCTGAATTCAAACTTCCCCCTTGCTCTAGAATTACGTGCGAATGTAGCATCATTGAGCTTGAATTTCGAGCAAAATACACCACTAAATATGATCTTAACCGTATAGAATCAAAGAACATACGAATCTCCACATCTTTCATTTAGAAACCATCATCTAATTTGAAGTGGTTTGGTTGTGTTAACGAATCAAAACGGGATATTTCTGGCCATGATTAATGGAGGCAATGGCTTGGGTTTAGTGGGCTGAAAATGGGGTATTTATACCATATTTTATATTTATTATTTAATTCTTTTATTACTTTGTGGTGAAGTTTCGCGCCCGAACTCCAAATGAATCCCAACAACTGACGTTCCTAGCCAAATACCCATATTTTGGACACAATGGAATATGTTTTGTATGAGAATTCGATTATTATTAATTATTTTTTCTCAAAATTAAAATATAAATTAATTTAACGTTCAATATTGTAACAAACCGGATTTTTAGAACCAATTTAAATTTTTTATTTTAGCTATTTTAATGGATTTTGGATATTTAAAATGATTTATTTTAAAAAATTACGACTTGAAATTTATTAAAATCAAAGTTGGAATGAATAAATTTATTTTAATTATAAAACGAGCCTGAAATGGCGCGGTAGTTCGAAAATTCGATTTTAATTTTCAATTAAATGTACAAAATTCAATATAAATCAGAATCGGACGAAATAAGAAATATTTGAATCTGATTAACAATATCTTTCTAATGGATGTAAGAAATTGAGATTTTACTTTATAAATTGAATGTTACGTCCAGTTTAAAATTTAAAATAGTCGCTATGGAATTTATATATATTTTAATATAATATATAGCCCCTAAAAATAGCCATTTTGCAAATGACCTCCGTTTTCGACGAAACCACTTTTGTTGGATCCAGAACGTCTAATTAGTGCTAGATTTCAATTTTCATAATTTTGGGGATTAATATGTGAGCGTGGTTAATTTAAATGTGTTTGGTCAATTCAGTTTGAATTTAATCGACTGGAAAATGGCCATTCTTCAAACAATCTCCAAATTCGATGAAATTAGTTTTATTAGGATCGTATTGTCAAAACATAGCTAGATTTATTTTTCTGTAATTTTTGGAGTCAGTATATGTGACTGTGTGGGATTTTAATGTGAAACAATCAATGTTTTGACTTTTAAAATAGGCTATTGGAGCAAACGGACTCGGAATTCGACGAAACAAATTTTGTTAGGTCCTTAATGTCAAGATATAGTTGTATGTAAACGAGATTCGTATGTGGTCATACGGATTTTCAAATGATAAATACAAGTAAAAATTGAATGAAATAAAATATATGAGTGAATAAAAAAAAAGCCAACCTATATAATGTCTTAATTTCCTCAAACCCACTTTTACATCCTCCAGCGGTCAAATAAACTCACGCCGCCTGTTATTTCTCTTCAACAACAAATGGTGAGAAAGAATATTAAATAGAAAATCAAATAAAAATTTATAAGTCCTAGATTCTATTGTTTTGAGTTTGTATGAGGATGAACTTTGCATTGGTGTGCCTTAGTAAGGGTGCGCAAGAAATCTGGGTTGCTTGGGTTTTTGACAGTCGAGCTAGGGCTGAGGCGTGGGCGGAATAGGTGATGTCAGAGTTTGATTCGAGGTGAGTGGTGAAGTCGTGGAAGGGAGGGCCACATTATGGTGGTGGTTTGGAATCCTCAGGTGGTGGCAGACGAAATGCGACAGTGGGAGGAGGGGTTCGATGGCAGCAGGTTGGATTTTGGAGCAGGGTACTAGGACGGAATTCGAGGTAACTGGAAGGTACGGATTTGGGTGGCAAGGTCAGTGGTGGCATTGGAGCTGGCGTTCAGCGGCAGGAGTAGTGGTGGTTAGTGGTCAACGTCGGGTCAAAATGGGAATTGAGAGGAGCGGGTTACCCGATTTTGAATTGGGGAAGAAAGGGGGTGCAGTCATGCGCAAAAGAGAGGGTATAAAAGGAATTAGTTTATTTGATTAATTTTAATTAAATCTATTATGTAATTAATGCAAATATTATTGTATATCTCTCATACGAGGTCGGCATGGAACTATTCAAGTTGCGTTGGATTCGCAGCGACTTACACAACATTTTAGAACCGACCAAGACTGAAACGGAGCACATTAGAATTTCAAGCAAATTCAAATCCAAATAGAACTGAAATTTAGAAATTAAAACTGATGGAGTGGAAAACGACTGTGAGAACTCTCTCTTACTCAATTTATTTTACAGTTATTATATAATAGGTTGCAGACGGAGCTTAATAACTCCCGTCACTATTTTTTTGTACAAACTAGTTGATTATTTGTTTGGATTATCATTGATTGATATTGTTGTATATAAAATTATATATATTAAAAATATATAAAAATAATCATGGAAAATAAAATGAAATAAATATTCATTTACAAATCGGACAGTTTTTTTATGTATAGCTATTTAAATGATATTGATTGGGACGATAATATTTTACACATCGCCCAATGGCACAAATAATAATCAGTATTTATTGGTTGAAACCCCATATGGGTATTGGGATGATATTTGACATACACTAATCCCAATTGTTTAGCTATATGTCAATCTATGGGTTGACAGACTGTATAAGCGTTATTTATTTATTTTAATGCTTATACAGTTGTAAAATGCACTCTGGATGTTGTATGAATTTTTAATGATTGTTTATCATTATTGTTGTATACATGCGATGTATGAAATCCATATTACTGAAATTATATGGTAGTTGATTAAGTCACATTATGATTCAGAAATAGAGAATCTTTTAAAATAAAGAATATTTTAAAATAACGAATATATTAAAATAATATTCAGTGAAGAATAAAATTATGATTTTGATGTCCAATTTTGGATGGACACAAAAATATAAAAATATAAAGTCGGGTTAAGTATAGAAACGCTATTTTAAGCCAAATGAGTTTATCGATCGATTTTATTCATTTTAAAATGAATATCGAAAAGAAGTGATTTCAAAATCTAATATTTTGAAAATATTATCATTTTAATATGATAAAGATATAAAATATTCAATTTTGCTTTAAAATTGAAAAGGAAGTTAAAATCGTTTTAAAATGAATTTATAAATATTTTATAAAATGCATTTTAAATGGAAATCAACGATATATATTATATATATTTAATGGCCTGAATAGAACGCGCCGCGCAGCGACCGTTCGCGAATTTCGACCATTAACTTCGAATTGATGTAACGGGAGATTCGACCGTCGGATTCTCCTAAAACCGGAATCTTGGGTTCGCATCGAAAAGAGCTTTCCAACGAATATAAAAGATATGAAATCTAATAGTTGTATTTGGATTTATGTCCAAATCAATTTCAGGAAAGGTCGCTATGGATGTAATTCGGTGGCCGTAATTGGAAACCGACTGTAAAGGCCTTATAAAAATTATTAAAAATATGGAAAAATTATGTAAAATCATAATAAGTGATTTGGAAAGATTTTTGATGAAACATTCCATATTTGAAAAGATAAAAATACATTTTTATCAAAATGAACTAGTTATTAACTAGAACAATAATTCAATATTTTTAAAATAAATAAATTGGATGTTGGGTTTGTCGTGAATGGTGTCTTCAATAACACTGTTCTTAAATCCAATTGAGAAAACAATAAATCTTTTAACTAAGATTTAGAGAAGTTTACCAATTAATTAATATTTAATTAGAATTGAATTGAAATTGGATTTTTGGGTTTATCGTGAGCGATGTTTTAAGCAACATTTGTTCTTTAACCCAATTAACAATGAAAATATTATTTGGAATTTACAAATATTTTATTAATATTTAATGGAAAATTTCCAAAGTAAAGTTTTCCAATTTAATATATCAAATTGGAATTGAATGGAATTCGATCCGGTAATAATCGAGATGAGCTTCCATGGAAGAAGACTGCTACTATATATGGAATTTAAAAGGCCTTGCCGCTATTCCATTTATATTATAAGTCTGGTACGGGAATTTATATCGATTATACATTGTTATGATTTCCATGTAGATTCATTATGATGGAAGATGATTTTGGGTTTATCGTGAACTGTGTTTTTAAATGACATTAGTTCTTTAACCCAGCTAAAGATAAGATTAATTTCTTAAATTTGAATAATTATTAAGTAATGATTTTTGATATTAAAACCAAATTGGAGTTTTAATAAATTTTTAATTAGATTGAAATGAGAATGGGATAATTAAACTTATCGAATTCATGAAATTCCCAGTTTTACTCCAAGCGATAGTTAAATCTTTTTAGATTTGAACATGAAATGGTAATTAGAATTTACCAATAACACCGTGGGTCTTAGATATGGAGTACTGCCAATTTTGCTCCATGGAATGAATAGGTTAAGTTTGGGATTAATAAATAAATGATTACTTTAGCAAGGCTCGATAATCCCGACTAGTTGATAAACCTTAATTTGGTTTAGAATTGATAAAGGATATAATCAAATCTTTTAAAATGGATATCCAAAGGAAGATATAAGAATAAATTTAAAAGGATTTATCATTGATAAAATTAATGTGAACCTTTCCCTAAAAATGTAAATATTTGAATAAAAGAATATTCTGAATTGGAATGAGGCGTATGATGTGTTTTTATAGCACTTGATTATAAAATACGCGAGTTATTCAGAAAGACCGGGTTTAACCCATTCTGAATAATGAATACGACGACTAGCAGTCGAAGAGATTGAAGACGGTGCAAGACCGACAATCTTTACATCGAATGGATGGGTTGCTACTAATGCCCATGATTGGAGTAGCTACCTTGAAGGGGCTATAGTGGTAGCCGTTCGGATGTACTTGCCGATTGTTCTGATATGCGAGGGCCCTTCTGTAAGACGTACGAGCTTAGAGGTTGTATATTGGCAGAAATCAATGGTATGGTATGGATTGACAATGTGACAGATGCATGGATTAAGGCTTTTGTTGAAAAGCGGAGCCTTGTAGATGATAATCAAAGCATAGCTTTAATTAGCATAGCTTTGTGTAGCGTTACTTCGTGATCCTCACACATCGGTATGATGGTGAACTGATGGTCAGGTCAGCATGCTTTCGATATGAGATGGATTTGGTCGACCGAGATGAGCTGAGTGTGGTCGCTTCACGCTCAAAGGGATAGGGAACACCCACGATTCCCAGATGGATAGAGTAAGCGATGTTTTCTCATGCACGGGATGTAATTCGCGGAGATACTCGATATCCTGGATATAGTGCGGATGTGCATTACAGCGTTTTCTCACGCTTGAGACGTAAGCCGTGGGGAATTGCACTACGCGATAGATCTTTCGAATCAGGAGCCATCATGATGGAAATCTAACTTTCCAATACGAGGTTTATGGTTTTAATTGTAAACCTATATTGGCGACATGATATATGGTACCCATGCCATCTATGATTGATACATTTATATTTGAAATGATTTTATATAATATGCGCTTATAATAGTATCATAAAGATAAATCGCGTACCAATCATATTTGGCTATTATAAGGTAAAACTCTATCCTCGGGCTTGCGTTGCATTGTGTGGTGGGACCTGAGTCTTATAATAGTTTCATTTTTCTTTAATTAGCATTGCGCTGTTTGTTTTAGGCACTGGTATTCTTGGGGGTAAACCCATTCTTTGTTATACGGCGTGGTCCCTTGATTTACCTTATTTTAAAAATAAAGTTTTAATAACTGTTTTAGTTCTCACACCAGTCCCGTGACTGACTCTGAGTCTATTGTTTCTACCTAAACTTTGGGTTCATTTTTCTTTAATTAGCATTGCGCTATTTGTTTTAGGCACTGATATTCTTAGGGGCAAACCCGTTCTGTGTTATACGGCGTGGTCCCTTGATTTACCTTATTTTAAAAATAAAGTTTTAATAACTGTTTTAGTTCTCACACCAGTCCCATGACTGACTCTGAGTTTATTGTTTCTACCTAAACTCTGGGTTCCTATATTTTCCACATGGGCAGCTAGTAGTTTTGATTTTCGCATATATTTCTTTTCACAAAATCCTGGATTATAGTTGAAGCTATATTCAGAAAGCTTTGTATCCGTATATCTCTTTCAGTTGTGTCAGTTGTTATTTTCCGCTACGCGTTATACTTATGTATTATATTCCGCTGCTATGTAATTTTTAAAATCTCTGATATTGTATTTCCAACGTGTAATAGTTATTCATACCCTGGAATATTCTTGTACTCTAATTGTAATTGTTGTAATAGCAATGAAATGTTCTATTGTTTGTGTTCTGATGCGTCGTGTTCTCAACTCAATCCGTACTTTCTTAAAAAGGGAAGTTTGGGTCGTTTTAGCGTGGTATCAGAGCTTTGGTTTACAGAGCTCGATAATAAGACACATTAGAACCAAACGAAAGAATTCATCAGAGATTGGATTAGTAATATCCAGTAAGAACGATTCGTTAGAGATGGGATCAGTAGTATCCTAGAATGAGTTGGAAGAGTATTATTTACTAAAAATGAAAACAATTTTAATTTTGAAATTATATCAATTATACGTAATTGAATATTTTATTTTAAATTGATTTTGGACAATCAAGTATATGAAGATTTTGCATATACGCCTAGCTAGCATGTATTCGAAGTCTCAAATATACTGGGTAGATAGAGAATCACACTCTAGTCACCCGGGAATGATTCTACTGATGACTACATAGCATTAGTAGTTTATTTTCAAGTTTCAAAGTTGGGATATCTATATATTTCCAATTGACTGGTGTGAGAACCAAAACCTAGCTAAAATTTATTGTTTGTGATTTGACACACAAAATACGATTTTTGAGTATATACAAAATATATATATTTGAAAATTTAATTAACTAGTTGATTGCTGGTTGTGATGTTTGATTATTAGTTTAACTAATAAAAATATTGGAATGATAAAACCAATAAGAAAATGGAAGATAATTAAGCCAAATTGAATCAAATATTGATATGAATTGGAAACTAATTGAATTTGCATACATGAACATATATCTGTGTTACCAAGTCATAGCATGGAAGCTAAGAAGAGGAATAAAATCGTTGCACGACAAATAGGTACAAGTTTACTATATTATTGGGCTTTGATGATTTTATGAGCCGCTTGGCTTTTTCATTTTCTTTTGGATTGATGAGGGCCCTGTGAGGCAAGTTGCGGTTTTAAATACCAACCCATACAAAAGAGGTTATGGTGAAATTTTTCAAAAATTTAGGGTGTTAGCCAAATTTTTGAGAAATTGGAAAATTATTGGAAACTGAAAAGTTGAAGAATGAAAGCCAGAATGAAAGTTGAGTTGGTTAGTTAAACAACTTTCAGCTCTGTTCCTTTTCGAGGACGAAAAGATTTAAGTGGGGGAGATTGTAACAACCCGGATTTTCAGAACCAATTTAAAATTTTTATTTTAGCTATTTTAATGGATTTTGGATATTTAAAATGATTTATTTTAAATAAGTACAACTTAAAATTTATTTAAATCGAAGTTAGAACGAATAAATTTATTTTAATTATAAAACGAGCCTGAGATGGAGCAGTTGTTCGAAAATTCAATTTTAAATTTCAATTAAATATACAGAATTCAATACAAATCAGAATTGGACTGTAACGACCCGCCTTTTTGCCCGGTTCTCGCCGGTAATTAAACCAACTTAAACCATTCATAAAGACGAATTGTTATGGGTATATACATAAGTTAAACAAAATAACAGAACTTTTCATTGAATAATTCAATAATTACATCAGAGTTACATAGAATATCAGAGTTACAACATACATACAGCGTAAGAAAAGATATAAATAAACTCCCAGCATAAGAAGAGAAAATAGCGGAAGCTTCGACCCTAGCAAAGGCTCCAGCTCAGAAAGCGCTCTGAATTTCTCTCCAACGAAACATAACTGCAAAACTAAACTACTAGCTGCCCGTCTAAAAATTTATGGGCACCCAGAGTTTAGGAAGGAACAATAAACTCCAGGTCAGTCATGGGACTGGTGTGAGAACATAAAAACAATTGCTTTAAGGATTCATTTTAAAGTCGGGAAATTCACCGGACCACGCCGCTAATGCGGAATGAATTTACCCCATGTGAATGCCCATGCATATAAATACGCAATGACTACTGAAAATGAGGCTATCATAAGCTTGTCCCACATCATACAATGCAAGTGCACACCAGATGGGCGAGTTTTATCTTATGATAACCAAAATGCCTTCGTACGTGAAAATCCCCTTTCAATATTATTATTACATAGTGTGGAAAAATCATTTCGCAAATAAATGTATTAATCCTAGATGGCATAATACCCATAATATTATGTCGCTATATATATACATATATATATATATACAAAAACCAAAATCGCATGGCTCGTATTGGAGATTTGGGTTTCCAACTTGATGATTCCTGGCACGAAAGATCAATCAGAACACAAACGAAATGTAATCACGGGTTTTCGTCCAGACGCAGACACCAATACAAATCGCGAGGTAGATCAACGGTTTTCGACCAGACATGGCCCCCCCGAACATACCCGGTTTCCCACTGCTGCAGCGATCATCATCAATTCATATATATACACACAACCTAACCGCCAGTTTCTCATCATCCGGGGTGTGAGGTTTGTCGATGTCATGTCATACACAAAGCATGCCTAGAGAAGCAATGCCCTGATCGTACAAGCTCATTTCATCTCTTAAGTATGTCACATTATCCATTCACAACATGACCACTGATTTCCATCCATACATAACCACTTCGAGCTCATACATCACAAACCAGATACATATCAACGGAAATCAGTGTTATGCCGTCAATTACAATGTCAGACACACAATCCATACAAGTCCATTCTAGGTCTGAACGGAACAAAATACGAAAATTCTTCAAATACATTCGGACTTTCTGCCACTCCGATACTACGGGCATCTCTCTATTGTAGCTATTCAGTAAAGAAACCAATCAGCAGGCGATCCGTTCGATGTGAAGAACCACGATCTTCAATCGCCATCTTCATTAATTACGTTGTATGATTATTTCGAATGGTTTTCAGACAATAAATTCCGATCCCGGTCTTTCCAAATAACCAGCACTTCATATTTCAAAACAAGTGCTTTCCATCATATACATACACATACATCTCTTGATCTTTTTTTCTAAATCTAAAATCGATTGTTTAAGAAATGATCGTTTATTAATAGTCTTTTTCTTAATGCCTTACTTTCGAACAATCAATATAAACCAAGGATCACGATTTCAATATTTCCTTAATCCAAATTCGTTGTAATCATTCAAAAACGGATTCATTATATTCAAATCAAAAGATTCAGGACCGAAAAACAATTCCAAATGTAATTAAATGAAATAGTTGAAAATAAAATATTTGTTATAAACCGATTATATAAATATGTACTAATTTTAAAAAATAGAAATTCTTAAAATAATTACTTAACATATATTTAACTTTGAAGAAGTAAACAAATATAATACTTTAAACATAAACATATCTTTAAAACAAATAAGTTTTTATTTAAATATCTTTGAACTTAACATAACATGTTTAAATAGTCGAAACTCATATAAATCTGAAAATATTTTAACTGGAATTGTTTCCTTCCTATGTCAAGGATTTGCATTCATATTTATTCTCGAAGAGTATAGCTAATTCAGGAAACTTGAGTTAATCAAACCGATTTGAAGACATTCAACTTTTTCCTTCTATTCAACTTAGTTCCATAATAACTTCCGTAATTGACCAAACCTTACTCGAGTAACTCAATGTCATTATCATATCATTTAAGTTATTCTAACCAATTTACATTGGATATACATATATAAATATGATCAATTAGAAATCTAACTTCTTACATCCAATATATGTTCCCATATTAAACAGGTACTATAAGCGGAATTACAATATTTCCACTATTTAATTCCACAAATAGTATTAGTCATCATCTACAATATCACATATCCGAAGATCGCTTTCATCTAATCCAAAATAACCAAATTTAAATTGGAAAGTATTTATTATATTTAGCACTTCACAATATTCGATATTTACTTTCAATTTTTTTCAAACTAGTAGCGGAACAAACTTACTTGTTAACTTGGAAACTTAAGCTATGTTCCTTATTTTAAACTTCAAGTCCAAGTCATTAATTAAATTTTTCCGTTAGAAAATTTATTTCAATAACCAAATATTATTAGTCGTTAAATGTATTTCAAATCAAAGGATAGTAATAGCATTGTTAAATCGATAATGTTATGAAATCATTTTTGTTTTTAAAGTACTACATACTCATTTAAACGTCATTATCCTTAAATTGCTCTTTAATAAATTTATGGAAGTACTTAATTTCCTTTGGAAATCCATACATGTGTTAATTCATACATTCAACAATCATTTGCACCCATTCTCAATTGCGCACAAAAAAAATATAAACACGCGTTATACCACTAACGCGTGCCGATATGCATTTATTAGCAACTATGATAACATATCATACCATATTCAAAATGGCAATACCATCCATAAATCAATAATCAACCGTGCAATCAATTTCTGTCCATCATTCACTCAGCATATAACTTGCAATCATATTAAATAATAAGTAAAATTTGAGTGTTCTCACCGCTATTTGGTTTTCAGTAAATTGCACTGCTTCTCTGTTTTCAGTCTTCCGCATCGTGCTCTCCCTCTTTCCTACCCTTCTCTAGCTTCCTTCTCTATTCGTTCTTCCTTTTCTGGCTCTCTATACTTATGTTTTTCTTTTTACCTCCTTTTTTTATAAGACCAGACTTTTAACTATAAAAGTGGAATGGCGCATGCATGCAAATGGATGGTGTAGTGCGAGATGGAGCCTGTTCGATTTGAATGCTATTGAGTGGAGTAGTAGAGGGTGCAGGCTTCTTAGCCGGAAGGGAGGAGGATGCTTGCTAGGTAGGGTGCTATGCTGCATTTCAAGTGTGGAGAAGCCAAGGGGAGAGGCTGACAACAGTAGAAGGTCAGTGGAAAGGACGACGGTCACGCATGGGAGGTTGCGACTTTCTGGTGGTTGTTGGAAACGGAGGCGGACAGAGCAAAATGCGATTGGGAGATGACTAGCACGTCTGGTGAGTTTGGTCAGGGCTTGCAAGGTGGTCGGAGAGGAGTGGTTGATCTGTTTTTGCGTGGGGCGGAGGGATGATGAGGTGTAGGAAATAGTGGAGAGGGTCGAATGGTCTTGCACGAGGAAGAATATGATGCGGTGATGAGTGAATGAAGAAGGAAATGAAATACAAAATAAATTGATGAGAAAATTATAGGGTGACGACAGGAGGAGTACTGTGGAAGACAATCAACACATGGTTGTATTTGGCAGCATAAGTAAAACAAGTGGCCATGTATCCCTTGCATGGAAAGAAACAAACGAGCTGATGTTGCCAAATATTAAATTCGAATATATACATATCATTTAAAGCAACGCATGTGTACATGCTTATGCAATATAGTTATATAAAAATAGTAAACAATTTTCATTTATCAAAATAGTATAGTTATTCGTTATAAGTAGTTTGTAAAATCAAGAAATAAAGAAGACTTGTTTAAGAAAAACATAGTTTGATTCAAATAGAATGATCCAATCTGATCCAACTCTATATTGTGAAATCCGACTTCTGTCCATTCATATTCATATTCAAATCCCTTTCTCATTTATTGGTTTAATTTCATATTTTTCTAGTAAACGGAAATATTTCCATACCATCATTTAACCAATATTTGATTACTTATTTAATTATTTACTACCAGCGGTAATGAAGTAAAATTATAATCATGTACAACAATGTGTACTGATCACTAAACAGTAATAAAACGGACCGGTCCATTGATTCTGCAAAGTGTCAAAAGGACCATGGTTAACCTAAAATATGCCAAGAAAATATGTTCATTTTTTCGAATTTAAAATTGCAGTAAAATTTTATAAATATTTTAAGATGACGCGAACTGAAACTAAACAAAAATTTGTGACGAATATTTAATTATAACTTAATTTCAAATTCTGGTCGTTTCTAACAACTTGATCACCACTCATTCCAATATTTCAACTTACATCGAGCCGTTCTCCAAAGCAAACATTGTTATAACTAATTTCGCAATAAAAATAAAATGTTCAATCATTTAAAATACTATTATCACTTTAAAATTTGATTCAACAATTATTTAAACCTTCCAAATTTTATTTAAAATTCAAATTAAATTCAAATTTGATTTTTCAAAAATCTTAGATCGTTACATTCTCCCCCACTAAAGGCTTTTCGTCCTCGAAAAGGAGAGCTCGTGAAATTATACATAAGCAAAATAAATCTTATTTGTAAATTTGTTAAACTTACAAATTCTTATATTAAATCTAAATTTATCAACGCAACTTATAGGAAAATTTTTATATGATTAAATTTGCCAAAACTTTTATACGAAACTTATCCAAACAAAATTCAATTTTGTTATATTAGAAAGGTAAAATTTTGGAAAGGTCAATTAAAAAGTTTGAGGTTTAACTATTATTACAAATCATAGTTTGCAAAGCACTTGAAAATGAATTCTCTGACTTTGAATCTCATTCCATTTCAAACCATTGAAATTATTATTTCATAATTATACTTTTACTTCGGGATACTCAAAACCAAATTTGCTTCCAAAGTTTCAAACATACTATGATCAAATCTATATGTTATTAGTTCGAGAAGTTCATCCTCATGACAGGGCGACTGAGTACCACCCCTCATACGAGATCCATTCCCTCATCACAACCCAGTTTTAGTCATGGTTACTCGAGCAAACCAAATCGTTTCATATCCCGAAGTTGTAAACTAAAATTTTCAAAAACATAACCATAATTTCTGGTATTTCTAAATATTTTCAAAATATCAGGATTCAAGTCGTCGAAATTTCTTTTATAAACCATTCGTCACATCCAATCGGTTGGAAACTGTAATAACACCCCGTATTTTCTATAAACGTTAATGTAACAAATCAAAGTATACTTAATTTTTAAGAGAAGAATTAGGGGAAACAGGTTATGCCATTGCATTCGTCTCAGAATTCCTCTTGAGATAGAGTCCGAGTTTGCGTGAATCGGACTTCGTATGAAGAAGTTATGGCCTTTGGAAGTTTCATAAATTCAAAATAAAGAAAACAGCTCGAAACTGAATCCAAAATTCAAAACAGAACCCAGAAGCGGGCTGGGCGGGAAATTTCTCGTCCAGGACCCAGGTCGACCAGGGGGTCGACCTCCCCCCACAGGTTGACCTGGGGGTCGACCTGCCTTGTTTTTCCAGATTCGAGGCAGAATTCATTTTTATGTATCCGGGCAGATTTTTGGACCAAATTCATGAGTTCTACGCTATATAAACGACCCCAAACTTCACTTTCTCCACACAACTTCATTACGCCTATACTCTGCCTCAATCCTAATTAAAATAAATCTTATTCTCCATTAAAACAAGTTATAGTTCTTCTTCAAATTGGAGATTCAAATCAAGATAAAGCTTCAAGTTGGGCCATAGGCATTCCGCTTCAAGCAACGTCACTCGAATCATAGCAAATCGCCTTTTCTAACCGATCACTGTAAGTTCGGTTATTCGTTAGATTTGAACGTTTAATTGGAATTGTGAATGTAATGAATCAAAATGTAGAACTATACCAATCTGCAAGTTAATTATCTTTGATTTGTGCTTAAGTCAGATCTAACGTTATCTATGCCTTTTGATCTGATTCTCGATTGTGGCCTATAACTATTGTAGTCAGTGACTTATGCCTATTCCCATTAACCTATTAGGTTGTACTTCGAACTAGCATTATGTTGGACCAAATCACCTATGCCTATTCCCTTAGTTATGTTGGATCTCATTTTTTTGGGGTGTAACTTGTTTAGTTTATTCCTATTCACTGTTATGTACATCAAACCCATTGGAACCATTATTTTTTATTTGGTTCATTCTTGGATGGCTATTCTTTTATGTCAATTCTCGTGCTTATCCCCTATTCCTTGCTTTGATACTATTAGTATCGTTTCATGAGTACTTAGAAACTTTGTGAAGTCATGTTATACGTACGATTACGGCGCGGAAATTTGGGCGTAGCTTAATTAAGTTAATTTGGCATAATAAATATGTTGGCAAAATCTGAATTGGCTATAATAGTGAATAATTTACATGCATATTAGACTTGGGCGTAAATAGTAAATTGTTAATTGGCCGCAAAGTATGTAATTGGCATGTAAACCAAGTTTTGGGCATAAATGGTAAACTAGAATATTAAATCTAGTTTTGGCATGAACCGTAATTTGGAATATTAATCTAGATTGTGCTTGAATTGAAAAAGGGGAATATTGGATCTAAATTGGTATAAACTTAGAGTTGGGTTAATTGATTGGTAAATCAAATTTTTGGGCATAGAATATAAGTATGTTAATTTGCATGACAGTTGAATATGATCTAGGATAAATTGGTTTACGGAAAAATTTACATAAATTGTAAATATGTAAATTTAGTAAAAGACGAATATGCCTAACGCGATGTTAGACTGAGTTGTGGTATAAAACTGCCCGGAACCGACCGGCACATCCAGTGACCACAACAATACCTTCTAATGTGAGTGGTTGGTGCTTTAATTAATTAATTAATTAAGGCTCATGAATAAATCAAGCCAGAAATGGTGAGGTTAAGTAATTAGGGAAACACTTAACCGTAATAACATGTTAACAAAGACAAGAAGGGTGGGGTTAAGTAATCGAGAAAACACTTAGCCAATTCAACATGCTAACTAGACTAGATGGTGAGGTTAAGTAAATTTAGAACACTTAACCGTCATAACATGTTAATTAGACAAGTGGGCGAGGTTAAGTAAATTTAGAACACTTAACCGTTGTAACATGTTAATTAAGCAGATGATCGGTTTAAGTTAACTAAGGTAACACTTAACCAAAATATATAATGACATGTGTTGGGGTTAAGTAATACAAGAAGAAAACACTTAACCAATTATATAACATGATGTATAGGGTTAAGTTAACACGAGACCAACACTTAACCATTATAACATGATTTGAAGTAGGGTCAAGTCAACGCTAGAAGGAAACATTTAACCAATCCAAAATGATAAGCGA
The DNA here is from genome assembly GCA_030737875.1 of Allium sativum. Classification (NCBI taxonomy): domain Eukaryota; kingdom Viridiplantae; phylum Streptophyta; class Magnoliopsida; order Asparagales; family Amaryllidaceae; genus Allium; species Allium sativum. The sequence continues at coordinate 897,486,804 of CM060922.1, read as the reverse complement.
GAAAGGTTAAGTTAATAAGACCCACTTAACCAATATGACATGACGAGTAGGAAGGTTAAGTACATCTCGTGTAGGTGGGTAATATTAGTTCATATAGGCCCACAAACTTAACCGTTAAGAAAACATGCTAGAATCGATGGGAGGGTTAAGTACATCTCTTGTAGGTGGGTAATATTTGTATATATAGGCACACAAGCTTAACCAGTAGGAAACCCTAGTAACGAGGACCCATTTCAGCAGTAACCCACATAGATGTATCATGGTACCCTGAAACTAGACAGGGTAGGGCATGATTGCTGGGATGATCATAAGCGGTCAAAAATAGCTGCAGGGGGTACGTCAGTGTAGGTTACGACGGTTTACGGGCATGCACGTACTCCAGAGTGGAAACAGCAGGCACAGGTACCAGTAGTTACACACTGTGCATCTTGAATCGTGTCGAGTCGCTATCAAAAGGCTTGATACACCTTATGGTGGGGCCGGCACAGAGTATCTACACACAAGAGAGGGCCGACTGACACAGACATATGGAACATTAATACAAAGGAGGTAGCATAATCCTTAGTTGGACCTAGGTCGCGTAAACCCTGAATCGGAGAAGCGTTCAGTAGGTAGCATAAACCCCAGTGGCCCTGGGTAGCGTAAACCCTGGCTGAATCTAGGAAGCGCTCGATAGTAAACCCTAGATTAGATCTAGGTAATAAATGGAATCCCCAGAATAGATGTACACCTGAAGGCAACCACAAATACGGGGATTGGGATCACGTTATCATATGATCAAAGATTACTAGTTTGGACGCTAGTAGGTAGTGCAGAGATATAGAAATCAGTATAACAGGGTAGTTGCGAAGCAGAGAAGGAGTAGAAGCGCATTCAGTTTATCAGTGCATTCAGTTTATCTTGCCATATCCCATGCTTACCCCATGTTATCTTGTTACTATGGTTTAGTCTTATATTTAGTTTATTCATGTCATGTCCCTTTTCCTCGTTTAAATACTAAGAATCATTGGACTTACCAGATTTTATGTCTGACCTAGTTTGCTTTCGCCTCTTTTCTTCCGTTCCCCCCCAAGGTAGTCAGGGAGGGAAAAGTTCAGCTCATTTTGGGGCCGTTACTCTTTCCGAGCTTTAAAGTTCCTTGGCGCATTGCTTTGAACTCCATTTTCTACTGCTATGGCCGGCTCATGCTTTATTGGGGAATATCATTGTTAGTTTGTGCTTCTTATATATTAAACAAGACAGATGCTTTCTTGTAATAAGTATTGGTGTTGTAAAACAATCTTTGTACAAGCTTTTTTAATCAATAAAGGTTATTTATTTTTCGCTGCTCTATTTGCCAGTCTTGTAATTTTTCTGCATCTTGTACTAAAAATGCTCCACTGAAGGTAAGGCATTCCCTTTGTGAGTGACCTTGATGGAGGTGGGGTGTTTCACTTGGTATCAGAGCAGAAGGTTACCGGATCAGATAAAAGATTTGAAAAAAAATTATTTTTAAAACAGTTTTAAGAGAGGCATTTTCAAAAGAAAAGTTTTGTTTTAAAGGCATATTCCCCAAAGACATATGCACTATCTTTTGATCCTCTGTTTGAGTCCTTGTTTCCTTCTTTCCTAAGTCTCCGGGGTTACTGGCTTTCTGGGAGGTAACCTCATCGCGACATAGTTCCGTAGGCTTGATGAGACTACGACACTTGTCAAAGGGCAAATAAGTGCCTAACTTCCATCGGTAGCCGTAATTTTCTTTCGGGCTTTGTTGGATTCTCCGTGCGATGGAGGCAGCTTTCGAGAGACATGTCAACAAGTTACACAAGGATGACAAAGTTGAGAATGAGGAGGTTTTGCTAAGGAGCACAACATAAGGATGAAGAACCCATGGATATGGACTTGGTTCACAAAGGAGGGGAGGAAAGAGTAGTAAAACCTAAAACAAGAGGAAGTAACTTTATTTTAGTATAATGGGTCGTATAATTAAGGGCAAGGGCAAAAACAAGGGACAAGATTTTCTGGAAGGCAAGTGCATGCTCTCACCGCCAGCATACCTGAGAGAGAGGCAGTAAGATTTTTGTTGAAAAAGTTTTTCCTTTTTGATTATCCTGTTATTACTCCTTCTGATTTTAGCACTTCACATTCGTATATATCTTCTTCCATAGTTGAGTCTCTGCGCCCTAGATATTGTGTAGTAGAGGATCCCATTATAGTCTCAAATCCAATTGCTGGTTCGGCCCATTTATCTTTGACTTGTGAGGATTTGAGAATAGAGATATTTATGCTTATGTTTTTGGGCTATGTGTTGATTCTAGGCATTGATTGGTTAGCTAGTAATTATGAAACAAGGGTAGTTAGACTTCCAACTTGCCTCAGGAATACCCTTGAGATTTCGTACGATCCTAAGGGATCAGTTTATCTTAGCTACCTAGAATCACTTTATTTATCTATCGATGATTTTCGATCCGTTGGAGTAATCCATGAGTACACAAGATGTTTTGATTAGGGTAGGGGTTTTCCCCCTAAAATTCGAGACAGACTTCCGCATGTATCTAGATGACACTACAAAGCCAGTTATGCGATTTACGATAATTCTGGAGCAAGATTGGCGAGGATAGCCAGAGTCAGCAAAGTGCTCAATTGTTTGGTTGTTTTGTTAGTATCATCTCACATAGATCGTCCAAATTCAGAGGAGGTATCCCTTGGGTGCTTGTCTGATATTGGTTTAGGCCTTTGGGGCTTGTACTTGAGGGATGTCGAGTTCGACTAGGATGGTTTGCGAGAGAAATAAATGGTTGAGGCTGGCACCCTAACTAAGACCGACCTTAAGAAAGGTAATAAGCACATAGTAACCATTAGCTTTAGACCCTCAGATTTGCAGCATGATGGATAAGCTAAGTAGAGGAGAGACCACTAATCATGTTAGGTATATACACTTGGTATCATGATTAACATATGTTTTATCTTGGAAAGATAGTTCGACTACATTGGATACCCTCTAGCATAGTAAGTGATCGAAGGCCTATTTTACTAGTGGGTTTTGGAAATGGAGGTCAAGAAGCTTCACAGCCATGAAGTTAAGTTAGATAAGGTACAGTGGAGTGAAGCTCAAGAAGATGCGACTTAGAAGACTGAAGACTAGATACGCACATCTGACCCTTTTTGAGGGTATATCCTTGATTCCTCTTTTTCTGAAAAATCTATTTGTATGCTAGTCTTTAGCTTTTAAGTATATCCTCTCGGTCTTATCTCAATCCTTAGGTAGAAGCCATTGGATGTAAACATGTGTTTGAGACATGTTATGTTTGGTGGATGCAAGTGGTTGCAAGTGTTTGCTAGTGGTTGCTCGTGGATACATATATACATATTAGGCACTAGATCGGCTCAGTCACTTTCATGTTTGCATATGCATATATGTATTTGTATATGGATGTTGCATATGGATGAATGAATATGCACGCATATAGCACTTACATGATTATGGATAATTGCATACAAAATGGACTCATGGAACTGACATAATTCGCATTAAGGAGGTCAACTGAATCAGTAGACCGCCTGATTTTACATTAGATAAGGACATGTACACACACTATGCATGGAATCATGAAAGCATTAGAAATCCTTTTAGGGACAATGGATGCCTGTGATTGAATGGTTGAGTAGATGGATGCTGGATGTTAGGATACATTCTTCTTAACTTGAAGAATTCGGGGACGAAATCCTTTAAGGAGGGGAGAATGTAAAACCCCGTATTTTCTGTAAACGTTAATGTAACAAATCAAAGTATACTTAATTTTTAAGAGAAGAATTAAGGGAAACGGGTTATTCCATTGCAATCGTCTTGGAATTCCGCTTGAGATAGAGTCCGAGTTTGCGTGAATCGGACTTCGTATGAAGAAGTAATGGCCTTCGGACTTTCAGAAATTCAAAATAAAGAAAACAGCTTGAACTGAATTCAAAATTCAAAACAGAACCCAGACGCGGGCTGGGCGGGAAATTTCCCGCCCAGGACCCAGGTCGACCAGGGGGTCGACCTACCCCCATAGGTCGACCTAGGGGTTGACCTGCCCTATTTTTCCAGATCCGAGGTAGAATTCATTTTTATGTATCCGGGCTGATTTCTGGACCAAATTCATGAGTTCTACGCTATATAAACGCCCCCAAACTTCACTTTCTCCGCACAACTTCATTACGCCTATACTCTGCCTCAATCTTAATTAAAATAAATCTTATTCTCCATTAAAACAAGTTATAGTTCTTATTCAAATTGGAGATTCAAATCAAGATAAAGCTTCAAGTTGGACCATAGGCATTCAGCTTCAAGCAATGTCACTCAAATCATAGCAAATCGCCTTTTCTAAACCGATCACTGTAAGTTCGGTTATTCTTTAGATTTGAACGTGTAATTGGAATTGTGAATGTAATGAATCAAAATGTAGAACTATATCAATTTGCAAGTTAATTATATTCGATTCGTGCTTATGTCAGATCTAACGTTATCTATGCTTTTTGATCTGATTCTCGATTGTGGCCTATAACTATTGTAGTCAGTGACTTATGCCTATTCCCATTAACCTATTAGGTTGTACTTTGAACTGGCATTATGTTGGACCAAATCACCTATGCCTATTCCCTTAATTATGTCGGATCTCGTTTTTTTGGGGTGTAACTTGTATAGTTTATTCCTATTCACTGCTATGTACATCAAACCCATTGGAACCATTATTTTTGTATTTGGTTCATTCTTGCATGGCTATTCTTTTATGTCTATTCTCATGCTTATCCCCTGTTCCTTGCTTTGATACTATTAGTATCTTTTCATGAGTACTTTAAACTTGTGAAGTCATGTTATACGTACGATTACGGCACGGGAATTTGGTCGTAGCTTAATTAAGTTAATTTGGCATAATAAATATGTTGGCAAAATCTGAATTGGCTATAATAGTGAATAATTTACATGCATATTAGACTTGGGCGTAAATAGTAAATTGTTAATTGTTCGCAAAGTATGTAATTGGCATGTAAACCAAGTTTTGGGCATAAACGGTAAACTAGAATATTAAATCTAGTTTTGACATGAACCATAATTTGGAATATTAATCTAGATTGGGCTTGAATTTAAAATGGGGAATATTAGATCTAAATTGATATAAACTGCAAGTTGGGCTAATTGATTGGTAAATCAAATTTTTGGGCATAGAATATAAGTATGTTAATTTGCATGACAGCTGAATGTGGTCTAGGATAAATTGGTTTGCGGAAAAAGTTTACATAAATAGTAAATATGTAAATTTAATCAAAGACGAATATGCCTAACCCAAGGTTAGACTGAGTTGTGGTATAAAATTGCGTGGAACTGACCGGCACATCCAGTGACCACAACAATACCTGTCTAATGTGAGTGGTTGGTGCTTTAATTAATTAATTAATTAATTAAGGCTCATGAATAAATCAAGCCAGAAATGGTGAGGTTAAGTAATTAGGGAAACACTTAACCGTAATAACATGTTAACAAAGACAAGAAGGGTGGTGTTAAGTAATCGAGAAAACACTTAGCCAATTCAACATGCTAACTAGACTAGATGGTGAGGTTAAGTAAATTTAGAACACTTAACCGTGATAACATGTTAATTAGACAAGTGGATGAGGTTACGTAAATTTAGAACACTTAACCGTTGTAACATGTTAATTAAGCAGATAATAGGGTTAAGTTAACTAAGGTAACACTTAACCAAAATATATAATGACATGTGGTGGGGTTAAGTAATACAAGAAGAAAACACTTAACCAATTATATAACATGATATATAGGGTTAAGTTAACACGAGAACAACACTTAACCATTATAACATGATTTGAGGTAGGGTCAAGCCAACGCCAGAAGGAAATACTTAACCAATCCAACATGGTAATGGAGAAAGGCTAAGTTAATAAGAACTACTTAACCAATATGACATGACGAGTAGGAAGGTTAAGTACATCTCTTTTAGGTGGGTAATGTTAGTACATATAGGCCCACAAACTTAACCGTTAAGAAAACATGCTAGAATCGGTGGGAGGGTTAAGTACATCTCGTGTAGGTGGGTAATATTTGTATATATAGGACCACAAACTTAACCAGTAGGAAACCCAAGTAACGGGGACCCATTTCAGTAGTAACCCACATAGATGTATCATGGTACCCTGAAACTAGGCAGGGTGGGGTACGATTACTGGCCTGATCATAAGCGGTCAAAAATAGCGGCAGGGGGTACGTCAATGTAGCTTCCGACGGTTTACGGGCGTGCATGTATTCCGAAGTGGAAAAAGCAAGCACTGGGTACCAGTAGTTATACACTGTGCATCTTGAATCGTGTCGGGTCGCTATCATAAGGCTTGATACACCTTATGGTGGGGCCAACACATTGTATCTACACGCAAGAGAGGGCCAACTGACACAGACACATGGAACATTAATACAAAGGAGGTAGCATAATCTCTAGTTGGACCTAGGTCACGTAAACCCTGAATCTGATAAGCATTCAATAGGTTGCACAAACCCCAGTGGCCTTAGGTAGCGTAAACCCTGGTTGAATCTAGGAAGCGCTCGATAGTAAACCCGAGATTAGATCTAGGTAATAAATGGAATCCCCAGAATAGATGTACACCTGAAGGCAACCGCAAATACGGGGATTGGGATCACATTATCATATGATCATAAATTACTAGTTTGGACACTAGTTGGTAGTGCAGAGATATAGAAATCAGTATAACAGGGTAGTTGCGAAGCAGAGAAGGAGTAGAAGCGCATTCAGTTTATCAGTGCATTCAGTTCATCAGTACATTAAGTTTATCGGTATATTCAGTTTATCTTGCCATATCCCATGCTTACCCCATGTTATCTTGTTACTATGGTTTAGTGTTATATTTAGTTTTTCCATGTCATGCCCCTTTTCCTCGTTTAAATACTAAGAATCACTGGACTTACCAGACTTTATGTTTGACCTAGTTTGCTTTCGCCTCTTTTCTTCCATTTCCCCCTCCCCCCAGGTAGTCAGGGAGGGAAAAGCTCAGCTCATTTTGAGGTCGTTACTCTTTCTGAGCTTGAAGTTTCCTTGGCACATTGCTTTGAACTCCATTTTCTACTTCTATGGCTGGCTCATGCTTTATTGGAGAATATCATTGTCAGTTTGTGCTTCTTATATATTAAACAAGACATATGCTTTCTTGTAATAAGTATTGGTGTTATAAAACAATTTTGTACAATCTGTTTTAATCAATAAAGGTCATTTAATTTTCGCTGCTCTATTTGTCTGTCTTGTATTTTTTCTGCATCTTGTACTAAAAATTCTCCATTGAAGGTAAGGCGTTCCCTTTGTGAGTGACCTTAACAGAGGTGGGGTGTTTCAGAAACTAAAATCGTTCAATAGAATTTTCGACTTCCAAGTATACAACTTTAGGTTTCATATTTCGAAATCTATAATCGTATTTAAACCATTCGAGCCTTTTCAAATCTAATCTCATACGAATTCAAGCCTTTCTAGTTTTTGAAGTTTTCAAAAATCGTTTACACTTCCTTCATTTCAAATATCTTTGTGTATCACAAGATAGAGTATTTTAAGATCCCTAAGTCGGAATCTCATAAATCTCTTTACAATTCGTATAGTTGCACTCTTTTCCCCAAAACATAACTCATTTAAACATCATTTTCACCATACTATAGGGCTTTATATTCATTCTTATTTCAAATATCCAATGTGAAACGACTCGAACTTCCCCGTGAATGAAAGCCCGGATTAAATTGAGAACACGACAAATCAGAACACAAACAGAAGAACATTTCATTGCTTATTACAACAATTTCATCAGAATACAAGAATATACAGAGTATGAATTACATATTACACATTTACTAAATATTAGAGATTTACAAATTACAATGTAGCGGAAAAATAATACAAAAACACAACTGAAAGGAATATATGGATACAGAGCTTTCCGAATATCATTCCAGCTATAAACCAGGATCCTGTGAATATACATCTACAAAACCAAAACTACTAGTTGCCCATGCGGAAAATAGGGGCACCCAGAGTTTAGGTTAAAACAATAAACTCCAGGTCAGTCATGTGACTGGTGTGAGAACTAAAACAGTTATTAATCTTTATTTTAAAGTTAGGTAAATCTAGGGACCATGCCATATAACACGGAACAGGTTTCCTCCCAAGAATACTCGAGCATAAAACAAGCGCGATGCTAAATAAAGAACAATGAAGCTATTATAAGAATCAGGTCCCATCACACAATGCAACGCAAGCTGGAGGATAGAATTTTTACCTTATAATAGCCAAGAATACTTGGTACGTAAAATTTCATGTTTTATTATTACTATAAATGTATAGTGTCAAAACAATTTCAATCATAAGTATCAACCATAGACGACATAAGTGCCCCATACCACTATGTCTCCATATATAGGTTTACAATTAAAACTGCAAAATGTTGTATTGGAAGTTGGATTTCAGGCAAGGGATCGTCCTTACCGCTTTGAGATGTTATAGCATGTGTCTTTGGAATAGAACGCAACGTCCCTTGGAGCGACAGGGTCGGTCCACTCAATGTGGATCAAAATGCCTGAACACTACGTTTCCCCGCCCTATGGGGCGTAAATGAGCCAAATGACTCCATCGGTCCCGGATCGAACGATATAACCGAGGCGCCTCCTATCCATCATCCACATAATTAAAATGCCAGGGCGTGCAAAACGCTGACACTACTCCTAGCTAGAAGGAAACGCATGCTCTCCCTGAGGTCCTCTCCCGTTTTTGGTCCACACCTGAGTGTGAGGCTTGCGAATTAACGCTACACAAAGCTATGCCACAAAGGCTGTGCTTTGATCATCAACCACAAGACTCTGCTTTTCAACAGAAGTCTTGATCATTTGCATCTCAGCATGCCACACAGGCAATTCACGCTATGCAACCAATGTCTATTAATCACACAGAATGAAATCTGATGTCAGACACACATCCATTTACAAGTCCGTTCTGGGTCTGAACAAAACCCAAGGCAACTTATTCCTCCCCCATATGTCCAATACAGGGGAGAGGCCCTCGCATATCTATCGATCTCCAAGTACGTCTGGATGATCACCACTTATTACCTCGCCTTGGGTGTGCAGCCCAATCAAGACATCAGTAATCATCCAAACGATGTGAAGACCTCCAGTCTTCAACCACCGTCTTCATCCTCGACACATCGTCGAATCAGTTATCCAGAATGGGATAAACCCGGTCTTTCTGAATAACTCGCGTACATATTAAACAAGTGCCATAAAAACACAACATACACCTCATTCCAATCCAGAATATTTCTTTATCCAAATATTCATATACTTTGGGGAAAGGTTCCCATTAATTTTATCAAAGATAAATTCTTTAAATTTATTCTTTAATCCTCCTTTGGATATCATTTTAGTCTAATTAAAGATGCATTAAAACTCCACTTGGTTTTAATCTTCCCAAAAATCAATATGAACGATTGTTTAACTTGGGAAACCATATCTTGTCTTTAAATGGGTTAAAGAACCAATGTCATTTAAAACACGGTTCACGATAAACCAAAAATCACATTCCATTCTGTCAGCTTTTAACCGTAAATTAGCAAGTGAACAATTCCCTAAGTATTAACACCGAAGGCCGAAACCAACATCAGATCAATACCCAGAAAACCATTCAATTTAACTAACCTCCAGCTAGTTTCTGAATTTATTAACTCCATTGGGTCTAAGAACGGTATTATTAAAGATACCATTCACGACAACCCAAAATCACATTCCATTAATTATGGAATCTTTACGGAAAAATAAATCAATATATAATCAATATCAATTTCCATATCCGACCAATAACATAAATGGAATAACGACATCGCCTCTTAAATTCCATATGTATTAACAGTCTTCCTCCACAGAAGTTCACTTCGATTATTATCAAATCGAATTCCATTCAATTCCAATTTAATATATTAAATTGGAAAACGTAAACTTGGAAAATTCCCGTTAAATCCACATAAAATGATTTATAAATCCCAAATCACATTTCACTGTAAATCGGGTTAAAGAACGAATATCGTTAAAAAAACACAGTTCACAATAAACACAATTCACATTAGCCTCTAACCGTAAATTAGTAAGAGAACAATCCCCTAAGTATTAACCCTGAAGGCCAAAACCAACATCAGATCAATACCCAGGAAACCATTCAACTTAACTAATCTCCAGTTAGTTTCTAATTTTCTTAACTCCATTCGGTTCAAGAACAGTATTATTAAAGATACCATTCATGACGAATCCAAAATCCAATTTGATATTAAATACAAGACTCTGAATAGAAAAATATATTGGCTTATATTCAATATCGAATTCTGAAACTAACAAATATCATATTGGAATAACGATATATATATCTTCCAAATTCCTCCACAATACTCGTATGATCACGAAATCCAATATCGAAATATTCTGAAGATATTTTCGATTCAAATCGATTCCAATCGATTCCAATTCATATATTGGAAATCCCAGTATATTTTTTTTTAAACCTTTTCAAATCCAATTTATTTATTCTAAAAATACTGGATTTATTATTCTATTTCAAAACTAGTTCAATTCGATAAAAATATATTTTTATCTTTTCAAATATGGAATTTTTCATCCCAATTCTTTCCAAATCATTTATTATGATTTTACACTAATTATTGATATTTTTAATAATTTTATCAAGGCCAGTACAGTCGATTTCCATAAACGGCCATCGAACTGCACTTACAACGACCTTTTTCAAATTTGATTTGGACATAATTCCAAGTCCAACCGTTAGATTTCAAATCTCTAATATTCATTAGAAAGCACTTTTCGATACGAACCCAATGATTCCGGTTTGAGGAGAATCCGACGGTCGAATCTCCCGTAATGTCCATTCGAAGTTAATGGTCGAAATTCGCGAACTACCGCAGCGCGACACGTTCTATTTAGGCCATTATATTATATATATAATATATATAATATATATTTCATCGATTTCCATTTAAAAAATGTATTTTATAAATCGTTTTAAATTCGTTTCAAAACGATCTCAACTTCGTATTCAATTTCAAATCAAAATTGAATATTCCATATCATCGATATATAAACGATAGTATTTTCAAAACATTAGATTTGGAAATCAATTTCTTTTCTGTATTCATTATATAAATGAATAAAATCGATATAAATACCGTTCACGTTAAAATGGCGTTAATATAATCAACACGACTTTATATATTTAAATATTTTTGTGTCTATCCCAAATCGGACATCAAAATCATATTTTGATCTTTTATTGAATATTATTTGAAAATATGCCGTGTTTTGAAATAATCGTTATTTTAAAATATTCCTTCTTTCTAAACTGGAATCGGACACAGTCAATTACCATATAATGTTGATTATATGAGTTTCATACAACACATGTATATAACAACAATAATAAACAATCAACCATCATCCAGAGTGCATTTTATACTGCATAAGCATCAAATATAAATATTTAACGCTTATAACAATCTGTCAATCATTTGATCGACATACAACTAATTATTGGGATTTGTGTATGTCCAATTTCATCCCAATACCCGTGTGGGTTTTCAAACAACAAATGATGAATTTTATTTGTTCGGTTGGGCGATGTGTAAAATTTATCGTCCCAATCAATATCAGTCAAATGTGTGTGCACAAACAAATCGCCCAATTTGTTTATAAATATTTATTTTATTTATATACACATTAAAAATTATATTTTTAACTATAAAATATTTATTCCATTCCACATCACACAATCAATTTTCACAACACAATCAAACAAACAAACAAGCCGTCCATGGTTTGTGGACGATGGGTGTCAGGTGCTGCTAAGTACCATCTGCATCCTAATATATATTTTAACTAGAAAATAAAATAAAAGTGAGGAGTTCTCACCTTTGGGTTCCACTCCGCCGTGCTTTGATTGTCAATCTATGTAGTATACCTACGTTAAAAATTATATCTTTAACCAATCAATAATTATTTATAACCAATCAATAATTATTTATTTGTATGATTATTTTATAAATGACATACATAGGCTAAAAATTATATTTTTATCTTTCTAAAAATGATTTCATATTCTTATAACAATGCTACAAAAATCACATTTTCATATCTTCACTTCATTTATAAAAATCATATATTCCTACAACGCTTCTTTCTATATAAAAATTATATTTTTATATCTCTACTTCTTATATAAAGATCGAATTTTTATCATCGCTACTTTGTTATAAAAAACATATTTTTACAACGCTCTTCGTGTTATAAAAATCAAATTTTTACAACGATTTTCAAAATCAAATCTTTATTTGGCTAAAGTATAAAATTTATACTTTTATCTAGTTAAAGATCATATTTTTAATTTCTATTCTATTTACATAAGAGTCACATTTTTATTCGCTACCTACATAAATAAAAATCATAAATTTTCATCGCTATCTATATATGAAAAATCATAACTTTTTATCGCTATCTATATATGATAAATCATAACTTTTTATGGATAAAAACCATATCTTTACTAGGATAAAAATCAAATCTTTACAAGGATAAAGATCAAATCTTTATATAAAAATATGATCTTTTTTACATAAAAATATAATCTTTCGATTTATATTATATATAAAAAATGAATTTAGAAAATAAAAACTGATTTCAAATTTATACTAAAACAGATTTTTATGTATATTTACTTATATTAAAACAAACAAAGAAAACAAAAATCAATAAGCTAAAAACTCATAGCGTTCAGAGGCGGGAGAAACTTTGCGTCGGAGGCTGGATGTAATAACCCGGAAAATCTGAGCCAGTTTAAAATTTTTAAATTGGCTAATTTAGTGGATTTTAAATATTTAAAATAAAATATTTTAAATATAACGACGAAAAGTATGTTTGAATCGATGTTTGAAGATAAATATAATTATTTTTAATTATAAGAAAGGCCTGAAATGGCGCGACAATTTCAAAATTTCAATTCAAACTTTGACTGACTGTACCGGGTGCAAAATAAAACGGATTTTAGTGAAACCAAAAATATTTAAATCTATTAGTTAATATCTTTCTAACGACTCTGAAAAATAGAAGTTTCATAGTGGGAATCAAAAGTTATGGCCAAATGAATTTTCAGAAAGGTCGCTATAGAATTTATATAGCCTGTGAAAATAGACATTTTGCAAACGACCTCAGAATTCGATGAAACCACTTTTGTTGGATCAGGGATGTCAAATTATTGCTGGGTTTCAAATTATAGCTTGATTTATTTTTCGGGAATTTTTAGAATCAGTATGTGGCCCCGACAAATTGAAATTTACGTTCAAATCAAATATTGAATGTTTTATATTTTAATTTGAATGAAAACTGACTGAAACAGTCGATTGGGTCTATGAAACATATCCCATTGTGTCCGGAATGGGGGTATTTAGCTGGGGACGACAGTCGTTGGGTTTGGATTGGAGTTCGTATGAGATAAGGTGTATTTTTGAATTTTTAAAAATATATAAATAAAAGAAAAATATCATTGGCCCTAACTTTTCCTCTCTTCCCGTTTTCTCTCTCCCCGACATCTGATCGAAGGCATAAAATGCTTCATCCCTTCCCATCCACTTTCCGACCGCCATAGTCACCATTAGACCTCGACCCAGTTGAGGATTTTGTAGCCCTCGTCGAGCTCTTCAAATCCATACCTGTGGCGCCTCCTTTCGTGGTGTATTCGTGGAGTTCTATCGCTCCAAAGTTGGAGTGTTCATCACGCCGCCGTGGATCAGCGCCACCGTCGAGTTCGCCTACACCACCACGGTTGCGCGCACCTCTCCATGCTGCTCCACGTGGTGTTGGCCGATCGTCATATCACTGCGCGGATTCGAAGAAAAATCGTGACCTAGTTTTGAAGATTTTCAGAGAGGTACGGCTTTATATTATTTAAACTATTCTATAGCACTTTAAAGCGCTACGGTTTATGATTTCACTGTAAAAATCATATCTTTTTCGTTTCTTGATGAAATCCAGTGAAACAAGAGACAATGGACTCGTGAGGACGTCTTCTACATTTGAGAAGAGACCGGATATTTTTCTGAGCCTTCTGCAATTTTTGGTGGAGTGGAACCCAATGTGAGATTTCTAATTTATAAACGATATGGAAAACAAAGATGTATAAATTATATAGATGATGTATAAGTTATATAAGCATTGTACACCTCATGTATGAGCATTGCATAAGTTGTATGATCGATGTATAAGTTATATATGCATTGTAAAAATAATATATGCGTTGAAATAAATTGAAATGATATTGAAATGAAATCGAAATATAGTTTTATATATATATATACACGCACACTCCCCTCATCCACAGACCATGAACGATATATATTGGTTGTGATGTTGTTTGGATTATTGGTTGATGTGAAATTTGGTGGATACCATGAATGGTTGATTTGAAATGATTGATTGTGATTGAAATCCCAATAGGATTAGTATATGGGAAAATTCATCTGCGTACGAACTAGATATTGAAAATCCCCATTGTCAAAAACCGCGAGGTTTTAAGGTAGAGCGAGGAGCCGTACTAGGGACGGTGCCGGTTTTAACTACCCTGCCGTTATGCTGCCGAAATTTTCAATAATATTCATGTGTTATAATTATTTTCATATGTTGAAACTATGTTCATGTGTTGAATAGAAGTTCATTTGTTGAGTAGAAATTCATGTGTTGAATGAAGTTCATGTGTTGAATAAATTCTTTGAAAGATAAAAATCACATTTTTATTATATATATAGACTATAAAATGTTAGTATGTTAAATAAATTGTTTTAACACCAAAAATACCATTTTTACCTTATGTACGAACTATATAAAATAATCGTGTTTTGAAATAAATTGTTTTACAATAAAAATAACATTTTTATTATATATATAAACTATAGAAAATATGCATGTGTTGAATTGGAATTCATGTGTTGAATGGAGCTCATGTGTTGAATATATAGATTGAACCATAAAATCTACATTTTTATTGTGAATACGAAGTGCTAAAAATATTCATGAGTTGAATAAATATTTTTGATGATAAAAATATCATTTTTATCAAATATATGAAATGAATATAGTTTTGAAATCGAAGAAAGAATTATATTTATATATATTTATATAAATATAATTAAAATAAATCGAATAACGAAGCTTTAGTTCATGTTTTGAAATCGTGATTTCAAACGATTAGTGCGGGAGATCCGACCATCGGCTTTTCCTGAAACCGAAACCGTTGGGTTTGCTTTGGAATTATCTTTCCAACGACGCCCACTTTTTGAAGATCCAACGATTGGATTGTCTAGAATGTTTAATTCAAATCTGAAGAAAAAGAGTGCCAGAATCAATTATATATATGTATATATAATTAAAATAAATTGAATAACGACGCTGCAGTTCTTATTTTGAAATCGTAACTTCAAACGATTGTACCAGGAGATCCGACCGTCGGACTTTCCCAAAACTGAAACCGTTGGATTTGTTTTGAAAGAGTCTTTCTAATGATATAAAATTTGTGAAGATCCAATGGTTAGATTTTTAGGTATGTGTAAATCAAATCTGAAGAAAAACAATGCCACGGCCGCATTATGGCCTGAAGCGTCGTTTGAGTGAATTGACTATATTTAAATAAATAAAATAGCGATAAATCATGATAAAATACTATAAGCGATATGGAATGGAAATAAACTAGATTTTCTTGGTTTATGTGATAATTGATGGTTGAATGTGTTTGGCGTGAAAATTTCATTAAAGAACAGAATTAGGGATATCGAATAATTTAACCATTGAAATGAATTGATTTGAAATTCTAAATATATGTGAATTATTTGAAAAGGCCGAGTTGATTCTTATTTCAAATAATTGATCGAAGATTGAAAGTCGAAGATATGAAGACGGTGCAAGACCGATGATCTTCACGTCGAATGGAGGGGTGCTACTGATGCTCATGATAGGAGTAGCTACCTTGAAGGGGCTGAAGTAGTAGCCGTCCGGACGTACTTGTTGATTGTACGGATATACGAGGTATTGAGTGCCTCCGGTTTCGTTCAGACCCAGAATGAACTTGTAAATGGACTGTGTGTCTAACATTGGATTTTGTTTTGTGCTGATTGATCTCTATTAAATATATATCTGTTTGGCAGTAGAGAATTTATTCTCTTACTTAATGCCCTTATCTGAGACGTACGAGCTCAGAGGTTATATATCGATAGAAATCAGTCGCATGGAGTGAATTGCTTGTGTGGCATGCCTAAGTGGCAGACGATCAAGGCTTCTGTTGAAAAGCAAAGTCTTGTGGTTGATGATCAAAGTGTGGCCTGTGTGGCGTAGCTTTGTGTATAACGTTGATTCGCGAGCCTGACACCCCGGTATGAACCAGAAATGGGAGAGGACATCAGGGAGGGCATGCATTTCTTTCTAGCTAGGGTGGTGTCAGTGACCTGTCAGCCTTGACATTTATATTATTTTCACCTGTGTGGTTGTTGCTGTTGCGAGGCGCCTCGGATATATCGGTGAGTATGTGGAGCCGATGGAGTCGTAGGACTCATTTACGCCCCCAAAAGGGCGGGGAGACGCAGTGTTCAGGCATTTTAATCCATATCGGTGGACCACCCCTGACGATCCAAGGTGTAGTTGAGGCTGTTCCTGATACATGGTAGGCTAGATTGTCTCGAATTCGATAAGGACTATCTTTTGCCTTGGTTCATGACGGAAATCCAATTTCCAAATACGATATTGTGCGGTCCTGATTGTATACCTATATATGGCGACATAGTGGTATGGGGGCATTAATGCCATCTATGATTGATACTTATGATTTGAAATTGTTTTTGAAACATATAAACACTAGTAATAATATCAAATGCTTTTGTTTTATTCGTATCAAGCATATTTTGGCTATTATAAGATAAAACTCTATCCTCCGGTTTGTGTTGCATTGTGTGATGGGAACTGAGTCTTATAATGGCTCCATTTTTATAAAAAGCATTGCGATGTTTAAAGATTTACTTGTTTTAAAGCACTGGCAATCCCATAGAGTAAACCCGTTCCACGAAAGTTGCGTGGTCCTGTGATTGGCCATATTATAAAATGTGTTAAGTAGACTTCTCATACTAGTCCCATGACTGACTCGTAGTTTTTTTTACTTGCAAACTCGGGTGCCCCTTTTTCTACACGGGCAGCCTTGTATTCAGGTTTTAGCAGGCTCTTTCTGGATAGCTGGAGCTGAAGATGGATTCTATCATTTATCTCTTTTTATGTTGTTCATCTCCTAGTACATATTATGTTTTGTTTTCCGCTGTAGACAATTATGTATAGCTGAACTGTATTTGTACTAAGTATGATCCTATATACTGTGTAACTCTGATGATTATGTTTAACCAGTGTATTCTATTGTATGTTATCTGGAGTATTTATTTATTTCTGTTCTGCTGTAATCTGTTTATATGTTATTTTCCAAAGATTACCCTTGCTACCGTCTTATGAGGTTTGGGGTCGTCACAAACGTGGTATCAGAGCTTTGGTTAAGCTTAGTTCTGGAATATAATATATTAACGAATTCGTCAGGAATAGAACCAGTAGTGTTCTAGGACGAATAACTCATTACAAATAGGATCAGTAATATCCTAGTATGAGTATAGCAGACTGAAATACACCTTAATAGACATATTTACATTAACGATATGTCTCTATGTTTTAAAATTACCTTTTCTGTTGACCTGACACTTTGTCTGCTATTTGCATACATAGAAAATGAATGGCAGAAGCAGAAGAAAAAATCCTGTGGTTCAACAAATCCCTCTATTGATTGGTATGGTAATTCTGCACATAATGAGCCAGTTGTGCTCCCTCAACCAGGATCGGATATAGAATCTCTATTGAAATGATATCGAAATCTGGGTGGAGTACCATTCTCGGGCAATGAATCTATTATTTAAACTCAAGCTTGGATGAGTTCTGTTGAAAGAATTTTTGAAAGTTTCCAGCTAGAGATGATCAGAAAAGATTAGTGGCATCTTGGGCGCTCAAAGATAAAGCTTTAATCTGGTGGGAAACGGTTACTAAGGATAATCCAGAAGGTAATATTACCTGGGATAGATTTAAAGAAATTTTCAATGAAAGATTTGTTCCCCCAGAAGCAACTGAGCGGTTATGTGATGAATTTTACTATCTGATACAAGGAGATATGAGATTCACATCTTTTACAACCTACACAGTCTTCCATTCTTGGCGCGGAATTAATTTGCTTAGCTTTACATCCGTCCCAAGGTATCATTTCCAATATATCTGTGGGGCAGGCTCGTAAACATTGAGTGCACCCTATACATGTATCATAAATTTTTACTGAATGTGACATTGGGTCTATAAATTCCAGTTTTGAACAAAAAAAAATTCGATTTGGTAAAGTAAAAAAATAATAAAAAAATTTATAATTATATAATTTATTATATATTTCTATCTTCTTTATATATAGAAACCAGATGAATCAATGATTTCTAGAATATCATAAGAAATTCAATGAACTTTCTCATTTTGCCCCTCATCTAATTCAAGATCCAAAGAGTTAGAATCTGAGGTTTATTAATGGTCTTCAAAGAAAATACCAGAACAGTGTAATGGGGCATGTGAAACTTCCTTTTTCTGTAATGATATACATGACTTATCAGTATGAAGATCTGGATAACCGAGGCCTTTTTGTCGATGAAGAGGAAGTTAGTTTTAGCAACAAAAGGAAATTCGAAACTGATAGCCCAGAGTCAAGTACACATCTAGAGGCTAGTATGCAACCTGAGGTAAGTAGAAAGTCAGAAGGCAATAAGAGGCCAAGGGCCAGTCAGAAAAAGGCTAAAGCAGTCATATGTTTAAAGTGTAATCAGCAAGGGCATTCGATGAGAAATTGTAAATCTTCGAACAAGCGAAAGAATAAGGGAACTAAATCCAAGAACAAGGTTCAAGAAGATAGAAAGTGCAATCTTTGCCAGCAGGTTGGTCATGTAAAGCAAGATTGCCGACTATCAAAGAAATCTGAAGTGGTTCAGGTAAATAAAGTAGCGGAAACTTCTGAACCCTCAGCTAGTCAGGAAAGGCCAGATGTTTTAGAAGGCACGCTTACTGTCAAAAATATCCCAGTTAAAGTACTGTTTGATACAGGCGCGTCATGAAGCTTTGTTGCAAAGAATGCGGTTAAGAAACTGGATTTGAATTTGAAAAAGCTCAAAGCACCAATTACTGTTCATAATCCGGTTGGGGGTTCCCTCGATCTTAGTTTGGTTTGCGGAGTGCTGGTTTCTTTTTCCTGCTATCGATTCCCTACTATTGCGATCGTCATGAATTTTACAGAGTTTGATCTTATTCTGGGAATGGATTGGTTAACCAAATATGAAGCTAAGGTTAAATGCGCCGACAGAGTCGTAAGGGCAAAGATTAAATCAGACAATTATATAACCATTCCATGTGAAGGGCCGAATTCAGATAGAAAAGATTTTTGGTTAGTTTTGGATGTTTCTCCTACTCAATTAGAACCTGTTCCTGTCGTTCCCAAGAATATTCCGGTCGACATTGAAAATATTCCAGTTGTCAAGAACTATGCGGATGTTTTCGAAGAAGTTGTTAGCTTACCTCCGCAAGGGGAAATTGATTTTAAAATCTCTTTAGTTCCGAATGCAAGGCCAGTAGTTCGCGCTATTCGAAGAATGACCTTGAGGAAGAAAGAAGAGTTAGATAATCAAACTAGACAGCTTGTATGGAAAGGTCTGATCAGGCCTAGTTTCTCTGATTGGGGAGCAGCTGTGGTATTTGTTCCAAAGTCAGACGATACTCTCAGACTATGTGTAGATTATCGTGACTTGAATAAGCAGACATTGAAAAACAAATATCCATTGCTGCGGATTGATGATTTGTTGGACCGATTGAATGGAGCACAAGTGTTTTCATGAATGGACCTAGCTACAGGTTTCCATCAGCTTCGTATTGCCGAAGAGTGTGTTCCTTTGACAGCATTCAGAGGTCCAGACTTATTCTATGAGTGGTTAGTAATGCTGTTTGGCTTATGTAATGCTCCAGCTTATTTTGTCGATCTAATGAACCGTGTATTCAGAGAATTATTGAATAATTTTTTTTTGGTTTTCGTTGATGATATACTGATCTTCTCTAAGTCAGAAAGCGAACATGAAAAACATTTGGAACAAGTGTTAGAAATTCTCAAAAAGAATGTTTTGAAAGCCAAATTTTCCAAATGTATATTCTGGCAAGAAGAAGTCAAATTTCTTGGCCACGTCGTGTCAAAGCAAGGAATTTCAGTGGATCCCAATAAAATCACTGCTATTCAGAATTGGAAACAACCTCGTACGCCCACAGAAGTCAGAAGTTTTCTCGGATTGACTTGTTATTATCGGAAGTTCATTAAGAATTTTTTGAAGATATCCAGTCACTTAACAAAGCTTACTAAGAAACATTCGAGACTCAACTGGGCTCCCGAATGTGAGGCAGCTTTCTAGGAGCTGAAGTTAAAATTGACGACTGCTCTAGTGCTCACAATTATTAACGGCAATCAGGGTTTAAAAGTCTGGACCGATGCTTCTAAAGAAGGCCTTGGCGCAGTGTTAATGCAAATAGGCCATGTAGTCGCTTATGCTAGCCGTCAATGGAAACCACATGAAAAGAATTATATAACTCACGATCTTGAGTTGTTAGCTATTGTGTTTGCTATGAAAATCTGGAGGCATTATCTATTGGGTGAGAAGTTTGAATTATACACTAACCATCAATCATTAAAATATTTATTCACCCAGAAGGATGTGAATATGAGACAACAGCGTTGGTTAGAATTTCTCGCAACTTATGATCTTGATATCTTATATACTCCGGGGAAAGCCAATGTTGTGGCTGATGCGCTCAGCAGAAAGAATGTGATTATCGCCAGTCTTGTTATCACGCCTTCGTTGATTGATAAAATAGCTATTCTTCAGAAAGACGATAGTTTTATTAAGGAGATGATCAGAAGAATTCAAAAGGGTGAAGTCTCCAGTTTCTAGATGGATAGCGCAGGAGTTCTGAGATTGAAAGGAAGGATTTGTGTTCCCGACAACATTGAGCTCAAAAGAGAAGTATTGGACAAGTGTCACAAGTCCAAGTTGTGTATCCACCCAGGGGTTAGTAAAATGTATAATGACCTCAAGCGAACTTTCTAGTGGAAGGCAACGAAAAGAGATATCTCTATATATGTTAGCTGGTGTCCTACCTATCAGCAAGTCAAAAGCGATCAGCAGAAGCTCACTGGATTGTTGCAACCATTGGAAATTCCAGGTGGGAAGTGGGAACAGATTTCTATAGATTTCATAGATGGTTTGCCTAGAACTAGGAAAGGAAATGACAGTATTTGGATGATCGTAAATCGTTTCACGAAGACCGCCCATTTCATACCTGTCAAATCGAATAGAACTGCTCAGAGTTTGGCGCAGACTTATTTCAAGGAAATAGTTAGACTTCGTGGAGTTTCCATGAGCATCGTTAGTGATCGTGACCCGATTTTTGCTAGTAAATTCTAGGAAGCATTCCAAGCAGAATTGGGAACGAAACTGAACTTGAGCATCGCTTATCATCTTCAAACAAATGGTCAAACCGAGAGGGTGAATCGTATTCTTGAAGATTTATTACGGGATTGTGTTATTCATTTTGGTGGATCATGGGAAGACCATTTGCATTTGGTCAAGTTCTCATACAACAAAAGCTACTAAGCAAGCCTGACAATGTCACCATTCGAAGCATTGTATGGTAGACCGTGACGATCTCCTGCTTGTTGGGTAGAACCTGGTGATAGACTTGTATTGGGACCCGATATGATTCGCGAAGCTACGGACAAAGTCAATTTCATTAAGAAACGATTACTTGCCGCTCAAAGCCAACAAAAAAGCTATGCAGATAAGAGAAGAAGAGATATATCATTTGCTGTTGGCGACCACGTGTATTTGAAGGTATCTCCGATGAGAGGAGTTATCCGGTTAGGTAAAACAGGGAAATTGGCGCCAAATTTATTAGTCCGTTTTCTATTCTGGAATGGGTTGGAACTCTCGCTTATAGGGTCAATTACCTGATTGGTTTCCTGGAGTGCATAATGTGTTTCACGTATCTCAACTTCGAAAGCATGTTCATGATCAAGACTTGATCATGGAAGAAGCAGCGCAATGGGATATAGAAATTACTCCAGAATTGGCTGTGAGAAGAGAGCCACTAAAGATTATTGGCAAAAAAACCAAAGAGCTGAGGAACAAGAAGGTTCACTAAGTTAAAGTGCAATGGAGTGGAGATCCACGGGATTGTACTTGGGAAACTGAGGAGAGTATTAAGAAAGCCTATCCTAAGTGCAGGGTGGATATCTCTGATTGACTCTAGTGCAAGGTACATTTACCATACTTTGCATTGCCATTTTGTTCTCTACTTTGTTGTTGTTTTCTTTACATGGATGTATAACTTTTAATTATATAGTCTGAATGATTTTAAAAGAGTATATGAATTAATTGGTATATTTTTGAAAAGTTAAAAACAAATTGATTGTTGTTTGTGTTGTGTGATAGTGGACTTGATTAATTAAATTGTTAGAAGGATAGTTAATTTAATCAATAGTGGAATGAATTGTAGATTTATGCAATTAAATCACACATTGAATAGATAGAAATATATACATGTGCATTATATATATGTGTGAATAGGTAAATGGATTAGCTGTTGAGTAAAAAATTTATTTGCATGCCCGACAAATAGGTCAACCTTAATGAGTTGGATGCACAGTTTTATTATTATATCAACTCCTGTGAATGCCATTGGCTGCGGAGTGCTGGTTATTCTATGTGTAATAATAAATGTCGCCATAGGATAGTAACAGTTAATTTTGAACAACACTACATGGCATACTTCTTGAGGATGGGCATACTTCATCATGTACCACATAAGCACTTGGAGCTTCTTTGACGAGGTTGAAGATTTACCATACGAGCGAGAGGCTTTTATGGCGATGACTATATTTTAAAGGTTGAACTGATGACTGATATGGACTATGTAAAATGTAACGGTAAATTGCAAGATTAATAAAAACCCACGCGGGTCAGGAGATGACAATAAACACGTCTTTCTGGTCATTAAGGCACAAAAACCATTTATAGGGTGACGAGAATTTATTCTCTGGAGTTGTAATCTATACACACTCCCCTGCGGACACTGGAATATATCACTATAAATATGTGCATGCTTATTAGGATTTATTGGGTACCTAATACGGCCCAATAAATTTCCAAACCCCTCCCCGTACAAAGGAGGCTATGGCGAAATTTTTCGAAAATTTAGGGTGTTAGCCAAATTTTTGAAGAATTTGAAAATTCTTGGAAACTGAAAAGTTGAAGAATGGAAGCCAGAAGGAAAGTTGAGTTGGTTAATTAAACAACTTTCGACTTTGTTCCTTTTCGGGGACGAAAAGTTTTAAGTGGGGGAGATTGTAACAACCCGGAAAATCTGAGCCAGTTTAAAATTTTTAAATTGGCTAATTTAGTGGATTTTAAATATTTAAAATAAAATATTTTAAATATAACGACGAAAAGTATGTTTGAATCGATGTTTGAAGATAAATGTAATTATTTTTAATTATAAGCAAGGCCTGAAATGGCGCGGCAGTTTCAAAATTTCAATTCAAACTTTGACTGACTGTACCGGGTGCAAAATAAAACGGATTTTAGTGAAACCAAAAATATTTAAATCTGTTAGTGAATATATTTCTAACGAATCTGAAAAATCGAAGTTGCGTAGCGGGAATCAAAAGTTATGGCCAAATGAATTTTCAGAAAGGTCGCTATAGAATTTATATAGCCAGTGAAAATAGACATTTTGCAAACGACCTCAGAATTCGACGAAACCACTTTTGTTGGATCCAGTATGTCATATTATTGCTAGGTTTCAAATTCCAAAATTTTTGATGTTAATATGTGAGCGTGGCGAAGGAAAATGTGTTTGGTCAATTACAGTTAATTTGGATCGACCAGAAAATGATCATTTTTCGAACGGTCTCAGAATTCGACGAAACTAGTTTTGTTGGGACCGTATCGTCAAAACATAGCTAGACTTATTTTTCGAGAATTTTTAGAATCAGCATGTGGCCCCGGCAAATTGAAATGTACGTTCAAATCAAATATTGAATGTTTTATATTTTAATTTGAAGGAAAACTGACTGAAACAGTCGATTGGGCCTATGAAACATATCCCATTGTGTTCGAAATGGGGATATTTAGCTAAGGACGACAGTCGTCGGGTTTGGATTGGAGTTCGTATGAGATAAGCGGTATTTTTGAATTTTTAAAAATATATAAATAAAAGAAAAAATCTCATTGGCCCTCACTTTTTCTCTCTCCCCGTTTTCTCCCTCCCCGACATCTGATCGAAGGCGGAAAACGCTTCATCCCTTCACGTCCACTTTCCGACCGCCACAGTCACCATTAGACCTCGATTCCAGTTAAGGATTTTGTAGCCCTCGTCGAGCTCTTCAAATCCATACTTGTGGCGCCTCCTTTCGTGGTGTATTCGTGGAGTTCTATCGCTCCGAAGTCGGAGTGTTCCTCGCGCCGCCGTGGATCAGCGCCGCCATCGAGTTCGCCTGCACTACCACAGTTGTGCGCGCCTCTCCAAGCTGCTCCACGTGGTGTTGGCCAATCGTCATATCACTGCGCGGATTCGAAGAAAAATCGTAACCTAGTTTTGAAGATTTTCAGAGAGGTACGACTTTATATTATTTAAACTATTCTATAGCACTTTAAAGCGCTACGGTTTATGATTTCACTGTAAAAATCATATCTTTTTCGTTTCTTGATGAAATCCAGTGAAACAAGAGACAGTGGCCTCGTGAGGACGTCTTCTACATTTGAGAAGAGACCGGGTATTTTTCTAAGCCTTTTGCAATTTTTGGTGGAGTGGAACCCAATGTGAGATTTCTAATTTATAAACGATATGGAAAACAACGATGTATAAATTATATAGTCGATGTATGAGTTATATAAGCATTGTACACTTCATGTATAAGCGTTGTATAAGTTGTATGTTCGAGTATAAATTATATATGCGTTGTAAAAATAATATATGCGTTGTAAAAATAATATATGCGTTGAAATAAATTGAAATGATATTGAAGTGAAATCGAAATATAGTTATATACATATATCTATATCTATCTATCTATCTATCTATATATATATATATATATATATATATATATATATACACACTCCCCTCGTCCACAGACCATGGACGATAAATATTGGTTGTGATGTTGTTCGGATTATTGGTTGATGTGAAATTTGGTGGATACCATGAATGGTTGATTTGAAATGATTGACTGTGATTGAAATCCCAATAGGATTAGTATATGGGAAAATTCGTCTGCGTACGAACTAGATATTGAAAATGCCCATTGTCAAAAACCACGAGGTTTTAAGGTAGAGCGAGGAGCCGTACTAGGGACGGTGCCAGTTTTAACTACCCTGCCATTATGCTGCCGAAATTTTTGATAACATTCATGTGTTAGAATTATTTTCATATGTTGAAACTATATTTATGTGTTAAATAGAAATTCATGTGTTGAGTAGAAATTCATGTGTTGAATGAAGTTCATGTGTTGAATAAATTCTTTGGAAGATAAAAATCACATTTTCATTATATATATAGACTATATAAAATATTAGTATGTTAAATAAATTGTTTAAACACCAAAAATAACATTTTTACCTTATGTATAAACTATATAAAATAATCGTGTTATGAAATAAATTATTTTACAATAAAAATAACATTTTTATTATATATATAAACTATAGAAAATATTCAAGTGTTGAATAGGAATTCATGTGTTGAATGACGCTCATGTGTTGAATATATAGATTGAACCATAAAATCTACATTTTTATTGTGAGTACGAAGTGCTAAAAATATTCAAGAGTTGAATAAATATTTTTGATGATAAAAATGTCTTTTTTATCAAACATATGAAATGAATATAGTTTTGAAATCGAAGAAAGAATTATATTTATATATATTTATATAAATATAATTAAAATAAATCGAATAATGAAGCTGTAGTTCGTGTTTTGAAACCGTGATTTCAAACGATTAGTGCAGGAGATCCGACCATCGGATTTTCCCGAAACCGAAACCGTTGGGTTTGCTTTGGAAATATCTTTCCATCGACACCCACTTTTTGAAGATCGAACGATTGGATTGTCTGGAATGTTTAATTCAAATCTGAAGAAAAACAGCACCAGAATCGATTATATATATATATATATATGATTAAAATAAATCGAATAACGACGCTACAGTTCGTATTTTGAAATCGTAACTTCAAACGATTGTACTGGGAGATCCGACCATCGGATTTTCCCAAAACTGAAACCGTTGGATTTGTTTTGAAAGGATCTTTCTAATGATAAAAAATTTGTGAAGATCCAACGGTTAGATTTTATGATATGTGTAAATCAAATCTGAAGAAAAACAACGCCACAGCCGCGTTATGGCCTGAAGCGTTGTTTGAGTGAATTGGCTATTTTTAAATAAATAAAAATAGCGTTAAATCGTGATAAAATACTATAAACGATATGGAATGGAAATAAACTGAATTTGCTCGGTTTATGTGATAATTGATGGTTGAATGTGTTTGGCGTGAAAATATCATTAAAGAACAGAATTAGTCATATCGAATAATTTAACCATTGAAATGAATTGATTTGAAATTCTAAATATACGTGAATTATTTGAAAAGGCCGAGTTGATTCTCATTTAAATAATTGATCGACGATTGAAAGTCGAAGATATGAAGACGGTGCAAGACCGATGATCTTCACGTCGAATGGAGGGGTGCTACTGATGCTCATGATAGGAGTAGCTACCTTGAAGGGGCTGAAGTAGTAGCCGTCCGGACGTACTTGTTGATTGTACGGATATGCGAGGTATTGAGTGCCTCTAGTTTCGTTCAGACACATACGATCTTGTAAATGGACTTTGTGTCAGACATTGGATTTTGTTCTTTGCTTTTGATCTCTATTAAATATTTTTCTGTTTGGCGGCAGAGAATTTATTCTCTTGCTTAATGCCCTTCTCTGAGACGTACGAGCTCAGAGGTTAAATATCGATAGAAATCAGTCACATGGAGTGAATTGCCTGTGTGGCATGCCTAAGTAGCAGACGATCAAGGCTTCTGTTGAAAAGCAAAGTCTTGTGGTTGTTGATCAAAGCGCGGCCTGTGTGGCATAGCTTCGTGTATAACGTTGATTCGCGAGCCTCACACCCCGGTATGAACCAGAAATGGGAGAGGACATCAGGAAGGGCATGCGTTTCTTTCTAGCTAGGGTGGTGTCAGTGACCTACCATCCCTGACATTTATATTATTTTCACATGTGTGGTTGTTACTGTTGCGAGGCGCCTCAGATATATCGGTGACTATGTGGAGCCGATGGAGTTGTAGGACTCATTTACGCCCCCAAAGGGCGGGGATACGCAGTGTTCAGGCATTTTAATCCACATCGGTGGACCGGCCCTGACGATCCAAGGAGCAGTCGAGGCTGTTCCTGAGACATGGTAGGATAGATTGTCTCTAATTCTGTAAGGACAATCTTTTGCCTTGGTTCATGACGGAAATCCAATTTCCAAATACGACATTGTGTGGCTTTGATTATATACCTATGTATGGCGACATAGTGTTATGGGGCATTAATGTCGTCTATGATTGATACTTATGATTTGAAATTGTTTTTGAAACATATAAACACTAGTAATAATATCAAATGCTTTTGTTTTATTCGTATCAAGCATATTTTGGCCATTATAAGGTAAAACTCTATCCTCCGGTTTGTATTGCATTGTGTGATGGGAACTGAGTCTTATAATGGCTCCATTTTTATAAAAAGCATTGCGATGTTTAAAGATTTACTTGTTTTAAAGCACTGGCAATCCCATGGAGTAAACCTGTTCCGCGAAAGTGGCGTGGTCCTGTGATTGCCAATACTATAAAATGTGTTAAGTAGATTTCTCATACTAGTCCCATGACTGACTCATAGTTTGTTTCACTTGCAAACTCGGGTGCCCCTTTTTCTACACGGGCAGCCTTGTATTCAGGTTTTAGCAGGCTCTTTCTGGATAGCTGGAGCTGAAGATGGATTCTATCATTTATCCCTTTTTATGCTGTTCAGCTCCTATTGTACATATTATGTTTTGTTTTCCGCTGTAGACATTTATGTATAGCTAAATTGTATTTGTACTAAGTATGATCCTATATACTGTGTAACTCTGATGATTATGTTTAACCAGTGTATTCTATTGTACATTATCTGGTGTATTTATTTATTTCTGTTCTGTTGTAATCTGTTTATATGTTATTTTCCAAAGATTACCCTTGCCACCGTCTTATGGTGTTTGGGGTCGTCACACTGGAGGAGGGGGAGAAGGCGTCGGCGTCAGGGCTTAGAGGGTGCGGCGGTCTTCAAATTGATTTAGGATTTGAGGGGGCTCGACGCGGAGGAGGATACTGGGCGGAGGCGAGGAGGGAGAGAGGGTTTGGCGGAGGGGAGTGCCTGCCCCGGTGGTAGCGCGGTGGCCAGCGCTGCCTGGCGGCGCGCGATTTCCCCCATTTTCTATTCATTTTTTTTTGTTTTGTGAACCTGTAATCGGTTTTGGAAGAGAAAATAGGGGGTTGACCCCCTTTTTCTATTTTTTTATTTAATTATTCCCAAAAGATAACTTTTAATTTCGACATCCAAACGAGACCCACCGACTGTCGTCCATAACTAATTACCCCCATTTTGAACACAATGGGATATGTTTCGTTAGCCAGTTTGGTCATTTCAATCAGTTTCCATCAAAATCAAAATCAAAATATTAATCTATATATTGAATTTAAACGCACCTTTCAATTTACTGGACCCACATACGGACTCTAAAAATTTTCGAAAAATATTTTATAGCTTCGTATTGATGATATGGTTCTAAAAAAACTAGTTTCGTCAAATTTGGAGACCGTTTGAAAAATGACCATTTTCTGGTCGATCCAAAATGACTGAAACTATCAAAACACGTTTTCCTTCGCCACGCTCACATACTAATTCAGAAAATTATGAGCTTTGGAATCTAGCAATTATTTGACATCCCGGATCCAACAAAGTGGTTTCCTCGAAAACGGAGGTCGTTTGCAAAATTCCCATTTTTAAGGGCTAAAATTCCATAGCGACTATTTTGAATTTTCAACTGGGCATAACTTTTTATTCCCGCTATGAAATTTCAAATTTTGGGATTCGTTGGAAAGATATTTTCAAATAGATTCTAATATTTTTGGTTTCGCCAAAATCCGGTTTATTTTGAATCTTGTGCATTCATTTGAAATTTGAAATCGAATTTTCAAACTACCGCGCCATTTCCAATTCCTTTTATAATTAAAAATAAATATTTATATTCTAACATCGATTCAAATAAATATATACGTTCTAATTCTATTCAAAATAAATTTTTTGTTGTTATTATTTAAAATAATTCATTTTAAATATTCAAAATTCACTAAAATTGCCAAAATAAATTTTTTTAAATTGGCTCAGATTTGCGGGTTATTACACAATGTGTTTGAAAAGGTTGCAATTTCCTATAGTTAGAAAACCCTTGAAACATTCCTTATCTAAATATACCATCATGCTTTTGCTGCGCACTCTGATTTAGTGCGTGCATGTCTCAAACCATCATTATTCAAAACATTAGAAATAAGTTTCAAAAATTTTAGAACCAATACTTAAAATTCATCTTTCAAAATCCATTGTCCTTGCATAAATTGAATTCTATATTTCAAACACTTCCAATTTCTATGCAAAGATTATTTGTTTAAGTTCCATTAACCTAATGTCTTAGATAAATCAAAGTAGTCTTGGTTGAGCTCAATCTTGGTTTTATTCGACAAACGACACAATGGTATACATGCATGGATCAAGTCAAATTCCATACATTCAAAACCAAAAACTCGATATCAAAATGAGCACTAAAAGGTATAATGATCTAAATTAAAACACAACTAAATCCAAAAGATAAACTACTCAAGATTAATAAGTTTGGTTCATATTCTCAAACATGATCAAGGCAAGAAAGTCAAGTGCACCCAAGGTTACGAGTATAGATAGCTCAAAAGTACAATGATTCGAGTCTAGATATTCGACCAAGCTTAAGAAAAAGGGGATGAAAGACGCTACTTAAAGGTTCGAATTTAAATGATGAAACTAACTTAGGCCGAGATAGGAAAGTCGAGGGCACCTAAATGTACACTATAAGTTGTTTATTCTTAGGATACTCATTTTTCTTATCGCAAGTGGTTACTTTTTAAATACTCTCTGTTGGTTTTCTCATACAGTTTTAATATGGGAAAAGTAGTTTCTCGCCCACTTAGACGTTTGTTACTCTTTGATTAAATATCATTATCAAGAACTGAAATATAGGGTGATATATCTCAAATATGATTTCTTAATAAATAATTTCACTTTCGTACATTTTCAAAATTTCCCTTTCCAATTCTTTAAGTGGGTTTATCTCTGAAATTAACATATTATCTAGGTTAAGGATGTTTAGCTCTCACTATCTTATATTAACTTATGTATCATTCGTAACATTTGTTAAAATAGTATTCATCGACGTCCTAACCGGAATCATATAGTCATCCCACTTCGAAACTCAAAAATAACTACTGATAGTGACATGGTCATAAGTAGAATCATCCTCGAGCAACTAGAGTGTGACTCAATATCTATTGCGTACATATAAGGCTTCGTACATACGCCGGCCCTGCGTATATTCGAAATCTTCATATATACCGATAGTCCTATCACTGACGTAGATTAAAATACTCAAAAGTCTTATTGAAAGTTATTTCAACATGATTTACTTAGTTCAAAATAATTCACTTCCAAAAGATGCTCTCTCACCGAACTATTCCAAAATTTCATTCAAGGGTATTTCTAACCCTATCTCTAATGAGATATTACAACTCTGATGAGTTCTATCTTCCATTAAAAATATGTCATACCCTATTGCTTTGTATGAACCAAAGCTCTGATACCAACTGTAACGACCTGCCTTTTTGCCCGGTTCTCGCCGGTAATTAAACCAACTTAAACCGTTCATAAAGACGATTTTTTATGGGTGTATACATAAGTTAAACAAAATAACAAAACTTTTCATTGAATAGTTCAATAATTACATCAGAATTACATAGAATATCAGAGTTACAACATACATACAGTGGAAGAAAAGGTATAAATAAACTCTCAACGGAAGAAGAGAAAACAACGGAAGCTTCAACCATAGCACAGGCTCTAACTTAGAAAGCGCTCCGAATTTTGCTCCAACGAAACATAACTGCAAAACTAAACTACTAGCTGCCCGTGTGAAAATTTATGGGCACCCAGAGTTTAGGAAGGAACAATAAACTCCAAGTCAGTCATGCGATTGGTGTGAGAACATAAAAACATTTTCTTTAAGGATTCATTTTAAAGTGGGGAAGTTCACCGGACCATGCCGCTAAAGCGGAACGGGTTTACTCCATGTGAATGCCCATGCATATAAATACGCAATGACTTTTGAAAATGAAGCTATCATAAGCTCGTCCCACATCACACAATGCAAATACACAACAGATAGGCGAGTTTTATCTTAAGATATCCAAAATGCCTTCATACGTGAAAATCACCTTTCAATATTATTATTACATAGTGTGGAAAAATCATTTTGTAAATAAATGTATTAATCCCAGATGGCACAATACCCATAATATTATGTCGCCATATATATATATATATATATATATATATATATATACAAACCAAAATCGTATGGCTCATATTGGATATTTGGTTTTCCAACTTGATGATCCTGGCACGAAAGATCAATCGGAACACAAACGAAATGCAATCACGGGTTTTTCATCCAGACGCGGACACCAATACAAATTGCGAGGTAGATCAACGGTTTTCGACCAGACATGCCCCCCCCCGAACATACCCTATTCCATAAGTCATAAGTGGTTTCCCACTGCTGTAGCAGTCATCATCAATTCATATATATATACACACAACCTAACCGCCAGTTTCTCATCATCCGGGGTGCGAGGTTTGTCGATGTCACGTCATACACAAAGCATGCCTAGAGAAGCAATGCCCTGATCGTACAAGCTAATTTCATCTCTTAAGTATGTCACATTATCCATTCACAACATGACCACTGATTTCCATCCATACATAACCACTTCGAGCTCATACGTCACAAACCAGATACATATCAACGGAAATCAGTGTTATGCCGTCAATTACAATGTCAGACACACAATCCATACAAGTCCATTCTAGGTCTGAACGGAACAAAATCCGAAAATTCTCCAAATACGTTCGGACTTTCTGCCACTCCGGTAATAGGGGCATCTCTCTACTGTTGCTATTCAGTAAAGAAACCAATCAGCAGACAGTCCGTTCGATGTGAAGAACCATGATCTTCAATCGTCGTCTTCATATCTTCATTAATTACGTCGTATGGTTATTTCGAATGGTTTTCAGACAATAAATTCCGATCCCGGTCTTTCCAAATAACCAGCGCTTTCTAAACAAGTGATTTCCATCATATATACACATACATCTTTTAATCTTTTTTTCTAAATCTAAAATTGATTGTTTGAGAGATGATCGTTTATAGATAGTCTTTTTCTTAATGCCTTACTTTCGAACAATCAATATAAATCAACGATCACGATTTCAATATTTCCTTAATCCAAATTCGTTGTAATTATTCAAAAACGGATTCATTATATTCAAATCAAAGGATTCAGGACCGAAAAATAATTCCAAATGTAATTAAATGAAATATTTGAAAATAAAATATTTGTTAGAAACTGATTATATAAATATGTACTAATTTTAAAAATAGAAATGTTTAAAATAATTACTTAACATATATTTAACTTTGAAGAAGTATACAAATATAATACTTTAAACATAAACATATCTTAAAAACAAATAAGTTTTTATTTAAATATCTTTAAACTTAACATAACATGTTTAAATAGTCGAAACTCATATAAATCTGCAAAATAATTTAAAATGGAATGGTTTCCTTCCCATGTTGAGGATTTACATTAATATTCATACTCAAAGAGTATAACTAATTCAGAAAACTTGAGTTAATCAAACTGAATTGAAGACATTCAACTTAGTTCCATAATAACTTCCGTAATTGACCAAACCTTATTCGAGTAACTCAATGTCATTGTCATATCATTTAAGTTATTCTAACCAATTTACATTGGATATACATATATAAATATGATCGATTAGAAATCTAACTTGTTACATCCAGTATAGGTTCCCATATTAAACAGGTACTATAAGCAGAATTACAATATTTCCACTGTTTAATTCCACAAATAGTAATAGTCATTATCTACAGAAAATATGTCGCATATCTGAAGATCGCTGTCGTCTAAACCAAATTAACCAAATTTAAATTGGAAAGTATTTATTATATTTGGTACTTCATAATATTCAATATTTACTTTCAATTTTTTTTTCAAACTAGTAGCGGAACAAACTTACTTGTTAACCTAGAAACTTAAGCTATGTTCCCTATTTTAAACTTCAAATCCAAGTCATTAATTAAATTTTCCGTTAGAAAAATTATTTTAGTAAGCAAATATTATTAGTGGTTAAATGTATTTCAAATCAAAGGATGGTAATAGCATTGTTAAATCCATAACGTTATGAAATCATTTTAGTTTATAAAGTACTTCATACTCATTTAAACGTCATTATCCTTAAATTGCTCTTTAATAAATTTAGGGAAGTAGTAAATTTCCTTTGAAAATCCATACATGTGTTAATTCATACATTCAACAATCATTTTCACCCATTCTCAATTGTGCACAACAAAATATACGAACATGCATTATACCACTAATGCGTGCCGATATGCATTTATTGGCAACTATGATAACATATCGTACTATATTCAAAATGGCAATACTGTAACGACTCGCAAATCCGTACTATCTGAGTTGACTAATAACACCACACGTCCAACCCAAATTGCACAGAAATATGAATCATTATTAGAAAAAAGGTAGAGGATGAGAAATAGAAAGAAAGAAATATTAGAACAGAAGAAAACGAAGATCACAAACTCACAGCGGAACGAATAAAATATATTATATAACATAACTTTTTGAAAATACAAATAAGTAACTGGACATACATACCATTATCAGAGCACAACAGTTATTCCCGGGACAGTTATAAACACCTGTTTCCAGATACAACATAGTACACAGCGGAAATATGATAATCTATAGCTAATTAGTGAAGCCTTCTGCTTCCAGCTTCTCCAAATAAATCTGTAAAATCCCGACTACTTGACTGCCCGTACAAATTTGGGCACCCAAGAGTTTAAGGAAAACAAAAATAAATAAATTCTGGGTCAGTCATGGGACTGGTGTGAGTAAACTCCAACCATTTGTTTAACTTTCAAAATCCTTTCGAAAGGAAAGATAATAGTAAGACCAGCCCACACATAAACATGGACGGTTTTTACCTAACTATAACCCAAAACACTTCGATATGAAAATTCAGTGATATTATAATAATGTCTAATCAAATAAATAGAATCTAGTGAAATGCTTGCATCTCACGCTCCATATATAATATAAAATCAAAAACCGCAGGGTGCTTATTGGAGATTGGATTTCCAACATGACAAGGTATGGAACCACCTTCCGATAGTGTATCTCTAGAGAGGTATACACTAGGTTCAACAAGAACATTTTGCAGCCCGGCCCACACATGAAGGACCACTCATTTCGCTTGAGTGTATCGAATGTATGTCACCAACGGTAGGGATCAGCAACCTTTTCCCGAATGGGACAACATCGAATAGAATAAGGAATTAAATGAATCTCTAGATAGGTGATTGTACACCCTAATGGGAGTGACCCACAGAGCCATGCTGCCTGCCCGATTTTTGTCGTTTCCCTGTTGTTGAGGCCTGAGGCTACGATTACCTTCTATTCATTGATAGCACAATCACTTTCAGTGCCACATTGTCAGATCCGTTAATCACTAATTGATGTTCACAAATATTCTGGATGTTATGCTAAGGAAATAAATCGGTTGCCACCATATATATTTGTACAGATCAATATATTCGATCATTTGAAATACTTTGTCAGACATTCGTCCATTTATGTTCGTTATCTGAACGAAAACAAAGGCACAATTTCCATTAATAGAAAAAGTCATTGCACTTTACTCCGTCTTTGATTATCTTCGTATAATCTGATTCGCAACGTTACTGCCAATACATAGTGGTTCTCCAAAACAAACATTGTTATAATTAATTTCAGAATAAAAATAAAAATTTGAATCATTTAAAATACTATTATCGCCTTGAAATTTGATTCAACAATTATTTAAACCTTCCAAATTTTATTTAAAATTCATATTAAATTCAAATTTGATTTTTCAAAAATCTTAGATAGTTACATGGACGAAACAAGAAATATTTGAATCTGATTAACAATACCTTTCTAACAGATGTAAGAAACTGAGATTTCACTTTATAAATTTAAAGTTACGTCCCGTTTAAAATTTAAAATAGTCACTATGGAATATATATATTAATATAATATATAGCCCTTAAAATAGCCATTTTGCAAACGACCTCCGTTTTTGAAGAAACCACTTTTGTTGGATTCGGAATGTCAAATTATTGCTAAATTCAATTTTCATAATTTTTGGGATTAATATGTGAGCGTGGTGAATTTAAATGTGTTTGGTTATAGTTTGAATTTAATCGACTGGAAAATGGCCATTCCTCAAACAGTCTCCAAATTCGATGAAATTAGTTTTGTTAGGATTGTATCGTCAAAACATAGCTAGATTTATTTTTTTTTGTAATTTTTTGAGTCACTATGTGACTGTACGGGATTTTAATGTGAAACATTCAATGTTTTGACTTTAAAAATAAGCTACTGGAGCAAATAGACTCGGAATTCTACGAAACACGTTTCGTTGGGTCCGTAATGTTAAGATATAGTTGTATGTCAATTTTCATCGAAAAAGGGATTCGTATGTGCTCATACGAATTTTTAAACGATAAATACAAGTAAAAATTGAATGAAGTAAAATATATAAGTGAATAAAAAAATTAGAAAGCCTACCTATATAATGTCTTAATTTCCCCCAAACCCTCGTTTACATCCTCCAACGGTCAAATAAACTCACGCCGCCTATTATTTCTCTTCAACAACAAATGACGAGAAAGAAAATCAAATAGAAAATCAAATAAAAATTTACAAGTCATAGATTCTATTGTTTTGAGTTTGTATGAGGCAGAACTTCGCATTGGTGTGCCTTAGTAAGGGTTCACATGAAATCTGGGTTGCTTGGGTTTTTGACAGTCAAGCTAGGGCTGAGGCGTGGGCGGAATAGGTGATGTCAGAGTTTGATTCGTGGTAAGTGGTGAACTTGTGGAAGGGTGGGGAACGTTTTGGTGTTGTTTTTGGAATCCTCTGATGGTGGCGGACGAAATGCAATAGTGAGAGGAGGGGTTCGATGGCAGCAGGTCGGATTTTGGGGCAGGGGTCCGGGATATAATTCCAGGTGACTAGAAGGCACAGATTTGGGTGGCGAGGTCAGTGGTGGCGTCGGAGCTGGCGTTCGGTGGCTGGAGTAGTGGCGGTTGGCGGTCAACGTCATGTCAAAATGGGAATTAAGAGCAGCGGGTTACCGATTTTGAATTGGGGAAGAAATGAGGGTGCAGTCACGTGCATAAGAGAGGGTATAAAAGGAATTAGTTTATTTAATTAATTTTAATTAATTCTATTATGTGATTAACGCAAATATTATTGTATCTCTCTCATATGAGGTCAGAATGGAATGATTCAAGTTGAGATGGATTCGCAGCGACTTACACTACATTTCAGAACTGACCGAGACTGAAACGGAGCACATTAGAATTTCAGGAAAATTCAAATCCAAACAGAACTGAAATTCAGAAATTAAAACTGATGGAGTGGAAACCGACTGTGAGAACTCTCTCTCACTCAATTTATTTTACAATTATTAATTAATAGGTTGCAAACGGAGCTCAGTAGC
This sequence comes from Allium sativum, assembly GCA_030737875.1. Classification (NCBI taxonomy): domain Eukaryota; kingdom Viridiplantae; phylum Streptophyta; class Magnoliopsida; order Asparagales; family Amaryllidaceae; genus Allium; species Allium sativum. Next base: position 897,449,508 of record CM060922.1, on the reverse strand, counting down.
TCCCATCACAATTTTTTTGTACAAACCAGTTGATTGTTTGTTTGGATTGTCATTGATTGATATTGTTGTATATAAAATTATTTATATTAAAAAATATAAAAAATAATCATGAAAAATAAAATAAAATAAATATTCATTTACAAATCGGACGGTTTGTTCATGTACACCCATTTAACTGATATGGATTAGGACGATAATAATTTACACATCGCCCAATGGCACAAATAATAATCAGTATTTTTTGGTTGAAACCCCACACGGGTATTGGGATGATATTTGACATACACTAATCCCAATTGTTTAGCTGTACATCAAACGATGGGTTGAGAGACTATATAAGCGTTATTTATTTATTTTAATGCTTATACAGTTGTAAAATGCACTTTGGTTGTTGTATGAATTTTTAATGATTGTTTATCATTATATTTGTATACATGCGATGTATGAAATCCATATAACTAAAATTATATGGTAATTGATTGAGTTACATTCCGATTCAGAAATAAAGAATCTTTTAAAATACCGAATATTTTAAAATAATATTCAGCGAAGAATAAAATTATGATTTTGATGTCCAATTTTGGATGGACACAAAAATATAAAAATATGAAGTCGGACTAAGTATAGAAATGCCATTTTAACCCAAACGAGTTTATCGATCGATTTTATTCGTCTTATGATGAAATCTCGAAAAGAAGTGATTTCAAAATCTAATTTTTTGAAAATATTATCATTTTAATATGATAAAGATATAGAATATTCAATTTTGATTTAAAATTGAAAAGGAAGCTAAAATCGTTCTAAAACGAAATTATAAATATTTTATAAAATACATTTTAAATGGAAATCGACGATATGTCATATATATTATATATATTTAATGGCCTGAATAGAATGCGTCGCGCAGCGATCGTTCGCGAATTTCGACCATTAACTTCAAATTGATGTAACGGGAGATCCGACCGTCGGATTCTTCTAAAACCAGAATCGTTGTGTTCGTATCGAAAAGAGATTTCCAATGAATAAAAAAGATTTTAAATCTAGCGGTTGGATTTGGAATTATGTTTAAATCAATTTCAATAATGGACGCTATGGATGCAGTTTGGTGGTCGTTATTGGAAACCGACTGTAAAGGCCTTATAAAAATTATTAAAAATATGGAAAAATTATGTAAAATAATAGTAAGTGATTTGGAAAGGATTTTGATGAAAAATTCCATATTTAAAAAGATAAAAATATATTTTTATCAAAATGAACTAGTTATTAACTAGAATAATAATCCAATGTTTTTAAAATAAATAAATTGGATGTTGGGTTTGTAATGAATGGTGTCTTCAATAACACTTTTCTTAAACCAAGTTGAGAAAAGAATAAATCTTTTAATTAAGATTTAGAGAAGTTTACCAATTAATTAATATTTAATAAGAATTCAATTGAAATTGGATTTTTTGGTTTATCGTGAGCGATGTTTTAAGCAACATTTGTTCTTTAACCCAATTAACAGTGAAAATATAGTTTTGAATTTATAAATCTTTTATTAAGATTTAATGGAAATTTTCCAAAGTAAAGTTTTCCAATTTAATATATCAAATTGGAATTGAATGGAATTCGATTTGGTAATAATCGAGATGAGCTTTTGTGGATGAAGACCGCTACTATATATGGAATTTAAAAGGCCTTGCCGCTGCTCCATTTATATTATTAGTCTGATATGGGAATTTATATCGATTATACACTATTATGATTTCCGTGTAGATTCCATTTTGATGAAATATGATTTTGGGTTTATCGTGAACTGTGTTTTTAAATGACATTAGTTCTTTAACCCGGTTAAAGTTAAGATTAATTTCTTAAATTTGAATAATCATTAAGTAATGATTTTTGATACTAAAACCAAATTGGAGTTTTAATAGATTTTTAATTAGATTGAAATGAGAATGGGATAATTAAACTTATCGAATTTGTGAAATGATCGAGAATGGAGTACCGTCAATTTTACTCCAAGCGATACTTAAATCTTTAATTAGATTTGAACGTGAAATGGTAATTAGAATTTACCGATAACACCGTGGGTGTTAGATATGGAGTACTGCCAGTTTTGCTCCATAGGATGAATAGGTTGGATTGGGATTAATAAATAAATGATTACTTCGGTAAGGCTCGATAATCCTGACTAGTTGATAAACCTTAATTTGGTTTAGAATTGATAAAGGATAAAATCAAATCTTTTGAAATAGGTATCCAAAGGAAGATTTAAGAATAAATGTAAAAGGATTTATCTTTGATAAAATTAATGTGAACCTTTCCCAAAAATGTAAATATTTGAATAAAAGAATATTCTGAATTGGAATGAGGCGTATGATGTGTTTTTATAGCACTTGATTATAAAATACACAGGTTATTCGGAAAGACCAGGTTTAACCCATTCTAAATAATGAATACGACAACTAACAGCGAAGAGATTGAAGATGGTGCAAGACCGACGATCTTCACATCGAATGGATGGGTTGCTACTGATGCCCATAATTGGAGTAGCTACCTTGAAGGGGCTACAGTGGTAGTCGTTCGAACGTACTTGTTAATTGTTCGGATATGCGAGGGCCTCACTCCTGTATTGGACATACAAGACGAGGAATAAGGTGCCTCCGGTTTCGTTCAGACCCAGAACGGACTTGTAAATGGATGGTATGTCTGACGTTGTATTCCTTTATGTTGTATTTGTTGATCTCTGCTAAATATATATTTGTTTGGTGGTGGAGAATTTATTCTCTTGCTTAACACCCTTCTCTAAGATGTATGAGCTTAGAGGTTATATATTGGCAGAAATCAATGGTATGGTATGGATTGACAATATGACATGCTAAGATGCATGGATCAAGGCTTTTGTTGAAAAGCAGAGCCTTGTAGATGATGATCAAAGCATAGCTTTGTGTAGCGTTACTTTGCGAGCCTCACACACCGGTATGATGGTGAACTGATGGTCAGGTCAGTATGCTTTCGATATGAGGATGGATTTGGTCAACCGAGATGAGCTAAGTGTGGTTGCTCCACGCTCAGAGGGATAGGGCACACCCTTGATTCCCAGATGGATAGAGTAAGCGGCGTTTTCTCATGCATGGGACGTAAGTCGCGGAGATACTCGATATCCTGGATATAGTGCGGATGTGCATTACGGCGTTTTCTCATGCCTAGGACGTAAGTCATAGGGAATTGCACTACGCGATAGATCTTTCGAATTAGGAGCCATCATGATGGAAATCCAACTTTCCAATACGAGATATACGGTTTTTAATTGTAAACCTATATTGGCCACATGATATATGGTAGTCATGCCATCTATGATTGATACATTTATATTTGAAATGATTTTACACACTATGCACTTATAATAGTATCAAAAAGATAAATTTCGCGTACCAAGCATATTTGGATATTATAAGGTAAAACTCTATCCTCCGGCTTGCGTTGCATTGTGTGATCGGACCTGAGTCTTATAATAGCTTCATTTTTCTTTAATTAGCATTCCGCTGTTTGTTTTAGGCACTGGTATTCTTGGGGGTAACCCCGTTCCGTGTTATACGGCGTGGTCCCTTGATTTACCTTATTTTAAAAATAAATTTTTAATAACTATTTTATTTCTCACACCAGTCCCATGACTAGCTCGGAGTTTATTGTTTCTACCTAAACTCTGGGTGCCCATATTTTCCACATGGGCAGCTTGTAGTTTTGGCTTTCGCAGATATTTCTTTTCACAAAATCCTGGATAATAGTTGGAGCTATATTCGGAAAGCTTTGTATCTGTATCTCTTTCAGTTTTGTCAGTTGTTATTTTCCGCTACGCGTTATACTTATGTATTTTTTTCCGCTGCTATGTACTTTTTAAAGTCTCTGATACTGTATTTCCAATGTGTAATAGTTATTCATACCCTGAAATGTTCTTGTACTCTGATGTAATTGTTGTAATAGCAATGAAATGTTCTATTATTTGTATTCTGATGCGTCATGTTCTCAACTCAATCCGGGCTTTCTCAAAAGGGGAAGTTTGGGTCGTTTCAAATATTGAATTTCAACATACATTTTAATTTGCCACGACCACATACTAACTCTGAAAATTGCGAAATTTGAAATCTTGCTATGTTTCACAAATATGGTTCTAACGAGCTTAATTTTATCGAATTTAGAGACCATTTGAAAAATGGCCTTATTTCTAGGTTTATCAAATTTTAACCAAATTTCAACATGTGTTTATTTTTACCACGCCAACGTACAAATTCCAATAGACTTGAAATTTTAAACTTGACAATAATTTGATGTTCTGGATCCAATAAAATTGGTTTCATCGAAAACTGAGGTCATTTAAAAATGGCTATTTTTAAGGCTCAAATAAAACCAATTAAAATATGAAAAAATTCAAAAATAGTTCCAATAAATAATAATAAATTAATATTATCATATATATCCAAATAAAACATGATATAGCTCCAAAATAAACATACTTGGGTTTATAACATGACGTTCTCAAAATTCAAACCAAATCAATATTCGATTTTATAACGAATCCTTTTATTTAACATAATAAATCGTTATAATTTATAAACGATTCCATAGTGATTATTTGAAATTTTTATTTGTATTAACTTGCAATTTATAACTCAAAATATCAATTCTTCACATTCATTAGAAAAATATAATTCAATAGATTCTAACGTTTCTTGTTTTAAAGAAATTTGACTTAAATTGCATTCTGTTCATTCAATTAAAATTCAAAACTATATATTTTGAACTACCGCGACGTTATGAGTTTGTTTTAATTATGTAAACCTATACATTCAAACTTCATTTTAAAATAAATTCTAAGTCGACAATTCTTTAAATAAATCAAATAAAGCATTTAAATCCATTAAAATCAAACAAAATTCATATTTTAAATTGATTAAAAATGTGGGTTATTACACCAAATATTAACTATCTTGTCAAATTCTGAATTATATAATATATAATTTATAAAAATAAATTATTTTTATAACATTAGACATTGTTGAATTCTAATTACAAATCCTTATGGATTTATTTCAATTCTATTTACATTTTGAACATTGAAATAATTTCATTATTTTTCTTTTGAAATGATTTCCCATTTCCCTTCTAAATTTGTTCTTGAATTTACATTCCCAAGTTATTTAATAATAATTATTTAATCTCATCTATAAACATTGTTTATAAATCAAACTACTTGTTTTTATATAACTAAAACAAGTTATTATATTTTAGCCCAATCGAATTTCAATTTCTGTTTTAAAATAGATTTTTCCTTTTTAAAACTCAATTCTTTTCCATTATGTTTTAGGGTTAATGTTATTCAAACATACCAAACACACAATAATCAACGACATATTATTTTTCACATCATATAATGCAATATATGAAAAATAACAATATAATTGTTGAGGAATCTGGTTGGATCCCTCCAACCTGTTTCTTTGCATCCACAGATGTTAATCAACGTAAATAACAATAATTTCATGTCAATATGAGATATTATAATAAATAGAATCAATAGTTACTAATGATATATATATATATAACTACGCATATTATTTCAACAAATTTATAAGCAATTCACCCAAACAACCGTCACGCAACATTCAATCATCATATGTCAAAATTAAATAATGTTTATAGTATTATAAAACTAAACAGAGTTAGTGATCTTACTTATCTTGATCGTTAATCGTTGAATAATTATTGACAGCGGTTGATTATACCATATGTTTTAATTTGTCTAAAATTGTAACGACCTCCAAATCGCTCCAAACCAGTTCTAGTGCGTAGCCTGCGGCCAAGCGATCTTAACGGATCCTGTTTTGTTGAATTTCGATAATGTATGCATAAGTTATGGGGTTTACAATTCGATACGTCATTTAAATAAAAATTAAACTTAAATTATAAAGTTTGGGCTTCAAATTTTTATTTAACCCGGCCCACATACCAATTTAACCCACATGAACACGGTACTTCGTCTTCCTCTAAATGATTTCTACTCCAGTATATACCACGCACACCGTCTTCAGATCTTCCCATTGCCATCCCTTCTTCACCAAACCACAAAATCCAATACTAAAACTACCGTCAGACTCTCCTTCCCGATCTCATCACAACCTACCCCATTAATACCAGTCGCTCGTATCATTCTCCGCCTCAATTTCAGATCGTACTCCCCCACCAACAGTGAACCACCGAACACTATCACCATGAAAATACCTAAAAGTGGGCCAAAACTGACGCCTCTCACCATTGAATGTCGCTCCATCATCAAAATCCCCTATCAATGTATGTATACATCATGATTATCAGCCCTAGCACCACCGTTCCTTTTTGGTGTGATAAATAGCTTCATCGAACCGAACGATTTTTAAAAATTGAAAGAAGATTAAATTTAAAAAGAGAAGTTTTAATCTTTCTGTGTATGATTCCTGAAACCAGAAGAAAACAAACGAATCCATCGTTGGGTATTTATAGGGTTAAATCCTTGGTGGCCAAGGAATATAATGTAGGTATAGGTTTGTAAATGCACATGCTTAGTATAGGTTTGTACATTTCATTGAATGGCTTTAGTACTTGATTTCCACGTTGATGCTGGGTACTAATACATGCTATGCATATGCAGCTTTATAAGTTGGCTAAAAAGGATGGAAATTACATTTGATTTATATTTTTATATTACACTAAACTTGCAAATGAAGTATCACACAAAAACTACCTCATATGAGTTCTATTTGCCATGTAACTTGTAATTCTACAATAATTAAATATTTCAAACACGATGGAACTGGTTTCGTCGAATTCTGAGTCCGTTTGTAAAAACTTCTTTTTAATTGACGGAACTGGTTTCGTCGAATTCCGAGTCTATTTGTAAAAATTCCTTTTTAATTGAAAATAGGTAAATAATACGCATTTAAACTGCACACGATCACAAAATAAATTCAGTTGACATGAAACTGAAAATCTTACAACAATTAATCATTACAGATCTAATAAAAGTAGTTTCGTCGAAAACAGAGATCGTTTGAAAATTGGTTATTCTCAAATTCCATATTTGACCGATATATTATAAATTGATTAAAATAATTCAAATCAATAATAATAATTTATTACTATCTTTTATATATATATCCAATAGAATACATATAGCTTTAGAAATAAATGGAATATGGATTTATACTTGACATTTCAAGTTAAAACGACATTCAGTTTATATTAAAACCCTTTTTATTTATTTAGTAAATCGTTATATTTTATAAACGGTTCCATAGAAAGTTTTTGAAAATTTGATTTGGACATAAATTACAATCTACGAGATGAAATCTCGATTTTTCACTTCCATTAGAAAAATATAGTTCAATAGATTCGAACGTTTCTTTTTTCAAAGATATATGACTTATAATGAATCCTGTATATTTATTTAAAGTTCAAAATGTAAAACCGCGAACTAGCGTGATGTTACGAGCTCATTTATAATTTAAATATAATTAATATGTTCAAATGTCATTTATAAATACATTCATTATTATAACACGAATATAAATTCAATTAAATATCTTATATTATCCAATTCACAAAATATAGACAATTTAACTATTTTGAAAATAAATTTTATTATCCCATTAATTAAATAATTTGATAAATTAATTATTCAATCGCTTAAAAATCTGGGTCATTGCAATTATATTCATAAAACTCTTAGTGTTTTTTTTGGTCCCGATCTGATACGTTCAGCTTTTTAATTGAAAGGACATCTACATTCATCGTGTACAATATTTGTTGGATTTGTCCCTATATTGAACAAGTTACGAACATAGTAGTATAATTAAATCTCGTAAATCAATTCATTTCATATGGTTCACAAAATTTCAACAGCACTTCTTTATGTCAACCCATAGATGTACCTCATCTCATTTTGGATCCCCCTCTTCCTCTTGGAGAGGGACTGGTCCTCCTTTAATAAGCGGCGATGGAAGTGGCTCATCGTAGGAGCTAGCGCGTCCTGTGAGTTGATTGTAGCTCAAAGCCAATGAAGGGTAAGTACTATGTTTCAAAATTAAATTTCATTTCTATACAATCTATTATATATAGTAGTCATGAAATATTAAATGTTTATTTTTTAGCATAGTGATTTTGAGCTGTCTTGTATAGTTCTTGGTATCTCCTGATAGGAATATATGAGCCGTTTGACTGCATATTGGCTGAAGTGGTCGAAGATTCTAGATAATGTGAGAGAGACCATTTGGCAGGACTTCTTGGTATGTGTGAATTTACATTGATAATTAACAGCTTGTATTTTAATAGACATGCATGTTACATACAATATGTGAAAAATTCTTCTTTAAATTGTGATATATGATTTATTGCATTATGTAGGCATGCACACCGATTTGTTGCATATCTAACTTCTTTGGTTTAAATATCAATTCATGTTTACAAGGAACACTTTATAGGACACTGCCATATAGTTTATCAAACACTTTGTATATTGTCATGCTATGTATACAACACTGCCATGTTTATAAGAAACACATTATATCAATTCATGTTTATAGGATATCAATTCATGTATATAATATTTATAAAGATGTATAACTTTTACTTTCTCAAATGTGCTGGGTGTAGTGAACCTTCAAGAGGCTGATCTTACCCTTGTATAGTGCCATTAGAATAGAAAAAACACAAAGAATTATAAGGAAACAATAGCTGGCATCAAAAAAGCGAGAAAGAAGCCAAATTGGATGGACATTGCCGTGGATTATTGAATCAAATGGTAGGGCAATGAGGAGTTTCAGATAAATTTACCACATATTTAGTTTAAATTATTCTATGCATTTAATGCATAAATTATAACTGTAAAACATTATTTTCAAGGAACTCGGTGAACACAAGCAAGAACCCCGTCGCTCATCGCGGTGGTTCCAAGTTATTTCAACAACACCACGAGGACTTGGTAAATTTATTAATTAAGATAACAAACAGTTATTGCATTTTTATATTTTAAGCTCTAGGTTGTTAAAAGATAGATAATATAACAATATATAATACATATTTATATATGCATATTTCAGGAAAGAAAGCATAGTGCTTCTTTGTCTTATTGGGATGTTTTCACTCGTGCTCATGCAATGAGTCAGCCGACTATTCAGGCAGAGTTTCATACACTTGGAATCATGATGATAGAGCAAATATGGCATATATAAGTATAATATAATTAACTCAAAAGTTATAAGTTAATTAAAATAGTGTTTTTGTAAAACTAAATCATCTTTTGCATTGCAACAAAAGTTCCAACAAGAATGGGCACGAATACTGGAGGATATTGGACGAGCTGATTTAACTACCGACGAGGAGGATGTCATTTTTGAGGCTATCATGGATTCATCGACCTACAATAGGCACTATGAATTTGGGAGTCAAGGGATAATTTCGAATTAAATTTGTGTGAGTTACGATTATGATGTTGGAAATACTACAACAATTTTTATTTGATTGCAAGCTAAGATAGCTTAGAAGGCATATCAAAGTGCTCAAGATACAGCGTAGATTACACAACTATAAGCCCAAATCGCCAAACTTGAGGAGTGTGATCATCGTCGTGACGTGCAGATAGAGCAACTGAACCAGCATTTGGTGGAGTTTATAGATCAACACAAGAGATTCACTTTGTCTGGTGGTTTTGTAAAGGATGATGTGTGACTGAATGTATGTTTTGTTGTATGTACATGTACACTTTGAGTCAGTAAGGATTTGGTTGGTACATTGTGATGAGTTGTATATTTTTTTGTTGGTTCAATGTTAGTTTTGATGTCGGTTTGTATGTTGGTTTGCATGTGGTTTGGATGTTGTATATATTGGATTACATTGTGTATATTCGATTACATTGTGTATATTGGATTGTATGCGTATGGCTTGAATATATATATATATATATATATATATATATATGATTATTGTTGTTGTATAAGCTCAAATTGGAGCTGTTATATTATACATGTGATTGTATATGTCTGGAAACAAACAGGTTTAAATTTAGAAAAAAAATGTACTCATATTTTCAATGGCTTATAACGGCTACCAATGGCACGTAACGGAATTTTTCAACAGTTTCTAATAGTTATTAGCGACTATTTGATGAACAAGACTTTTTATGTGTCCAAAACGGCCATTAGATACCATTGGAAATATGTCGTTGGAAAGCGTTATGAAACATTGGATAACAATTGGATTTTCAACAGCTACCAACGGTTTTCCAAAGGCCGCCAATAGCTGGTATCCATTGAAAAATGTTATTCTTCCTGTTGTGTCGGTGGTTGGAGCCATGTGTATGTTTTGTCAATGGCTGGGGAATCCTACAAATGAACAAAGAAAACTTTTTAGTTTTGGTTATCAATATATTTGAATTAAAATTATCCATACATAAGCCGTTAGTTTGGGAATTGTATCATGTTTAGCGTGTGATATAACATGCATATGGTATGAATATTGTGCATGTGGTTATTTTTTTAACATATAAGCTAATAAATATGTCTCGGTTAAGTTCATAGCTTGTAGCAAACTGAATTTCAGTACCCTTTGAGTCAATCAAATACAACACAAGTCCAACCCAAAAGCGCACTAGAAACCTAGATGCTAAAAGAAAGAAATTAGAGGGTGAGAAGAGATAAGAAAGAAAAGAGTAAAGAAGAAGAAGAAGAAGAAGAGGAGGAGGAGGAGGAACATAAAGACCAAAAAATCGAAGTAAACACACGAATCTCACAATGGAACGAATAAAATATATTACATAACAACTTTTGAAATACAAATCTGCACTGTATACACATATCATCATCAGAGTACAACACAGCACATTACAACGCAAATAAATAATGGCTATCTAACGTTGAAGCCTCCTACTCTAATCTCCTCCAAGTGTATCTGTAAAATCACGAATACTTAACAAAAACAAAATAAACTTTAGGTTAGTCATGGTATTGGTGTGAGTAAACTCTAATGATAGAAAAGATAATCATAAGACCGATCCACCCATAAACATGAATGGTTTTTGCTTTACAATAACCCAAAACATTCTTCATATCAAAAGTATTTTGATATTATAATAGTATCTAAATCAGATAAATAGCAATCTAATGGAACACTTGCATCTCACGCTCCGCATACATAATATACAATAAAAAATCACGGGCGCTTATTGGGTAATGAATTTCCAACTATGACAAGGTATGGAACCACCTTTGAATAGTGTATCTCTAGAGAGAAATATATTGTTGTATCTAACAATTATATGATTTTTGTTTAATAACAAACATATATTTATTATTATATATGTGTTTGTAATTGTATTGTTACACTACATCTCATACACAATATAATATTTATATTTAAATTGAATACTACAACACAAGAATTTAAATATTCAAACAATATTTTATTTAAATATAATATTTTATTTCAACATCTCAATAGTATAAATTAATAACTCCGTTATTTGTACATTTCACTGAAATACAGTACACTCACATTCAATTTCATTTCTATACATTGCTCCTCACTACAGTTCTCTCAGTTGTACAAACACATATAATTTCCGTTTCACTGTCACTATCATCTTTTGTCTTCATTGCTCCACTATCATTCCAATCTTCTGCTTACCTGTCACAGAAGAAACACACAGTAAACTAGAACAATATTTTTATATTCTAGTAGATAAAAATTTTATTTTAAAAATTTATTTGCCTCAAAATTTCTGTGTGTTTCTCATCATTTTTCATGACTTGATTTGATTTATATGGACATCCATCTACGTCTAGACAGCTTGTGGTATTCACAGTGATTCACTGTAAATACCACAAGGTAGATGTTGTTTGTAGTGCTCGCATATATATATATATATATATATTACACATGCACTATATATGTATACACATACATGAGTATGTGTATACACATATTTGTCCAGAGACAATACAGTCAGCAAGGGACAAACATATCGAATATGATGTGTCAGGTAAAGCTTGACAACGTGTTCATTTCGCAAGTATCCATGAACACTCATGTAACGACCCGGATTTTGAGCGACTTTGGTTATCGACATAAGCACGATGTCGATAACCAAAACATCGAAAAATTCCGGTAATTAATGAAAGAAATTAGAGGGTGAGGAAAGATAAGATAGAACTAATAGAATAGAAGAAGAAGAAGAACACAACATCAGAGTAACACGAACCTCACAGCGGAACGAATAACATATAATAGATAACATAACTTTGAAATATAACAGTTATGTATACAATAGCACTTATCAGAGTACAACACTTACAACACAACGGAAATAAACCATAGCTATATGATCCTGAAGCCTCCTGCTCCACCTCTTCACGTATATCTGTAAAATCCTGACTACTTGACTGCCCGTACAAATTTAGGCACCCAAGAGTTTAGGGAAAACAACAAAGTAAACTCCGGGTCAGTCATGGGACTGGTGTGAGTAAAACAGTTTAAACAGGTATATGAACAAGTAAACGATATCTCATAAGACCACGCCGCAGAACGGAACGGGCTTTTCCCTTATGAGAATCCAAAATATCTTTATATCAAAAACCTTTTGATATTATAATAATGTCTATGTACAAATAGATATCAACTAGCAGAAACGCTTTCATCTCACGTTCTACATATATAGTATACAATCAAAAACGCAAGCACGTATTGGATAATGGATTTCCAACTATGACAAGGTATGGAACCACCTTCCGATCAGTGTACTCTAGGAACGATACACTGGAGTTCAACAAGAACTTCTTGTAACTCAGCCACACATGACCGACCACTCATTTCGCTTGAGTGTATTGAATGTATATCACCAACGGTTGGGATAAGCAATCGTTCCCGTATATATATGGGACAACATTGATAGATTTAAGAAACAAATGAATATTCTCTAGATAGGTGATTATACACCCTACTTCGGTGCGACCGACTTAGCCATGCTGCCTGCCCGATTTCTGTCATTACCGGTTGATGAGGCTAGAAGCTACGCTTTATCATTACATCAGATTCACTTCGAATGCTACATTGTCAAATCCATCGAAATCACTAATTGACATTTTACAACAGTACATTACGTGTCAGCTAAAAGAATTTTCCTCCACCGCTTCCACTCTTGGTACGGTTGAAGAAATCAATGTACGTGACCTTTCTGGAAATACTCTGTCAGCCATCCATCTTCATTCACTTAAAATGTCACATCGTCATACCCGCCAAATCACAAATTGACTTATCCAAAAATAACACGGGTATACAGCTAAGAGAAACGAATTCCTCCGCCACCAAACGTGAATACGTTTGAACAGATCAACTTACGCGATCTATTAGATATACTCTGTCAGACCTTCGTCCATACAAGTTGTCCTGGGACTGGACAAACCGAAGGCACTATTCAGTATATCCATCTTAGTCACTGTTATCTAAGACTTATACAATAGCCCTTGCAATTTTACTCCGTCTTCAATTATCTTCGGCATATATGATTCGCAACACTTATGCCAATACAGAGTGGTTCTTTGGATAATAATCCAACCGGTCTCTCCATATTAACAACGTTAAAATGGTCAAAACTTCGATAGTCTGTGAGTTAACTATCAAAGAAAAACAAGTGTGCAAACAACGATATTATTTCCAGATGGAAATTATATCGAACAAACATCATTTAACATTAATCTCTTTAGTTCATTTATTTACTTCTCCTGTTTCCCTATATTCAACATTTTCTATTTTCTATATTTAGAAAATATATGTTATCAACACTGGAAACATTTCCATTCCTTGTTTTCTGTATTTAGAAAACATTTCTGATTCTTGTTTGGAAAACATTTCCAAAACTCCTTTACGATCAAACCTTACCATTTCTTAGTTAAGAAGGAAGTCACTCAAGTTGGGGTATAATTACCTCTCAGACCTTAACCGAACAACGTTATAACTTCAAAATGGTCAAAGTTTATCTTTTAATCTTTAACAACTTCTTTACGCCTTTCTCAGATCCAATTTTACTAATCTACTTCTATATTTAAAACATTGGTTATAACGATAATGTTATAATCCCTCCTTTCGAATTATCTAACTTTAATTATAACTTCTATTCTTATTAGTGAATAATTAACCTAACACTTATTTATTTATAAATAAATAAATCTCTATTTAAACACTGGAAAGTATAAGTACTTTCCTGAATTCGATATAATCGAATTCGCCGATTAGCTCTCTTCGAGAAATCTCTATTTGATTAACTCTTCTTCGAATAACCTATATTCGATTAACTCCTTCTCGAATAAACGATATTCGATAATCTCTCTTCGAATAACTAATATTCGATAACTCTTCCTTTTCAAATATCTCATATTTGAAAATCTTATTTCGATTAAACTATAATCGATAACTCCCTTCGATGAAACTAACATCGATAACTTCTTTCGATGAATCTAACATCGATAACTCCTTTCGATGAAACTAACATCGATATCTCCTTTCAATGAAACTAACATCGATTTATTTAACTCGACGAACTTAACTCGACTAACTTAACTTGACTCGACTAACTCGACTTACTTGGTTCGACCAATTCGATTCGATTAACTAGGCTCGACTAACTTGACTAACCTAACTCGACTTACTTGGTTCGACCAATTCGATTCGATTAACTAGGCTCGACTAACTTGGTCGAACCACCCGATCAACTCAACTTATTTAACTTAACTTATTTCTCAACTCGATCAACTCGATTAACTCCTAACGAATAACTAATATTCGATTAAACTCCATTCGCTTGACTCTAGATCGCAGCGATCACAATAGTTACGCCTGACTCCCTTAGGAAACATCCGACCGCCGTAGGCTATTTACAGCCCTGCGAATTACGCTAGCAGTCATACAAGATGGCAACTTACCCTGAATACTATGTTTGACTAACTCTGTCTCAAATAACTATATTTGATTAACTCTAGTTCGTTTTAACTCTAATCAATTAACTCTAACTAATTAACACCAACTGGTTAACTCTAACTGATTAACTCTAACTGGTTAACTCTAACTGATTAACTCTAACTGGTTAACTCTATTTGACTAACTCGACTTGACTAACCCCTTTCGAATAACATATTCGATTAACTAACTTTCGAATACCATATTCGATTAACTAACTTCGAATACCATATTCGATTTCTCCTTTCGAATACCATATTCGATTAACTAACTTCGAATACCATATTCGATTAACTAACTTCGAATACCATATTCGATTAACTCCTTCGAATGTCTATATTCGATTAACTAACTTCGAATACCATATTCGATTTCTCCTTTCGAATACCATATTCGATTTACTTTATTCACTTTGTAAAGATTTCCTTTTAACAACGTTTTATTCATTTGAAAAAATTTACTTTTAAATAACGGTTCTACACTTTAAAAATGATTTCCTTTTTATAACGTTTCCTTTTCAATTCTATTTGTAAATGGTTTACAAATATTTCCTTTTCAAATTTATTCTTGAAATATTCTAACTCCTTAAATCCTCTGAAAAATTCGCCATAACCTCCTTTGTAACGGGAGCATCGGGAAAATCCCCAAACCCGCCACACAGGCCTTTCCATTCAAAAAGAAAATGGTTTGAAATTATTTCCTTTTTGAATATCTCCTATTTATAAATATTCAAATTTATAAACATTTCTTATTTATAAATATTCCACTTTATAAATATCTCTTATTTATAAATATCCCATTTTATAAATATTCTATTTTCAATATCACTTTGAAAATCCCTTTATCAACATTTCGGTATGTTATGGTATTCAATCATATCAAATCATGATGTTCAATATCGTCCATACACACACAATCAACAACAAGTTATAATTCACATCATATATCAAAATATATGAAAAACAATAAAATAACTGTTGAGGAATCCAGTCGGATTCCTCCAACCTGTTTCCCTGCATCACATATGTTAGACAATATAGATAACATCACTTTCAGTACCATATGATATATTCTGTTAAACAGAATCAATATAGAAATTTAACTAACTGACTAGCAGTTCAATCAAACAATCAACACATAGTAAATCAGACAATTTCTAACAGTTCTAAACATACAACATGAAATTATAAACTGTTTAGAGTTGGTGAGATTTACTCACATTGGACTATTATCGTTAAAAACGATTAACTGTCTTTGATTTAGACGGACAATTTATTTTACAATAAATTTTAGCGAGCTCGGATTCACTCCTGGTCAGTGTCATTGTGTTGCTCCCGTCCATACGAACCCAACGCAACTTACGGTTCGTCCAACTGATAAAGTATGAGAGAGATATCGGATTAACAAGTTTGAATATTCTTTTAAAATAAAATCACTTAGTTTTAATTTATAAACTAGGCCTCACACATCATTTGAACCCGGCCCATCTACACAAAAAGCCCACCACCGAAATTCCTTTCTTCCCCCAATCCTTAATACCGACTCCTTCAGTAAATTTCACCCGTAAAAATGGCCATTCGTGATTATGCTTCCTCCACGTCCTCTCTTGTTTCACCACAAAATCCAACCAAACAACCACCATTCTTCACCTCGTCAACTCCTCCACATCCTCCACCCAACAATCACGAGCTCGCACAGAACAAGGGCTTCCGACCTCCAGTCTTCATGCAGCAATCCCCCAAAAATATACCGAACCCAAACTAGTCGGAATTTCACCAAACGGCGTGGGAAGGTGCAGATTCTCCTATTAAACACCAATACACTACTCACATCTCACCTTGATGCTTGCGTTTTCAACAGGGTCGAACCCTAGTCTTACTGGCATTTTTCTCAGTGCCAGAAAAAGAAATCGAACCCTTAAAAACGTATATAGGATTGAAGAGGAACCCATACTTATCGCATATACAGATATACTTTGATTTATGGGAATCTGTTGGTATTTGTTTTGATTTTTGGATGTGAGGATTTCCACTGTTTATATATGCTGAAGGATGCGGCGCCTTCATTTGACTTCAAGAGAAATGAATTTAGGTTTTAGAGAAGAGTTAGGCCTATTTATAGGATGGATAAAATATCTTGATATTTTTATATTAATATTTTAATATTTTATTTAATCCTTTATATTCGTTTCTGACTTCTAAAAATCCGTGTGATCACACACGATGCCCAAAAATCACGAAACCGGACATGCAGCTACAGCTCGACATTTCGGTCCCAACGAAACTAGTTTCGTCGAATTCCGACTCCGTATGCTCACACAGCGTATTTTTAAAGGTCAAAATACTGACTGTTTCTCACTCTAAAAATCCGTACGGCCACACAGTGACCCTAAAAATCACGGAAACTGACACCTAGCAACTATTTGACATTGCGGATCCAACAAAATTAGTTTCGTTGAATTCTGAGGTCGTGTGAAAAACTGGCTATTTTTAAAGCTCTGAATGACCCATTTAAATATATAAATATATTTAAATATATTTAAATAAAATAAAATTAAATATAAATAAATCTATATTATCGTATATAATTACCGAGGAATATCATACAGCTCCAGGATAATTATAGGTTCGCTATTCCGAGTCTAGATTGAATCGATATTCAATTTACATTGAAAAATCTTTTTAAAACGTATATAAAGCGTCGCAAATTATAAAGGAATTCTACAGCGACTTTTCTGAAATTTGATTTGGACATAACTTACAATCTACACAATGAAATCCCGATTTATCTCTTCCACTAGAAAGATATACTCCACCAGCTCCACACGTTTCTTGTTTCACAGAAATCCAATTTAAAACGAACCCTGTATATTTAGTTGAAGTTCAAATTGCCAAATAGCGAACTGCCACGCCATTTCAAGCTCTATTTTAATTATATTATAACTATGCGTTCAAACTGTCGTCGATTGAATATATTTGTCGATATAATTCAACTCTAAGCTGAATTAAATCTTAGGGATGACCCCGTTCACAGAATATTGTGATTCCCAATATTTTTGATCATTTCAGAATTAAATATATTATTTAATTTAATTAAATATTCCATATTATTTAATTAACGACGATTAAATTCCCTATATCACTATTTTAAATAATTAAATAAATTAATTATACCCATGGAAAATGCGGGTCATTACATTCTTCCCCACTTAAAATAATTTCGTCCTCGAAATTACTAAGTTAGAGGACGACCCTACCTATTGGAATTCCTAGGATTTGTTTACCCCTTATTTCTGATTTTAACTGAACCAATTAATATCGTCTAAAATATTTATTCATTCCAACTAACTAAAATTTTCAAAAATTCTGAAAATTTTCTAACACTTTAAATTTTCGGAAAATCTCGCCAGCACCTCCTTTGTACTGGTCAATATCTCAAACTCCAACTCGCCTCTCTGGGTCTTCTTCAACCCAAAAGAAAATCAAAACGCCAAACGGCTTGCCAATTCGACTCATAAATTCCAAACTCATATAAAATATAAACTTGTACCTTTTTGTTGGGCATATCATTATATCCCTACCACTTCCATATGCTATCAACTCAGCATATACCAGTGTTATCTCAATCAAATTCCAATCAGTTCATATCCTCAAATCCAAACCGAATTTTATTCGAACCCCAATATCAAATTTCAAATTCTTAACTCATCAACCCAATTCCATAACAGATTATTCTCTAATCTAATTCAATTCTATTTAACTCTGTTCAAGTTAAATTTCAATTTATTTTTACCAGCTCATTTTATTTAACTTCATTAGTTAAATTTTTAATTCCAGAACTTAAATTCCTGGGTTTCTTTCAAATCAATTTGAAATCATACTGCCAATTCAAAACCTTTGGAATTTTCTAAACAACTTGTTTTCTCAAAACAATTCTAATCAAAATCTTTGGTAGTAATCCACCACTTAGAACTCGAAAATCACACCGATGATACTGCGTAGTCATCATCGGAATTATTTTCCAGCGACCCAAGTGATTCCAATACTATATCATTTTCAATACCGTTACTAAATACTTCCATTTTGAAAACATTTCAAAATCTCCCAGGAACTTAAAATTTCCTTATTTTAATTCCAAATCTATTTTCAAACACTTATTCAAATTTCTGGGATTTTAATTCCAATCCTGATTCAAATTCAGATTAGTTCATTTCAATTTCATATATTTCACTTATACGAATTCTGGTTGGTTAATTACATAACCATTTAATTTATAATCTTACTTGATTATAATAACAACAAATATATCCTATTTATGATAATATATCACATATCCATACTGTGTCGATCCATCATATTCAAGTGTTTATTTACTCCTACCGATACAGTGGATCAAACTGATCGACCAGAACTCATAAACAACTCAGCCAATGAATCCCCACAATACAAAACAAATTTTTTTATATCAAATAACAAATACGTTCACTCGTATATATACACTCAAACTCAATCTAGGGTATTACTAACCCTATCTCTACCGAGTCACGCCACAGAGCCAAGTAATTCTTAACTAAAGCTCTGATACCAACTGTAACGACCCGGATTTTCGGTAGGCTTTGCAACCGTCCCCATCCTCCAAAGCAGCAGGTAAAACCCATTGTGGCTTACACTGGTACCCCAATACCATATTTTACGGCCAGCCTTTCGACTTCACAACCAACCCTACCAAAGGGACATGTAGGAGTAAGAGTCTCCCGTTCGCCACCTAACGAAAAGCGAGAACCCCCTATCATGCGACACATGCCTAAGCACGCAACATGGATTGGTGTGAGTAAAACAGTTTAAACAGGTATATGAACAAGTAAACGATATCTCATAAGACCACGCCGCAGAACGGAACGGGTTTTTCCCTTATGAGAATCCAAAATATCGTTATATCAAAAACCTTTTGATATTATAATAATATCTATGTACAAATAGATATCAACTAGCAGAAACGCTTTCATCTCACGTTCTACATATATAGTATACAATCAAAATCGCAAGCACGTATTGGATAATGGATTTCCAACTATGACAAGGTATGGAACCACCTTCCGATCAGTGTACTCTAGGAACGATACACTGGAGTTCAACAAGAACATCTTGTAACTCAGCCACACATGACCGACCTCTCATTTCGCTTGAGTGTATCGAATGTATATCACCAATGGTTGGGATCAGCAACCGTTCCCGTATATATATGGGACAACATTGATAGATTTAAGAAACAAATGAATATTCTCTAGATAGGTGATTATACACCCTACTTCGGTGCGACCGACTTAGCCATGCTGCCTGCCCGATTTCTGTCATTACCGGTTGATGAGGCTAGAAGCTACGCTTTATCATTACATCAGATTCACTTCGAATGCTACATTGTCAAATCCATCGAAATCACTAATTAACGTTTTACAACAGTACATTATGTGTCAGCTAAAAGAAGTTTCCTTCTCCGCTTCCACTCTTGGTACGGTTGAAGAAATCAATGTACGTGACCTTTCTGGAAATACTCTGTCAACCATCCATCTTCATTCACTTAAAATGTCACATCGTCATACCCTCCAAATTACAAATTGACTTATCCAAAAATAACACGGGTATACAGCTAAGAGAAACGAATTCCTCTGCCACCAAACGTGAATACATTTGAACAGATCAACTTACGCGATCTATTGTATATACTCTGTCAGACCTTCGTCCATACACGTTGTCCCGGGACTGGACAAACCGAAGGCACTATTCAGTATATCCATCTTAGTCACTGTTATCTAAGACTTATACAATAGCCCTTGCAATTTTACTCCGTCTTCAATTATCGTTGGCATATATGATTCGCAACGCTTATGCCAATACAGAGTGGTTCTTTGGATAATAATCCAACCGGTCTCTCCATATTAACAACGTTAAAATGGTCAAAACTTCGATAGTCTATGAGTTAACTATCAAAGAAAAACAAGTGTGCAAACAACGATATTATTTATAGATGGAAATTATATCGAACAAACATCATTTAACATTAATCTCTTTAGTTCATTTATTTACTTTTCATGTTTCCATATATTCAACATTTGCTATTTTCTATATTTAGAAAATATATGTTATCAACACTGGAAACATTTCCATTCCTTGTTTTCTGTATTTAGAAAACATTTCTGATTCTTGTTTGGAAAACATTTCCAAAACTCCTTTATGATCAAACCTTACCATTTCTTAGTTAAGAAGGAAGTCACTCAAGTTGGGGTATAATTACCTCTCAGACCTTAACTGAACAACGTTATAACTTCAAAATGGTCAAAGTTTATCTTTTAATCTTAAAACAACTTCTTTACGCCTTTCTCGGATCCAATTTTACTAATCTACTTCTATATTTAAAACATTGGTTATAACGATAACGTTATAATCCCTCCTTTCGAATTATCTAACTTTAATTATAACTTCTATTCTTATTAGTGAATAATTAACCTAACACTTATTTATTTATAAATAAATAAATCTCTATTTAAACACTGGAAAGTATAAGTACTTTCCCGAATTCGATATAATCGAATTCGCCGATTAGCTCTCTTCGAGAAATCTCTATTTGATTAACACTTCTTCGAATAACCTATATTCGATTAACTCCTTCTCGAATAAACAATATTCGATAATCTCTCTTCGAATAACTAATATTCGATAACTCTTCCTTTTCAAATATCTCATATTTGAAAATCTTACTTCGATTAAACTATAATCGATAACTCCCTTCGATGAAACTAACATCGATAACTCCTTTCGATGAAACTAACATCGATAACTCCTTTCGATGAAACTAGCATCGATAACTCCTTTCGATGAAACTAACATCGATATCTCCTTTCGATGAAACTAACATCGATTTATTTAACTCGACGAACTTAACTCGACTAACTTAACTTAACTCGACTAACTCGACTTACTTGGTTCGACCAATTCGATTCGATTAACTAGGCTCGACTAACTTGACTAACCTAACTTGACTTACTTGGTTCGACCAATTCGATTCGATTAACTAGGCTCGACTAACTTGGTCGAACCACCCGATCAACTCAACTTATTTCTCAACTCGATCAACTCGATTAATTCCTATCGAATAACTAATATTCGATTAAACTCCATTCGCTTGACTCTAGATCGCAGCGATCACAATGGTTACGCCTGACTCCCTCAGGAAACATCCGACCGCCGTAGGCTATTTACAGCCCTGCGAATTACGCTAGTAGTCGTACAAGATGGCAACTTACCCTGAATACTATGTTTGACTAACTCTGTCTCAAATAACTATATTTGATTAACTGTAGTTCGTTTTAACTCTAATCAATTAACTCTAACTAATTAACTCCAACTGGTTAACTCTAAATGATTAACTCTAACTGGTTAACTCTAACTGATTAACTATAACTGGTTAACTCTATTTGACTAACTCGACTTGACTAACCCCTTTCGAATAACATATTCGATTAACTAACTTTCGAATACCATATTCGATTAACTAACTTCGAATACCATATTCGATTTCTCCTTTCGAATACCATATTCGATTAACTAACTTCGAATACCATATTCGATTAACTAACTTCGAATACCATATTCGATTAACTCCTTCGAATGTCTATATTCGATTAACTAACTTCGAATACCATATTCGATTTCTCCTTTCGAATACCATATTCGATTTACTTTATTCACTTTATAAAGATTTCCTTTTAACAACGTTTTATTCATTTGAAAAGATTTACTTTTAAATAACGGTTCTACACTTTAAAAATGATTTCCTTTTTATAACGTTTCCTTTTCAATTCTATTTGTAAATGGTTTACAAATATTTCCTTTTCAAATTTATTCTTGAAATATTCTAACTCCTTAAATCCTCTGAAAAATTCGCCATAACCTCCTTTGTAACGGGAGCATCAGGAAAATCCCCAAACCCGCCACACAGGCCTTTCCATTCAAAAAGAAAATGGTTTGAAATTATTTCCTTTTTGAATATCTCCTATTTATAAATATTCAAACTTATAAACATTTCTTATTTATAAATATTCCACTTTATAAATATCTCTTATTTATAAATATCCCATTTTATAAATATTCTATTTTCAATATCACTTTGAAAATCCCTTTATCAACATTTCGGTATGTTATGGTATTCAATCATATCAAATCATGATGTTCAATATCGTCCATACACACACAATCAACAACAAGTTATAATTCACATCATATATCAAAATATATGAAAAACAATAAAATAACTGTTGAGAAATCCAGTCGGATTCCTCCAACCTGTTTCCCTGCATCACAGATGTTAGACAATATAGATAACATCACTTTCAGTTTCATATGATATATTCTGTTAAACATAATCAATATAGAAATTTAACTAACTAACTAGCAGTTCAATCAAATAAATCAACACACAGTAAATCAGACAATTTCTAACAGTTCTAAAGATACAACATGAAATTATAAACTGTTTAGAGTTGGTGAGATTTACTCACATTGGACTATTATCATTAAAAATGATTAATTGTCTTTGATTTAGATGGACAATTTATTTTACAATAAATTTTAGCGAGCTCGGATTCACTCCCGGTCAGTGTCATTGTGTTGCTCCCGTCCATACGAACCCAACGCAACTTACGGTTCGTCCAACTGATAACGTATGAGAGTGATATCGGATTAACAAGTTTGAATATTCTTTTAAAATAAATCACTTAGTTTTAATTTATAAACTAGGCCTCACCCATCATTTGAACCCGACCCATCTACACAAAAAGCCCACCACCGAAATTCCTTTCTTCCCTCAATCCTTAATACTGACTCCTTCAGTAAATTTCACCCGTAAAAATGGCCATTCGTGATTCTGCTTCCTCCACGTCCTCTCTTGTTTCACCACAAAATCCAACCAAACAACCACCATTCTTCACCTCGTCAACTCCTCCACATCCTCCACCCAACAATCACGAGCTCGCACAGAACAAGGGCTTCCGACCTCCAGTCTTCACGCAACAATCCACCAAAAATATACCAAACCCAAATTAGTCGGAATTTCACCAAACGGTGTGGGAAGGTGCAGATTCTCCTATTAAACACCAATACACTACTCACATCTCACCTTGATGTTTGCGTTTTCAACAGGGTCGAACCCTAGTCTTACTGGCATTTTTCTCAACGCCAGAAAAAGAAATCGAACCCTTAAAAATGTATATAAGATTGAAGAGGAACCCATACTTATCGCATATACAGATATACTTTGATTTATGGGAATCTGTTGGTATTTGTTTTGATTTTTGGATGTGAGGATTTCCACTGTTTATATATGCTGAAGGATGCGGCGCCTTCATTTGACTTCAGGAGAAATGAATTTAGGTTTTAGAGAAGAGTTAGGCCTATTTATAGGATGGATAAAATATCTTGATATTTTTATATTAATATTTTAATATTTTATTTAATCCTTTATATTCGTTTCTGACTTCTAAAAATCCGTGTGATCACACACGATGCCCAAAAATCACGAAACCGGATACGCAGCTACAGCTCGACATTTCGGTCCCAACGAAACTTGTTTCGTCGAATTCCGACTCCGTATGCTCACACAACGTATTTTTAAAGGTCAAAATACTGACTGTTTCTCACTCTAAAAATCCGTACGGCCACATAGTGACCCTAGAAATCACGGAAACTGACACCTAACAACTATTTGACATTGCGGATCCAACAAAATTAGTTTCATTGAATTCTGAGGTAGTATGAAAAACTGGCTATTTTTAAAGCTCTGAATGACCCATTTAAATATATAAATATATTTAAATTAAATTAAATTAAAAATAAATAAATCTATATTATCGTTTATAATTACCGAGGAATATCATACAGCTCCAGGATAATTATAGGTTCGCTATTCCTAGTCTAGATTGAATCGATATTCAATTTACATTGAAAAATCGTTTTATAACGTATATAAAGCATCACAAATTATAAAGGAATTCTACAGCGACTTTTCTGAAATTTGATTTGGACATAACTTACAATCTACATGACGAAATCCCGATTTATCTCTTCCACTAGAAAGATATACTCCACCAGCTCCACACGTTTCTTGTTTCACAGAAATCCGATTTAAAACGAACCCTGTATATTTAGTTGAAGTTCAAATTGCCAAATTGCGAACTGCCGCGCCATTTCAAGCTCTATTTTAATTATATTATAACTATACGTTCAAACTGTCGTCGATTGAATATATTCGTCAATATAATTCAACTCTAAGCTGAATTAAATCTTAGGGACGACCCCGTTCACAAAATATTGTGATTCCCAATATTTTTGATCATTTCAGAATTAAATATATTATTTAATTTAATTAAATATTCCATATTATTTAATTAATGACGATTAAATTCCCTATATCACTATTTTAAATAATTAAATAAATAAATTATACCCATGGAAAATGCGGGTCATTACAACTCAAGCAACAAATACAAAGACACACAAATATATATACACATATGTGTATATATATACATATGTATGTATATGGTGATACATGCACATGCATAACGATGTATAGTGCTAGAGATTGTGAGCACTTGAGGAGCGGCCATGAAGACCAAGCTCGACCCATTGCATGAGCATGGGCCGAAACAAGTAATGCAATGATAATGGGCATGACAATATGGTTCATCAAGCCACAAGTAATGCAAAAGGCTAGCAGCAAGGTCAAAATGAACCCATAGTTATGGACATAACAATTCAAATATGACTCAACCATACAAAACAAGTCATTTAACGGCACAAAAATAACATGCATATACAATTAATATTCTGTGACGACCCAAACTTCCCCGTAAAGGAAAGGCTGGATTGCTTTGAGAACAACACACATCAGAACATAAACTAAAGAACATATTATTGCTGATTACAACAATTACATCAGAGTACAAGAATATAACTGAGTATGAACTTATAATATACATTGGAAATACAAAAATTATCAGAGTTTTAAATTACATTTAAATAGCAGTGGAAAAATAATACAAATATACAACTGAAAGGAATACACGGATACAGAGCTTTCCGAATACCGCTTCAGTTGTAAGCCATGATCCTGTAAACATATCTGCAAAAAGCTACTCGACTGCCCGTGTGGAAAATAAGGGCACCCGAATTTGCCAGTAAAACAAACTACAGGTCAGTCATGGGACTGGTATGAGAAATCTTAACTTAACTATCTAATAATAAGGCTAATCACAGGACCACGCCGCTAATGCGGAACGGGTTTACTCCATTAGATTGCCAGTGCATAAATTAAAGTAAATTGTTAAACAACGCAATGCTTTTTAGAAAAATGAAACCATTATAAGACCCAAGTCCCATCACACAATGCAACGCAAACCGGAGGATAGGGTTTTACCTTATAATGGTCAAAAGATGCTTGATACGATAAAACGGAGTTAATATTAGTGTGTATATGTTTTAATAAAACATTTCAATCATAAATATCAATCATAGACGACATGGGTACCATATATCATGTTGCCATACTAGTTCTACATTCAAAACCGCAAGGTCGTATTGGAAATTGGATTTCCATCATGAGTCGAGGCTAGGGGCAAGCTCCTCTCCGATTCAAGACACTCTAGCAAATGCCTCAGGATCACACCTCTGGGCATCCCTTGGATGCGGTAGGGCCGGTCCCCGCCTATCGGCAGTGGATTAGTTATGCCTGAACACACGTTTCCCGGTTCCTTTGAACCTATAATATGACCACTATCGGCCTATAAAAATCCGAGGCGCCTCAAAATCCATCATCCACATAAGTAAAATGCCAGGCCGTGTTAAAGCACTGACACTACCACTAGCTAGAAAGAAACGTGTGCACTCCCTACGGTCCATATCCCGTTTTTGACTCATACCGGGGTGTGAGGCTCGCGAAGTCACGATATACACAAAGCTATGCCGTAATAGGCTATGCTTTGATCATCCCACAGGGCCCTGCTTTTCAACAAAAGCCTTGATCATTTGCATCTTGGCGTGCCACGTTAACAATTCACGCCATGCGATCAATGACTATTAATATATACCAGGGTGTTAAGTAGAGAATAAATCCTCCACCACCAAACAGACATACATTAACAGAAATCGATTTAATTCACACAGAATAAAATCCAATGTCAGACACGCATCCATTTATTAGCTTATGCTCTGGGTCTGAGCGAAAACCAAATCCGAACAATCAACAATAGTCCGGACGGCCACCACTAAAGCCCCTTCAAGTTAGCTACTCCCATCAGGGTCTCTGTAGCAGCACATCCATCCCATGTGAAGATCGTCGGTCTTCGACCACCGTCTTCGTCTTCGACTCTTCATCGTCGTAGAAATTATTCGGAATGGGTTAAACCCTGTCTTTCCGGATAATTCGTGTATTCCTGATTTAAAATCAAGTGCTATAAAAACACATCCAGCGCCTCATTCCAATTCAGAATATTCCTTTAAATAAAATATTCACATTATTTTATCAAAGATAAATTCTCTAACTTTGCACTTAAAAATTTCTTTGAAAAGATTTATTAAAATCTCAATTTGGTTTTAGATATTAAAAATCATAATTCAATGATTATTTAAATTCAAGAAATTAATCTTATCTTTAACTGGGTTAAAGAACAAATGTCATTTAAAAACATAGTTCACGGTAAACCCAAAATAATCTTCCATGAAATATGGAATCTTCACAGAAATCAAATCAATATATAATCGTTATAAATTTCTGTATCCGACCAATAATATAAATGGAATAACGGCAAAGCCTTTTAAATCCCGTATGTAGTATCGGTCTTCTTTTACAGAAGCTTATCTCGGTTATTATTAATTCGAATTCCATTCAATTCCAATTTAATATATTAAATTGGAAAACTTTACTTTTAGGAAAATTCCCATTTGAATCTTAATAAAAGATTAATAAATTCAAAATCATATTTTCACCGTCAGTCGGGTTAAAGCACACATGTCACTTAAAGACATGGTTCACAATAAACCCAACTCACGTTTCGTCTTATTTCAATCACTAAGTATAATTGAAAACTTTTAATCATCTTAAATTATAAATTATTCCTTTCATATGGGGTTTAAGAACAGTGTTATTTTAAGACACTATTCACGACAAACCCAAATTCCAATTTATTTAATTAAATTTCAGTTAAATATTAACAAATTGGAAAACTTCATTAAATCTAAATTTAATGATTTATTCTAGTTAATAACTAGTTCATTTCAATAAAAATATATTTTCCTAAAATATATTCTTTAAAACATTCTTTTCAAAAATATATTTTCTAAAATATTCTTTTTCTAGATTATTCTTTATTGGAATGTGACTCAACCAACAACCATATATTTTGTATGGAATCAACAATCATGATAAATAATTATCAAACATCCAAATGACGACCAAAGTGGAATCTATAACCGTGTGAGCATTAAAGTAAATAACTGACGCTCATCACAGACTGTCAATCCATCGATTGATAGATAACTAAATATTGGGATTAGTGTGTATCCAAAATCATCCCAATACCCGTGCGGGGTTTCATCCATCAAACCAATAATAAATTATTTGTGCACTTGGGCGATGTGTGAAAATTATCGTCCCAATCACATAAACAAGTCGGGTAACTTGTAAATGGAAGTGTAATATTCTAACTTGAATATAATAAACATTATATTTGACACATCACACATTTCAACAATTAGACATATATTTCTATTCTTTTTGCTATGAACAAATGACAATAAAAACCTAGTCTTTTAATTCAATTCTTTTATTGTAAACAATGTTACAATAAAAGGTAATCCTTTAATTCAATATGACAATAAAACTAATCTTTTATTTCAATTACCCTAAAGGTGTTATCTTTATTTTCCAATCTTTTCATTGTAACCAAATGACTATAAAGATATAATCCTTTTATTCTAATCTTTTCAATGGAATCTAAACTACATTGAAAATGTAATTTTTAATGTACAATCTTTTTATTGAAAACAAAGTGTCAATAAAAATATTCACTTTTACCGTAATCTTTTTATTGTAAGCAAAATGACAGACTTGACTAATTCTTTTTAATGTAAACAAAATATGATGATTTTGTTTAATCCTTTTTATGTAAACAAACTGTAGATCTTGTCATAATCCTTTTAATGAAATGTGATAATTTTTCTTCACTAATCATGTTTTACCCAAAAAATGATATTTGCTTATAACATCCTTTTTAAATGAGTAAAATGTACATTTTTGTTTAATTCTTTTTTATGAACATTAATTACATAGAAATGTAATTTTACGAGGTAACATATTCTAACCAAGGTTTTATTCTTTTTAATAATTCATTTATACAAAAATTTAAATTACATGTTCATAGGTTTCAAACAAAGATTCATTCTTTTTGATTAATTCTAATTATCATAAAAATAATAATGGAAATTTCATGTTAACAAGTTTTCAAATAAAGATTCATTTTTATTTCTAGTTTTATTTGCAACAAGAAATGCAAATAAAAGTATAACCTTTAATTTTAATGTTTAGTTTACATCTAAAGTTGTAAACAAAATGCATCTTTTTCCTACGGTGTTTATTGGTCTCTAAATACGCAAATAAAAACATAATCTTTTAACTATGATGTTTATTTGCATCTAAATATGCAAATAAAATATAATCTTTATTAAATGTTTTGTTTGCAACTCAATTTATAAACAAAAATGTATATTTCTTCTTCTACTAAAATACAAAATAAAAATGTAATATTTGTTTGCATCTAAAATTGCAAACAAAATACAACTCTTTAAATCATAATTTGTTTTAAACTAGTATAAATTGGCAAAAGTGTATATTTGGTGTTAACTAATGTTAATTGACAAAAGTGCATATTATTATTTTAATAACTATATTTTGACAAAACCATGTTTGATACAATCAATAAAAATGAATATTTTTGTTATACTAACTTTAAAAAAGCCATATGTTAATATAAACAATATAATGACCATGTTATTGATATCCTAAGTTTTACCAAAACTAGGGCTTAATGTAAACCATAAAAATGAACCTTTTTATTGTAATCTAACTTTGACACAGCTAGAATGGCAACTAAAAGAACAAATTCTACCTTTAATGTATATTTGCACTAGTGAAAGCAAATAAAAGAACAAATTCTATTTTCAATATAAATTTGTATTTGTAAATGCAAATAAAGGAATGTAATCTTTCATTTCAAGTTTCATTTGTATCAAATAATGCAAATAGACAATGCAACTTTTATTTCAATTCTAGGAATAACAAAAAAGGGTATTTTATTGTTTTACACTTTTCTATGTGTTTTAATAACAAATAAAAGAATACTTTTATTTGTTCATACTTTCCTATACATTCTAATAACATATAACATGATATTTTATATGTAAAAAAAATTTCTCTATGTATTTTAGTGTCATATAAAAGAATATTTTATATGTCAAGATTTTCTATGTATTTCAGTGACAAATAAAAGGAATTTTATTAGTAAATCATCTGCTATACTCTAATATGACAAATAAAAGAGATTTTATTTGTCAAAACAATTTCTATATTCTAATGTGACATATACAATAAAAAAAAAGATTTTATTGCGTAAACAAAATTTAACAGGCGTGAGGCACACAAATCAATCCAACGATACCTTGCAATCATACAACGATTAACACTGAAATAATATGTACACAACATCAACGTAAATTTTCATATAGAATAAATATAAATTATACAGTGGAATAAATAATAAATTATAAATTAAAAAAAAAAGAAATTCTCACATCGCTTTTAATTCAGAACTGAAATTTGGTCCAAATTTGATGTGCTCAGAAATGGTCCTAGTCAGTTCCATGTCGAAGCTCTTGCGAAGACGATTCCAACGCAACTCGTTTCGTTACTTTCTGATTTAATATGACAAAGTTATGAATGTTTGAAGTTTGAATATTAATTAGATAATTAAATTAATTAATTAAGTTAATTAGCTCCCTTAACCTTTTAATCCCTTCTTCTTCTTCGTAATTGTCTGGAAAACATCGAACCCATGCTCATCACAAAGGTCCACCGTAGCACCTCCACCCACAGCGCCAAGCCACCATCGGACTTCGCCACTCCATGCGCCGCCTCGCCTCCCCCTTGTGCCGCCAGTACCCGCCAACTCGGTGGTCTCAGACCACCAGGAAACCCACCTAACACCACCGAGTTTAGGTGCTGTTTTCAGGTGATTTAGGGTCTTAGATTCGATCTCAACCGTTGAATCGGTAGAGCTCAGGTAGCTCGAAAATTTTGCTTTGGAATTTTTGAAATCGATTTAGTGGATTGGAAGAAAGGATCGAAAGAAAATCGGAGCATTTGGTGCGTTCATTTCAGACATGGCGGCTACGGGTTAAGGGAAATTAGGGTTGCGTATTGTACTGTATGGGGGTCGTATTTTGTACTGTATTTTCAGTGTATTTTATATTTATTTTAATTCTATTCAACTCGTGTATCGTTCTGAACTCCGAATCAAACCCAACGAGTGTCGCCTCTAGCTAATAACCCCCATCCCGGACACAATGGAACATGTTTCGTAACCTAATTCGGCTGTTACGATATGTTTTTCTTTAAATTAAATTATAAATCATTTAATTATTAAATTCAAACGTACATTTTAAATTACCGGGGCTACATACGGACTCTAAAAATTACAGAAAATTTATTTCTAGCTATGTTTTGATGATACGGTCCTGACGAGACTAATTTCATCGAATTCCGAGATCATTGGAAAAATGGCCATTTTCAAGTCGATTAAATTTGACTATAATTGACAAAACACATTTTCCTCTGCCACGCTCACATATTAATTCGAAAAATTATGAAAATTGAAACTTAGCAATAATTTGACATTCCGGTTCCAACAAAAGTGGTTTCGTCGAAAACCGAGGTCGTCTGCAAAATGGCTATTTTTAAGGCCAATATATTTAATATTAAAAATACATTTTTAAACAAATAAATTCCGAAACTCAAAATATATAAGTGTTTACTGTTTTTCAATGCAGAAACGTCATTCCGAACTCAATGAAGTGGTTTCGAGTCGAAATTCCTTCATATGTGAAAAGTAGCTTTTCGGGCCCTATATAATATATATATATATATAATTTCTACAGCGACCTTTCTAAAAATTGAATTGGCCATAACTTTTGATTTCCGCTATGAAATTTCAATTTTTCAGATTCGTTAGAAAGATATTATTAAACAGATTTAAATATTTCTTGTTTCACTCAATTCTGGTTTAATTTGCATCCTGTATACTTATTCAAAGTTCAGATTCAAAATTTCAAACTGCAGCGCTGTTTTAAACTCCTTTTATAATTAAATTGAATTTATTCGTTTTAAAATAAATTTTTAGTCATTCTTATTTAAAATAAATTATTTTAAATATTAAAATCCATTAAAATTTCTAAAACAAAAAATTTTAAATTGGCCCCAAAATCCGTGTCATTACAATCGCCCCCACTTAAGATCTTTTCGTCCTCAAAAAGGAACGTAGCTAAAAGTTTGTTTAATTAACTGATTTAACTAGATTTTTATTTATTGGTTTCAATAATTTTATTGGTTAAAGTAATTATCATTCCATTAATATACTAGTTAAACTAATAATCAAACATCACAGCCATCAATCAATTAGGTGATTAACTTTTCAAATATATATAACTTTTATATATAGTCAAAAATCATATTTTGAGTGCAAATCACAGCAATGTGTCTTGACTAAGTGTTGGTTCTCATACCAGTCAATGGAAATATATAGAAATCCCACTTTCGAGACTCGAACATAAACTCTGATGATGATGCATCAACCATGAGAATCATCTCCGGGCGACTAGAGTGTGATTCTATATCTATCGAGTATATTAAAACTTCGAATATCCGTTAATTACTCGTATATTCAAAATCCTTATATACTCGATTGTCCACATTAAAATATAATAATATACTCAAATACATATTTTTAGATAAAATTTTCAAAACTAAATTTGTTTTTATTTTTAAAAATTTAATACTCTTCACCCTCGTTCTAGGACACTACTAATCCCATCTCTAACGAGTTATTCTTATTGGATATTACTAATCCAATCTCTAATGAATTCTTTCGTTCGGTTCTAATGTGTCTTGTTCTCGAGCTCAGTAAACCTGGCTCTGATACCAAATGTGACGACCCAAACTTCCCCGTAAAGGAAAGGCTGGATTGCTTTGAGAACAACACACATCAGAACATAAACTGAAGAACATATTATTGCTGATTACAACAATTACATCAGAGTACAAGAATATAACTGAGTATGAACTTATAATATACATTGGAAATACAAAAATTATCAGAGTTTTAAATTACAATTAAATAGCAGCGGAAAAATAATACAAATATACAACTGGAAGGAATACACGGATACAGAGCTTTTCGAATACCGCTTCAGCTGTAAGCCAGGATCCTGTAAACATATCTGCAAAAAGCTACTCGACTGCCCGTGTGGAAAATAAGGGCACCCGAGTTTGCCAGTAAAACAAACTACAGGTCAGTCATGGGACTGGTATGAGAAATCTTAACTTAACTATCTAATAAGCCTAATCACAGGACCACGCCGCTAACGCGGAACGAGTTTACTCCATTGGATTGCCAGTGCATAAATTAAAGTAAATCGTTAAACAACGCAATGCTTTTTAGAAATATGAAACCATTATAAGACCCAAGTCCCATCACACAATGCAACGCAAACCGGAGGATAGGGTTTTACCTTATAATGGTCAAAAGATGCTTGATACGATAAAACGGAGTTAATATTAGTGTGTATATGTTTTAATAAAACATTTCAATCATAAATATCAATCATAGACGGCATGGGTACCATATATCATGTCGCCATACTAGTTCTACATTCAAAACCGCAAGGTCGTATTGGAAATTGGATTTCCATCATGAGTCGAGGCTAGGGGCAAGCTCCTCTGCGATTCAAGACACTCTAGCAAATGCCTCAGGATCACACCTCTGGGCAACCCTTGGATGCGGTAGGGCCAGTCCCCGCCTATCGGCAGTGGATTAGTTATGCCTGAACACACGTTTCCCAGTTCCTTTGAACCTATAATATGACCACTATCGGCCTATAAAAATCCGAGGCGCCTCAAAATCCATCATCCACATAAGTAAAATGCCAGGCCGTGTTAAAGCACTGACACTACCACTAGCTAGAAAGAAACGTGTGCACTCCCTACGGTCCATATCCCGTTTTTGACTCATACCGGGGTGTGAGGCTCGCGAAGTCACGATATACACAAAGCTATGCCGTAATAGGCTATGCATTGATCATCCCACAAGGCCCTGCTTTTCAACAAAAGCTTTGATCATTTGCATCTTGGCGTGCCACATTGACAATTCACGCCATGCGATCAATGACTATTAATATATACCAGGGTGTTAAGTAGAGAATGAATCCTCCACCACCAAACAGACATACATTAACAGAAATCGATTTAATTCACACGGAACGAAATCCAATGTCAGACACGCATCCATTTATTAACTTATGCTCTAGGTCTGAGCGAAAACCAAATCCGAACAATCAATAATAGTCCGGACGGCCACCACTGAAGCCCCTTCAAGTTAGCTACTCCCATCAGGGTCTCTGTAGCAACACATCCATCCCATGTTAAGATCGTCGGTCTTCAACCACCGTCTTCGTCTTCGACTCTTCATCGTCGTAGAAATTATTCGGAATGGGTTAAACCCGGTCTTTCCGGATAATTCGCGTATTCCTGATTTAAAATCAAGTGCTATAAAAACACATCCAACGCCTCATTCCAATTCATAATATTCCTTTAAATAAAATATTCACATTATTTTATCAAAGATAAATTCTCTAACTTTGCACTTAAAACTTTCTTTGAAAAGATTTATTAAAATCTCAATTTGGTTTTAGATATTAAAAATCATAATTCAATGATTATTTAAATTCAAGAAATTAATCTTATCTTTAACTGGTTAAAGAACAAATGTCATTTAAAAACATAGTTCACGGTAAACCCAAAATAATCTTCCATGAAATATGGAATCTTCACAGAAATCAAATCAATATATAATCGTTATAAATTTCTGTATCCGACCAATAATATAAATGGAATAACGGCAAAGCCTTTTAAATCCCGTATGTAGTATCGGTCTTCTTTTACATAAGCTTATCTCGGTTATTATTAACTCGAATTCCATTCAATTCCAATTTAATATATTAAATTGGAAAACTTTACTTTTAGGAAAATTCCCATTTGAATCTTAATAAAAGATTAATAAATTCAAAATCATATTTTCACCGTCAGTCGGGTTATAGAACACATGTCACTTAAAGACATGGTTCACAATAAACCCAACTCACGTTTCGTCTTATTTCAATCACTAAGTATAATTGAAAACTTTTAATCATCTTAAATTATAAATTATTCCTTTCATATGGGGTTTAAGAACAGTGTTATTTTAAGACACTATTCACGACAAACCCAAATTCCAATTTATTTAATTAAATTTCAGTTAAATATTAACAAATTGGAAAACTTCATTAAATCTAAATTTAATGATTTATTCTAGTTAATAACTAGTTCATTTCAATAAAAATATATTTTCCTAAAATATATTCTTTAAAACATTCTTTTCAAAAATATATTTTCTAAAATATTCTTTTTCTAGATTATTCTTTATTGGAATGTGACTCAACCAACAACCATATATTTTGTATGGAATCAACAATCATGATAAATAATTATCAAACATCCAAATGACGACCAAAGTGGAATCTATAACCGTGTGAGCATTAAAGTAAATAACTGACGCTCATCACAGACTGTCAATCCATCGATTGATAGATAACTAAATATTGGGATTAGTGTGTATCCAAAATCATCCCAATACCCGTGCGGGGTTTCATCCATCAAACCAATAATAAATTATTTGTGCACTTGGGCGATGTGTGAAAATTATCGTCCCAATCACATAAACAAGTCGGGTAACTTGTAAATGGAAGTGTAATATTCTAACTTGAATATAATAAACATTATATTTGACACATCACACATTTCAACAATTAGACATATATTTCTATTCTTTTTGCTATGAACAAATGACAATAAAAACCTAGTCTTTTAATTCAATTCTTTTATTGTAAACAATGTTACAATAAAAGGTAATCCTTTAATTCAATATGACAATAAAACTAATCTTTTATTTCAATTACCCTAAAGGTGTTATCTTTATTTTCCAATCTTTTCATTGTAACCAAATGACTATAAAGATATAATCCTTTTATTCTAATCTTTTCAATGGAATCTAAACTACATTGAAAATGTAATTTTTAATGTACAATCTTTTTATTGAAAACAAAGTGTCAATAAAAATATTCACTTTTACCGTAATCTTTTTATTGTAAACAAAATGACAGACTTGACTAATTCTTTTTAATGTAAACAAAATATGATGATTTTGTTTAATCCTTTTTATGTAAACAAACTGTAGATCTTGTCATAATCCTTTTAATGAAATGTGATAATTTTTCTTTACTAATCATGTTTTACCCAAAAATGATATTTGCTTATAACATCCTTTTTAAATGAGTAAAATGTACATTTTTGTTTATACATAGAAATGTAATTTTACAAGGTAACACATTCTAACCAAGGTTTTATTCTTTTTAATAATTCATTTATATAAAAATGTAAATTACATGTTCATAGGTTTCAAACAAAGATTCATTCTTTTTAATTAATTCTAATTATCATAAAAATAATAGTGGAAATTTCATGTTAACAAGTTTTCAAATAAAGATTCATTTTTATTTCTAGTTTTATTTGCAACAAGGAATGCAAATAAAAGTATAACCTTTAATTTTAATGTTTTATTTACATCTAAAGTTGTAAACAAAATGCATCTTTTTCCTACGGTGTTTATTGGCCTCTAAATACGCAAATAAAAACATAATCTTTTAACTATGATGTTTATTTGCATCTAAATATGCAAATAAAATATAATCTTTATTAAATGTTTTGTTTGCAACTAAATTTATAAACAAAAATGTATATTTCTTCTTCTACTAAAATACAAAATAAAAATGTAACATTTGTTTGCATCTAAAATTGCAAACAAAATACAACTCTTTAAATCATAAATTGTTTTAAACTAGTATAAATTGGCAAAAGTGTATATTTGGTGTTAACTAATGTTAATTGACAAAAGTTCATATTATTATTTTAATAACTATATTTTGACAAAACCATGTTTGATACAATCAATAAAAATGAATATTTTTGTTATACTAACTTTAAACAAACCATATGTTAATATAAACAATATAATGACCATGTTATTGATATCCTAATTTTTACCAAAACTAGGGCTTAATGTAAACCATAAAAATGAACCTTTTTATTGTAATCTAACTTTGACACAGCTAGAATGGCAACTAAAAGAACAAATTCTACCTTTAATGTATATTTGCACTAGTGAAAGCAAATAAAAGAACAAATTCTATTTTCAATATAAATTTGTATTTGTAAATGCAAATAAAGGAATGTAATCTTTCATTTCAAGTTTCATTTGTATCAAATAATGCAAATAGACAATGCAACTTTTATTTCAATTCTAGGAATAACAAAAAAGGGTATTTTATTGTTTTACACTTTTCTATGTGTTTTAATAACAAATAAAAGAATACTTTTATTTGTTCATACTTTCCTATACATTCTAATAACATATAAAAGGATATTTTATATGTATAAAAAATTTCTCTATGTATTTTAGTGTCATATAAAAGAATATTTTATATGTCAAGATTTTCTATGTATTTTAGTGACAAATAAAAGGAATTTTATTAGTAAATCATCTGCTATACTCTAATATGACAAATAAAAGAGATTTTATTTGTCAAAACAATTTCTATATTCTAATGTCACATATACAATAAAAAAATAAGATTTTATTGCGTAAACAAAATTTAACAGGCGTGAGGCACACAAATCAATCCAACGATACCTCGCAATCATACAACGATTAACACTGAAATAATATGTACACAACATCAACGTAAATTTTCATATAGAATAAATATAAATTATACAGTGGAATAAATAATAAATTAAAAATTAAAAAAAAAAAGAAATTCTCACATCGCTTTTAATTCAAATCTGAAATTTGGTCCAGATTTGATGTGCTCAGAAATGGTCCTAGTCAGTTCCATGTCGAAGCTCTTACGAAGACGATTCCAACGCAACTCGTTTCGTTACTTTCTAATTTAATATGACAAAGTTATGAATGTTTGAAGTTTGAATATTAATTAGATAATTAAATTAATTAATTAAGTTAATTAGCTCCCTTAACCTTTTAATCCCTTCTTCTTCTTAATAATTGTCTGGAAAACATCGAACCCATGCTCATCACAAAGGTCCACCGTAGCACCTCCACCCACAGCGCCGAGCCACCATCGGACTTCGCCACTCCATGCGCCGCCTCGCCTCCCCCTTGCGCCGCCAGTACCCGCCAACTCGGTGGTCTCAGGCCACCAGGAAACCCACCTAACGCCGCCGAGTTTAGGTGTTGTTTTCAGGTGATTTAGGGTCTTAGGTTCGATCTAAACCGTTGAATCAATAGAGCTCAGGTAGCTCGAAAATTTTGCTTTGGAGTTTTTGAAATCGATTTAGTGGATTGGAAGAAAGGATCGAAAGAAAATCGGAGCATTTGGAGCATTCATTTCAGACATGGCGGCTACGGGTTAAGGGAAATTAGGGTTGCGTATTGTACTGTATGGGGGCCGTATTTTATACTGTATTTTCAGTGTATTTTATATTTATTTTAATTCTATTTAACTCGTGTATCGTTCTGAACTCCGAATCAAACCCAACGAGTGTCGCCCCTTGCTAATAACCCCCATCCTTGACACAATGGAACGTGTTTCGTAACCTAATTCGGCTGTTACGATATGTTTTTCTTTAAATTAAATTATAAATCATTTAATTATTAAATTCAAACGTACATTTTAAATTACCGGGGCTACATACTGACTCTAAAAATTTAAAAAAAATATTTCTAGTTATGTTTTGACGATACGGTCCTAACGAGACTAATTTTGTCGAATTCCGAGACCGTTGGAAAAATGGCCATTTTCAAGTCGATTAAATTTGACTATAATTGACAAAACACGTTTTCCTCTGCTACGCTCACATATTAATTCGAAAAATTATGAAAATTGAAACTTAGCAATAATTTGACATTCCGGTTCCAACAAAAGTGGTTTCGTCGAAAACCGAGGTCGTTTGCAAAATGGCTATTTTTAAGGCCAATATATTTAATATTAAAAATACATTTTTAAACAAATAAATTCCGAAACTCAAAATATATAAGTGTTTACTGTTTTTCAATGAATAAACGTCATTCCGAACTCAATGGAAGTGGTTTCGAATCGAAATTCCTTCATATGTGAAAAGTAGCTTTTCGGGCCCTATAATATATATATATATATATATATATATATATATATATATATAATTTCTACAGCGACCTTTCTAAAAATTGAATTGGCCATAACTTTTGATTTTCGCTATGAAATTTCAATTTTTCAGATTCGTTAGAAAGATATTATTAAACAGATTTAAATATTTCTTGTTTCACTCAATTCTGTTTTAATTTGCATCCTGTATACTTATTCAAAGTTCAGATTCAAAATTTCAAACTGCAGCGCTGTTTTAAACTCCTTTTATAATTAAATTGAATTTATTCATTTTAAAATAAATTTTTAGTCGTTATTATTTAAAATAAATTATTTTAAATATTAAAAATCCATTAAAATTTCTAAAATAAAAATTTTAAATTGGCCCCAAAATCCGGGTCGTTACATATTCTATATTAATTGTTTGATCCATATGCTAAGAAACAGGTTCAGTAGTTTGCTACTCAGAAGTGTTATATTGATTTTGAGAGATGTTATATTTATTTATAATAGTGACACAACAATGAAACATGGTACATAAGCCATAGATTCATCTCTAAATTATCAAGACATCATGCACATGCGTATATATAGGTATGCACAAACACTTACAGGGTGCAACTGCTCCTGTGCAACAAGAAACTCAAGCTCATATGTGACAAAATGGTCGAGAAATGCTCATAAGGTCAAGTCTGGATACACACAGGGCGGAGCACAATACATAGTAGTTTTTTATACATAAGGTTCAAGACAATGCATAATGAACATGCATATGCAAATGATTCAGCAGAGACTCACATGAAACAAAAGGGGGTTGTATATATTCATGGATATATACAAAACAGGAATTGGATAGGAACTTTAAAAAAATTTGGGCATTTTCAAATCTTTTCTGAAACTCAATGAAGGAAACAATTCATGATTTTTTTAAAAACTATGGGAAATCAAGTTTCGAGCAAATAGTTAAATTCCATAACAAATGTTGAATTCTTTTTGGACCAAAGATCATTTAAATACTTTCTAAAGTCATCATTTCTTTCTCGGCAACAAATATTTCCAAAGAAACAATTTTATTGTTTTTTTCCAGAAATACATAAGTTCTTTTTTGGGCATGAAAGAATATGTTTCATTTAGAGAAGTCAAGTATTTTATCATTACAGAAATCATGCCAAGGAAATTTCATTCCAGAATATTTGCAAACCATTTTTGGAAAGAAGGCAATTTTGTTTCCAGAATTTTGAATACAGTTTTAGGATGAAACAGAATTAAATTTGGCAAGAAAATATTTACAGCAAGAAATAGCAAAATCATTCAACATTCCAGATATCAACAAAGGGGACTCAAAGTCGAATCATCCAAGTTAATCAAGGAACAAATTCAATCACGCAGGGGATAATATCAAGAGGACACAATTCAATTGTTTCGTGTTATTCATCCAACAAATCAGGGGATTCTCGGCCAAACAAATTAAGCAAATTTCTCACACAAAGGTCTCATTCAATACCATGTCAGGACAATCACGCAAGTTTTAAAAGCCGAGAAATTCATTTGAAAACTCACACAAAATCACATTTAAGTCAGAGAAAATCAATTTCAGGAAATTAGAGTGTTAATTTAGGATTTCAATATCCTATTTGAACACCTTATTCATCACAGGCAATTTGGGTGAAACAATAACAAACCAAAAACTCGAGAGCTCAAAGAAATTAAGATAGAATTACTTACTTTGTTTTTTGATCATCTGCAAATCGCTTAGCAAGTGAACCAGAATAATTCAATCATCATAAAAACCATTTTTACAAGAAATTGGGGTCACGATTTGGGGAAGTACTGAATAACCCTAATTTGGTGAAGTCGACCGACATAGGAGCTCAAAGAAGAGCCAAAGTATTGAATGAAGAAATGGGTTGGCCTATTTTTTTAATCAGAAAAAAGGGGTTTTTAGTTTTGTTTTTATTTTTGAGTGTTTTGTTTTTTTCATTTGTAAATCGTTATTTTGGTTTTTTAGTTTGTCTGTAAAACTAGGTCATCTAGTTATTGGGTTTTAATTAGAAGTTTTCTAGTGTCTGTAATAACTAGGGTTTACTAGCTACGGGTTTGTAGCCAAGGAAAAATCTGATCTTGGGGATAAAGATCAGTCTAAGATTTTGTGCAAAGAATTAGAACAGGAGCAGGATTTGCTAGTTTACAGAGTTTTGTAAGCAGGATCTATTTTAATACCTAGTAAAAATCTTGGGAATGCAGCAGTATGCAGGGTTTGCCGAAGCTGGGTAAAAACTGTGTTATTTACTTTCGCATTTTTATTCTCTGTT
The DNA here is from genome assembly GCA_030737875.1 of Allium sativum. NCBI lineage: Eukaryota > Viridiplantae > Streptophyta > Magnoliopsida > Asparagales > Amaryllidaceae > Allium > Allium sativum. Next base: position 897,407,570 of record CM060922.1, on the reverse strand, counting down.
TTAATCTATGCTATGATATTTTTTGATATCTCGAATTAATTTAATAAACCCTATTCACCCCCCTCTAGCGTTAATCTAGATCCAACAAGTGGTATCAGAGCTTGGTATTTTATTAACTCTAGAGTAATGGTGTTCCCTAGTGTTTTGTCTTCTAAGAGTCAGTCCAGTCATATTCCAACTATTTTTAATGGTACAAATTATTTATATTGGAAATCAGAATTGGAGTCCTATTTAAAATCTGTTAATATTAAATGTTGGGATACTGTAGTAATGGGTATGACATGGTAGATAAAAATAACATTGGATTTAATTCTCGTGCTACTCATATTTTATATTCTTATATTAATGATGACCAATATAAGCATATCTCTCATTGTTTGACTACACAGGAAATCTGGAATACTCTCGATGCGAAGTATGGAAGAATTGACAACAACAGCTCAAAACCCTGAAGTGTCAACTCATATTCAGATCTATGCTTGAAAGGAGAAACAGATGAAAATTCAAGTTGATCAGACGATGGAGACTCAACTAACAATGAGACAGAAAGTTTCTCATATGAAGATTTGGTTTATATGTGTGCTGATTTAACAAAAACTGTTTATAATCTCCATTGGAGAACAAATCTTTGAAATCTACAAATCATGTGTTGATTGGCAAAATTAATTATATGGAATCCAAATTTTCAAATGTCATGAAATTAGAAAATTCAGATTGTGAAAATTGTTTGAAATTGAAAACTGATCTCGTTTATCTCAATAAAAACATTCAATGTTTGAAGAGGAAATTTTGATTTTAAATGATAACGATATTGAGCTAAAAATTACAAACAATTTCTTACAAAAGGAATTTTAAAATATCAAGACCACTAAAAATTCCAAATATGAATTTGCTGAAAATAAAATTTGTTGAAAAGGGATTTGATTTTAAAAGAGCTTGAAAATGAAACTACAAAATTCAAAGAATCTGAAAAACTTGGGTTTGAAAAGAAAAAAACATTTTGAATTTGAAATCTTTGTGTCCCAAGAGAAAATTAAATTACTTGAAAATGAAAATTTGGTTTTGAAACAGTCTAATACTGAATAGAATATCACTATAAATCACTGCTCAAATTTGATAAAAGAAAATAGGGATCTTAAATCCAAAATTCAACGATTAGAATCAACTTTGGAGAAATTCTCTTATAGGGAAAAATCGTTGAATATGTTCTTACAAAATCAAGTTTCTATTGAAAATAAATGTGGTATAGGTTTTGGGAAAATAAATGACTTTTAAAACCGGAATTCAAACAGTTTTAAAAATCCTTCAGACTGCTTTGAAAAGAATCAATTTGAAAATTTGAACTCTGATAATTTCGAAGGATTTTTTAATCATAAATGAGATGAGAATTTGTTTGGTAACAAACCATTTTGGATTCCGAATGGAAATAAAATAGTTTTGACTAAGTCTAAATAGATTTGGGTTCCTAAGGGTACAAAGGTAAATTCCAATGGGCTATTGTAATAACCCGGAAAATCTGAACTAATTTAAAATTTTTATTTTGGCAATTTTGATGAATTTTGAATATTTAAAATGATTTATTTTAAATAATAACGATGAGAAATTTGTTTTGAATAGAATTAGAACATATATATTTATTTGAATCGACGTTAGAATATAAATATTTATTTTAAATTATAAAAGGAATTAGAAATGGCGCGGTAGTTTGAAAATTCGATTTCAAATTTTAAATGAATGTACAGGATTTAATATAAACCAGATTTTAGCGAAACCAAAAATATTAGAATCGATTTGAAAATATCTTTCCAACGAATCTGAAAAATCAAAATTTCATAGCGGGAGTAAAAAGTTATTCCCAGATGAAAATTCAGAGTAGTCGCTATGGAAATTCGGCCATTAAAAATGGAAATTTTGCAAACAACCTATGTTTTTGACGAAACCAATTTTGTTGGATCCACGATGTCAAATTATTTCTAGATTCCAAAATTCATAATTTTTGAAATCAATGTGTGAGTGTGGCAAAGGAAAACGTGTTTTGACAATTTCTGTCAATTTGGATCGACTAGAAAATGACCATTTTTCAAACGGTCTCCAAATTGGATGAAATTAGTTTTGTTAGAACCGTATCGTCAATACAAAGCTAGAAAATATTTTTCGGGAATTTTTAGAGTCCATATGTGACTCCATTAAAATGAAATGTGCGTTCAAATTCAGTATATAGATTTATATTTTGATTTTGACGGAAATTGATCGAAACAGTCGAATCAACTTACCAGACATATCCCATTGTGTTCGGAATGGAGGCATTTTGCGAGGAATGACAGACGGTGGGTTCGATTCCGAGTTCGAAATAAAAAGGTACTTTTTGAAAATAAAATAATTAAATTAATATATATTTATATTATATGGGCATTGACCTTCTCTCTCTCCTCACTCCCTCATTCCCGTTCGGATCTCGAATAAAGAAAAAAACGCGCTCCCTTCCACCGCACAACCAATCCCGATGCATCTAGGTGGAGCGCCGCCGCACCCCAGGCCACCGGCCTCCCCCGCTCCCCGCGCCTCCTTCTCCTTTCTCACCTCCCATCGACCGAGCCCCACAACCCAAGCCCTAACCCCCGTACCCAGCCCCCCCTCGATACCCAAACCGTCGCCGCCCCTCTGCTCTGCACCGGCATCACTTCCGACGCAGGCAAACCCCCTTCCTCCCTCTTTGAACTATAAGAGTTCTTAGTTATATTTTTTTATTTTAAGAAACTAATTAGTTAATTTGGTAATTAAAAATTGTTTTCAAGTCTTATCTTTTTTATGTATACATATCATCGTTTTGAAAAGGAAAAATGACAATAAAAAGGTATGATTTTTAACAACCAAAAAGAGTAGATTTTTCATTGTAGGAAAAAAATTAAAATTTTCATTGTGGAAAAAAAATAGATTTTCATTTTGAAAATAGCGGTATAAAAATTGTTTTTATATGAAGTTTCAATATAAAAATACGATTTTTATATATGTAGCGAATTAAAAATCTGATTCTTATATATATAGAGAAGAGATAAAAATATGATTTTATTATTTGAATAGAAGAATAAAAATGTGATTTTTATTTATTTGAATGGCGCGTTAAAAATATAATTTTATTATATGAAGAACGATATAAAAATTGGATTTTTATATATGAAGTAGCAGTATAAAAATATGATTTTTATACGAAGGGTGCGAATATCAAAATGTGTTTTTAAATTATGGTAGCGATGTTAAAAATGTGATTTTTAATATAAAAATCATGTGAAACATATAGTGCGATAGGACCGATTGGAAACAAATCAAATCCAAACAGTTCAGAAAGAAAGACTAGTGGAGTGGAGCCCAAAGGTGAGAACTCCTCACTTTAAATTTTATTTTCCAGTTGGAAATATATACTAGGATGCAGACGGTGCTTAACAGCACCTGACACCCATTGTCCATAGACTATGGACGACTTGTTTGTTTGTTGATTGTGTTGTGAAAATTGTTGATGATGTGAAATGGATGGAATAAAATATTCATGGAACGGAATAAAATATTTTATAGTTAAAAAATTAGTTTTAAACATGTATAGGAATAAAATAAATATTCATTTACAAATCGGAAGATTTGTATTTGTACACACATTTGACTGATATTAATAGGAACGATAAATTTTACACATCGCCCAACTGCACAAATAAAATTCATTATTGTTGATTGAAACCCCACACGGGTATTGGGATGATATTGGACATATACTAGTCCCAATATTTAGTTGTATGTCAATTGATTAGTTGACATGCTGTGTAAGCGTTGAATATTTATATTTAATGTTTATGCTATGTAAAATGCAGTCTGGATGATGGTTGACTGTGTTTGGTTGTCGTTGTGTACATATGTGTATGAAATCCATATAATAACATTATATGGTGACTGATTGTGCCTGATTCCAGTTCAGAAAGAAGGAATATTTTAAAAATAACAATTATTTTAAAATAACGAATATTTTAAATAATATTCAGTAAAGGATCAAAATCTGATTTTCATGTCCGATTTGGGATGGACACGAAAATATTTAAATATATAAAGCCGTGTTGATTAGATTAACACCATTTTGACGTGAACGATATTGTAACGACCCGCATTCTATGCATCGAAGGATCGTAGGATATTTATTTCTTTCTCATGCGAAATCGTATGGTCATGCAACTTTGGGAGACGACTATTGAGGTCATTTCCCATGTTCATGATTTTTGCCGATTTTTAAAAGACCGTCTTGCCCCTAACTGATCTTGTTTCGACCATAACTTTTGATTAGAAAGGAGCTTTGGCCTGAAACCACTTCCATTAGGTCCGGATGATGGTTTACCTTTCCATCTAGTGGTCATATGTGAAAAAGGTTTTCCGTTTGGGAGATATGGTTGAATTAATGTGTAAAAGGTGAAAAACTACTTAACCGGGCTTAATTGGGTAGTTAATAGCTAGGCTCAATGGTGGATTTCGGGATTAGGGGTATATAGGGGTTGATTAGGGTTATAAAACATTTCTTTAGACACTTTTTCAGCCGCCACTTTCATTCTTGGAACTCTAGTAATGGCCTCCAACATCTAGAATCACCTCTAATCACTTTTTACTCAAGAATTAGCCTAATCTTCACCAAATTAAGGAGAAATATCACCAAATCAAGGTCAGAACTGCTGTATAGCCTTGGGAATAGCACTAAACAGAGGATAATTTCAGATTTGGTATTTTGTTTATGGAAAAAGTGAGTAATTTGCATAGTTCCTCACTAATTATGATTAATTAAGGGTAATTAGTGTTAATTAGCGAATTTAAACATGGTTAATTCTGGAAAAATATTTATAAATTTCGAAATATTATTTTAGACCTCTGTTAGAAAATTTGGTTAATTTTGTTAAGTTTTACTAATCCTATCATTAGTTTTGCTTAAACATGCTTAAGGGAAAATATGGGGTTTTGGCTATGTTTAATCCGTTTTAACCTATAGAATCTTTGTTTTGGTGTTCGTGGTCAATTCTACAAGTTGCTACGACTGTATGGTATGTTTTGTGATTGATTAGAAGAGTTAGGATGGTCAAAAACACCGTCGTATGGCGTAAAACAGTCGCTGGAAAAGTTGGAGGAGGTAGTGCAGGGTTTCGGATCGGATCGGGTTAGCGGGCTCGGATCGGATTAGAGAACCGGGCAAGAGGATCCAAACCGGATCGGGACTTTTCACAAAAGGAGGCTTGGTAAGAAGAAGGGCCATTTGCAAAGAGTTGGGGTTGGGAATCAGATCAGAGCTGAGTAGGGGATCGGACCAGAAGCAAGGGCGTGGAGATCGGATCGGACTAGAGCCAGGGAGTAGGATCGGATCAGAGGACCAAGCTTGGAGTTGGGGTTGGAGTTGGAGTGAAGCACCGAACCGGATCGGGATCCATGAGCACCGAACCGAACCTACTGAAGTGGAACGATGGGGACTACCGAACCAACCTGCAGTGGAACACTGTACCGAACAGGAAGCCTAGGAGTGAGGTATTCGAATCAAACTGACTGAAGCAAGCCAAACCGAACCGGATTGGAGCTGCGATTACGCAATGACTCTTCTAAAGACCAACTCCAGTTCGACCAAAACCCGAGATGCAAAGGAAGTCCAAATAGGAAGTAGAACTCAGGGTCCAGTTGGGAACCAACGAGTTATCTTCATGAGTTGGGCTTTACTGCGGAACGTGTGCTAAGGGGTTATCGATGTCTATAACTTTGGATCACTATGGAGTGTGGGGGTATGTGGACGGATTCAGGGCCGCAGTGGCCTAGGTAGGACTATTGGCTATGAACCAATGAGGTGGGGTCATTTGTAAGGATTTAGTCGTGACTACATGGGGCAAGCTTGGTAGGAGCAAAAGTTATACAAGTCGGACTCCATCACTAGCTCGGTGGGTCTAGTGATCAAAGTGGTGGATATCGTATGCTTTACGCACTGAGTGAGAGATGTGAGGATGGTTGCTATGATTGATTGTTTGCCATCACTATGTCAAGCACACCCCCACCTCCGTATTCTTCACACTATATGTTAGTGGCACCTTAGAGTATTGTACAATATGTAGTGCTAACTCTTTGTTTGCAGGTCCAGGTTCAGGTATGGTTTAGTATACCTGTTATTATTCTGTTTTGATGCTTATCGCTCATACCAGACTTTTGTCTGACCCAGAGTTTTATGTCTCTTCTTATTACTCTAGGTGCTCTTAAACGGGCAGACTAGAGACAAGTTAGCTGGTTGTGCACAAGTAGCTGTACCGGAGACGAGCAGGAGGCTCCTGCGTATTATCTACATATATTCTACCTGTGTCGCTGCTGGTCACTACTTTGGGCATTAGTAGTGTACCTTTCTTTTGCTTTAGAGACAGTTTTAAAGTTGTAATAATGATGATGTGGAACATAAGTTGTATTTGGATTTTCCGCTGCTATGATGTTTAGTTTTCAGCTTATGTATTGTCTCGCCTGTTTTATGTCAAAGTATGATATTATTATATTTTATTCTATGCGCTATGAGACATTCTACAGGTTCCTTGTTAGTTTAAATACCGTTACTTTCCTTTCTTTGGCGACCATCCCGTGCTGGTTAGACATTGGCACAACGCACTTTCATTGAAATGTTGGCTGGTGCGGGGCGGGCCGTCACACTTGGTATCAGAGCTCTAGGTTGCGTAGTTAACCTAGGGAAAGACACCAGAGAGAGATAATACGAATATGAGAGCGCGTATTTGTGATTATTTTGATTTTCAAAAGCTATATATATATAATATTAGTATAGCTAAGTATGAAGTCGCATTGCACTGACACCACAAAGAGGATGGTTAATTGTAACGACCCGTATTTTACGGTCAGATAATTAATTTATTTAATTAATTAAAATAATGGTTTAGTAGATTAAAGGTTGTTTGATTAAATAATATTGAATATTTAATTAAATAAAATAATTGAATAATATATTTAATTTCTGAAATAATCAGAAATAATGAATTGACAATATAATGTGAACTGGACAATTCAAAGTATTCAGTTCAGCTTAGAATTGAATTAGAATGACGAATATATTATTTGAATGACAGATTGAACGTATAACTATATTGTAATTAAAATCGAGCTCGAAATGGCGCTGCAGTTCGTAATTTGGCGATTTGAACTTCAATTGAATATACAGGGTCAGTTTTAAATCGGATTTCCGTGAAACAAGAAACGTTCGGAGCTGATGAAGTATATTTTTCTAGTGGAAGAGAAAATTCGAGATTTCATTATGTAGATTTTGCTTTATGTCTAAATCAAATTTTAAAATAGACGTTATAGAATCGTTTATCGACCGTAACGGTTTATTTGATATAACCAGATACCGGTTTCGAAATTAGACAAGATTCCTTTGAGACGTAGTGATACTTTAATTTTCAGAATTTTACTGTAATTTTTAATAAATTAAAAACACAACTTTTTATTTGGAGTATTTTGCACCCTATATCAACATTTTGAGGTTTCATAAAATGAGTTAATCTACCGATATTATTATATTTTTGGGATCACGGCATGTTACTCGATTTAATGATATTTTCATATCAGTCCGTGGACAAACAGAGTTTCGCATAATGGGATACTCTCAAATGTAAAACAAACATCCTAACCCTAGACTTCATTCTCTGGATCAAATAAAGGCCACGCATTTCTTTGTTCATCCACCACTAAAGTAAAACGCAACGTGGAAGAATAAAGGCCTCTCAACGAAGTAAAGAAATCTTGTAAATAACCCACCTTCAAATCGTTATAACCTAATTTTACTTTCTCTTCTAGTCAAACAAACCAAGCCGTCATTTACTCCTTCCTCAAACCAAATCTCGAGCCTTTGAAAATCAAAATGAAATCATAGAAAAGTTCATAAATCATGGAAGTCATATATTCAGACTCCATGAGAGCTGCTCTTCATTTCTATATGAATACCATTTAGTTCGAAACATTTTTTGTCGCAACGTTTCAATACAGCGTGAATTAGGGCGGAAGGTCTTGGGGAATTTGGGATTGTACTGGGGGAATTGGAGGATCGGACTATGTAGTTTGGGAGTGCGATGGACCAAGGATTTCCGCGATGGGTACAGGAGTAGTCAAACAGTGTGCTGCTAGTATAACGAGGAGGGTGTAGAGTGGAAGCAGGCGATGGGGTCAATCTGTTGTTTCGAGAAGCGAAAAAGCACGTTCATTAGTTTGAGAAGCTGTAGTGGGCTCGATGAACGTTAAGGGAGCAAAAGCGGTGAAGAGGACACAAAGTAGTTCATGAGTTGGGTTGAGAGTAGTATTCGAAGGAGACCTGCGAGTTAAATGGGAGTGGGATGACTGTGAAGAGGACGCGAAGAGAAGAGTTTTTGTGTATTTAGTTTTGAAGTTTAGTGGATTTATGATGGTGTTTGGGTTTGAAGAAGCTACTGTAATGGAGATAAAAGAAGCAGCAGCACAGGTTAATATCGAAGAGGAAGATGATGAGCTGGCGACTTAAATTTAAACCGTGGCATTTGGCTAATTAAAGGGTAATTAAGGGATGATTTATTATTTAGCTAATGACTCTTTTATGTGTAAAATTGTAAAACGTATAACTTTTGCTCACAATATCAGAATCAGACGAAACAAGATCGTTGGGATCGTATGGACGACGGTTATGCACTGGAATTGACTAGGAGTGGATCGGAGCCCGTTACAATTTATGGAAAAATAAATTGTCCGTCTGAAACAAGCGATGGTTATCGTTATTAACGGTGATCTCCAATGTGAGTAAAACTCGCTAACTCTGAACAGTTATATTTTTATAATGTATTATTAGAACTGATAATTATCTGTTGATTGATGTGTGTTAACTGTTTGGTTGAATTGCTTATGTATTGGTTGAAATTATAGATAACGATGTATATATAAATCTTTAATCAAACATTGATTCTGTTTAGCAGAATATTTCATAGTGAAATTAAATAGATGTTAATTATATTGTTTAACATTTGTAGGTGCAGGGAAATAGGTCGGAGGAATCCAACTGGATTCCTCAACATTTATTTTTCTGTTTTTCATATATTGTGATATATGATGTGATATATAATCTGTTGTTGATTATGTGTGTTTGAATGATATCAATCACTGTTGTTTGGTATTTTAAATACCGTAAGAAAACCTAGGATGAAAAAGGAAAATTTCAATAACTATATTGAAATAAAATATTTTTTAAAATCGAAAGATTTTATATAGAAGGAAGATTTCAAACTGTATATTGAAATAGAATATTTACAAAATCAAGGAATTTTATAAAGGAAATTATTTGTAAAACAAATATAAAGGAAAATATTTGTAAAACAAATATAAAGGAAAATATTTATAAAACAAATATATAAGGGAAATATTTGTAAACCATTTACAAATAGAAATGAAAAGGATATATTTGTAAACCATTTACAAATAGATTTGGAAAGGGAATATTTGTAGAACATTTACAAACAGAGTTGAAAAGAAAATATTTATTTGTTAAATAAATAGGATTGGAAAAGAATATTTATTTGTTAAATAAATAGAGTTATAAAAGGAGATATTTATGTAGAAAATAAATAGAGTTACAAAAAGAATTTATTGTAAAATGAAAAGAATGTTATATAAGGAAATATTTGGCAAATGAATAGAATTTTACATCAGGAAAGTTTAGACCCGTGCTTTGCACACGGGTATAACATGATATGGATTTAAAGCAAAGATTTTAAATAGAATGTATTGTAACCAATAGATTGAGAAGATAAATTTATAAATAATATTTTATAAATTAAATAAAATATTTATCATTGGATAAATAGAATATATAAGTTAGGGCTTATATAGAGAAGTAAGAATCGATTTCAACATCGATATTTGAAACTGAATATGAATGTAGAGTTAATCAAAGGAGTTAATCAAAATGTGTTAATCAAAATGAGTTAGAGGAGTTAATCGACTAGAGTTAGAATTAATCGATTGGAGATTAGAGTTAATCGATTAGAGTTAGAGTTAACCAGTTAGAGTTAACCAGTTAGAGTTAACCAGTTAGAGTTAATCAGTTAGAGTTAATCAGTTAGAATTAACCAGTTATAGTTAACCAGTTAGAGTTAACCAAATAGAATTAATCAGTTAGAGTTAATCAGTTAGAGTTAATAAATTAGAGTTAATCAGTTAGAGTTAACCAGTTAGAGTTAATCATTTAGAGTTAACCAGTTAGAGCTAATCAGTTAGAGTTATTCAGTTAGAGTTAATCAGTTAGAGTTAATCATTTAGAGATAACCAATTAGAGTTAATCAGTTAGAGTTAATCGATTAGAGTTAAATCAAACTAGAGTTATTCGAATAGAGTTAATCAAACAAGAGTTAGTCGAATATTTGTTATTCGAATAGAGTTAATTGAATTAGAGTTAGTCGGATTAGATTTATTCGAATATAGTTTATTCGTAGAAAGAGTTATCGAATAAGGTTATTCGAAGAAGAGAATTAATCAAATATAGTTTATTCGAATAGAGAAAGAAATTATCGAATATTAGTTATTCGAAAGGAGTTATCCAATATTAGTTATTCGAAAGGAGTTAATCGAATATTATTTATTCAAAAGGAGTTAATTGATTATTAGTTATTCGAAAGGAGTTAATCGAATATAGTTTATTCAAAAGGAGTTAATTGATAAGAGTACATTAGTTAGAGTTAATTGAATAGAGTTAATCCAATAGAGATTAATTAAATAGAGTTAATAGAATTGAGTTAATCAAATAGAGCAAACTGATAAGAGTAAACGATTAGAGTTAATCAAATAGTGTTAATTGAATAGAGTTATTCGAATATAGGTTATTCGAAGAAGAGAGATTATCAAATATAATTTATTCGAAGGAAAGAGTTATCGAATAGAGATTTATTCGAAAGAGAGTTACGTAAGGAAGTTTGTGACAGTTTTAAAAGATAAACTTTGTCTATTTTGAAGATAAAACGTTGTTCAGTTAAGGTCTGAGAGGTAATTATACCCCAACTTGATTGACTTCCTTCTTAACTAAGGAATGGTAAGGTTTGATACTGAAAGTTGGTTAAGTGAATAAAGTTAATGAAGGTAATGGTTTGATTTGGCATGGCGATGTTTGATTTAAACATCAGTTTAAATCCAGTGAAGGAGTTTTGGAAATGTTTTCCAAATAAGAGTCAGAAATGTTTTCTGATAATAGAAAATAAGAATTTAGAATATATGGAAACAGGAGATAAGTAAATTAATGAACTAAAGAGATAAATGTTAGATGATGATTGATCGATATAATTTCCATCTGGAAATAATATCGTTGTTTGCACACGTGTTTTTCTTTGATAGTTAAATCACAGACTATCAAAGTTTTGACCATTTTTCTGTCTTCAATACGGAGAGACCGGTTGGATTCTTATCCAAAGAACCACTTCGTATGGGCGTTAGCATTTCGAATCAAATAGATCGAAGACAAATTGAAGACGGAGTAAAGTGCAAGGGTTGTTGTATAAGTCCTAGGTAGAGATTGCCTAGGATGGATGCACGGAATAGTGCCTTCGGTTTGTCCAGTCCCAGGACAACTTGAATGGACGAATGTTTGACAGAGTATATCGGGTAGATCACGTAAGTTGATCGTTTCAGACATATTTACGTTGGTGGCGGAGGAATTCGTTTCTCTTAGCTTATACCCATGGTATTTTTGGGGAAATCAATTTGTGATTTGACGGGTAGGATGATGTGGCATTCAAAGTGAATGAATGAGTAATCTGTTGAAAGATACGTTATGACCTCCAGCCTCATCCACTGGGAAATGACAGAAATCGGGCAAGCAGCATGGCTAAGTGGTTCACAACCAAGTAGGGTATATTGTCACCATCTAGAGAATATTCATATTTGTACTTCTTTCAATTCTGTGTCTCCTAGGATGGTTATGTTGGTTTACCAACTGTAAGGTGGTAATATATTTGATACACTCAAGCTAAATGAGTGGTCGGTCATGTGTGGCCAAGTTATAAGATGTTCTTGTTGAACTCCAGTGTATCACTTCTAGAGTACACTGAGCGGAAGGAAAATCCATACCTTGTCATAGTTGGAATCCATTTCCCAAATAAGAGCCCGCGGTTTTGATTGTATATTATATATGTAGAACGTTAGATGCAAGCGTTTCTACTAGATTGATATTACTTGTGTTAGACATTATTATAATATCAGAATAATATTGTTTTACTAATGATTTGGGTTATCGTAAGGTAAAAACCATCCGTGTTATGTGTAGATCGGTCTTATGATTATCCTTTGTTTCAAAAGGATTCTTGAAGTTAAATCAAATAATTTGAGTTTACTCACACCAGTCACATAATTGACCCGGAGTTTATTTTGTTTTGTTTTCCCTAAACTCTTGGGTGCCCAATTTTGTACGGGCAGTCAAGTAGTCGGGATTTACATATACTTGAAGAGCTGGAGCAGGAGGCTTCAGAATTATATTGCTATGGTTTTCCGCTGTGTTGTAAGTGTTGTGCTTTGGAAAGGATATGTATATTCAAGTACAGACTTATATTTCAAAGTTATGTTTGATATATATTTATTCGTTCCGCTGTGAGATTTGTGTTTACTCTGATGTTGTATGTTCTTCTTCTTCTTCTATTCTAAGTTTCTATCTTATCTATCCTCACCCTCTAATTTCTTTCATTAACTACTGGTATTTTCGATCCTTGGATGTTCGATTTTCGATCCTTGGATGTTCGATATGTGTTGTATATCGGATAACCAAGATCGACTTTTTCCGGGATGTTACAGTTGGTATCAGAGCAAAGGTTAAGTTATTACCTTGGCTCTGTGGTGTGACTCAGTAGAGATGGGGTTAGTAATACCCTAGATTGAGTTGAGTGTATATATACGAGTGAACGTATTTGTTATTTGATATAAAATGATTTTATATCGTGGAGATTTATTGGTTGAGTTGTTTATGGGTTCTGGTCGATCAGTTTGATCCACTGTATCGGTAGGAGTTTATAAACACTCGAATACGATGGGTCGACACGATATGTTTTGAAAAGAGGGTAAATGAAAATAATTATACCCAAAGTATATTTTGATATAGAGAAATTATATATATTGGGATTATAATATATTGGATATATTGGTTGTTATTATAATCGAGTAAGATTATAAGTTGAAATGGATGTAAGTAACCAATCATTTATCATATAAGAGAAACATATGAAATCCGATAAATTGAATCTGAAATTTGAATCATAATTGGAATTAAAACCCTGGAATTTTGAAAAGTATTTGTAAATGAATCTAGGTTAAATATATGTGAATTTTAAAATCCTGGGAGATTTTAAATTGTTTTACCAGCATTGTGAATGGTATTTTGAAATGTATTTCAAAAGGAACAGTTTAAAAGTGATTTTGAAAGTGATATAGTATTGAACTCACTTTGATGGCTGGGAAATAACCCTGATGATGAATCGCGACACCATTAGTGTTCATTCCGAGTTCTCAGTGATGGATTACTGCCAAAGATATTGATTTCAAATTGTTTTGGCAAAGCAAGTTGTTTTGAATCCTGAAAAGGAAAGTTGATTTTCGATATGGTGAACTGTTTAAAATTCCCAGGGAAAGATTTTTCGAATTAAAACAAATTTAATTAGAAATTTGCGACAGTAAGTTGGAATTGAATTGAAATCAGTTAAGTTAAAATTGAATTGGATTAGAATGATATCGAGAAAATTGGATTGGTGACATAGGAATTTGAAATGATATTGGGTTGATGAGTTAAGAAAAAAATCAAGAATGTAACCTTGGTTTGAATGGAATTCAACGTGGATATAAGCGAATGGTTGTGTTGGAAATAAAATTGATGGGAATTTGATTGGGATGACATAGGTATATGCTGAATTGGTAGCGGATGGGAAGGATATAATGATATGCCAAACAAAAAGGTACCATTTTATATTTATATGGGTATGAGATGTATGAGCCGAATTGGTAAGCCGCTTGGCTGTTTGATTTTCTTTTGGGTTGGAGAAGGCCCAGAGAGGCGAGTTGTTGTTGTATCGATGGAGTCGTACAAAGGAAGTGTTAGCGAAATTTTTCGAAAATTTCAAGTGTTAGAATTTTTGAAAATTTTTAGTTGGTAAGAATAAATTAATATTTAATTGAAAATAAATTGGTTGAGTTGAAACTGATGTTAAGAAGGGAACAAATAAGTTCTAACCAATCAATAGGGTTTTTTCTACCTTAGCAATTTCGAGGACAAAATTATTTTAAGGGGGGAAGAATGTAACGACCCGTATTATACGGTCAAATAATTAATTTATTTAATTATTTAAAATAATGGTTCAGTAGATTAAAGGTTGTTTGATTAAATAATATTGAGTACTTAATTAAATAAAATAATAGAATATTATATTTAATTTCTGAACTAATCCGAAATAGTGAATTGACAATATAATGTGAACTGGACAATTCAAAGTATTCAATTCAGCTTAGAATTGAATAAGAATGATGAATATCTTATTTGAACGACAGTTTGAATGTATAATTATATTATAATTAAAATCGAGCTCGAAATGGCGCTGCAGTTCATAACTTGGCGATTTCAACTTCAACTGAATATATAGTGTCAGTTTTAAATCGGATTTCCGTGAAACAAGAAACGTTCGGAGCTGGTGAAGTATATTTACTAGTGGAAGAGAAAAATCGGGATTTCATTGTGTAAATTTTGATTTATGTCCAAATCAAATTTTAAATAGTCGCTATAGAATCGTTTATCGACCGTAACGGTTTATTCCATATAACCAGATATCGGTTTTGAATTTAGACAAGATTCCTTTGAGATGTAGTGATAATTTAATTTTTAGAATTTTACTGTAATTTTTAATAAATTAAATACGCAACTTTTTATTTGGAGTATTTTGCACCCTATATCAACATTTTGAGGTTTCATAAAATGAGTTAATCTACTGATATTATTATATTTTTGGGATCACGGCATGTAACTCGATTTAATGATATTTTCATATCAGTCCGTGGACAAACAGAGTTTCGCATAATGGGGTACTCTCAAATGTAAAACAAACATCTTAACCCTAGACTTCATTCTCTAGATCAAACAAAGGCCACACATTTCTTTGTTCAGCCACCACTAAAGTAAAATGCAACGTGGAAGAATAAAGGCCTCTCAACAAAGTAAAGAAATCCTATAAATAACCCCACCTTCAAATCGTTATAACCTAATTTTACTTTCTCTTCTGGTCAAACAAACCAAGCCGTCATTTACTCCTTCCTCAAAACAAATCTCGAGCCTTTGAAAATCAAAATGAAATCATAGAAAAATTTATAAATCATGGAAGTCATATATTCAGACTCCTTGAGAGCTGCTCGTCATTTTTATATGAATATCATTTGGTTCGAAACATTTTTTGTCGCAACGTTTCAATACAGCGTGAATTAGGGCGGAAGGTCTTGGAAAAATTGGGATTGTATTGGGGGAATTGGAGGACCGGACTATGTAGTTTGGGAGTGCGGTGGACCAAGGATTTCCGCAATGGGTACAGGTGTAATCAAACAGTGCGCTGCTGGTATAACAAGAAGGAGGGTGTAGAGTGGAAGCGGGCGATGGGGTCGGTCTGTTGTTTCGAGAAGTGAAAAAGTACGGTCATTAGTTTGAGAAGGTGTAGTGGGATCGATGAACGTTAAGGGAGCAAAAGCGGTGAAGAGGACTTAGAGTATTTCATGAGTTGGGTTAAGAGTAGTATTCGAAGGAGACCTGCGAGTTAAATGGGAGTGGGATGACTGTGAAGAGGATGCGAAGAGAAGGGTTTTTGTGTATTTAGTTTTGAAGTTTAGTGGATGTATGATAGTGTTTGGGTTTGAGGAAGCTACTGTAATGGACATAAAAGAAGCACCAGCACGGGTTAATATCGAAAGGGAAGATGATGAGCTGGCGACTTAAATTTAAACCGTTGTATTTGGCTAATTAAATGGTAATTAAGGGATGATTTATTATTTATCTAATGACTCTTTTATAAATAAAATTGTAAAACATATAACTTTTCCTCACAATATCAGAATCAGACGAAACAAGATCCATTAGGATCGTATGGACAACGGCTACGCACTGGAATAGATAAGGAGTGGATCTGAGCCCATTACAATTATAGCAAAATAAATTGTCCATCTGAATCAAGCGATGGTTATTGTTATTAACAGTGATCATCTAATGTGAGTAAAACTCACCAACTCTGAACAGTTATATTTTTATAATGTATTCTTAGAACTGATAATTATCTGTTGATTGATATGTGTTAACTGTTTGGTTGAATTTCTTATGTATTGGTTGAAATTATAGATAACGATATATATATATATATACCGTTAATCAAACATTGATTCTGTTTAGCAGAATATTTCATAGTCAAATGAAATAGATGTTAATTATATTATTTAACATCTATGGATGCAGGGAAACAGGTCGGAGGAATCCAACTGGATTCCTCAACATTTATTTTACTGTTTTTCATATATTGTGATATATGATGTGATATATAATCTGTTGTTGATTATGTGTGTTTGAATGATATCGATCACTGTTGTTTGGTATTTTAAATACCGTAAGAAAACCCTAGGATGAAAAAGGAAATTTTCAATAACTATATTGAAATAAAATATTTTTAAAATCGAAAGATTTTATATATAAGGAAGATTTCAAACTGTATATTTAAATAGAATATTTATAAAATCAAAGGATTTTATATAAAAGAATATTTATAAAATCAAGGGATTTTATAAAGGAAATTATTTGTAAAACATATATGTGACGACCCCAAACCCCGTACTGATGGTGGCAAGGGTAATCTTTGGAATATAACACATAAACATATAATAGCAGAACATAATTAAATAAATACACCAGATAATGTACAAATAATACACTGGATAAACGTAATCATCAGAGTTACACAGTATACAGGATCATACTTAGTACAAATACAGTTCAGCTATACATAAATGTCTACAGCGGAAAACAACATAATATGTACAATAGGAGCTGAACAACATAAAACGATATAAATGATAGAATCCATCTTCAGCTCTAACTATCCAGAAAGAGCCTGCTAAAACCTGAATACAAGGCTGCCCGTGTAGAAATAAGGGCACCCGAGTTTGCAATTGAAACAAACAACGAGTCAATCATGGGACTGGTATGAGAAATCTACTTAACACATTTTATAATATGGCTAATCACAGGACCACGCCAATTTCGTGGAACGGGTTTACTCAACTGGATTGCCAGTGCTTTACAACAAGTAAATCTTTTAAACATCGCAATGCTTTGTATAAAAATGAAGCCATTATAAGACTCAGTTCCCATCACACAATGCAACGCAAACCGGAGGATAGAGTTTTACCTTATAATAGCCAAAATATGCTTGATACGAATAAAACAAAAGAATTTGATATTATTACTAGTGTTTATAAGTTTCAAAAACAATTTCAATCACAATTATCAATCATAAACGACATGAGTACCATATATCATGTCGCCATATATAGGTATACAATCAAAATCGCACAGTCACGTATTTGAAAATTGGATTTCCGTCATGAACCAAGGCAAAAGATAGTCTTTATTGAATTCGAGACTGTTTAGCCCGAGCCTCAGGCAAGTACTCAGTCAAGCCTTTGGATCGTCAGGGCCGGTCCACCGATGTGGATTAAAATTCCTGAACACTGTGATTCCCCGCACTTTGGGGCGTAAGTGAGTCAACGAATGACTCCATCGGTCCCGAATCGACCGATATATCCGAGGCGCCTCGCAACAACAACAACCACATAGGTGAAAATAATATAAATGTCAGCCAGTTTAAGCATTAACACCACCTCTAGCTAGAAAGAAATGCATGTCCTCCCTGAGGTCCTCTCCCTTTTCTGGTTCATACCGGGGTGTAAGGTTCGCGAATTCACGTTATACGCAAAGCTACACCACACAGGCGGTGCTTTGATCATCAACCACAAGACTTTTCTTTTCAACAGAAGCCCTGATCACTGCATCTTAGCATGCCACACAGGCAATTCACACCATGTAACTGATGGTTATCAATCACACAGACTGAATTCCAATGTCAGACACACAATCCATTTACAAGTCCATTCTGGGTCGGAACGAAACCGGAGGCACTATATACCTCGCATACCATCGATCTCCACGTACGTCTGGATAATCACCACTCATTATCCATATTTCGGGATGCCTCCCAATCAGGGCATCAGTTACCATCCAAACGAGGTGAAGATCTTCGGTCTTCGACCACCGTCTTCATCTTCGATTTCTTATCGTCGATTCAGTTATTCAGAATGGGATAAACCCGGTCTTTCTGAGCAACTCGCGTATATAATAAACAAGTGCTACACAAACACACATACACCTTATTCCGATTCATTAGTCAATAACCGTAAATCAGTAAGAGAAAGATTTCCCAAATATTAACCCCGAAGGCCGAAACCAACATCAGATCAAAACCCAAGAAACCATTCGACTTAGCTAACCTTCAGTTAGTTTCTAAATTTCACATTCCATATCGTTTATAATATTTTATAACGATTTATTGCTATTTTTATTTATTTAAAAATAGCCAATTTATTCAAACGACGCTTCGGGCCATAACGCGGCCGTGGCGCTGTTTTTCTTCAGATTTGATTTACACATATCTGAAAATCTAACTGTTGGATCTTCACAAATTTTACATCATTACAAAGATCTTTTCAAAACGAATCCAACGGTTGTAGTTTTGGGAAAATCCGATGGTCGGATCTCCCGCTACACTCATTTGAAGTTTTGATTTCAAAATACGAACTACAGCATTGTTATTCGATTTAATATAATTATATTTATATATATATATATATATATATATAAATATAATCGATTCTGGCATTGTTTTTCTTCAGATTTGAATTAAACATTCCAGACAATCCAACTGTTGGATTTTTACAAAGTTGGTGTCGTTGGAAAGATATTTCCAAAGCGAATCCAACGGTTTCGTTTTCGGGAAAATCTGATGGTCGGATCTCCAGCATTAATCGTCTGAAATCACGGTTTCAAAACACGAACTGCAGCTTCGTTATTCAATATATTTCAATTTCAAATCTATTTTCTTTTCATACGTTTGATAAAAATGATATTTTTATCCAAACGACATTTATTTCGACATTTCACTATTTTAACAGTTCATGTATATAATAAAATTGTGATTTTTATTGCAAAACAATTTATTTCAAAACACGACTATTTTATGTAGTTCATATAGATGATAAAAATATGGTTTTTATTATAAAACAATTTATTTCAAAACACGACTATTTTATATAGTTTATATAGATGATAAAAATATGGTTTTTATTATAAAACAATTTATTTCAAAACACGACTATCATTCAACACATGAATTTCTATTCAACGAATGAATTTCTATTCAACACATGAATGTTTTCTATAGTTCGTATATATAAAATAAAAATGTGATTTTTATTGTTAAAACTATTTATTTAAAACACGAATACCATTCAACACATGAATTTCTATTCAACGAATGAATTTCTATTCAACACATGAATCTTTTCTTTTCAACACACGAATATAATTTCAACGCATAAAAATAATTCTAACACATGAATATTATTCAAAATTTCAGCAGCATAACGGCAGGGTAGTTAAAACCGGGGCCGTCCCTAGTACGGCTCCTCGCTCTACCTTAAAGCCTCGCAGCTTTTGACAATGGGGATTTCATGCATCTAGTTCGCACGCAGGCGGCATGTATGTTTTTTTTTTCATTTCCACAAACTAATCCTATGTGGTTTCAACCAAATAATTCTCAACCACAAACGGGTATTTTTCAACCACAATCAATCAATTTCAACCACAAACAATTCTAATCAACCATTCTCTATCAACCAATTTTCACACCAATCACAACCAATAAATATCGTCCATGGTTTGTGGACGAGGGACGTATATATATATATATATATATATATATAAGTAAATTTCACTTCTATTCAACACATATATAATTTTTACAACGCATATATAACTTATACATCGAACATATAACTTATACAACGCTTATACATGAGGTGTGCAACGCTTATATAACTCATACATCGACTATATAATTTATACATCGTCGTTTTCCATATCGTTTATAATTTAGAAATCTCACATTGGGTTCCACTCCACTAAAGAAGCAGAAGGCTCAGAAAAATATGTGGTCTTTTCTAGAATGTAGAAGACGTCCACACGTGTCCACTGTCTCTCGTTTCACAGAATTTCGTCAACAAATGAAAAAGATATGTTTTTTACAGTGAAATCAAAAACCGTAGCACTTTAAACTGCTATTAAATAGTTTAATATAATATAGGTCGTACCTCTCAGCGCCCTGTTCAAAACTAGGGTTGGATTTTTCGTCGGATCCGTGAAGTTACACAGCGTGGAAGAGGGAGGAATGGCACCTCTGCGCGCGGTGGTCAGGTTCGCTCCGGTGGCTCCAGCTGTAAGCGGCGGCGATGTAACACCCCGTAATTCTGTAACGCTAAGATTCACAAATCAATGCAGAATTAAAAGTTAAAATCAAAATCAATGGAAACGTGCTGCGCCATTGCGTTCGTCTCGGAATTCTGCATGAAAACGAGTCCGAGTTTGCGTAAATCGGAGTCCGTATGAGGGAGATATGGCCTCCGGAAGTTTCAGCGAAGTTCAAAATTCAAAACAGGTCAAGTTCAAAAATTCAAATCGGATCCAGATTGGGCTGGGCGGGAATTTTCCCGCCCAAGGCACCCGGGTCGACTGGGTAGTCGACCTGGGACACCAGGTCGATTGGGTAGTCGACCTGGGGGTCGACCCCCCTGCTTTTTCCTGTTTTCTGCACCTGGTTCGTTCTTCTGTATCCGGACGCCATCCTGACCAGATTCGTTGACTTCTATACTATATAAACAGACCTAGACTCCTTCTCTATTCACAATTCTTCTCTACCCTTATGCTGCAAAGATTCTTAGTGAACATGGCTTCCTCTCCGCCTCTTAATCAAATAATAAATAAAATAATATATATAAAATAAATCAAGACGAGGAGGTGCTGCTCAAAGACTTTCAAAGAGGAGATTCAAGCTAGAATTCAAGTGAAGATTCGAACGACTGCAATGACTGTTTTTCTACGAATCATAGCAACGCCATCTTTCTATTCTAATCTAATCTCTGTAAGTCTGTTACTTTTTAGATTTGAACGTTTCTCTCTGTTCGTGACATGAATTAAAGGAATAAAAGAATATGCCAAATCTTTCTATTCGAATCTGTGCCTACATCTTTGGACTTAATTAAGAACTGTTATGATTCGATGACCGATAAGACTGTGACTATGAAACTATGGACCTTAGAACCATATGCTTCTTTGACTATGAACATTGCCTATGACTATGAACATTGCCTATGACTATGGACATTGCCTATGACTGTGACTATGAGAATTATTTCCATGACTATGAACACAAGCCTATACCTTTGATTAGGAAGAAAAACTATTGTCTATGACATAAATGGGACAACTGTGATTAAGAACCTATGGTTCATGACTAGGAAAGTGTTTAAGTTTTGTGACTATGAAATTGGGTCTAAACCCGATTATCTATCCTGTCTATTCTTTGGTTTTAGACCTTTGGAATTTACCTATTAAGTTAGGTCTACCCATGTTCTTGAACCTACGCCTTTATTCTGTCTATTCTTGGTTTTAGACCTTGGGAATTTACCTATTAAGTTAGGTCTACCCATGTTCTTGAGTCGACGTCGTTATTCAACCCTTTTTATGCCAGTTAGTAAGTCTATCCTTTGCATAGCATCTTTGGTTCATTCCCTATTTTCTACGAACCTAGCTTTATTTATAATCTAGAATGAATCACGATTATAAGAACGGTGAGAA
Organism: Allium sativum; assembly: GCA_030737875.1. Classification (NCBI taxonomy): domain Eukaryota; kingdom Viridiplantae; phylum Streptophyta; class Magnoliopsida; order Asparagales; family Amaryllidaceae; genus Allium; species Allium sativum. The sequence continues at coordinate 897,385,549 of CM060922.1, read as the reverse complement.
TGCGGTTTGGGCAAAATATGAAATTTACTAAAAACATAGTTTAACTTGGGAATTGGCATAAATTGGGAACATGTATTATGGCATGTTCATAGAAATGCAAATTGGATAAATTTGACATGAATTATAAGATGTGTAATTTGAATCTAGTATTGACATGTAAATCTAGCATTTACATGAATAGTGAACTAGAGTAATAAGTCTAGTTTGACGTGAATTAGAATGTTGAATAAGAATTGGATTAGCTAATTTGGCACGGTAAGTATATTGGCATAAATGTGAAATTGGCCATAATTGAGAATAACTGTCAGGTTTAGAAAAGTCATGGTTAGTGACACTTAATTTGGTATAGTTTACATACCAAAAAGCATAAATATGATTTAGGAAGGGAAATGGGCCATAGAAATAAATGTAGACAATTTACATTAAAAGAGTATTTGGGAAATAAGTAAATTAGGAATAATTTACCTATAGAATCTGGCCCAAATGAGGAAATGTGAATTTAGACAAATTAAAAGTTTATTAACGACATCTCTTTTAATAATAAGCCAGAAAGTTCTTGCGTGACAGAGAGGATAGTGTCTAGGCTTGAGTTTGGAAAATACAAGTTTCCTGCTCTCCCTGGCTATCCCTAACTGATCCGACGGACGGGATGGTTACTTTCAAAACCTGATTTGAAAACTAATCAAAACCCCTTTGAACTTAGAAAACACGAATATGCCTAACCCGAGGTTAGACTGAGTTGCGATGTAAACCTGCCCGGAACCAACCGGCACATCCAGTATTCGCAACAATATCTGTCTAATGTGAGTGGTAGCGGCTTTAATTTATTTAGTTAAAGCTAGAACAAGAATGGGAGGGTTAAGTCCATAGGAACACTTAACCAACTTAACACAGTTAAGCTAGAATGGGAGGGTAAAGTCCATAGGAACACTTAACCAACTTAACACAGTTAAGCTAGAATGGGAGGGCTAAGTCCATAGAGACACTTAACCAAACTCAAGGTAGCAAAACGAGACTTGTAGGGGTTAAGTAAAGTTAATACACTTAGCCAAATTAATATGTTAACTAGACTAAAGGTTGGGGTTAAGTAAAATCTAATACACTTGGCCAATTTTGATATGTTAGCTGGGCTAGACTGTAGGGTTAAGTAAACCTGAACACTTAACCATCAGGTTGTGATAAAGGAATGAGGTTAAGTCTAAAACATGAAGGGATAATACTTAACCATTAATAACATGTTAGTTAAGACAGACGGGCAAGGTTAAGTTAAAAAGGAACACTTAACCAATACAGGGTGAATGGGTAGGGTTAAGTAATAAGAAATACTTAACCAATATAACTTGGTTTGTGGTGGGGTTAAGTCAACATGAATTACTGATAACACTTAACCGGTATAACAGGATGAATGAAGAGGGTTAAGTTGGCTTGAATTGACTAATGACACTTAACCAATCCAAATTGACGGGAAAGGGAACTAAGTAGTAAACCTTAGTTAAGAAAACAACGATTCTGGAAACTAAGTGGTAAATCTTAGTTAGTAAAACTAAGTAGTAATTCTTAGTATAACACGGGAAGGAGCGAATGTCCGTCTGAGTAGAGGCTCCAACGAATTGGGTTACGAAGCCTGAGGCTTCGAGGGGACGTGAGGGTACTCTTGGTATCCCTCTGTGAGGCTGCAGATGATCCGCCTGGGCCCACAGAGGTTAAGGTCTGCGTAGAAGAACCAGGGGTATGCCTTGGTTGCAATACATGGCAACCTAAAGACTAGGATGGACCGGCGTGATTCGGCGAGCAAATGGTAGCCCTGTGATAGCAACTCGTCGTCTACCATCCATCTTGAGTCAATCGAGATATGTGAAGCGGAAAGGCGGAGAACTCCAAAAGACCATATGCTTGCTATCTAGTTATGGGTGAGGATGGCCATAGGATAGAGGGGCACCGGGGCCGGTGTATAGTTCTCATTTTACAAGGTGTGCCTTTCATTAGTTGAGGGAGGGGTCAAGTGGGACCATAGCCACTAGAATAAAAACAGACCTTAGCATCTGCATCGGCAGATATCTGAAAGCTCCCGACCGAGTTCTGTATTCGTTGATTTGCCCTGTCACAGGACTCGGACCGCACATTACAGGACATGTGCATCTAGACAAGCGATAACGATTCGCGATACATGCATGGGGGAAGTATAGGAACATATACCACTCTATGTAATGTGTCCTAGACTTGGGGGCATCGTTCGACAGGTAGCATAATTCCTAGTTGAACTAGGTGGCATAAATCCTGAATCCGAGAAGCGTTCAGCAGACAGCGTAAACTCTAGTTGAATCTAGAGGGCACTTGGTAGAAAACCCTAGATTAAATCTAGGTAACAAATAAATAAATGGATGCCTGAAGGCGATGGAAAATACAGGGATTGGGATCACGTTAGCGTGACTAGTTGGGACATTAGTTAGCTGGTGCAGAGATAATAGAAATCCGTATAACAAGGAAATGGCGAAGCGGCGAAAGTATTAGAGAACATCCAGTTTATCTTATCTTAACATATCTTGTGTTGATCTCGTCTAATCTTGCTGACCCTATCATCATGGTGTTATCTTGTATTCAGTTAATTCATGTCATTTTGTTTTCCATGTTCACATGCTAGAAGTTACTGAACTTACTCAGGCTTTATGTCTGACTCTGTTTTTCTTTCGTCTTCTTTTCTTCCGTCCCCCCCCCCCCCGGTAGTAAAGGAGGGAATAGTTTAGCTCAGGTTAAGTTGGACTGTCACCCTTTCCAGCTTGAAGATTTGTCGAAGTTTGCTTGGATTCTCTTTTCAGATGCTATGGCTGGTTCTTGCTAAAATCGGGGAATATAAATGTTGTTTTTATGCTTCTTTATTTTTTAAGACAGATGATACTCTGATATTGTAAAGAAACCATTGTACAAACTATTTTATCAATAAAGCAAAGTTTTATTTTCCGCTGTTTAATTTCTGTCTGTCTTGTAATTTATCTGCATCTTTTACCCTAAATGCTCCACAGAACTTAGTGCATTCCCTTTGTGAGTGATATTAACGGGTGTGGGGTGTTACAGGCGACCTGAAGACCTCGACTTTGGAGCGTCGATCTGCGACGAAGACGAGATGGGGAGGGCGAACTTTATATGGATTTGAAAGTGGTGGAGAGCACGACAAAATTCTCCAAAGGAGCACCCTGTTTTGATGCATGTGGAAGGAGAAATCAGAGGGGGAAAGTTTGAGCTTCATCCGCCATTCGTTTCAGGGGGCATCGGGGAAGAAAGAGGTTTGACCAACCAATAGGATCTTTTTTTATATTTATAAATTTTAAAAATCCAAAAATACCCTCTTTCACACATGAACTCCAATCCAAACCCAACGACTGTTGTCCCTAGCTAAATACCCCCACTCCGAACACAATGGGATTTGTTTCGTAAGCCCATTCGAATGTTTCAGTCAGTTTTCCTTCAAATTAAAATATAAAACTTTCAATAATTATTTTGAATGTACATTTCAATTTGTCGGGGCCATATACTGATTCTAAAAATTCCCGAAAAATAAATCTAGCTATGTTTTGACGATACGGTCCCAACAAAACTAGTTTCGTCGAATTCTGAGACCGTTTGAAAAATGGCCCATTTCTGGTCGATCCACTTTAACTGTAATTGACCAAAACACGTTTTCCTTTGCCACACTCACATATTAACTTCAAAAGTTATGAAATTTGAAACCTAGCAATAATTTGACATCCCAGATCCAACAAAAGGGGTTTCGTCGAATTCTGAAGTCGTTTGCAAAATGGCCATTTTCACGGGCTATATAAATTATATAGCGACCTTTCTGTAAATTCATTTGACCATAACTTTTTCTTCCCGCTATGAAACTTCGATTTTTCAGATTCGTTAGAAAGGTGTTCACTAAAAGATTTAAATATTTTTGGTTTCACTAGAATTTGTTTTATTTTGCACCCGGTATAGTCAGTTAAAGTTTGAATTCAACTTTTGAAACTACCGCGCCATTTCAGGCCTTGTTTATAATTAGAATTTATTATATTTATTTTCAAACATCGATTCAAACACACTTTTCGTCGTTATTATTTTAAATATTTTAAATCCACTAAAATAGCCAAATTAAAATTTTGAAACTGGTTCAGATTTTTCGGGTTGTTACAATCTCCCCATCTCCCCCACTTAAAACTTTTCTCCCCGAAAAGGAACAAAGTCTAAAGTGGTTTGATTAATCAACTCTACTTCCAATTTGGCTTCCATTCTCCAACTTTTCAATTTCTGAGAATTTTCAAATTCTTCAAAAATTTGGCAAACACCCGAAATTTTCGAAAAATTTCGCCATAACCTCCTTTGTACGGGGAGGGGTTCGGAAATTTATTGGGCCGTATTAGGTACCCAATAAATGCTATAAAGCATACACATATTTATAGTGATATATTCTGGTGTTTACAGGGGAGCGTGTATAGGTAATAACTCCAGAGAATAAATTCTCGTCACCCTGTCTAAGCCTGAGGGAGTGTGTATTTTTAATTACTCCAGAGAATAAATTCTCATCACCTCGTCCCGTGTGGGAAATAAATAATCCATGTGCCGTATCTAATAACTAGAGAGACATGATTACTGTCAACTCTAGACCTGTGTGGGGTTTTTATTATTCTGGCAATTTACCGTTACATTTTATGTGGTCCATATCAGTCATCAGTTCAACCTGTAATATATAGTCATCTCCATACAAGCCTCTCGCTCGTATGGTAAATCTTCAACCTCGTCACACAAGCTCCAAATGCTTATGTGGCATATGATGAAGTATGCCTATCTTCTCGAAGTATGCCATGTCATGTAGTTCAAAATTAATTGTTACTAGCCTATGGCGATGTTTATTATTACACACAGAACAACCAGCACTACGCATCCAATGGCATTCACAGGAGTTGATATAATAATATTTCGCATCCAACTCATTAAGGTTTACCTATTTGTCGGGCACGCAAATAATTTCTTTACTCAGCAGCTATCCATTTACCTGTTCAAACATATATGATGCACATGTATATATTGCTATCTATTTTTAAATCAGTTCAATACGTGATTTAATTTCATAAATTTACCATCATTCTCTTCTTGATTAAATTAATTATCATTCTAATCATTTAATTAATCAAATTCACTATCACACAACACAAGCAACAATCCATTTGTTTTTAACTTTTCAAAAATATATCTTTTATATATTCAAAAATTATATTTCTAAAACCAGACTATATATATAATAAAAAATACGTTATTTATAAACATATAACTCTCAACTCGTTCTAGGGCACTTCTGACCCCATCACTAACGAGTTATTCTGGTTCTGCTATACTCATACTAGGATATTACTGATCCTATCTGTAATGAGTTATTCGTCCTAGAACACTACTGGTTCTATCTCTGACAAGTTCATTAATGTGTTATATACCATAACAAGGCTTAACTAAAGCTCTAATACCACGTTATGACAACCCCAAACCCCGTACTGACGGTGGCAAGGGTAATCTTTGGAATATAACACATAAACAGATAGTAGCAGAACATAATTAAATAAATACACCAGATAATGTACAAATAATACACTGGATAAACGTAATCATCAGAGTTACATAGTATACAGGATCATACTTAGTACAAATACAGTTCAGCTATACATAAATGTCTACAGTGAAAAACAACATAATATGTACAATAGGAGCTGAACAGCATAAAAAGAGATAAATGATAGAATCCATCTTCAGCTCCAGCTATCCAGAAAGAGCCTGCTAAAACCTGATTACAAGGCTGCACGTGTAGAAATAAGGGCACCCGAGTTTGCAAGTGAAACAAACTACGAGTCAGTCATGGGACTGGTATGAGAAATCTACTTAACACATTTTATAATATGGCTAATCACAGGACCACGCCACTTTCGCGGAACGGGTTTACTCCATTGGATTGCCAGTTCTTTACAACAAGTAAAATTTTAAACATTGCAATGCTTTGTATAAAAATGAAGCCATTATAAGACTCAGTTCCCATCACACAATGCAATGCAAACCGGAGGATAGAGTTTTACCTTATAATGGCCAAAATATGCTTGATGCAAATAAAACAAAAGAATTTGATATTATTACTAGTGTTTATAAGTTTCAAAAACAATTTCAATCATAACTTTCAATCATAGACGGCATGGGTACCATATATCATGTCGCCATATATAGGTATACAATCAAGATCGCACAGTCACGTATTTGGAAATTGGATTTCCGTCATGTACCAAGGCAAAAGATAGTCCTTACTGAATTCGAGACTGTCTAGCCCGAGCCTCAGGCAAGCACCCAGTCAAGCCTTTGGATCGTCAGGGCCGGTCCACCGATGTGGATTAAAATTCCTGAACACTGCGTTTCCCCGCCCTTTGGGGCGTAAGTGAGCCAACGAATGACTCCATCGGTCCCAGATCGACCGATTAATCTGAGGCGCCTCGCAATAGCAACAACCACACAGGTGAAAATAATATAAATGTCAGCCAGTTTAAGCACTGACACCACCTCTAACTAGAAAGAAACGCATGTCCTCCCTGAGGTCCTCTCACTTTTCTGGTTCATACCGGGGTGTGAGGCTCGCGAATTCGTGTTATACACAAAGCTACACCACACAGGTGGTGCTTTGATCATCAACCACAAGACTTTGCTTTTCAACAGAAACCCTGATCACTGCATCTTAGCATGCGATACAAGCAATTCACACCATGTAACTAATGGTTATCAATCACATAGACTGAATTCCAATGTCAGACACACAATCCATTTACAAGTCCGTTCTGGGTCGGAACAAAACTGGAGGCACTATATACCTCGCATACCCATCGATCTCCACGTACGTCTGGACGATCACCACTCATTATCCATATTTCTGGATGCCTCCCAATTAGGACATCAGTTACCATCCAAACGAGGTGAAGATCTCTGGTCTTCGACCACTATCTTCATCTTCGATTTCTTATCGTCGATTCAGTTATTTAGAATGGGATAAACCCGTTCTTTCTGAGCAACTCGCATATATAATAAACAAGTGCTACACAAACACACATACGCCTTATTCCAATTCATTAGTCACTAACCGTAAATCAGTAAGAGAACGATTTCCCAAATATTAACCCCGAAGTTCGAAACCAACATCAGATCAAAACCCAGGAAACCATTCGACTTAGCTAACCTTCAGTTAGTTTCTAAATTTCATATTCCATATTGTTTATAATATTTTATAACGATTTATTGCTACTTTTATTTATTTAAAAATAGCCAATTTATTCAAACGACGCTTCGGGCCATAACTCAGCCGTGGCGCTGTTTTTCTTCAGATTTGATTTACACATATCTGAAAATCTAACCATCGGATCTTCACAAATTTTACATCATTAGAAAGATCTATTCAAAATGAATCCAACAGTTCCATTTTTGGGAAAATCCGACGGTCGGATCTCCCGCTACACTCGTTTGAAGATTCGATTTCAAAATACGAATTGCAGCGTCGTTATTCGATTTAATATAATTATATATAATATATATATAAAAATATAATCGATTCTGGCGCTTTTTTTATTCATATTTGAATTAAACACTCTAGACAATCCAACCATTGGATTTTTACAAAGTTGGTGTCGTTGGAAAGATATTTCCAAAGCGAACCCAACGGTTTTGGTTTCGGGAAAATCCGATGGTCGGATCTCCCGCACTAATCGTTTGAAATCACGGTTTCAAAACACGAACTGCAGCTTCGTTATTCGATATATTTCAATTTCAAATCTATTTTCTTTTCATACATTTGATAAAAATGATATTTTTATCCAACCGATATTTATTTCGACACTTCACTATTTTTTACAGTTCATGTATATAATATAAATGTGATTTTTATTGCAAAACAATTTATTTCAAAACACGACTATTTTATATAGCTCATATAGATGATAAAAATATGGTTCTTATTATAAAACAATTTATTTCAAAACACGACTATTTTATATAGTTCATATAAATGATAAAAATATGGTTTTTATTATAAAACAATTTATTTCAAAACACGACTATCATTCAACACATGAATTTCTATTCGACGAATGAATTTCTATTCAACACATGAACGTTTTCTATAGTTCGTATATATAAAATAAACATGTGCTTTTTATTGTTAAAACAATTTATTTAAAACACGAATACCATTCAACACATGAATTTCTATTCAGCACATGAATTTCTATTCAACGAATGAATTTCTATTCAACACATGAATGTTTTCTATTCAAAACACGAATATAATTTCAACACATGAAAATAATTCTAACACATGAATATTATTCAAAAATTTCGGTAGCATAACGGTAGGGTAGTTAAAACCGGGGCCGTCCCTAGTACGGCTCCTCGCTCTACCTTAAAGCCTCACAGCTTTTGACAATGGGGATTTCATGCATCTAGTTCGCACGCAGGCGGCATGTATATTTTTTTTTCATTTCCACAAACTAATCCTATGTGGTTTCAACCAAATAATTCTCAACCACAAACGGGTATTTTTCAACCACAATCAATTAATTTCAACCACAAACAATTCTAATCAACCATTCGCTATCAACTAATTTTCACACCAATCACAACCAATAAATATCGTCCATGGTTTGTGGACGAGGGGCGTGCATATATATATATAAGTAAATTTCACTTCTATTCAACACATATATAATTTTTAGAAAGCATATATAACTTATACATCGAACGTACAACTTATACAACGCTTATACACGAGATGTACAACGCTTATATAACTCATACATCGACTATATAATTTATATATCGTCGTTTTCCATATCATTTATAATTTAGAAATCTCACATTGGGTTCCACTCCACCAAAAATAGCAGAAGGCTCAGAAAAATACGCGGTCTCTTCTAGAATGTAGAAGACGTCCACACATGTCCACTGTCTCTTGTTTCACTTAATTTTGTCATCAAATGAAAAAGATATGATTTTTATAGTGAAATCAAAAACCGTAGCGCTTTAAACTGCTATTAAATAGTTTAATATAATATAGGCCATACCTCTCAGTGCCCTGTTCAAAACTAGGGTCGGATTTTTCGTCGGATCCGTGAAGTTATACCCCGATCGGAGTACACAGCGTGGAAGAGGGAGGAATGGCGCCTCTGCGCGCAGTGGTCGTGTCCGCTCTGGTGGCTCCAGCTGTTAGCGACGGCGACCTGAAGACCTCGACTTTGGAGCGTCGATCTGCGACGAAGACGAGATGAGGGAGGACGAACCTTATATGGATTTGAAGGTGGTGGAGAGCACGACAAAATTCTCCAAAGGAGCACCCTGTTTTGATGCATGTGGAAGGAGAAATCGGAGGGGGAAAGTTTGAGCTTTAGCCACCGTTCGTTTCAGGGGGCATCGGTGAAGAAAGAGGTTTGACTGACCAATAGGATATTTTTTTATATTTATAAATTTTAAAAATCCAAAAATACCCTCTGTCACACACGAACTCCAATCCAAACCCAATGACTGTCGTCCCTAGCTAAATACCCCCATTCCAAACACAATGGGATATGTTTCGTAGGCCCATTCAAATGTTTCAGTCAGTTTTCCTTCAAATTAAAATATAAAACATTCAATAATTATTTTGAACGTACATTTCAATTTGCCGGGGCCACATACTGATTCTAAAAATTCCCGAAAAATAAATATAGCTATGTTTTGACGATACGGTCCCAAGAAAACTAGTTTCGTCAAATTCTGAGACCGTTTGAAAAATGGCCCATTTCTAGTTGATCCAATTTAACTGTAATTGACCAAAACACGTTTTTCTTTGCCACGCTCACATATTAACTTCAAAAGTTATGAAATTTGAAACCTAGCAATAATTTGACATCCTAGATCCAACAAAAGTGGTTTCATCGAATTCTGAGGTCGTTTACAAAATGGCCATTTTCACGGGCTATATAAATTCTATAGCGACCTTTCTGAAAATTCATTTGACCATAACTTTTGCTTCCCACTATGATACTTCAATTTTTCAGATTTGTTAGAAAGGTATTCAGTAACAGATTTAAATATTTTTGGTTTCACTAGAATCCATTTCATTTTGCACCCGGTACAGTTAGTTAAAGTTTGAATTCAACTTTTAAAACTACCGCGCCATTTCAGGCCTTGTTTATAATTAGAATTAATTATATTTATTTTCAAACATCGATTCAAACACACTTTAGTTGTTATTATTTAAAATATTTATTTTAAATATTTTAAATCCACTAAAATAGCCAAATTAAAATTTTCAAACTGGTTCAGATTTTTCGTGTTGTTACAAAATATAAAGAAAAATATTTGTGAAACAAATATAAAGGAAAATATTTGTAAAACAAATATAAAAGGGAAATATTTGTGAACCATTTACAAATAGAAATGAAAAGAATATATTTGTAAACCGTTTACAGATAGATTTGGAAAGGGAATATTTGTAGAACATTTACAAATAGAGTTGAAAAGAAAATATTTATTTGTTAAATAAATAGGACTGGAAAAGAATATTTATTTGTTAAATAAATAGAGTTATAAAAGGAGATATTTATGTAGAAAATAAATAGACTTATAAAAGGAATTTATTGTAAAATGAAAAGAATGTTATATAAGGAAATATTTGGCAAATGAATAGAATTTTACATCAGAAAATTTAGACCCGTGCTTCGCACACGGGTATAACATGATATGGATTTAAAGCAAAGATTTTAAACAGAATCTGTTGTAACCAATAGATTGAGAAGATTAATTTATAAATAATATTTTATAAATTAAATAAAATATTTATCATTGGATAAATAGAATATATAAGTCAGGGCTTATATAGAGAAGTAAGAATCGCTTTCAATATCGATATTTGAAACTGAATATGAATGTAGAGTTAATCAAAGGAGTTAACCAAAATGTGTTAATCAAAATGAGTTAGAGGAGTTAATCGATTAGAGTTAGAATTAATCGATTAGAGACTAGAGTTAATCGATTAGAGTTAGAGTTAACCAGTTAGAATTAACCAGTTAGAGTAAATCAGTTAAAGTTAATCAATTAGAGTTAAACAGTTAGAGTTAACTAGTTAGAGTTAAAAAGTTAGAGTTAATCAGTTAGAGTTAATCAGTTAGAGTTAATCAGTTAGAGTTAATCAGTTAGAGTTAACCAGTTAGAGTTAATCAGTTAGAGTTAACCAGTTAGAGTTAATCAGTTAGAGTTAACCAGTTAGAGTTAACCAGTTAGAGTTAATCAGTTAGAGTTAATCAATTAGAGTTAACCAATTAGAGTTAACCAATTAGAGTTAATCGATTAGAGTTAAATCGAACTAGAGTTATTCGAATAGAGTTAATCGAATAAGAGTTAGTCGAATATTAGTTATTCGAATAGCGTTAATTGAATTAGAGTTAGTCGAATTAAAGTTGTTCAAATATAGTTTATTCGAAGAAAGAGTTATCGAATAAGGTTATTCGAAAAATTGAATTAATCAAATATAGTTTATTCGAATAGAGAAAGAAATTATCGAATATTAGTTATTCGAAAGGAGTTAATCGAATATTAGTTATTCGAAAGGAGTTAATCGAATATTAGTAATTTGAAAGGAGCTAATCGAATATAGTTTATTCGAAAGGAGTTAATTAATAAAAGTAAATTAGTTAGAGTTAATTGAATAGAGTTAATCCAATAGAGATTAATCAAATAGAGTTAATAAAATTAAGTTAATCAAATAGAGCTAACTAATAAGAGTAAATTGATTAGAGTTAATCAAATAGTGTTAATTGAATAGAGTTATTCGAATATAGGTTATTTGAAGAAGAGAGATTATCGAATATAGTTTATTCGAAGGAAAGAGTTATCGAATAGAGATTTATTCGAAAGAGAGTTACGTAAGGAAGTTTGTGAAAGGTTTAAAAGATAAACTTTGTCTATTCTGAAGTTAAAACGTTGTTCAGTTAAGGTCTGAGAGGTAATTATACCCCAACTTGATTGACTTCCTTCTTAACTAAGGAATGGTAAGGTTTGATAGTGAAGGTTGGTTAAGTGAATATAGTTAATGAAGGTAATGGTTTGAGTTGGCATGGCGATGTTTGATTTAAACATCAGTTTAAATCCAGTGAAGGAGTTTTGGAAATGTTTTCCAAATAAGAGTCAGAAATGTTTTCTGATAATAGAAAATAAGAATTTAGAATATATGGAAACAGGAGATAAGTAAATTAATGAACTAAAGAGATAAATGTTAGATGATGATCGATCGATATAATTTCCATCTGGAAATAATATCGTTGTTTGCACACGTGTTTTTCTTTGATAGTTAAATCATAGAGTATCAAAGTTTTGACCATTTTTCCGTCATCAGTACGGAGAGACCGGTTGGATTCTTATCCAAAGAACCACTCCGTATGGGCGTTAGCATTTCGAATCAAATAGATCGAAGAAAAATTGAAGACGGAGTAAAGTTCAAGGGCTGTTGTATAAGTCCTAGGTAGAGATTGCCTAGGATGGATGTACGGAATAGTGCCTTCGGTTTGTCCAGTCCCAGGACAACTTGAATGGACGAATGTTTGACAGAGTATATCTGGTAGATCACGTAAGTTGATCGTTTCAAACGTATTTACGTTGGTGGCGGAGAAATTCGTTTCTCTTAGCTTATACCAGTGGTATTTATGGGGAAATCAATTTGTGATTTGACGGGTAGGACGATGTGGCATTCAAACTGAATGAACGAGTAATCTGTTGAAAGATACGTTATGACCTCCAGCCTCATCCATTAGGAAATGACAGAAATCGGGCAGGCAGCATGGCTAAGTGGTTCGCAACCAAGTAGGGTATATTGTCACCATCTAGTGAATATTCATATTTGTACTTCTTTCAATTCTGTATCTCCCGGGAATGGTTATGTTGGTTTACCAACTGTAAGGTGGCAATATATTCGATACACTCAAGCGAAATGAGTGGTCGGTCTTGTGTGGCCGAGTTACAAGATGTTCTTGTTGAACTCCAGTGTATTGCTTCTAGAGTACACTGAGCGGAAGGCGGATCCATACATTGTCATCGTTGGTTTCCATTCCCCAAATAAGAGCCCGTGGTTTTGATTGTATATTATATATGTAGAACGTTAGATGCAAGTGTTTCAACTAGATTGATATTACTTGTGTTAGACATTATTATAATATCAGAATAATATTGTTTTACTAATGATTTGGGTTATCGTAAGGTAAAAACCATCCGTGTTATGTGTGGATCGGTCTTATGATTATCCTTTGTTTCAAAAAGATTTTTGAAGTTAAATCAAATAATTTGAGTTTACTCACACCAGTCACATGACTAACCCAGAGTTTATTTTGTTTTGTTTTCGCTAAACTCTTGGGTGCCCAATTTTGTATGGGCAGTCAAGTAGTTGGGATTTACAGATACTTGAAGAGCTGGAGCAGGAGGCTTCAGAATTATATAGCTATGTTTTTCCACTATGTTGTAAGTGTTGCAATTTGGAAATGATATGTATATTCAAGTACATATTTATATTTCAAAGTTATGTTATGAAATATTATTCGTTCCGTTGTGAGATTCGTGTTTACTCTGATGTTGTATGTTCTTCTCCTTTTATTCTAAGTTTCTATCTTATCTATCCTCACGCTCTAATTTCTTTCATTAACTACAGGTATTTTCGATCCTTGGATGTTCGATATGTGTTGTATATCGGATAACCAAGATCAACTTTTTCTGGGACGTTACATTAATCGTTTCTCTTTACAGATTGAACGATGAGCCGATATACGAGGGGTGCTGGTAGAGGAGGCAATAATGGGAATGCTTTTGACATGAGGATTATGTTCACTGACTTCATGAGAGAGATGCTTAGGGGCATTCATAGGGCAGTTCCCAATGTTGCTAATGGTGGTGGTGCAGCGGTGCAGGCGCCTAGGGCCGATTTCGCCAAGCTTTGCAAGGATTACACTAGTCTTGGTGGAAAGCCGTTCCATGGAATGGAATCGGCTATAGATGTTCAGGATTGTTGGATAGCTGTGAGCGTATCTTCGAAGACTTGGGTATCGAGGATGCGATGAAGAGGAAGTTAGCATCCCGTCAGCTGCACGGACGGGCAACGAATTGGTGGAATGCTATTAAGGCAGCTACTTCAGAGGATCAAGTTACATGGGATCAGTTTAAGGCCCAATTCTGTGAAAAATTCATCCTAACTGCCCAAAAGTCAGAGTTGTTTAGGAATTTCTGGAGTTTAAGCGGAATGGTAGGGCAGTCTCGGAGTACATTGCAGAGTTTGATACTCTATCAAAATATGGATTATCCCTTATTGATACTGCCGAGAAGAAAAATGAAAAGTTTATAGCAGGTTTGGATCAGTACTTGGGGGAAAGGCTTATTAGCCACATCGATGAGACGTTTGAATCGATTGTGGGGAAAGCTTTGAGGTCAGAGAGTCTATACCCTAAGTCAAAGACTGAGGTTGCATCCGTAGAGGAGCCAAAGCCGCAAGCAAGCGGTGGAGGCAAGAATGGTTCTTAGAATTAGAGAAAGCAGAATCAGACTAAGGATGGCCAGAAGAAAAAGAATAAGAAAGATGTTGAGTGCTTCAGCTGTGGTAAGAAGGGCCACTATGCCAAAGAATGTTGGGCCAAGCCAGCGGATAGGAAGTGCTTCAACTATGGCCAAGTGGGACATCACAAGGATAAGTGTCCGCAACCCCCTAAAGAAAAGCAGATTGTGAAAGCATATGCTATCAATGTTGTTCCTTCTTCATCAAATGCCCTAACTGCGGCGGAGAAAGGAAAGAATGTCATCATTCAAGGTATGCTTTCTATTTATGATGTTCTTGTTCAAGTATTGTTTGATACCGGAGCTTCCCGTTCCTTCATATCTAATGACCTGGTAGATAGGTTGGGATTGAAACCCGAGATAGTCGATAGACCTTTAGCAGTGACGAACACAATTGGTGGTTCGACTAGCCTTTGTATGATTTGTCGTAATGTGGTCTTATCGAGTCATGGATGCATGTTTGTTTGTGATTGCTTTGTTTTGGGCTTTACTGGGTTTGGCATTATTTTGGGAGTTGATTGGCTCCAAAGATATGGGGTGGTGGTAGACTGTGAGGGCTTTTTGGTGACAGTTAGAGCGGATGACGGGCGGAGGGTAGTGTTTGGTGGTCTACCTAGTGATGGGGTAATGGCTAGTTTTCTAAATTCCCTCAACATCCCGCATGACGAGTTGTCAGATGTGCCCGTGGCTGGCCAGTATCCGGACGTCTTCGAGGAAGTGACCGTACTTCCACCACACCGAAAGATTGAGTTCCATATTGATTTAGTGAAAGATGCCAAACTTATAGGGATGCCACTTCGTCGTATGGCGCCAAGGGAGCAACGAGAGCTCGAGGTGCAAGTAAGCGATCTTTTGAAGAAGGGATTTATCAGAAGAAATGTTTCTGAGTGGGGAGCACCAGTTGTGTTTGCTACCAAGGCAGATGGTTCCCTTCATTTATGTGTGGACTATCGCGAGTTGAATAAGGTGACGAGGAAGAATAAGTATCCTATACCACAGATAGATGATTTGTTTGATCAGTTGATTGGCGTGCGAGTGTTCTCCCAGTTGGATCTCGCGATAGGTTTTCATCAGCTTAGAGTGGAAGCTGAAAGTATAGCTAAAACGGCATTTCGGACGCCGTCTGGATTTTATGAGTGGTTGGTCATGCCATTTGGGTTGACCAATGCACCAGCATATTTTGTGGATCTTATGAATAGGGTATTCAGAGATCAGTTGAATAAGTTTGTTCTTGTGTTCGTGGACGATATACTTGTTTATTCGAGGACAGAGGAAGAACATAAGGAACACTTGAGGATAGTGATGGAGGTGTTGAGAAAACACCAATTGAAAGCAAAGTTTTCTAAGTGTCACTTCTGGAGGAGGGAAGTGAGATTCTTGGGCCATGTTGTTTCAGAGAATGGTATTGTCGTGGACCCTACGAAGGTGGCTACGGTACAAGATTGGTCTACGCCCAAGAATGCAATAGACGTAAGAAGTTTCTTGGGGTTAGCTGGATATTATCGTAAGTTTATCCAAGACTTCTCCAAGATAGCAGCACCGTTGAATTAGTTAACTAAGAAGAATCAAGCTTTCGTCTGGGACGAAAAGTGTGAGAATCGATTTAAGAGTCTAAAGGAAAAGTTGACATGTGCACCAGTGTTAGTCATTCCTAAGGGGAATGAAGAGATGACTGTATATACAGATGCATGTGGTACTGGGCTAGGTGCTGTACTGATGCAAGGAGGTAGGGTTGTAGCTTATGCTAGTTGGAAATTGAAACCGCACGAGAGAAGATACCATACCCATGATTTAGAATTAGCAGCGAACGTGTTCGCGTTGAAGATTTGGAGACATTATCTCTTGGGAGAAATATTCGAATTGTTTACTGATCATAAGTCACTAAAGTATCTTTTCTCTCAGAAGGATCTAAATCTCCGACAGCAAAGATGGTTAGAATTCTTGGCTTCATATGATTTTGATATCGCATATATACCAAGAAAAGGCAAAGCAGTAGCTGATGCCTTGAGTAGGAGACATGCCAGTTTAGGAGCTATGTTTCTGGAATGGAAGCAACTGGAGTACATCGCTGGGTATGATTTCAGACCAAAGTGCGAATTGGATCCAGAAATGTCAGCAAGTTTGACGATCGGACCCACTTTGATTGAGCGGATTGGTTCCAATCAGAGGGACGATCCTAACCTATTGAAAATCATCTCCAAGTTAGAGATGGGCATCGATGAGGAGATGAACGAGTATGGGCTTGATCGAGATAGATGGCTTAGAAAGAATGAAAGACTAGTTGTACCCAATGTCAATGGATTGAGAGATGAAGTGCTTAGAATGTCATCATTCAAAACTGACTATACACCCCGGTGGTAACAAAATATATCGAGACATAAAGAAGACCTACTACTGGGAAGGGATGAAAATAGATGCTGGGAAGTTTATATCCAAATGCATGAATTGCCAGCTAGTTAAAGCTGAGCAAAAGAAGCCTAGTGGTTTGTTACAACCATTAGAAGTTCCAGAATGGAAATGGGAACAAGTCTCAGTGGATTTCATTGATGGGTTACCAAGGACTAGATAGGGCCATGATAGCATTTGGGTGATTGTGGACCGATTGACCAAGAGTGCAAGATTTATACCCATCAAGTCGAATTGTACGGCAGCTAAGTTAGCTGAGCTATATATGAAATGGGTAGTGAGATTTCATGGAGTACCTAAAAGCATTGTGAGTGATCGAGACCCATTGTTTACTAGTGGGTTTTGGAAGAGCTTACAAGAGGCGTTAGGATCAGAATTACATCTCAGTACCGCGTATCATCCTCAAATCGACGGTAAAACAGAGAGGGTGAATTGAGTATTAGAAGATCTCTTGAGAGCTTACATATTAGATTTTGGTGGATCATGGGATGACCATTTGCATCTAGTAGAGTTTGCATATAATAATAGTTATCAATCCAGTATTGGTATGGATCCATTTGAAGCTTTGTACGGAAGACCGTGCAACTCACCATCATGTTGGTTAGAAACTGGTGAGAAGATTGTGCTTAGACCAGATGTGATAAGAGAAGCTTCAGATAAGATTAAGATTATCCAATAGCGGATAAAGGCTGCTCAAGATAGACAGAAGAGTTATGCCGATAAGAGGAGAAGAGATTTAAAGTTCTCCATTAGCGACTTGGTGTTTATCAAGATTTCCCCATTAAAGAGCGTGATTCGATTTGGCAGGAGAGGCAAGTTAACACCAAGATTTGTTGGGCCATACCCAGTTCTCGAGCAAATTGGGAATTCGGCATATAAAGTTGAATTACCAGAGAAGATGGCAGGAGTTCATAACGTATTTCATGTTTCCCAGTTAAGGAAGTTTGTGCACGACCCTAGTGTGACTATTACACTAGATCGGTTGGACGATATCGAGGTTGAACCCGAGGCGGTTGGGAACTGCAGGCCTATGCGCATTGTTGGGAATGATACGAAGCAGCTTCGAAGGAAGGCGGTGAGACTAGTCAAAGTTCAGTGGGGAGATGATGAGGAAGATTGTACTTGGGAAACAGAAGAGAACATAAGGAGGAAGTATCCAGAACTCTTCGCCTGATAAGGTTTTTATATCGATATAGTACTCCCTTGTTAGTAAACCACATGCTAGGATAGGCTTGTTGTGTTGTTTTGTATGCTTGATTGTTTTGTTAATGATCGGTAGGCATGCGGGATCCTTTGTATGTTTTGGGTTAAGGAATTTCAGGGACGAAATTTCTTAAGGGGGGGAGAATGTAACGACCCGCATTCTACGCATCGAAGGATGGTAGGATATTTATTTCTTTCTCATGCGAAATTGTATAGTCGTGCAACTTTGGGAGACGACTATTGGGGTCATTTCCCATGTTCATGATTTTTGCCGATTTTAAATGACCGTTTTGCCCCTAGCTGATCTTGTTTTGACCATAACTTTTGATTGGAAATGAGTTTTGACCTGAAACCACTTCCATTAGGTTCGGATGATGGTTTACCTTTTTGTAGAGTGGTCATATGTGAAAAACGGACTTACCATTTGGGAGATATGGCTGATTCAATGTTTAAAAGGTGAAAACTGCTTAATCGGGCTTAATTGGGTAGTTAATAGCTAGGCCCAATTGGGGATTTCAGGATTAGGGGTATATAGGGGCTGATCAGGGTTAGAAAACATTTCTTTAGACACTTTTCAGCTGCCACTTTCATTCTTGGAACTCTAGTAATGGCCTCCAACATCTAGAATCACCTCTAATCACTTTCTAATCAAGTATTAGCCTAATCTTCACCAAATTAAGGAGAAATAGTACCAAATCAAGGTCGGAACTGCTATATAGCCTTGGGAATAGCGCCAAACAGAGGATAGTTTTAGATTTGGTATTTTGTTTGTGGCAAAGGTGAGTGATTTGCATAGTTCCTCACTAATTATGATTAATTAAGGGTAATTAGTGTTAATTAGCAAACTTAAACATGATTAAATTCTAGAAAAATATTTATAAATTTTGAAATATTTTTTTAGACCTCTGTTATAAAATTTGGTTAGTTTGGTTAAGTTTTACTAATCCTATCATTAGTTTTGCTTAAACATGCTTAAGGAAAAATATGGGTTTTGGTTATATTTGATCCGTTTTAACCTATAGAATCTTTGTTTTGGTGTTCGTGGTCAATTCTACAAGTTGCTACGACTGTATGGTATGCTTTGGGATTGATTAGAAGAGTTAGGATAGTCGAAAATGCCATCGTATGATGTAAAACAGTCGCTGGAAAAGTTGCAGGAGGTAGTGTAGGGTTTTCGATTGGATCGGGTTAGGGGGCTCGGATCGGATTAGAGAACTGGGCAAGAGGATCCAAACCGGATCAGGACTTTGCACAAAAGGAGGCTTGGCAAGAAGGAGGGCCATTTGCAAAGAGTTGGAGTTGGGTTGGGAATCAGATCAGAGCTGAGAAGGGGATCGGACCGGAAGCAAGGGCGTGGAGATCAGATTGGACTAGAGCCAAGGAGCGGGATCGGATCGAAGGACCAAGCTTGGAGTTGGGGTTGGAGTTAGAGTGAAGCACCGAACCAGATCGGGAATCATGAGCACCGAACCAAACCGACTGAAGTGGAACGATGGGGACTACCGAACCGAACCAACCTGAAGTGGAACATTGAACCGAACGGGAAGCCTAGGAGCAAGGTATTCGAATCGAACTGACCGAAGCAAGCCAAACCGAACCAGATTGGAGCTGTGATTATGCGATGACTCTTCTGAAGACCAACTCCAATTCGACCAAAACCCGAGATGCAAAGGAAGTCCAAATAGTAAGTAGAACTCAGGGTCCAGTTGGGAACCAACGAGTTATCTTCATGAGTTGGGCTTTACTGTGGGACATGTGCTAAGGGGTTATCGATGTCTATAACTTTGGATAACTATGGAGTGTGGGGTATGTGGACGGATTCAGGGCCGCAGTGGCCTAGGTAGGACTATTGGCTATGGACCAATGAGATGGGGTCATTTGTAAGGATTTAGTCGTGACTCCATGGGGCAAGCTTGGTGGTAGCAATAGTTATACAAGTCGGACTTCGTCACTACCTCGGTGGGTCTAGTGATCAAAGTGGTGGATATCGTATGCTTTACGCACTGAGTGACAGGTTAGCTGGACCAATGAGGTGGGGTCATTTGTATGTCTCTTCTTATTACTCTGGGTGCTCTTAAACGGGCAGACTAGAGAGAGGTTAGCTGGTTGTGCACGAGTAGTTGTACCGGAGACGAGCAAGAGGCTCCTACGTATTATTTACATATATTCTCCCTATGTCGCTGCTGGTCACTACTTTGGGCATTAGTAGTGTACCTTTCCTTTCTTTTGCTTTAGAGACAGTTTAAAAGTTGTAATAATGATGATGTGGAACATAAGTTGTATTTGGATTTTCCGTTGCTATGATGTTTAGTTTTCAGCTTATGTACTATCTCGCCTGTTTTATGTCAAATTATGCTATTATTATATTTTATTCCATGCGCTGTGAGACATTCTACAGGTTCCTTGTTAGTTCAAATACCATTCCTTTCCTTTCATTGGCGACCATCCCGTGCTGGTTAGACATTGGCACAACGCACTTTCATTGAAATGTCGGCTGCTGCGGGGCGGGCCGTCACAGATATTTATATCGATTTTATTCATTTTTATAATGAATATCGAAAAGGAATTGATTTCAAAATCTAATGTTTTGAAAATATTATCATTTATATATCGATGATATGGAATATTCAATTTTGATTAGAAATTGAATATGAAGTTGAAATCGTTTTGAAAACGAATTATAAAATACCTTTAAAATGGAAATCGAACAAATATATATAATATTATATATATATATAATGGCCTGAATAGAACACGCCGCGCTGCGGTAGTTCGCGAATTTTGACCATTGACTTCGAATGGACATTACGGGAGATCCGACGTCGGATTCTCCTAAAATCGGAGCCATTGGATTCGTATCGAAAAGAGCTTTCAAACTAATATGAGAGATTTGAAATCTAACGGTTGGATTTGCAATTATGTCCAAATCAAATTTGGAAAAGGTCGCTGTAAGTGTAGTTCATTGACCGTTTATGGAAATTGACTGTACAGGCCTTGATAAAATTATTAAAACTACCAATAACTTGTGTAAAACCATAATAAATGATTTGGAAAGAATTGGGATGAAAAATTCCCTATTTGAAAGGATAAAAATATATTTTTATCGAACTGAACTAGTTATGAACTAGAATTAGAAATCCAATATTTTTAAAATAAATAAGTTGGGTTTGAAATGGTTTTACAAATAACAAGAATTTCCAATATATGAATTAGAATTGATTTGAATTGAAATTATCTTCGGAATATTTTGATATTGGATTCCGTGATTATATGGATATTGTGGAGGAATTTGGAAGATATATATATCGTTATTCCAATACGATATTTGTTGGTTTCAGAATTTGATATTGAATATAAGCCGATATATTTTCTATTCAGAGCCTTGTATTTAATATCAAATTGGATTTTGGATTTTTCGTGAATGGTATCTTTTATAATACTGTTCTTAAACCCAATGGAGTTAAGAAAATTAGAATCGGATTGGAGATTAGCTAAGTTGAATGGTTTCCTAGGTCTTGATCTGATGTTGGTTTTGGCCTTCGGGGTTAATATAAGCCGATATATTTTCTATTCAGAGCCTTGTATTTAACATCAAATTGGATTTTGGATTTGTCGTGAATGGTAACATTAATAATACTGTTCTTAAACCCAATGGAGTTAAGAAAATTAGAATCTAACTGGAGATTAGCTAAGTTGAATGGTTTCCTAGGTCTTGATCTAATGTTGGTTTCGGCCTTCGGGGTTAATACTTAGGGAATTGTTATCTTACTAATTTACGGTTAGAAACTGATAGGATTTTGGATTTGTCGTGAACTGTGTTTTAAATGGCACTGTTTTTAAACCCAGGGTGAAAAGAATAAATCTTTTAATTAATATTTGAAGAAGAATTACCAATTAATTAACATTTAATCAGAACTGAAAATAGAATGTGAATTGGGTTTATTGTGAACTGTCTTTTTAACGACATTCGTTCTTTAACCCGATTTACGGTGAAATGTGATTTGGAATTTATAAATCTTTTCATTAAGATTTTATGGGAATTTTCCAAAGTAACGGTTTTCCAATTTAATATATTAAATGGGAATTGAATGGAATTCGATTGATAATAATCGAAGTGAACTTCTATGGAGGAAGACTGTTAATACATATGGAATTTAAAAGGCATTCCCGTTATTCCATTTATATTCGGATATGGAAATTGATATCGATTATATATTGATTTGTTTTCCATGAAGATTCCATAATTAATGGAATGTGATTCGGGTTTATCGTGAACTGTGTTTTAAATGACATTAGCTCTTTAACCCAGTTAAAGGCAGATTACATGTCTGTCATTGTATTTCAAACTGTATGTTTGATCTCTGCTAAATATACGTCTGTTTGGTGGTGGAGAATCTATTCTCTTGCTTAAGACCCTTCTCTGAGACATACGACCTCAGAGGTTATATATCGGCAGAAATCAATAGTATGGTGTAGATTGTTGATGCGACATGTTTGTGTTTCCAAAGTTAAATAATCATTAATATTGATTTTTGGGAAGATTAAAACTAAGTGGAGTTTTAATGAATCTTTAATTAGATTGAATGTGAATTGATAATTTAAATTATCAAATTTGGGAAAAGATCGAGAATGGAGTATCGCTAGTTTTACTCCTAGCGATAGTTAAATCTTTAATTAGATTTGAACGTGAAATGGTAATTAAATTTACCGATAACACCGTGGTGTTAGATATGGATATGATCAGTTTTGCTCCATGGGATGAATAGGTTGGGATTGGGAAATAAAATAAATGATTACTTTGGTGTGGTTCGCTAATCCCAACTAGTTTGGAAAACCTTAACATGGTTTGAATTGACATCCAAAGGAAGATTAAGAATAAATTTTAAAGAATTTATCTTTGATAAAATTAATGGGAACCTTTCCCAAAGTATGTGAATATTTGAATAAAAGAATATTCAGAATTGGAATGAGACGTATGTTGTGTTTTTATAGCACTTGTTTATTATATACATGAGTTATTCAGAAAGACCGGGTTTATACCCATTCTAAATAACTAATTCGACGATATGTTGACGATGAAGACGGTGGTTGAAGACCGGAGGTCTTCATATCGTTTGGATGATTACTGATGACTTGATTGGGTTGTACACCCAAGACAAGGTAATAAGTGGTGATCGTCCAGACGTACTTGGAGATCGACGGATATGCGAGGACCTCTCCTGTATTGGACATACGGGACGAGGAATAAGGTGCCTCCGGTTTTGTTCAGACCCAGAACGGACTTGTAAATGGATGTGTGTTTGACATTGGATTTTATTCTGTGTTGATTGATATCTATTAAATATATATCTGTTTGGCGGCGGAGAATTTATTCTCTTACTTAACGCCCTTCTCTGAGACGTACGAGCTCAGAGGTTATATATCGATAGATATCAGTCGCATGACATGAATTGCCTATGTGGCATGCTGAGATGCAGTGATCAAGGCTTTTATTAAAAAGCAGAGTCTTGTGGTTGATGATCAAAGCACGACTTTAATACAACGTACCTTTGTGTATGGTGTTAATTCGCGAGCCTCATACCTCGGTATGAGTCAAAAACGGGATAAGAGAACGCAGTGAGTGCATGACGTTTCTTTCTAGCTATGGGTGGTGTTAGTGTTTTGCAAGCCCTGACATTTATATATTTTTACCTTTGTGGTTGCTGGAATGCGAGGCGCCTCGGTTATATCTGTCTCCATGGAGCCGATGGATAGGTCCTATAGGACCGGGAAATGTGTGTTCAGGAATTGCTAATCCTCAAACATAAGGGAGGATCGGCACTGTAGGATCCAGGGTTACCCAGGGTGTGTAGTCCCGAGACATCAGCTAGAGTTTTTCGAAGTGGGCTGGGAGTACATACCTTGCCTAGACTCATGATGGAAATCCAATTTTCAATACATGACATTTCGGTTTTGATTGTATAGCCTAGTATGGCGACATGATATATGGTACCCATGTCGTCTATGATTGATACATTTATATTTGAAGTTGTTTTGACACTATACACTTATAATAGTATCAAATGATTTGTTTTAAACGTACCAAGCATGTTTGGCTATTATAAGGGAAAACCCTATCCTTTGGCTTGCGTTGCATTGTGTGATGGGACCTGGGTCTTATAATAGCTTCATTTTTCCAAAAAGCATTGCGCTGTTTATTTTATGCACTGGTATTCCTGGGAGGAAACCCGTTCCGTGTTATACGGCATGGTCCCTTGATTTACTTTGTTTTTAATGTAAAGATTTAATAACTGTTTTAGTCCTCACACCATCACATGACTGACCTAGAGTTTATTGTTTTAACCTAAACTCTGGGTGCCCCTATTTTCCACACGGGCAGTTAGTAGTTTTGGTTTTGCATATTTATATTCATAGGATCCTGGTTTTACAGGTGGAACAATATTCGGAAAACTCTGTATCCGTTTATTACTTTCAGTTGTGTGTTGTATTATTTTTTCGCTGTTATGTATTTATATGTAATTTGAATCTTTGATATTTGTTGAATGTGTAATATTAATTCATACTCTGTTATATTCCTATATTCTGATGGAATTGTTGTAATAAGCAATGAAATGTTCTTCTGTTTGTGTTTTGATTCGTCTTGTCCACAAAGAAATCCGTGCTTTCCTTCACGGGGACGTTCGGGTCGCCACATTTGATATCAGAGCTTTGGTTTACAGAGCTCGAGAACAAGACACATTAGAACCAAACAAAAAAAATTCATCAGAAATTGGATTAGTAATATCCAATGAGAATGACTCGTTAGAGATGGGATCAGTAGTATCCTAGAACGAGTGTGAAGAGTATCATGTTACAAAATAAAAGTGAAAACAAATTTTGTTTTGAAAATTTAAACCATTTTATACGTATTTGGTTATTTATTTGTATTGAATTTGGACAATCCAATATATAAAGATTTTGCAAATACGCTTTACAAATGTGTATTCGAAGTTTTAATACACTGGATAGATATAGAATCACGCTCTAATCGCCCGGACATGATTCTGGTGATGCCCGGGAATCATTAGTAATTGTGTTCGAGTTTCGAAAGTGGTATTTCTATATGATTCCAATTGAATGGTATGAGAACCAAAACTAGATAAGGGTTAATGTTGTGATTTGGCATCAAAAATATGATTTTTGGACTATGTATCAAAGTTATGAATTTGAAAAGCTAATCAGCTTATTTGTTGATGATTGTGTTGTGTGTTATTTATTGAAATCAACATGTGAAAGTAAGTTAATTTCGGCCACATTGAACCAAATATTGAACTGTATTGAAAATTGTTTGGAAGTGCATGCATGTACATATATATGTATGAACAGGACATTGCAAGGAGGCTATAGAAGAGGAATAAAATTGTATGCCTGACAAATAGGTACATGTTTACAAATTTATTGGGTTTTGATGATTTTATGAGCCGCTTGGCTTTTTCTTTTTCTTTTTGAGATGAGAGGGCCTGTGTGGCGGTTTGGGGAATTTCCCGGTTCTCCCATACAAAGGAGGTTATGGCGAAATTTTTCGAAAATTTAGGGTGTTAGCCAAAATTTTAAAAAAATTGAAAAGTTCTTAGAAACTGAAAAGTTGAAGAACTTAAGCCATAATGAAAATAATGAAAGTTGAGTTGGTTTGTAAAACAACTTTCAGCTCCATTCCTTTTCGAGGTGAAAAGATTTTAAGTAGGGGAGATTGTAACAATCCGGAAAATCTGAACCAATTTAAAATTTTTATTTTGGCAATTTTGATGAATTTTGAATATTTAAAATGATTTATTTTAAATAATAACGACGAGAAATTTATTTTGAATAGAATTAGAACATATATGTTTATTTGAATTGACGTTAGAATATAAATATTTAATTTAAATTATAAAAGGAATTAGAAATGCCGCGGTAGTTTGAAAATTCGATTTCAAATTTCAAATGAATGTATAAGATTCAAAATAAACCGGATTTTAGCGAAACAAAAATATTAGAATCGATTTGAAAATATCTTTCCAACGAATTCGAAAAATAAAAATTTCATAGCGGGAATAGAAAGTTATGCCCAGTTGAAAATTCAGAGTAGTCGCTATGGAAATTTGCCCTTAAAAATGGAAATTTTCCAAACGACCTCCGTTTTCGAGGAAACCACTTTTGTTGGATCTGGTATGTCAAATTATTGTTAGATTCCAAAATTCATAATTTTTGAAATCAATATGTGAGCGTGGCAAAGGAAAACGTGTTTTGACAGTTTCAGTCAATTTAGATCGACCAGAAAATGACCATTTTTCAAACTATCTCCAAATTGGACGAAATTAGTTTTGTTGGAAATCGTATCATCAATACGAAGCTAAAAAAAATTTCAAGAATTTTTAAAGCCCGTATGTGACCCCAGTAAATTGAAATGTGCGTTCAAATTCAATATATAGATTTATATTTTGATTTTGACGGAAATTGATCGAAACAGTCGAATCAGCTTACCGGATATATCCCATTGTGTTTGGAATGGGGATAATTAGCAAGGAACGACAGTTAGTGGGTTCGATTCCGAGTTCGAAATAAAAAGGTACATTTTGAAAATAAAATAATTAAATTAATATATATTTATATAGGTGTTGACCTTCTCCCTCTCCTCACTCCCTCATTTCCATTCAGATCTCGAATAAAGGAAAAAAAAGTGTGCTCCCTTCCACCGCACCACAAATCCTACCGCCTCCAGGTGGAGCGCCGCCGCACCCCAGGCCGCCAACCTCCCCCGCTCCTCCTTCCTCCCCTCTCATCGACCGAGCCCCACAACCCAAGCCCTAGCCCGCGTGCCCAGCCCCCCCCCCCCCAAACCAATACCTAAACTGCCACCGCCCCTCTGCTTCGCACCGCCATCACTTCCGGCGTAGGCAAACCCACCCTTCCTCCCTCTTTGAACTGTAAGTGTTCTTAGTTATATATATATATATTATTTTAAGAAACTAATTAGTTAATTTGGTAATTAAAAATTGTTTTCAGGTCTTATCTTTTTTATATATATATAGCATCATTTTGAAAAGGAAAAATGACAATAAAAAGGTATGATTTTTAACAACCAAAAAGATTAGATTTTTCATTGTAGGAAAAAAATAGATTTTTCATTGTAGAAAACATTAGATTTTCATTTTGAAAGTAGCGGTATAAAAATTGTTTTTATATGAAGTATCAATATAAAAATACGATTTTTATATATGTAGCAAATTAAAAATCTGATTCTTATATATATAGAGAAGAGATAAAAATATGATTTTTATTATTTGAATAGAAGAATAAAAATGTGATTTTTATTTATTTGAATGGCGCGTTAAAAATATAATTTTATTATATGAAGAACGATATAAAAATTGGACTTTTAGATATGAAGTAGCAGTATAAAAATATACGAAGGGTGTGAATATAAAAATATGATTTTTAAATTATGGTAGCGATGTTAAAAATGTGATTTTTAATATAAAAATCATGTGAAACAGGTAGTGCGATGGGACCGATTGGAAATGAATCAAATCCAAACAGTTCTGAAAGAAAGACTGGCGGAGTGGAGCCCAATGGTGAGAACTTCTCACTTTAAATTTTATTTTCTATTTAGAAATATATACTAGGATGCAGACGGTGCTTAGCAGCACTCGACACCCGTCGTCCACAGACCATGGACAACTTGTTTGTTTATTGACTGTGTTGTGAAAATTGTTGATGATGTGAAATGGATGGAATAAAATATTCATGGAACGAAATAAAAAAAATTATAGTTAAAAATATAATTTTTAACGTGTATAGGAATTAAATAAATATTCATTTACAAATCGGATGATTTGTATTTGTACACACATTTGACTGATGTAACACCCCATGTCCATTAATGTCACTCACAAAGGGAATGCATCAATGTCCATGAAGCGTTATTGTTGTATAGAACAGATAAATCACAAGAATAAATAAATAAGACAACACAGCGGAAGTTGAAACTTATTTCATAGCATCATAACTCAAAACGAGTTTGCATAAGTAGTCTCCAAAACCATTACAACAGGATCAATAGTCTTTTCCAAAAACTTCAAAGTACATAAAGAAGCAAATACTTAAATAACATAAATGCACAAATCCCCACTGAGCATAAGCAAAGCCATAAAGATGAGAGAGTCCCAAGCGATACATCTACTCTCTTCAAGCAACTGAAAGAAATCGGCACTAAGCTGTAGTATTCCCTCCTTGCAAACCTGAGGGTGGGGGGAAAGGAAGAAAAGAGGTGGAAAGAAAAGGGGGTCAGACATAAAGTCCGGCGAGTGCGGTAAATTTAACAATATAATTATCAAAATAACTAGGATAAGGCATAAGCTGGAAAATAAGGAAATGACTGTGAACAATTGGGTACGACAGAACAAACAAGGAAATAAGTTGAACAAAGATAACGTTAAAGGCGCCCCTAATCACTATAAGATAATTACTATACTGCACCACTACTAGTCACCCTAAAGGTTGATCCCGCCTACAGAACTTAATACTGCTAATGGTAGTTTCGTGTACCCCTAGCTACCTCCATATGTGTCGTCTGCCCCTATCTCCACTAGGTGTACCCACTACCCCCATTCGATCGGCTCCCTAACTCGTAGATACCCGTGTTGGCCACACAGTGGGGTGTATCACTCCCCAAAGTGGCAACCCGATACAACCAAAATGCAAGGCTTATATCTACACGATGCAACAACGTCTTACCTACCAGCCCGGGCCCACACACGCACATGACCCCGTTGGACTTGCGTTGCCACTGCTAACCTGTTTTGGCCTCTTACAGTCAAGCCCAGTATGCGTGTCCTGTCCTCGACTTGGGTCGATCCCAAAAAGATACTTATGGGTTACTGGTTGTAACGAGCCCACATTACTTGACACAAGCTATCCACCTAAGCTTGGTCCCCTCTAGTACATCCCACTTAACCCTCTTCTTATTCATGTCCACTTACAAGTTTAAATTTTTGGTTAAGTGTTTCTAATCGTATTTCACAAGCCACCAAAGGCACCCACTTAACCCCCGTGTCCCACCACATGTTTTATCAGGTTAAGTGTTTCTTAATTCATTAACACCGTAACCTTGTAAATACCTTCCACATTAGACTGGCATTTATGGAAGCTGGATTTGCCGGGCGGGTCCGGGCAGTCTTACACCACAAACAAGCCTAACCTCGTGTCTCTACAACTGTTACGCATTTAATTCATGCCCTTGACCTCTCACATTAGACTAGCATTTGTGGCGGCTGGATTTGCCGGGCGGGTCCGGGCAGTCTTACACCATAAAAGAGCCTAACCTCGTGTCTTAGGCGACTAATTACACATAATTAATTATCCCCAATTTAAATTAATATCCCTATTCAAATTGTCAATCAATTACAAATTCAACTATGTCCATAATTAACACCTTAATTATGTCCATCTATTTATGGTATATAAAATTATACCAATTAACATCACATTTAAGGCATTTATGCCAATTCTCAATATTAAATCTTTTAATATTATCCCATTGCCCCACGTTGTGCGTTCGTTCGTTTAACGTGAAATATACGTTAGACTCGAATAGTCAAACTTATGGAATAAAGAGAAAACATCACATCATGCATAGAATAAAAACTAGATCTAAACATAAGGGTGAACTTGCATATGTGAATAAGGTTTTTCATCTAAAACTTGCATAGGCCAAAGTCACAAACTTGGATAAAACTATATATGTCATAGATCTAATCATAAGGTATAAACTTGCATAGGCAATAGTCGCAAACTTGCATAAACTATGGTGTAAACTTGCATCTAACTCACACATGTAATAGTCTAACTTTTAGATCCAATTTACACATAAAATAGTTGTCATGAAACATGTAAGGTTGTATATGATTCTCACTAACTTGCATATGATTCATATATAAATTAACATCTAACTTGCATACATACATATGATTTAACATATGAATTAGTTTCACAAACATAACCAAACTTAGCATATGAAGCATCATTATGCATTAATTGTACATAAGCCAACAATTAACATAGATTTACAACATAGATAATAACATCATAGATTTACAACATAGATAATAACATCATAGGTTTACAACATAGATAATAACATAACGGTCAATGATTCACAACATAACCATATAATCCAAATCATATCTCAACCCAATTAAATTGTTAAATATCTTATTAAAGAAATCGAACTCACAACTCAAAGAAGGTCTTGAGTTCTGGAATCTGAGTTCTGAAATTGATTTAGCTCGGCTTTGTAGTAGATTCGTTATTGTTTAGATTAGAGTTGAATAGAATTGAGTTGATTAGCTTCGTTTTCCCTCTAGTTGGTGGCGGCTACTCTAGGTTACAAGATGACAGCATGACGGCCATGATTCCAGTTTTTATTTGATTTTAGGGTTTAAGTCTACACATGTTTATATAGAATTTCAATTTAATTATAGCCGTCGGATGATTTTAGAGTTAATCAAAACCTTTCAGTCAGGATAGGGTGACACCTCAGCCCTAATGACCCAACAAGGAGTCAGAAAGGACTCAGCAATGAGTCACAATATGGATCAGAACACACGAGAAAGCTGTGCATGCTTCCTGCTCGGCCCGGGCGCACTTGGCAGGTGCGCTAGTGTAATTTTTGTACTGACGCACTTCCCAAGTGCGCCAGTGCATTTATAGTTTTTTCTGGTTTTTTCCGTCCAACTTCGTTCGTCCATATCTCCTTCATCTGGTATCCGTTTTACGCAAACTCGGACTCTATCTCAACCAAAATTCCAAGATGAACACAATGGCGCAACCCGTTTCCCTTAATTCTCACATCTGAGATTAATTGTTCTTTAATTTAGTTAATTCGATCATTCAAAAATTCGGGGTGTTACAACTAATATTGATTGGGATGATAAATTTTACAGATCGCCCCACTGCACAAACAAAATTCATTATTTGTTGATTGAAACCTCACACGAGTATTGGGATGATATTGGACATACATTAGTCCAAATATTCAGTTGTATGTCAATCGACTGGTTGACAGGCTGTGTAAGCGTTGAATATTTATATTTAATGCTTATGCAGCATAGAATGCACTTTGGATGATGGTTGACTGTGTTTGGTTGTCGTTGTGTACATGTGTGTATGAAATCCATATAATAACATTGTATGGTTATTGACTGTGTCTGATTCCAGATTAGAAAGAAGGAATATTTTAAAATAACAATTATTTTAAAATAATATTCAGTAAAGGATCAAAATCTAATTTTGATGTCCGATTTGGGATGGACACGAAAATATATAAATATATAAAGCCGTGTTGATTAGATTAACGCCATTTTGACGTGAACGATTTTTATATCGATTTTATTCATTTTTATAATGGATATCGAAAAGGAATTGATTTCAAAATCTAATGTTTTGAAAATATTATCATTTATATATCGATGATATGGAATATTCAATTTTGATTAGAAATTGAATATGAAGTTGAAATCATTTTGAAAATGAATTTAAAACGATTTATAAAATACATTTTAAATGGAAATCCACAATATATATATATTATATATTATATATAATGGCCTGAATAGAACGCGCCGCGCTGCGGCAGTTCGCGAATTTCGACCATTGACTTCGAATGGACATTACGGGAGATCCGACCGTCGGATTCTCCTAAAACTAGAACCTTTGGTTCGTATCGAAAAGAGCTTTCAAACGAATATGAGATATTTGGAATCTAATGGTTAGATTTGGAATTATGTCCAAATTAAATTTGGAAAACGACCGTTTATGGAAATCGACTATACGGGCCTTGATAAAATTAATAAAAATATCAATAATTTGTGTAAAATCATAATAAATGATTTGGAATGAATTGGGATGAAAAATTCCCTATTTGAATGGATAAAAATATATTTTTATCGAAATGAACTAGTTATGAACTAGAATTAGAAATCCAATATTTTTAAAATAAATAAATTGGGTTTGAAATGGTTTTAAAGATAACCAGAATTTCCAATATATAAATTGGAATGGATTTGAATCGAAATTATCTTCGAAATATTTCGATATTGGATTTCGTGATTATGCGGATATTATGGAGGAATTTGGAAGATATATATATCGTTATTCCAATATGATATTTGTTGGTTTCAGAATTTGATATTGAATATAAGCCGATATATTTTCTATTCAGAGCCTTGTATTTAATATCAAATTGGATTTTGGGTTTGTCGTGAATGACATCTTTAATAATATTGTTCTTAAACCCAATGGAGTTAAGAAAATTAGAATCTGACTGGAGATTAGCTAAGTTGAATGGTTTCCTGGGCCTTGATCTGATGTTGGTTTCGGCCTTCGGGATTAATACTTAGGGAACTGTTCTCTTACTAATTTACGGTTAGAAACTAATGGGATTTTGGGTTTGTCGTGAACTTGTTTTAAATGGCATTGTTCTTAAAGCCATGGTGAAAAGAATAAATCTTTTAATTCAGATTTGTAGAAGAATTACCAATTAATTAACATTTAATTGGAACTGAAAATAAAATGTGAACTTGGTTTATTGTGAACTGTCTTTTTAACGACATTCGTTCTTTAACCTGATTTACGGCGAAATGTGATTTGGAATTTATAAATCTTTTCATTAAGATTTAACGGGAATTTTCCAAAGTAACAGTTTTTCAATTTAATATATTAAATGGTAACTGAATGGAATTCGATTGATAATAATCGAAGTGAACTTATGTGGAGGAAGACTGTTAATACATATGGAATTTAAAAGGCATTATCGTTATTCCATTTATATTATTGGTCGGATATGGAAATTGATATCGATTATATATTGATTTGTTTTCCGTGAAGATTCCATAATTAATGGAATGTGATTCGGGTTTATCGTGAACTGTGTTTCAAAAGACATTAGCCCTTTAACCCAGTTAAAGGCAGGATTACATGTCTGTCATTGTATTTCGAACTGTATGGTTGATCTCTGCTAAATATACATCTGTTTGGTGGTGGAGAATTTATTCTCTTTCTTAACACCCTTTTCTGAGACATACGAGCTTAGAGGTTATATATCGGCAAAAATCAATAGTATGGTGTAGATTGTCGATGCGACATGTTTGTTTTTCCAAAGTTAAATGATCATTAATATTGATTTTTGGGAAGATTAAAACTAAGTGGAGTTTTAATGAATCTTTAATTAGATTGAATGTGAATTGATAATTTAAATTATCAAATTTGGGAAATGATCGAGAATGGAGTATCGCCAGTTTTACTCCTAGCGATAGTTAAATCTTTAATTAAATTTGAACGTGAAATGGTAATTAAATTTACCGATAACATCATGGTGTTAGATATGGAGTATGATCAGTTTTTCTCCATGGGATGAATAGGTTGGGATTGGGAAATAAAATAAATGATTACTTCGATGCGGTTCGCTAATCCCGACTAGTTTGGAAAACCTTAACATGGTTTGAATTGACATCCAAAGGAAGATTAAAGAATAAATTTTAAAGAATTTATCTTTGATAAAATTAATGAGAACCTTTCCCAAAGTATGTGAATATTTAAATAAAAGAATATTCAGAATTGGAATGAGACGTATGTTATGTTTTTATAGCACTTGTTTATTATATACGTGAGTTATTCGAAAAGGCCGGGTTTATACCCATTCTGAATAACTGATTCGACGATATGTCGACGATGAAGACGATGGTTGAAGACCGGAGGTCTTCACATCATTTGGATGATTACTGGTATCTTTATTGGGCTGTACACCCAAGATAAGGTAATAAGTGGTGATCGTCCAGACGTGCTTGGAGATCGACGGATATGCGAGGACCTCTCTCCTGTATTGGACATACGGGACGAGGAATAAGGTGCCTCCGGTTTCGTTCAGACCCAGAACGGACTTGCAAATGGATGTGTGTCTGACATTGGATTTTATTCTGTGCTGATTGATTTCTATTAAATATATATCTGTTTGGCGGTGGAGAATTTATTATCTTGCTTAACGCCCTTCTCTGAGACATACGAGCTCAGAGGTTTTATATCGATAGATATCAGTCGCGTGGCATGAATTGTCTGTGTGGCATGCTGAGATCCAATGATCAAGGCTTTTGTTGAAAAGCAGAGTCTTATGGTTGATGATCAAAGCACGACATTAATATAGCGTAGGCGCTTTGTGTATGGCGTTAATTCGCGAGCCTCACACCTCGGTATGAGTCAAAAATGGGATAAGGGAATGCAGTAAGTGCATGACGTTTCTTTCTAGCTATGGGACGTGTCAGCGTTTTGCAAGCCCTGACATTTATATATTTTTACCTTTGTGGTTGTTGGAATGCGAGGCGCCTCGGTTATATCGGTCTCCACGGAGCCGATGGATAGGTCCTATGGGACCAGGAAACGTGTGTTCAAGAATTGCCAATCCTCAAACGTGAGGGAGGACTGGCACTGCAGGATCCAGGGGTTACCCTGAGTGTGTAGTCCTGAGACATCCGCTAGAGTGTCTCAAAGCGGGCTAGGAGTGCATCCCTTGCCCAGACTCAAGACGGAAATCCAATTTTCAATACGTGACATTTCGGTTTTGATTGTAGAGCCTAGTATGGCGACATGATATATGGTACCCATGCTGTCTATGATTGATACATTTATATTTGAAGTTGTTTTGACACTATACACTTATAATAGTATCAAATGATTTGTTTTAAACGTACCAAGCATGTTTGGCTATTATAAGGGAAAACCCTATCCTCCAGCTTGCGTTGCATTGTGTGATGGGACCTGGGTCTTATAATAGCTTCATTTTTTCAAAAAGCATTGCGCTGTTTATTTTAAGCACTGGTATTCCTGGGAGGAAACCCGTTCCATGTTATACGGCGTGGTCCCTTGATTTACTTTGTTTTTAAAGTAATGATTAAATAACTGTTTTAGTTCTCACACCAGTCACATGGCTGACCTGGAGTTTATTGTTTTAACCTAAACTCTAGGTGCCCCTATTTTCCACACGGGTAGCTAGTAGTTTTGGTTTTGCGGATTTATATTCACGGGATCTTGGTTTTACAGATGGAACGATATTCAAAAAGCTCTGTACCCGTTTATTACTTTCAGTTGTGTTTCGTATTATTTTTCCGCTGCTATGTATTTAAATGTAATTTGAATCTCCGATATTTGTCGAATGTGTAATATTAATTCATACTCTGTTATATTCCTATATTCTGATGGAATTGTTGTAATAAGCAATGAAATGTTCTTCTATTTGTGTTCTGATTCGTCTTGTCCTCAAAGCAATCTGTGCTTTCCTTCACGGGGAAGTTCGGGTCACCACAGTTGTTATACAAATAGTTTTAGGTACCAAAACATGTAAAAAAAACTGTGAGTGGTTTTACAAACTTTGTTTAACCACTTGATCCCCTAAACGCTTAGGTACCATAGGCTGGCGGAGGAACGACCCTCTAGAAGAATTAAGGTTATTCCACATCAACATCATGCTTATTGACATATGTTCCTTAGCCAAGAATAATGAGTTAGAGATTTTGGTTTACATCGATTTCGTGTATAATCTCTAAACTCATCTGTGTTAATATTCTCCATTTTTTTTCTTTTTATATTCCTCCTACACCTTCTATTTCTTTCTTTTGATTATGGTAATTTGATTTGACACTGCCATTTTTTTTGAGTTTCTTATCTTCCAATTGCTGAATTCTTGATTTTCTGGAAATTCGCTTTAATTAAATAAAACTCTCATGTTTTAATCATTTCCAGATCTTGAATTCAGACTTGTAAATATCTGAAATTGATTTGAAGTTTATTTTTTTTTAATTCCTAACAGTGCTGGAGTATTCCTATCATATCTTGAACACTGTTAATTTGAATTCTAAATTTTTGAAGATATGAAAAATTAATGAAATTTCACACATCTCTGCTGTTATGAATTTCTTCTAATTCATTTTGAAAAGACTTGAAAAATTACACTCATTATAGCACACTACTATTTTCAATGGTGATAATTTCATTTGTTTTTTTGATTAGATTGGATATTTATGATTTGAAAAACATTTGGCTTGATGGTATTGGAGCCAAGTAATACTTTTTATTCATGGTCATTTTTGGTTGGATATGTGATGGTTTGAAATCATCTGAAATTTTTGATATTTTGAATCTCACACACCTCTTAGATTTTAAATTAATAATCTTTTGTGACTGATTATTTGTATCTCAAAATTCAAATTTATTCAAGTGATTTCAAATAAATTGTTTTAATTTTGGATCATGAATTATCTCTCATGCTTGATGTAAATATTCTGGACATCTCTCTTGTGCTTGTCAGAAATAATGTGAAAAATTCTTTGAAAATCTGGTCTTGAAATTCACTGTTATTTCATGATCATTTGATTCGAATATTTGCTTGTTTGAAATCATTTAAAATTATTAATTCATGAATCTCACACACATCTTGGATTTGAAACTTATAATCCGGTGTGATCGATTTATTGAATCTTGAGATTTCCATATTCCTTCAAATGATTTAAAATAAACTGTATTTTTAATCTTAGGTCAGGCATCATCTATTGTGACTATCAGAAATATTTGTGAAAAATTCTCTTGACAAGTCT
Source organism: Allium sativum (assembly GCA_030737875.1). Lineage (NCBI taxonomy): Eukaryota > Viridiplantae > Streptophyta > Magnoliopsida > Asparagales > Amaryllidaceae > Allium > Allium sativum. The sequence continues at coordinate 897,348,671 of CM060922.1, read as the reverse complement.
ACTTTGAAGTTGACTGTTGTGCAGCTCTAATAAAAGAAATCAATTCTGAAACTTTTAGATAACTGCTTGTTTTGGTATCATCTGCTGCTCTGATAAAAGGTTCAAAGATTTTCTGATTGACTTAACTACTCTGAATTGAAAATCTTTCTTATGCTACATCCTGAAATTCATTCTGAAATCATGATCACTCACTTGGATATTGTTTTGTTTGAAATCATCTAAATATTGTTTAATATCTTGAATCTCACACACTTCTTGAATTAGAAATCAATAATCTTTTGTGATCGATTCATTGAATCTTGAAGTTTCACATGCCTTCAAGTGATTTCAAATAAACTGTTTCTTTAAATATTGAATCATGATTTGTCTTCTAGGACTTGTTGAAAATTTTTCTGAAAACTTTCTTATGAAACTTATTCTAATTTCGTCTTGTTGCTCTGATTGATGGAACTGAATTATTAGATTTATTTTCTTGGGTTTTGTGACTGGATATTGGTTTCTGAGATACCATGGTTAGCCACTAGGGTGGTATTAAAATCCCCGTTTTCAGAGACAACAAGTGGTATCAGATTAGAAGTGCTAAATTTTTTTATTGATTTGATTCTCATATTGTATATTTTTTCTCTTTTCTTGTATATCTTTTAAATTCCCTCTTGTAATTGATTTTTCAATTTTAAAATCATTTATTGATTATTTATTCAGAAATTGAAATCAATAACCAAAAAAAAACTATATTTAGAACTCATCAAAATTATTATCAGATAATTGAAATCGTGATGAGTTGTGACTATAGAATATTTCACAATGAGAGGAAATTTTATTTAAATTTTCATGATGATTGAATAGTTTTTATAATATCTTTGAATTGGCGTTTATTTAACGAACGTCTTCTTAATCTATCATCATTCTGCCATCCATCATGATTTTATATTAATGTGGAGAGTTTAATATTTTTAAAATCATCTTAAATAAACAGTGGATATATTTGTGATGGAATTCTGATTATATTATTTTGCAGAATTAGTGATAATTGATAATTTTCAAGAATCCCGGTACAGTTGAGAATATTTCATAATACGATAAATTTAGAGATTTATTCCACAACCATTTCTATACCTACCACATTTCTATCATCCATGTTGGTTTTATATACTAAGGAGTTTTTTTTTGGAACAGAAAATAATTAAAATATAATATTCATAAGTGTTTCTCTAACCTCATTTAAAAATCCAAGCTCTGGTCATGCATGGTTAAGAGATTACTTATATTTAAGCTGCAACTGACCTCATTTAAAAATCCAAGATCTAGTTATGCATGGTCAGTGTGCTCTTAATTTAGAAGAAAAAGAAAAGAGAAGAATTTGAAATAAATAAAAATTTATATGAAATCCTCCTTGATGTGTAAAAACCAACCTATCAATCCAATTTCTAATTTGTGAAATGTGTTAATATTTTATGATATAATATGATTACTTGATTGATAGTTACTGGGATTTGAGATTATTTGATGTTGTCACTTAAGTTGAATTTATAAGTGTAGTCCAAATCCATCACTGTTTTTGTGCCATATTTAGAAATTTTATTGGAAAATAATTGGAAATCACATATTTTAAAACTCTCTTCATTTATATAAATTTCATCGTAAATCCATCATTCTAAAATGTGAAATTTGCCACTAGTTCTTAGAATATTATGATTTTTGTTTGACTGATTGAGATTTATGATGATCGTTCTTCCTCTTAAGCTGAAATTATATTTTTAATCTATTTTTCATCACTATTTTAATTTTTATATCATTTTGATGATAATAAAAGGGATGAATGAGTTAATATTTTGATCGATGAGTGGATATTCTTTGAATAATTTAATACTGAAGTTTCAATTATTGTTTTTCACTCATGCACATATCTAGGGGGGTTTTGTTGTAGGGGGAGCACACAAATAGAGGGAGTTCAGTAATTCACTGTTAAACACATTTATTATAATATATTATATTCAAAATCTTATTTTATGTTTGTCATCATCAAAAGGAGGAGATTGTTGTATCTAACAATTCTATGATTTTTATTTGATTATAACAAACATATATTTATTATTATAAATGTGTTTATAATTGTATTGTTATACTACATCACAGAAAGAATATAATATTTATATTTAAAATAGAATACTACTGCACAAGAATTTAAATATTCAAACAGTATCTTATTTAAATATAATATTTTATTTCAACATCTCAGCAGTACAAATTTATAACTCCACTATTTGTATATTTCACCGAAATACAATATACTCACATTCAATTTCATTTCAATACATTGCTCCTCACTACAGTTCTGTCAGTTGTACAAACACATATAATTTCTATTTCACTATAACTATTATCTTCTGTCTTCACTACTCTACTGTCAGTCCAGTCTTCTACTTACCTATCACAGAAAAAACACAATAAACTGGAAAAAAATATTTTTATATTCTAGCAGATAAATTTTTTATTTTAAAAATTTATTTGCCTCAAAATTTTGGTGTGTTTCTCATCATTTTTCAAGACTTAATCTGATTTATATGGACATCCATTTGTGTCTAGACAGCTTGTGATATTCACAGTGGTTCACTTTAAATACCACAAGGTAGACATCATCTGTAGTGCTCATATATATATATATATATATACTGCACATGCACTATACATGTACACACATACATGTGTATGCATATACACATATTTGGGTAGGCGCAATACAGTCAGCAAGGGACAAATATATCAAATATGATGTGCCAAGTAAAGCTTGACAACATTTTCATGCCGCAAGTATCCATGAACGCTCAAGAAACAAATACAAACACACACACACACACACATATATATACACACACACATATGTGTATATATGTAACGACCCAGAAAAAGGCGATCTTGGTTATCCGATATACAACACATATCGAACATCCAAGGATCGAAAATAACCGGAAAATTAATGAAAGAAATTAGAGGGTGAGAATAGATAAGATAGAAACTTAGAATAGAAGAAAAAGAAGAACACAACATCAGAGTAACACGAACCTCACAGCGGAACGAACAACATATAATAGATAACATATCCTTGAAATAAAATCAGTATATGTATACAATAACATTATCAGAGTACAACACTTACAACACAGCGGAAATAAATAATAGCTATATGATCCTGAAGCCTCCTGCTCCAAGCTATCCTGGTATATCTGTAAAATCCTAACTACTTGACTGCCCATACAAAATTAGGCACCCAAGAGTTTAGGGAAAACAAACAAAATAAACTCCGGGTCAGTCATGGGACTGGTATGAGTAGAACAGTTTAAAATAGTTTGAGCAATGCAACGATATCTCATAAGACCACGCCGTATAATGGAACGGGTTTTCCCTGAATCCAAAATATCTTTATATCAAAAACCTTTTGATATTATAATAATGTCTATCAACCACAATATAATAATCATCTAGCAGAAACGCTTTCATATCACGTTCTACATATATAATATACAATCAAAATCGCAAGCACGTATTGGGTAATGGATTTCCAACTATGACAAGGTATGGAACCACCTTTCGCTAGTGTACCTCTAGAGAGGAATACACTGGGTTCAACAAGAACATCTTGCAACTCGGCCACACATGACCGACCACTCATTTCGCTTGAGTGTATCGAATGTATATCACCAACGGTTGGGATCAGCAACTGTTTCTCGAATGGGACAACATCAACAATAGATTTTTAGAAGTAAATGAAACTCTAGATCAGGTGATTATACATCCTAATAGGTGTGACCTACATAGCCATGATGCCTGCCTGATTTTTGTCATTTCCCGGTTGTGAGGCTAGAAGCTATGCTTATCTCCGACAGATCACACATTTATTCACTTTGAATGTCACATCGTCATACCTGCCAAATCACAAATTGATTTCCCCAAAAATACCACGGGTACACAGCTAAGAGAAACGAATTCCTCCGCCACCAAACGTAAATACATTTGAAGAAATCAACTTACGCGATCTATTAAATATACTCTGTCAGACATTCTTCCATATAGGTCATCCTGGGACTGGACAAACCGAAGGCACTATTCTGTACATCCATCCTAGGTAATCTTTAACTAAGATTTATACAATAGCCCTTGCACTTTACTCCATCTTCAATTATCTTTGGCATATATGATTCGCAATGCTTATGCCAATACGGAGTGGTTCTTCGGATAATAATCCAACCGGTCTCTCCATATTAACAACGTTAAAATGGTCAAAACATTGATAGTATGTGATTTAACTATCAAATGAAAACATGTCTGTGTACACACAACGATCTTATTTCCAAATGGAATTATCGATCCAATCATTAAACATATATATATCCTCATTTTCTATGATTAGAAAATATACGTTATTAACACTGGAAAACATTTTCATGGCTTAATTACGTATCACTATTCTTCCACATCTATCAGACTCAAACTATAAACTAACAAGAGAACAACTTCCTAAGTATAAACCCCGAAGGCCGAAACCAACATCAGATCGATACTCAGGAAACCATTCAACTTATTAATCTCTAGTCATTTTTTATTTTTTTTGTTTAACTCCATTTTGATTAATTACGTTCGATTAACTCCTTTTCATTAACTCTATTTATTTTCCCAATAAATATTCCTTATTTTATTTATTTTCAAAATAAATAATCCTTTATTCTATTTATTTTATAAATAAATAATACTTTATTCTATTTATTTTCTAAATAAATAATCCTTTATTCTATTTATTTTCTAAATAATTAATCCTTTATTCTATTTATTTAACAAATAAATATTTCTTCATTCTTTCTATTTATTTCTCGATAACTATTCCTCTTTATAAAATCCTTTGATTTTATAAATAATTCCTTTTTATAAAACCCCTTGATTTTATAAATATTTTCTCTTTAATAAATTCTAATCCATTTTATAAATGAATATCCCTTTTATAAAGTCCTTTGATTTTATAAATATTTTTCCTTTTTATAATATCATATTTATTTAATTAACAAATATATATTTCCTTTTTGATTCCCATTTGAGTTTTATAATTAATTTCCTTTATAAAATCCTTTTTCCTTTTATATATAAAATCCATTGATTTTATATAAATAATTTATTTTCAAAATACACTTTGAAAATCCCCTTTTTACATCCCAGTATTTTTCATGGTATTTAAAATACAAACTACAATGATCGATATCATTCAACACACAAAATACACAACAGATTATATATCACATCATATATTATAATACATGAACATAAAAGTATTATAAATATTAAGGAGTCCAATTGACCCCTCCAGCCTGTTTCCCTGCATCACAGATGTTAAACAATATAATTAACATCGATTTCATTTCAATATGAAATATTCTGCTAAACAGAATCAATACTTGATTAACGATTTTTATATATATCGTTATCTATAATTTCAGCCAATACATAAGCAATTCAACCAAACAGTTAACACACAGCAATCAACAAATAATTATCAGTTCTAAGAATACGTTATAAAAATATAACTGTTCAGAGTTGGTGAGTTTTACTCACATTTCGCGTTAACCGTTATATAACGATTTGCGTCTGTTGATACAAACAGACAATTTATTTTGAAATAAATTGTAACGAGCTTCGATCCACTCCCATTCAGTTCCAAGGTGTTGTCGTCGTCCATACGATCCTAAAGGATCTGACCGTTCGAAATTCTGACCATATACGAACGAGATATTTAATTTATAAGATTGTATACTTATTAAATATTTATTAAACTAAATTTTCTTATCAATTGATTTGGGCTTTACCTCGAAAATTTGGCCCATTCACAAGTTTAACCCACTCGCCATCTACAAACCTTCATCTTCCACAAATGAAGAACTGCTCCCTGTATATATCTCGAAAACCATTTTCAAGCTTCTCACTTCATTTGTTATATTAATAAACCAATGTTTATAGCCGACAAATCCTTACTTGTTTAGTAGCCTTAACTGTTCACAAGATTTGAAGTCAACCCAGATCCTAAAAAACGTGATGACCGTGACCATCCACTTCATTCTCTTCCACTCAAAAAACTCCATCTCACCAGGACTTCACTGATCCCCATACACAGTCGATGCTTCATTGAATCGAACAAACAATACCATAGTTGTTCATCCCTTCCGCTACAAACCAGCGAACCGCATACAGTAGACTCCCTATCCGGTCACACGTGAACCCTCCCAGTTTCAAAGAGAACAACTGCTCCATTCATTTTCCAAATGCCGAAACTTGGAACCCATCTTCCCTGATTGTTTCTGAACAACCATCCACATTGTTTTCAAAACCACTCACCTTAACTTCCTAATTCTGTTTTCTAGTGACCGGCCCTTCTCTCCTCTTCAAAACCTGAACTCCTGCTACTCGCTCATCTCTATTGCCGAATATCTCAACACCCCACGACTTCATCCCTTCACCAAAACCTCAAACCAACATCACCACGTTCTTCACCTCTGCAAACTCCTTCTCCTCATCACGGCGGCAGGCCACTCGCACCGCCCCTGTCACCCGCGACTTCAGAGACTGTTATGCACCAATACAGAAGACATCGACATTTATTGGTGCGGAATTTCCTAAATTTTTGTGTAGAGGTACGAAATCATCTCAACAATCCAACTACAACCATGAATTCACAATACCAAACTCCAAAACCCCAATTTTCACTGACCCTAGCTCACGATATCACTTCCGCATCGAACTACCTTCCATCGCACCAGACAAAAACCATACAGAAAGAAAGAGGTAGTCTTCACGAATCAATACATATGAGTTTTACGATTTATGGATTTTTTCCTGTATTGTTTTGATTTTTACAATACTCAATTTTAGTTTTCTCTTTACTGAAGGAGATGGCGGAAATTTTGTTGACTGGAGAATAATGGAATTAGGTTAAGGGATGTAGGGTACTTATAGGATATGTTTAAATAATTTTATATTGATTATTTAATTCATTTTTAAGCCAACGCTACTTCTATTTGGCTTCTAAAAATCCATATGATCACATACGATACCCAAAAATCACGGAAATGGACATGCTGCTAGAGTTTGACATTACGGTCCCAACAAAACTGGTTTCGTTGAATTCCGACTTCATATGCTCACACAACGTATTTTTAACCGTCAAAATACTAATTGTTCTTCGCATTAAAATCCCGTACGGCCACATACTCACTTCAAAAATCACGGAAATTGAAATCTAGCAATAATTTAATATTGCGGATCCAACAAAATTAGTTTCGTCGAATTCTGAGGTAATTTGCAAAACTGGCTATTTTTAAAGCTCTAAATAACCCATTTAAATATATAAATATATTTAAAAATAATTAAATTTAATATTTAAAAATAAATATTATCGTATATATTCACACAGAATATAATACATCTCTAGAATATTCCTATATGAATTTCTAGCTTGATATTTCAAATCCCGATCAATCGATATTCAATTTATATTGAAAATCTATTTATAACGTAAATAAAGCATTGCAAATTATAAAGGAATTCCATAGCGACTTTTTTAAAATTTGATTTGGACATAAATCGAAATCTACACAATGAAATCCCGATTTTTCTCTTCCACTAGAAAAATATACTTCACCAGCTCCTAACGTTTCCTGTTTCACAGAAATCCGATTTAAAACAAACCCTGTATACCCAGTTGAAGTTCAAATCGCCAAATAGCGAACTGCCGCACCATTTCCATCTCGATTATAATTATATTAAAATTTATACGTTTAACTGTCGTTTATATAATATATTCGTTATTACAATTCAACTCTAAACTGAATTATATACTTTGAATCGTCCAGTTCACATTATATTGTTAATTCACAATTTTTGACTATTTCAGAATTAAATATATTATATTAATCATTATATTAATTAAATATTCACTATTATTTAATTAAACAACCTTTAAATTTCTAATTCACTATTTAAATAATTAAATAAATAAATTATTTATCGCGGAAAAATACGGGTCGTTACATTCTTCCCTACTTAAAATAATTTCGTCCTCGAAATTGATAAGGTAGAAAACAAATCCTATCGACCGGTTAGAATCTATTCGTTCACTTCTTAATTCCAGTTTTCATCTGAACCAATTTAAATTCAATTGAATATTGATTAATTCTTATCAACGAAAATTATCAAAAATCCTGAAAATTTTCTAACACCTTACTTTTCGAAAATTTTTGCCAGCACCTCCTTTGTACGGCTCTATCGGTACAACCACAACTCGCCTCTCTGGGCCTTCTCCAACCCAAAATAAAATCAAACAGCAAAGCGGCTTGCCAATTCGGCTCATAAATCTTATATCCAATAGAAATATAAACTTGAACCTTTTGGTCGGGCATATCAATATATCCTTATATCCTATTATCGATTTAGCAGATACAAGGTCATCCCAATCAAATTCCAATCTGTTTTTATCCACAAATCCAACCATTCGCTTATACCTAAGTCGAATTCACTTTCAAATCAAAGTTCCAATTTCGATTTTTAAATTCTTAACTCATCAATCCAATACCGTTTCAGATTCTATCTCACAATTCAAAATTCGATTCTACTTGATATATCGTATCCAATTCAATTTCCAGTTAACTGGTTTCAATTCAGTTCCAGCTCGGTTTCACAAATTTCTTATTTAAATTTGTTTTTAATTCAAACAGTCTCTTCCTGGGAGTTTTAAAAAGTTTACCATATCAAAATCAAACTTCCCTTTCAGGATTCAAAACAACTCATTTCCCAAAAACAATTCGAAATCAATATTTTTGGTAGTAATCAATCACTTACAACTCAAAATTGAACACCGATGATGTCATGATCATCATCAGAATCTATTTCCAGCTTTCGAAGTGAATTCAATACTATATCGCTTTTCAAAACCATTTCTAACATTTCCACTTTGAAATTTATTTCAAAATATCATTCTAATGTTTGTAAAATAATTTAAAATCTCCCAGGATTTTAAAATTCTCATATACTTAATTTAACTTCATTAACAAACACCTTTCAAATTCCAGGGTTTAAATTTCAACTCTGATTTTAATTTCAGATTTAATCCAATTCATTATGCTTATCTAAATTCTGATCGGTTATTTACATAACCATTTCACATTTTTATAATCTTACTCGATTATAATAACAACCAATATATCCAATATATATATATATATATATATATATATATTCATTCCAATATATATATATATATATCTTCACTATATCAAATATAATTTGGGTAAAATTATTCTGTTTACCCTATTTTCAAAACGTATCGTGTCGACCCATCGTATTCGAGTGTTTAGAAAACCTTATCGATATTGTGGTGCCCCACCATCGACCAGAATCCATAAAAAACTCAACCAATAAATCTACTCAATATAAAACCATTTATATCAAATAACAAATACATTCACTCGTATATATACACTCAACTCAATCTAAGGTGTTACTAACCCCATCTCTAATGAGTCACGCCACAGAGCCAAGGTAATTCACTTAACCTTAAGCTCTGATACCAACTGTAATGACCCAGAAAAAGGAGATCTTGGTTATCCGATATACAACACATATTGAACATCCAAGGATCGAAAATAACCGGAAAGTTAATGAAAGTAATTAGAGGGTGAGAATAGATAAGATAGAAACTTAGAATAGAAGAAGAAGAAGAAGAACACAACATCAGAGTAACACGAACCTCACAGCGGAACGAACAACATATAATAGATAACATATCCTTGAAATAAAATCAGTATATGTATACAATAACATTATCAGAGTACAACATTTAAGACACAGCGGAAATAAATAATAGCTATATGATCCTGAAGCCTCCTGCTACAAGCTCTCCTGGTATATCTGTAAAATCCTGACTACTTGACTGGCCGTACAAAATTGGGCACCCAAGAGTTTAGAGAAAACAAACAAAATAAACTCTACGTCAGTCATGGGACTGGTATGAGTAAAACAGTTTGAGCAATGCAACGATATCCGATAAGACCACACCGTATAACGGAACGGGTTTTCCCTTATGAGAATCCAAAATATCTTTATATCAAAAACCTTTTGATATTATAATAATGTCTATCAATCACAATATAATAATCATCTAGCAGAAACGCTTTCATCTCACGTTCTATATATATAGTATACAATCAAAACCGTAAGCACATATTGGGTAATGGATTTCCAACTATGACAAGGTATGGAACCACCTTTCGCTAGTGTACCTCTAGAGAGGAATACACTGGGTTCAACAAGAACATCTTACAACCCGGCCACACATGATCGACCACTCATTTCGCTTGAGTGTATCAAATGTATAACACCAACGGTTGGGATCAGCAACCGTTTCCCGAATGGGACAGCATCAACAATAGATTTTTAGAAGTAAATGAAACTCTAGATCAGGTGATTATACACCCTAATAGGTGCGAACTACATAGCCATGCTGCCTGCCCGATTTTTGTCATTTCCCGGTTGTGAGGCTAGAAGCTACGCTTATCTCTGACAGATCACACATTTATTCACTTTGAATGTCACATCGTCATACCCGCCAAATCACAAATTGATTTCCCCAAAAAACCACAAGTATACAGCTAAGAGAAACGAATTCCTCCGCCACCAAACGTACATACGTTTGAAGAGATCAACTTACGCGATCTATTAAATATACTCTGTCAGACATTCTTCCATACAGGTCGTCCTGGGACTGGACAAACCAAAGGCACTATTTCGTACATCCATCCTAGGCAATCTTTAACTAAGATTTATACAATAACCATTGCACTTTACTCCATCTTCAACTATCTTTGGCATATATGATTCGCAACGCTTATGCCAATACGGAGTGGTTCTTCGGATAATAATCCAACTAGTCTCTCCATATTAACAACGTTAAAATGGTCAAAACATTGATAGTATGTGATTTAACTATCAAATGAAAACATGTCTGTATACGCACAACGATCTTATTTCCAAATGGAATTATCGATCCAATCATCAAACATATATATATATATATATATCCTCATTTTCTATGTTTAGAAAATATACGTTATTAACACTGGAAAACATTTCCATGACTTAATTACGTATCACTATTCTTCCACATCTATCAGACTCTAACTATAAACTAACAAGAGAACAACTTCCTAAGTATAAACCCCGAAGGTCGAAATCAACATCAGATCGATACTCAGGAAACCATTCAACTTATTAATCTCTAGTCAGTTTCTAATTTTTTTTGTTTAACTCCATTTTGATTAACTACGTTCGATTAACTCCTTTTCATTAACTCTATTTATTTTCCTAATAAATATTCCTTTATTCTATTTATTTTCTAAATAAATAATCCTTTATTCTATTTATTTTCTAAATAAATAATCCTTTATTCTATTTATTTTCTAAATAAATAATCCTTTATCTATTTATTTTCTAAATAAATAATCCTTTATTATATTTATTTTCTAAATAAATAATCCTTTATTCTATTTATTTAACAAATAAATATTTCTTTATTCTTTCTATTTATTTCCCCATAACTATTCCTCTTTATAAAATCCTTTGATTTTATAAATAATTCCTTTTTATTAAATCCTTTGATTTTATAAATATTTTCTCTTTAATAAATTCTAATCCATTTTACAAATGAATATCCCTTTTATAAAATCCTTTGATTTTATAAATATTTTTCCTTTTTATAATATCATATTTATTTATTTAACAAATAAATATTTCCTTTTTGATTCCCATTTGATTTTTATAATTAATTTCCTTTATAAAATCTGTTTTCCTTTTATATATAAAATCCATTGATTTTATATAAATAATTTATTTTCAAAATACACTTTGAAAATCCCCTTTTTACATCCCAGTATTTTTCATGGTATTTAAAATGCATACTACAGTGATCGATATCATTCAACACACAAAATCCACAACAGATTATATATCACATCATATATTATAATACATGAGGTCCAGTTGGACCCCTCCAACCTGTTTCCCTGCGTCATAGATGTTAAACAATATAATTAACATCAATTTCATTTCAATATGAAATATTCTGCTAAATAGAATCAATACTTGATTAACGATTTTTATATGTATCATTATCTATAATTTCAGCTAATACATAAGCAATTCAACCAAACAGTTAACACACAACAATCAACAGATAATTATCAGTTCTAAGAATACATTATAAAAATATAACTGTTCAGAGTTGGTGAGTTTTACTCACATTCCGCTTTAATCGTTATATAACGATTTGCGTTTGTTGATTCAGACGGACAATTTATTTTGAAATAAATTGTAACAAGCTTCGATCCACTCCTAGTCAGTTCCATGGTGTTGTCGTCGTCCATACGATCCCAACGGATCTGACCGTTCGAAATTCTGACCATATACGAACGAGATATTTAATTTACAAGATTGTATACTAATTAAATATTTATTAAACTAAATTTTCTTATCACTTGATTTGGGCTTTATCTCGAAAATTTGGCCCATTCACAAGTTTAACCCACTCGCCATCTACAAACCTTCATCCTCCACAAATGAAGAACCGCTCCCCATATATATCTCGAAAACCATTTTCAAGCTTCTCACTTCATTTGTTATATTAATAAACCAATGCTTATAGCCGACAAATCCTTACTTGTTTAGTAGCCTTAACTGTTCACAAGATTTGAAGTCAACCCAGATCCTTAAAAACGTGACGACCGTGACCATCCACTTCATTCTCTTCCACTCAAAAAACTCCATCTCACCAGGACTTCACTGATCCCCATACACAGTCGATGCTTCATTGAATCGAACAAACAATACCATAGTTGTTCGTCCCTTCCACTACAAACCAACGAACCGCATACAGTAGACTCCCCATCCGGTCACACTTGAACCCACCCAGTTTCAAGGAGAACAACCGCTCCCTTCATTTTCCAATTACCGAAACTTGGAACCCATCTTCCCTGATTGTTTCTGAACAACCATCCCCATTGTTTTCAAAACCACACACCTTAACTTCCTAATCCTGTTTTCTACTGACTGGCCCTTCTCTCCTCTTCAAAACCTGAACTCCTGCTACACGCTCATCTCCATTACCGAATATCTCAACACACCACGACTTCATCCCTTCACCAAAACCTCAAACCAACATCACTACATTATTCTCCTCTGCAAACTCCTTCTCCTCATCACGACGGCAGGCCACTCGCACCTCCCCTGTCACCTGCGACTTCAGAGACTGTTCTGCACCATTACAGAAGGCATCGACATTTATTGGTGTGGAATTTCCCAAATTTTTGTGTAGAGGTACGAAATCATCTCAGCAATCCAACTACAACCATGAATTCACGAAACCAAACTCCAAAACCCCAATTTTCACTAACCCTGACTCACGATATCACTTCCGCAGCGAACTAACTTCCATCGCACCAAACAAAAACCATACGGAAATAAAGAGGGAGTCTTCACGAATCAATACATATGAGTTTTACCATTTATGGATTTTTTTCCTGTATTCTTTTGATTTTTACAATACTCGATTTTAGTTTTCTCTTTACTGAAGGAGACGGCGGAAATTTTGTTGACTGGAGAATAATGGAATTAGGTTAAGGGATGTAGGGTACTTATAGGATATGTTTAAATAATTTTATATTGATTATTTAATTCATTTTTAAGCCAACGTTACTTCTATTTAGCTTCTAAAAATCCATATGATCCAACAAAATTAGTTTCGTCGAATTCTGAGGTCATTTGCAAAACTGGCTATTTTTAAAGCTCTAAATAACCCATTTAAATATATAAATATATTTAAAAATAATTAAATTTAATATTTAAAAATAAATATTATCGTATATATTCACACATAATATAATACAGCTATAGAATATTCCTATATGAATTTATAGCTTTATATTTCAAATCCCGATCAATCGATATTAAATTTATTTTGAAAATCTATTTATAACGTAAATAAAGCGTTGCAAATTATATAGGAATTCCATAGCGATTTTTCTAAAATTTGATTTGGACATAAATCAAATTCTACGCAATGAAATCCTGATTTTTCTCTTCCACTAGAAAAATATACTTCACCAGCTCCTAACGTTTCTTGTTTTACAAAAATCCGATTTAAAATGGACCCTGTATACCCAGTTGAAGTTCAAATCGCCAAATAGCGAACTGCCGCGCCATTTCTAGCTCGATTATAATTATATTAAAATTTATACGTTCAACTGTCGTTTATATAATATATTTGTTATTATAATTCAACTCTAAACTGAATTATATACTTCGAATTGTCCAATTCACATTATATTGTTAATTCACTATTTTCAACTATTTCAGAATTAAATATATTATATTAATTATTATCTTAATTAAATATTCACTATTATTTAATTAAATAACCTTTAAATTCCTAATTCACTATTTAAATAATTAAATAAATAAATTATTGATCGCTGAAAAATACGGGTCGTTACAATATATATATACATATTTATGTATATGGTGACTCATGCACACGCATAATGATGTATAGTGCTCAGGACTGCGAGCAACTGAGGAGCGACCATGAAGACCAAGCTCGACCCAGTGCAAGAGCATGAGCATGGGATAAAACAAGTAATGCAATGATAATCGGCATGACAGCATGGTTCATTAAGCCACAAGTAATGCAAATGGCTAGCACAAAGGTCAAAACGAACCCATGGATGTGGACACAGCATTTCAAATATGACTCAATCATACAGCAACAAGTCATTGGAAAACAAAGAAATCACATGCATATGAAATTAATATTCTATATTAATTGTTTGATCCAAATGCCAAGAAACAGGTTCAACAGTTTTCTACTCAAAAGTGTTATATGGATTTTGAGAGATGTTATATTCATTTATAATAGTGACACAATAATGAAACCTGGTAAATAAGCCATAGATTCAAGATTCATCTCTAAATTGTAAAAAAAAACATGCACAAGCATGCATATGGGCTTGCACAAACACTCACAGGGTGTAGCTACTCCCATGCAACAAGAAACTCAAGCTCATACGTGACAAAAAGGTCGAGAAATGTTCATAAGGTCAAGTATGGATACACACAGGGCCAAGCAGAATACAAGGCAGTTTTTTATACGGCGAGCTCAAGACAGTGCATAGTGAACATGTGCATGCAAATGATTCAGCAAAGACTCACACTAAACAAATGGGTGTTGTATATATTCATGGATATATACAAAACAGGAAATGGACATGAACTTTAAAAAATTTAGGGCATTTTCAAATCTTTCCTGAAACTCAACCAAGGAAATAATTCATGATTTTTTTAATACCATGGGAAATCAAGTTTTCAAGCAAATAATTAAATTCCATAATAAATGTTGAATTCTTTTTGGACCGGAGATCATTTAAATACTTTCTGAAATCATCATTTCTTTCTCGGAAACAAATATTTCCAGAGAAACAATTTAATTTAATTTTTCTAGAAATACATAAGTTTTTTTGGGGCATGAAAGAATCTGTTTCATTTTCAGAAATGAAGTATTTTATCATTCCAGAAATCATGCCAAGGAAATTTCATTCTAGAATATTTCCAAATCATTTTTGGCAAGAAGGCAATTTTGTTTCCAGAATTTTGAATACTATTTTGGGATGAAACAGAATTAAATTTGGCAAGAAAATATTTTCAGCAAGAAATACCAAAACCATTCAACATTCTAGATATCAACAAAGGGGACTCAAAGCTGAACCATCCAATTTAATCATGGCACAAATTCAATCATGTAGGGGATAATATCAAGGAGCCACAATTCAATTGTTTTGAGTTATTCTTCCAACAAATCAGGGGATTCTCGGCCAAACAAATTAAGCAAATTTCTCATACAAAGATCTCATTCAATACCATGTCAGGACAATCAAGAAAGTTTTAAAAGCCGAGAAATTCATTTGGAAAATTACACAAAATCACACGCAAGTCAGAGCAAATCAATTTCAGGAAATCAGAGAGTTAATTTAGGATTTCAATATCCTATTTAAACACTTTATTCATCACAGGAAATTTGGGGTAAAAAACAACAAACCAAAAACTCGGGAGCTCAAAGAAATTAAGCCAAAATTACTCACTTTGTTTTTCGATCATCTGCAAATCGCCAAGCAAGTGAACCAGAATAATTCAATCATCAGAGAAACCATTTTTACAAGGTATTGAAGTCGTGATTTGCGGAAAACTAAAAAACCCTAATTTGGTGAAATCGGCCGACATAGAAGCTCAAAGAAGAGCCAAAGTGTTGAACGAAGGAATGGGCCGGTCTATTTTTTTTTATTCAGAAAAAAGGGGTTTTTAGTTTTGTTTTTATTTTCAAGTGTTTTGTTTTTTCATTTGTAAATCATCGTTTTGGTTTTTTAGTTTTTCTGTAAAACCAGGTCATCTAGTTATAGGGTTTTAACCAGCAGTTTTCTAGTGTCTGTGATAACTAGGGTTTATTAGCTACAGGTTTGTAGCTAGGGAAAAATCTGATCTTGGGGATAAAGATCAGTCCAGGGTTTAGAACGTAGGATTAGAACAGGAGCAGGGTTTGCGAGTTTACAAGGTTTTGTAAGCAGGATCTGTTTTAATACCTAGTAAAAATATTGGGAATGCAACAGTATGCAGGGTTTGCCGAAGCTGGGTAAAAACTGTGTTATTTACTTCTGCATTTTTATTCTCTATTATAATCTGTGCTGTGATATTTTTTAACATCTCGAATTAATTTAATAAACCCTATTCACCCTCCTCTAGGGTTAATCTATATCCAACATATATCTGGCTCAACAAGAACATCTTACAACCTGGCCACACATGACCTGTCACTCATTCCGCTTGAGTGTACCGAATGTATTATCACGAGTGGTTGTAATCAACAATCGTTACCGAAAGCATAAGCGATAGAATAAGAAGCAAATGAATTTTCTCCAGATCAGCTGATAATACATCCTAATGGGTGCGACCCACATACCCATGCTGCCTACCCTTTTTTGTCATTTTCCGATTGATGAAGCCTGAGGCCACGTCTTACCTTTATAACACCATAGCATCATTCACTTTGAATGCCACAACGTCAGATCCATTAAATCTGTAACACCCCACCTCCGCCAGGGTGTCTCTTGCAAGCACTCTGGCTTTGGAGGGGCGTTTGAATCAGGTAAACATGCATAATGATATATCAAGGCAGAACAAGAACATGTGTATATATGTAAACAGAGTAAATAAGATAAGTAAAACAGCGGAAGATTTCAATCTATTTCAAAACAAGTCTGATACAACATAATGTCAACTTTCCAAATACACAAGTCTAGATAAAAACAACATTACTGAAAAACTGAAATACATAAGTACTATCCCCAAAATAAGTGATAACCATAGCTAGCTTCATGTCAAGACCGTACATGAGCTAAAATCCCACAAGCAAGCGATCAGAAATCCAAGCTAAGCTCCAATATTCCCACCCTGAGAACCTAGGGGGGAAACGGAAGAAAAGAGGCGAAAGAAAACAGGTCAGTCAAAAAGACTGAGTAAGCCCTACTACAATCAATGTAAACTGATAAAGTTAACTGGCATGATGAAAGCTGGGATGAACATAAGGATAACAACATACTAGCATGATGATTAACTAACAAGGTAGATAAAGGTGTCATCGCATAATCAGGTTTAAGGTTTTGCACCACAGGTGTACTAGCAAACTAACATGACTTGAATATACAAGTATTGATCCCTTAGCCCAAGCTTTGGCCCAATAACGTGAAGTGCCCCTAACACGATGTCCAACCAAACGGTCTAGTCGATCGGCTCCCTAAGCCTAACTCGTCACGTGTTGGTGTCCATACGGCCCAAACATAATTGTAGTCGAACTGTGCCGGGTCCACCCTTCGGGTGTATCAAGCCCTAGGGTGCCAACCCCTGGACACCATAAACATGAGTGCACAGTCTCGATCTACTGGTACCCATGCTTGACTTCTCCAAATACGGACTACGTGCACGACCATAGTCCGTCCGGAACTACATCGGCGTACCACCCTGCCGTCGTTTATTGGTCGCTTACCTCCAGCCCAGTAATCGTGCCCCCTCCCTAGCCTAGTCCCTAGGGCCTTAATGATACAAACTGGGATTACTGCTGGAGTGGGCCCTCATTGCTAGAATTTTTCTAGTGGGTTAAGTACGGTTTAACCCTCTTGATAATCATGGATTAACTTGGTTAAGTGTAACGATGAGTTCACGACTTAACCCTGACTAATCTACCAAGCCCAAATTGGTTAAGTATTAAGTGGACCATGACTTAACCCTAATCACGAGGCATTAGTTAATTTACTGCGCCTTAACCTCTCACATTAGACCTTGTTGTGGTTACTAGTTAAGCCGGTCGGTTCCGGGTAGCTTTACACCACAACTTGGTCTAACCTCGGGTTCAAGGTACAACATGGCCAACTTCTCACATTGGGTCCTATTGTTTGTAGCAACTAGTTAAGCCGGTCGGTTCCGGGTAGGTTTACGCTACAAACTCAACCCAACCTCGAGTTGGTCACACTTATCTTTTCTAAGTGTCATGTCCATCATGTTTCCAAAACATGTTACAAGTTTTCAAGCATTTGGGTAGATCTAACTTAATAGGTAAATTCCCAAAGGGTAGACCTAACTTAATAGGTAAATTCCCAAGCTTATGTTTTTATGTCTTTTAAGTTTACCCAACCCCAAACGCAATCCCATCGCTTACATATCGCCATAGCGCATAAAGGATAGAAAGAGGGAACTTGGCATAATCACGACATAAAGGTGTTGAAGCCACAAGTTCAACATGGTGGCATATGAAATGGACATATGTTCATATACTTGCATATTACATTTTTAGGCCTCAAAAGCATGCATAAAACCAAACTTAGCATATTGGTGATACATGGTGATAAATGACATGTAGAAATGGCCATAAGTTCGCATTTAGCCTCACATGCAAGTTATCATAAGGGATATGATAACTTACATGTTGCCAAAATGCAACCTTTGGCATAAAGCTTGAAGCTTTATGTTCATATACTTAAGATAAGCTTGCACAACATGATAACATGAACAAAATGATCACCCCAAACTTGCATAACCTAACATGGCAAACTTGCATATAAACTTGCATATTATAACATGATAAACTTGCATATCATAACATGGCAAACTTGCATACAAACTTGCATATCATAACATGGCAAACTTGCATATAAACTTGCATATTATAACATGATAAACTTGCATAGCATAACATGGCAAACTTGCATATAAACTTGCATAGCATAACACGGCATACTTGCATAACAAAACTTGCATATCATAACATCTCAAACTTGCATAACATGACATAGTAAACTTGCATATCATGGCAAACTTGCATATCATACATTTAACTTTAGAGTTTAAGTATGAAAGTAGAATAGGGCTTACAATGCTTAGGAAGTCACAAAAAATATGACAAAGCCAATATGAAATCAATTAAACCCAAAATGCAAGCTCTAATAGAAAAACCCTTGAGCCAAAATGATCAAAACTCTTTCTTTATGATGCAAATATAGAAACTTGACTTGAATGCAAGCTAATGATGCTCATACAAGCTTGAAAACACTTGTATGCATGGAAAATCTCATAGAAATTTATTTAGGAATTTTATGAAGAGAGTAGAGGCCATGAGAGGATTGATTTTGCCATAGTTTAGTTACTAGAATGAATAATGATGATTTAGGGTTAGGTTAGGGGCTTATTTATAGAGATTAGGATTAGTTCTAGCCTTAGGATTAAACCCTAGTTCCAATCTCAGCCCTTAAAACCGAATCTGGCCCCCAAACTCAACACAAACCCAAAATGGTGCACCAGGCAAAACTGCCCGGCTGGACCAAGTCGACAGCCAAGTCGACAGGGCTGTCGACTTGGGTCCAACCAAGTCAACTCCCAAGTCGACAGGGCTGTCGACTTGGGTGCTCTGGCGGGAATTTTCCCGCCTGGCCCAAACTGGCCCAAATTTCCAAATTCAAACTTGAATTTGAAATCTGTTTTTACTTTGAAATTTTCTAAAAACTTCGTTGGGCCTTAATCGGGTCATACGGAGTCCGATTTTCGAAAACTCGGACTCTATTTCGCGTATTTTTCCGAGACGAATGCAATGGCATAGCCCGTTTCCCTTGATTCAGATTTTAGAATTAAATTCTGCCTCGATTTATGTTATAACAGGTTATTGAAAATACGGGTTGTTACATTCTCCCCTCCTTAAAGGATTTCGTCCCCGAAATCTTCAAGTTAGGAAGAACGTATCCTACCATCCAACATCCATCTACTCAAAACATCATCCACGAGCAATCATTGTCCTTACAAGATTCTAAATGTTGTATGAACATATGCAAAGGTGTGTGTATATGTACTTATCTAATGCAAATATCATCAATGCAAATTATGTTAGTGAAATGAATCCATATGTATGCAATTCCTAACATAATGTATAACCTCTATATGTGTGCACATAACATACATCCATATGCAACATCCATGTGATAACACAAAAAAAATTTCATCCATGAATAAGCGTAAACACTCATGCATATGCAATATGAGGAGTGTGTGAGCCGATCTAGTGCCTAATGTGTATAATGCATCCACGAGTAACCACTTGCAAACACTTGCAACCACTTGCACCCACCAAGCATAACATGTTTCAAACACATGTTTTGTCCAAAGGGTTTCTACCTAAGGTTCTCATGACAAGATTAACACGATATACTAGATAATCCAGACAAACATGGATAGCAAAATATATGCTATAAAGAGATCGGGAAGATAAGCAAGATATACTCCTTTTTGGATTACAAGAAATCCCTTCCTGACCCAACCCATATTCTATAAAAGCCCAAAAGGTTTAGTCAACCTAACGGACCCCTTCAAACCCTGACATGTATTACTAGCAAATAAGTCATACCTCCCTACAGAAATAGGACCGAGAGGATATACGTAAAAAGATAACATACGAGTAAGTTCCACAGGAAAACAAGGATCAAGGATATGCTCTTAAAAAGAGATATGATGCGCGTATCTAGCCTTCAGTCTTCTAAGTCACGTTTCCTTGAGCTTAACTCCACTGTGCTTTGACCGTCTTTTACCTCATGATTTCTTGGCTTCTTAACTCCTATTTCCCAATATGAGTTGGAACCCATTTCATTATCGCCTCTCGTCTTCCTTTTTCACTTACTCTTCTATCATTCTTGGCTTAAACATAACTATGACCCCATGGTTTCATGCAAGCTCTCCAAAATTCACTAGTGAATCCTGGATCTCGTTTACTTACCATAAAGTATTCCACGCAGTAGAACTTTTCTTGAAAATACCAATCCACGTTACCAACGTGATTTTCTATAACTCATGCTTGAACGAAATGAACCATCCGCCTGTGAATGATAGGACGTCCTTAGATTCAGTTACTTGCCCATGACTTCCCGTAGACTATCCCAAAACTGGCTAGTGAAGATTGAGTCATGGTTACTAACTATACTTTAGGGAACCTCGTGCAACCGCTTTATTTCTTGAAAGTAAACTGTCGCTAGCTATGATGTAGTCCTTTTTGCTCTTTACCGGAGTGAAATGAGCACTCTTCGTGAGTCTTCCTACTATGACCCACATGCTCGTATTCCCTTTTCTTGATCTAGGCAGTCCATCCACGAAATCCTTCGTGACGCTTTACTATTTCCATTGCGGGGACCTCCAATGGATGTAATAGCCCACCGGGCTTCTATGACTCGGTCTTTAACCTGTTGGCACAACATGCACCTTGGGACAAACTCGGCCACCTCCTCGGGTGATGTGCATCTTCAAGAACCTTCTTTCTCTCATCGCGTCTTAGCCATCCCTTGTCATCTATAGCGAGGTGACTTACCATCTCGCCTCGAATCAACTTGTCCATGATCTCGACTAACTGCGGGTCTTCTTTCTGTGAAGTCCCTACTTGATCCAGAAGGGTAGGTCTAAGCTCAAGGGACGCTTACTAACTAACTAAAACTGAGAGAACTTCTTACTTCAGTTGCATTCCTTGGAGTCTTCCAATCCTGAACTGCAACTACCTTAGCGGGATCCACCGCTAAGCCTTGCTTAGAAACTATGTGCCCAAGAAATCTAACTCCTTTTTCTCCAAAATGACACTTGGAGAACTTGGCCTTCAACTGATGTGCTCTAAGCGTATCCATCACCTCCACGAGATGCCTTGCGTGCTCTTCCTCATCCTTAGAGAAGATCAGAATATCATCTACGAAGACCACGACAAACTTTGTTCAAGAACTCCCTGAACACCCTACTCATCATGTCCACGAAGTAGGCGGGTGCATTAGTCAAACCGAATGGCATGACCAGCCATTCTAAGAATCCATCCGGAGTTCTGAACGCAGTCTTGTCTATACTATCCTCAGCTACTCTGAGCTGATGGAATCCAGTAGCAAGATCAAGAGAAAACAGATGTTCCTACAAGCTGATCAAACAAATCATCGATCCTTGGTAATGGTTGTCTATTCTCCTTGTTTAACTCACGATAATCAACACAAAGTCGAAGAGAACCATCTGCCTTGGTAGTAAATACTACAGGCGCTCCCCATTCAGATATACTTCATCTAATGAAGTTCTTCTCAAGCAACTCCTTGACTTGCTTTCTTAACTCTCATCTTGCGGGGCCATGTGCCCAACCGGCCACGAAACTTTCTTGGCATTATCAACCAGATAAATGCGGAAATCAATCTCTCGTTTAGGGGTAACCCCCTTCACTTCACCCAAGATATCAGGATATTCTCGGACCACCCTCACCGATTGCAAACTATCGATAGACGAGTTGAGGGATTCAAGATAACACAACATGACGGGACCTCTCAGATTACAAGAAATTTCTAGGGTGTTTCCGAGGCGCGTCACGAGCCTCACAACCCTATGCTCACAATCAAGAATGGCTCCATATCTGGACAACCAATCCATGCCCAATATCAATCCGTATCCCCTAAAACCAAGAACATAAGCACTACACAAGAACTCTACACTCAGTATAGAGATCCTCAAATCCCCACATATCATAGACAAATGGGTGGAACCCCCAATAGGATTTGAGACACAGACGGGATCATCTACCAAGCTAGTACTAAGGTGCAAACTATCAACAAGATCAGATGAGATAAAGCTATGCGATGCACCAGAATCAAACAAGGTACGAACTGGAAAATCAGAAATATATACAAGGCTCTCAACAGAAATACTACCTCGATCGGGAACTGGAGCGGTATTGAGAGCATGAACTTGCCCTCCTGAAGGTCCAGCACGCTGAGTCTGACCCTGGCCTTGCCCTTGCTTCTTCGGGCAATCTTTGCTGAAATGTCCAGTCTCACCGCAGAAAAAGCATTCACCATTCTTCCTTTTCCTCTTCCTACAATCCTTAATAAGATGCCCAACTGAACCACAATAATGGCACTTCCCCTTGTTGTTCTTGCCCTTGTTGTTGTTCCCCTTGTTGCCTTGACTCTTGTTCTTGTTCTTGTTCTGATTGCCTTGACTGCTCTGACCACTTGGATTACCCTGATTTCCTTTCCACTGGGAATCAGTCTTCTTGGCTAGAGTATCATTCATCTTGATCTCTTTCTTGTCACTCCTATTCTCTTCATTGAGTAGGGCCATATTCACCAAACTCTCGAAAGTTGCCCCCAAGGGTATATGAGTCATGGCTAAACCATGTAATGGCTCATTTAATCCTAGAGCAAAGTATAGGGCCTTCTTCTGAGCTGTGTTGACCAAGTCTAAACCGAACCGAGCAAGTTGATTAAACTTATCCACGTATTCCCTAATAGTCATGTCCCCTTGCTTTAGTGATAGGAACCTTAGTCCAAACCTTCCCCGAAAGTCATCCCAAGTCTCAATTGGCCTAGTAGCGGTGGTGACCACCCACCAACGTGCAGCTTCTTCCTTTAGCAACCATACTGCCAATAAAACCTTCCTACGGTCATCTATATCAAAGAAGGCAAAAAGATCTTCGGTTTCTTTCAACCAATTCCTGGCCTCTACGAAAGTCTCGGTTCCAATGAAATTCTTGCAACCCATCGCCCTAAAGTCTTTGCAAATCTCCGCGAAATCCTCTTGTGGATGCTGAGGGGAAGGAGGAAGAGGAACCTCAGTGACAGGAGGAGGAGGAACATAAACTACCGGAGGAGGAGTAATATTTGCGGGGCCGGCTTCGGTCGCCCTAGCCTCCAAAAGTCTCCTATACCAAACAGGTACGAGTACTCCCTCCGGAATGGCAAAGTTATTGGCCATACTGAAAACGAAGAAAAAAATAGATTCAGAATGGAGGAAAACGAAGGAATTTTGCTAATGGCTTTTTGGGGAATAGCCTTTAAAATAAACTAGACTTTTCTTTGGAAAATACTTTATACTTGGTTTTGAAAATAGTTTTCCAAAAGTTTCAAAAACCTTTTTGTTCCTTCTCGTAAACCATATGCTCTGATACCAAATGTAACACCCCACCTCCGCCAGGGTGTCTCTTGCAAGCACTCTGGCTTTGGAGGGGCATTTGAATCAGGTAAACATGCATAATGATATATCAAGGCAGAACAAGAACATGTGTATATATGTAAACAGAGTAAATAAGATAAGTAAAACAGCGGAAGATTTCAATCTATTTCAAAACAAGTCTGATACAACATAATGTCAACTTTCCAAATACACAAGTCTAGATAAAAACAACATTACTGAAAAACTGAAATACATAAGTACTATCCCCAAAATAAGTGATAACCATAGCTAGCTTCATGTCAAGACCGTACATGAGCTAAAATCCCACAAGCAAGCGATCAGAAATCCAAGCTAAGCTTCAATATTCCCACCCTAAGAACCTAGGGGGGAAACGGAAGAAAAGAGGCGAAAGAAAACAGGTCAGTCAAAAAGACTGAGTAAGCCCTACTACAATCAATGTAAACTGATAAAGTTAACTGGCATGATGAAAGCTGGGATGAACATAAGGATAACAACATACTAGCATGATGATTAACTAACAAGGTAGATAAAGGTGTCATCGCATAATCAGGTTTAAGGTTTTGCACCACAGGTGTACTAGCAAACTAACATGACTTGAATATACAAGTATTGATCCCTTGGCCCAAGCTTTGGCCCAATAACGTGAAGTGCCCCTAACACGAGGTCCAACCAAACGGTCTAGTCGATCGGCTCCCTAAGCCTAACTCGTCACGTGTTGGTGTCCATACGGCCCAAACATAATTGTAGTCGAACTGTGCCTGGTCCACCCTTCGGGTGTATCAAGCCCTAGGGTGCCAACCCGTGGACACCATAAACATGAGTGCACAGTCTCGATCTACTGGTACCCATGCTTGACTTCTCCAAATACGGACTACGTGCACGACCATAGTCCGTCCGGAACTACATCGGCGTACCACCCTGCCGTCGTTTATTGGTCGCTTACCTCCAGCCCAGTAATCGTGCCCCCTCCCTAGCCTAGTCCCTAGGGCCTTAATGATACAAACTGGGATTACTGCTGGAGTGGGCCCCCATTGCTAGGATTTTTCTAGTGGGTTAAGTACGGTTTAACCCTCTTGATAATCATGGATTAACTTGGTTAAGTGTAACGATGAGTTCACGACTTAACCCTGACTAATCTACCAAGCCCAAATTGGTTAAGTATTAAGTGGACCATGACTTAACCCTAATCACGAGGCATTAGTTAATTTACTGCGCCTTAACCTCTCACATTAGACCTTGTTGTGGTTACTAGTTAAGCCGGTCGGTTCCGGGTAGCTTTACACCACAACTTGGTCTAACCTCGGGTTCAAGGTACAACATGGCCAACTTCTCACATTGGGTCCTATTGTTTGTAGCAACTAGTTAAGCCGGTCGGTTCCGGGTAGGTTTACGCTACAAACTCAACCCAACCTCGAGTTGGTCACATTTATCTTTTCTAAGTGTCATGTCCATCATGTTTCCAAAACATGTTACAAGTTTTCAAGCATTTGGGTAGATCTAACTTAATAGGTAAATTCCCAAAGGGTAGACCTAACTTAATAGGTAAATTCCCAAGCTTATGTTTTTATGTCTTTTAAGTTTACCCAACCCCAAACGCAATCCCATCGCTTACATATCGCCATAGCGCATAAAGGATAGAAAGAGGGAACTTGGCATAATCACGACATAAAGGTGTTGAAGCCACAAGTTCAACATGGTGGCATATGAAATGGACATATGTTCATATACTTGCATATTACATTTTTAGGCCTCAAAAGCATGCATAAAACCAAACTTAGCATATTGGTGATACATGGTGATAAATGACATGTAGAAATGGCCATAAGTTCGCATTTAGCCTCACATGCAAGTTATCATAAGGGATATGATAACTTACATGTTGCCAAAATGCAACCTTTGGCATAAAGCTTGAAGCTTTATATTCATATACTTAAGATAAGCTTGCACAACATGATAACATGAACAAAATGATCACCCCAAACTTGCATAACCTAACATGGCAAACTTGCATATAAACTTGCATATTATAACATGATAAACTTGCATATCATAACATGGCAAACTTGCATACAAACTTGCATATCATAACATGGCAAACTTGCATATAAACTTGCATATTATAACCTGATAAACTTGCATAGCATAACATGGCAAACTTGCATATAAACTTGCATAGCATAACACGGCATACTTGCATAACAAAACTTGCATATCATAACATCTCAAACTTGCATAACATGACATAGTAAACTTGCATATCATGGCAAACTTGCATATCATACATTTAACTTTAGAGTTTAAGTATGAAAGTAGAATTGGGCTTATAATGCTTAGGAAGTCACAAAAAATATGACAAAGCCCTTATGAAATCAATTAAACCCAAAATGCAAGCTCTAATAGAAAAACCCTTGAGCCAAAATGATCAAAACTCTTTCTTTATGATGCAAATATAGAAACTTGACTTGAATGTAAGCTAATGATGCTCATACAAGCTTGAAAACACTTGTATGCATGGAAAATCTCATAGAAATTTATTTAGGAATTTTATGAAGAGAGTGGAGGCCATGAGAGGATTGATTTTGCCATAGTTTAGTTACTAGAATGAATAATGATGATTTAGGGTTAGGTTAGGGGCTTATTTATAGAGATTAGGATTAGTTCTAGCCTTAGGATTAAACCCTAGTTCCAATCTCAGCCCTTAAAACCGAATCTGGCCCCCAAACTCAACACAAACCCAAAATGGTGCACCAGGCAAAACTGCCCGGCTGGACCAAGTCGACAGCCAAGTCGACAGGGCTGTTGACTTGGGTCCAACCAAGTCGACTCCCAAGTCGACAGGGCTGTCGACTTGGGTGCTCTGGCGGGAATTTTCCCGCCTGGCCCAAACTGGCCCAAATTTCCAAATTCAAACTTGAATTTGAAATCTGTTTTTACTTTGAAATTTTCTGAAAACTTCGTTGGGCCTTAATCGGGTCATACGGACTCCGATTTTCGAAAACTCGGACTCTATTTCGCGTATTTTTTCCGAGACGAACGCAATGGCATAGCCCGTTTCCCTTGATTCAGATTTTAGAATTAAATTCTGCCTCGATTTATGTTATAACAGGTTATTGAAAATACGGGTTGTTACAAAATCACTAATTGATGTCCTTAAAAATACACTAGGTGTTAAGCTAAGAGAAGTTTCCTTCTCCACCGACAACTATGGTACATTCGAAGAAATCAATATACGTGACCATTTGGAAATATTCTGATAGACATCCGTCCATATAAGTGGTCCTCGGACTAGACAAACCGAAGGCACCATCCCATCAATCCATCTTAGGCAATTTCTACCTAGGATTAACACAACTGCCCTTGCACTTTACTCTGTCTTCAATTATATTCAGCATAATTTGATTCACAACGCTTATACCCATATGTAGTTGCATTTCAGATAATACCCTTATCCCAGTCTCTCCGTATTGACAACGAAAATGTAAAATGGGCCAAAACTTTGATAGTCGGTTATTTAACTGTCAAAGGAAACATCCACATAACCAATGATTCTATTTCCAAATGGAAATTCTACTGATCAAGCATGAAACAACAATGAGCCCTTTAAATTAATTTCTTATAAATTCATCATTTCCCGTTTTCGATATCTTTCCCCAAATATTTCTTAAAACTCATTTGTCCTCTCATGGTGCTTGGAAAGCATTTCCACGTATCATAAACTATTTATTTTCCACATTTGGAAAATATACTTTGTTACCATTGGAAAATATTTCCATAAACTCACTTCCCCGACCCGTTCATTTCTATAATCAGAAATATCCGTTACTATAGTAGGAAAACAATTTCACATATTCACAAATTTTTACTTTTTATATTCAGAAGCATTCCTGATTATATTTGGAAAACGTTCCCAAAACTTATTTATTTGGATTAAACTGATGTTGTATAAACCATCGCTTCAACAATTTCGACATTTACACGGATTAACTCACCACAATTAATCCAACCACTAGTTATTGAACGTTAATTCTTAACACCCATCGCTTATGTAACTCTTGGATTCAGTTCAAAGACCCTCTTGGATTCAGTTCAAAGACCCTTTTTTATGGAAATCATTGATTATAACAGCAACGTTATAATCCATGCTCCGAGAAATAGACTTTTAAATATAACTTTTATTCATTAATTTGAATAAGTAATAATTAAGTAAATAAACAAATTATTTTTTTTAATCTTTATTAAAACATAAAGCAAATAGTACTTTTCTGAATTTGACATAGTCGAATTCTAATGTATAACTCTCTTTCGAATAATCTCTTATTCGATCAATATCCCGAACTTCAGAATAAAGTTACCATTTCAGGTCAACTCAATTTCCACTTTCATTTTTAATTATTTTTGAAATTATCAGTTCCAAACCCTTACAAATTTCTCTAAAAACTATTTCAGTTTGCAAAACGTTTTCTTTTAAACATTATCTACTTTAAAATGTTAATATTATTGCTTTATAGAAATTTGGACCCGTTCTGTCAAATCAATCTTGATTTTTATTTGTAAATTTTATTACTGGCTCAAATCTCACTTATCGAGTTACTTTATAAATCCACATCATATTCCACTTCGTTCATAAACTCCGTTTATATGTCAAAAGTTCTTATTATTTATCTAACAAGTTTATAACCTTATACCGACTTTACGTTCGATTATAAAATATAGGTTTCAAACCAAATAATAATTATCTTGTCAAGTTCCAAATTATATAATATGTAATTTTTGGAAAAAAAATATTTTTATAAAATTCAACATAGTCGAATTCCAATTATAAATCTTTATGGATTTATTTCAATTCCATTCACATTTCGAACATCAGAATTAATTTCATCATTCCTTTTTGAAAAGATTTCCAATTTCCCTTTAAATTCACTTTTGAATTTACATCCCCAAATTATCCAATAATAATTGTTTCACTTTATTTATAAACATCGCTTATAAACTTAGCTACTTGTTTTTATTATTAAAAACAAGTTATTATTTCTCTGCCCATTCGAAATTCAATTTTTATTTTAGGAAAATAGATTTCTCCTTTAAAACCCAATTTTTTTTCCTTTCATTCGAATATATTTTTATGGTAATTACACACCAATACTTAGGGCACGTGCTATTAAAGCTTCCAAAACACACAACAATCTACCCAATTTATTCAGTACGTCACATATATATAAATATGTAAACAAACAATAATAAATTTGAGGAACCCAGTTGGATCCCTCCAACCTGTTGTCCTACATCCACGGATGTTAACATAAATAATGCCAATCTCACTTTGAGGTGGGATATCGCGATATAGATGGTCATCCGCTATAATACAGGACGCATAGGGACTCATATGCTAAAATGTGCGGGAATAACTAACCACCAACCTTAAATATAACTAATATATATAATAGCAATAATTGATAATAATATATCAATCCATCCAAACAATCATCACACAACATTCAATCATCATTTATAAACTCTAAAATACGTTTATAAAATTATAAACTGGACAAAGTTAGTGAGTTTACTCACTTTGATCTGCAGGTGACGATTTTTCTTTTGTTTTGTTTAAAATAAAACAAGCGTATGATTTTTCTATGAAATTGGGACACCCCGCGTCTGTTAATGTCAATCATTAAGTGAATGCATTAAGTTTCGTGAAGCAATATAGGTAAACAAAAATAGAAACATTACAAGACAGATATAAAATAGCAACGGAATTTAAAACTTTATCAATCATAAAGCGTAACATCGTGGTTCAAAACATCATAAGTCTAAAATTACATAAACCCAGTACATCATCTTAAAATTTCTATCTTGTACTTAAAACATCAGAGTACAATAATAAAAGAAACATAATTCCCCAAAAACATTGCCATAGTAGAGAGATATGAAATCAAGTCGTACATCTAAAACAACTCCAAGCAAGATGAAATCAGAGTCCTGATCAAACATGAGTATTCCCACCCTGAGAACCTAGAGGGGGGAGGACGAAAGAGAAGGAAGAGGAAACAAAATAGGTCAGACATAAAGTCCAGCGAGTCCAGTTACTTTTAGCATATAAATAAGTAACAGTATCATGACAGGCATATAAAGTGGATAAGAGATATAACATCATAAAAAGCAGGTATGACAAGGTAAACAGGATAAACATGATAGAGTATACTACACATTTCTAATGATTTCTCTTTCTCTGCACCAATACTAGTGTCTTCTTAACAAGATGATCCCCTATAAGTATAAGATGGTAGACTTAGGTGTATTTCCAGTGAGAGGTTTTCACCCCATACAATCAACAGACAGCACAGTATACTGAAGTTACCCCTAAGGGTATTAACGGGCTCCAAAACATACCGGAGTCTAGATGTACCCTAATTACTACCCCAACCGATCGGCTCTCTACTCCATAGATACCATGTGCTGGCCCCCACAGTAGAATATATCACTTCCTAAAGTGGCAACCGTTAGATTTCAGGATGTGCACAACCATATCTACATGTGTCATGGCGTCTAAACCTCCTCAGTCAGATCCATGCACGCACATGATCCCGTCGGAATGCGTCGCCCACACCGTCCCCCATGTTTGGATCTCTTACAATCAGCCCAGTAAGCATGCCCCGACTCTGACCTAGTTCGGAGCATTCGTTTGATACCTATATATGGGTTACTGACTGAAACAGGTCCTACCCACAAGATGGTGCAAGCTTCCCCCTTTGCTTGCATCCCCACTAGGTTTTTCGCAGGTTATATCATACCAGAGTAAAAGATTGCATAACCCCACAGGTTAAATTTGTGGGCCTATATATAAATATTACCCACCCACCCAAGATTTACTTAACTCACCCATTGTTTCAACAAGTTTACTTAAACCCTACTCAAGTTATATGTTCATACAATCCCTATGGAATCAACTAGGTTAAGTATTAAAGTTACTACCATATTCATTTATGGTTATAATGTGTTAGACCTCCCACATTAAGCCCACAACTTGTGGATGCTGGATATGCTGTTGGTTCTGGGCATACTTCTTCCACAAATCAGACTTAACCTCGTCCTTAGCACGTCTCGTGTTTATGCACTTAGACCCCTCACATTAGATTCACCCTTTGTGGTTGCTGGATATATCGGGAAGTTCCAGATAGATTTCCACCACCAGTGTAATCTAACCTCGTGTCTAAGCGCGGTTACAGTTTCTAATTACTGTAATCCTAGGCATCTTCATTATTAACCAATTATTCCTATGTCGTTATAGGTTTTCATGCCCCTTTCCAAAGTCATGTTCATAATAAACCATATGCCCCAAATTAAGTTCGTTTAATCACAAGTTGATTTATGCCTCAAATTCATATTTATATATTACATTCAAGTTATGCCCAAATTTCCCAATACAAGTTATGCCCAATTTAACATTTTTTCCTCGCTCCCAATTTAACGCGTTCGCATATTTCAGCGGCATGCCTAGACTCGAAGGTAGTCTGGCTATAAAAATAAAAGGGAAAAGATGAAGGAAAGAGGACAAAATGATCAAACTAACAAGATCAACATATAATGGCAGAAATAGGCATAAACATATAGTGGCATAATGAAAAGATAGGCATATAGGAGCAGATCTGATGAACATGTGACAATAAAACTGATTCTAACATAATAGGGACATCATAAACAGGCATGATGAGATCTAAACAATGAATTAGATATCCAACTAATAACAGATCTGATTTAGCCATAAACATAATAGGAACAGACATGAGGTGTTCTAAATAGTAAATTAGATCTACAAACAATGGCAGATCTGACAAGATAAATAGGTATAGGTTCAGATCTAATTCATAGTCATGTCAGAATAACTTAGATAAATAGGTTATAGTAGATTTAATATGATTCAAATAGTCACAGGCATAGATCCAAGTTACAGTCATGTCAAGATTTACCTTTTAAATATTTAGATCTAAAATTAACATAGACTCACTGTGATTGGATCTAAGAAAAATAGAAAAAAGAATTGCTGATGTTGAATCACATATCTCTAAACTCTAGTTGATTGTTGAAGAAGAAAAGACTTGATTTAATTTTAAGCAGAGGCAGCATCTAGTTCTCTATTATTTTTTGTGTAGAAAAACAAGAGAAATGAGGCCATACATATAGCCATCAGGAGAAACCCTAATCTGCCCAGATCTACCGCAGGGGGGTCGACCCCTCCTCCCTCCCCCCTTATGGGGTCGACCATGAGTCGACACCCCCTTATAAGGTCGACCCAGGGGTCGACACCCCTGGGTGGGAATTTTCCCGCTCCCCTATTTTCTGCGAATTTAAACTGTTTTGAATTTTCTGGACTAATTTTATTCATATATATTCTTCTTATGCGTATACAAACTTCAAACCTTAATAACTTCTTCATATGGTGTCTGTTTTACGCAAACCAAGTGTCTATTTTGACCAGAATTCCAAGACGAATGCAATGTCGTAGTTCGTTTCCCTTAATTCTGAATATTAAATTAATTATTCTTTAATATATCATTTTTAGTGTTGTTAGAATTACGGGGTGTTACATTCTCCCCTACTCTAAGTATTTCATCCCAGAAATCTTTATGTTAAGAAGAATGTATACCTAACATCCACATCCATCTACTCATCCACCAATCAAAGGCATCTAATGTCCTTAAAAAATTCAAATGCTTATGTGAACATATGTAAAGGTGTGTGTATATGTCTCAATATTAATGCGAAAGATCAGGTGGTCTACTGATTCAGTTGACCTCCTTAATGCAATGTATGTTAGTGCCATGAATCCACCATGTATGCAAATAATCCTATTATAAGTTCTATATGTGTGCACAATTATCCGTCTAAATGCAACATCCACATGATAATACATCCACTTTCATCCATTAAAAGAAGAAAAATGCACACATCCATATGCATTATGAGAGTGATTGAGCCGATCTAGTGCCTAATGTGTGTGTATATGCATCCATGAGCAACTACTAGCAACCATTTGCATCCACTTGTATCCATCAAACATAACATGTCTCAAACACATGTTTACATTCATGGTATTCCTACCTAAAGGTCGAAAATTCTATTGATAGGATATACATAAATGATAGAAACAAGCATAAACAAAAGCTTTGGAAAGAAAGTTAAGAACATACCCTCGAAAAAAAAGGGTACGAAGCGCGAATCTTGTCTTCGGTCTCCCAAGTTGCATCCTCTGATTTATTTCCCCAATGAACTTTCATCAACTTGACTTCTCAGTTGCGTAGCTTCTTCACTTCTGATCCAAAAATATGGGTAGAAACTCGTCTATCGCCTCCTGTTCCACTTCTACTTCCTCCAATATACTCGGCTCTACTACTTCTACGGTATCATGCAAGTACTTCCACAAATGAGAAATGTGGAAAACATCATGAACACCGGATAATTTCACTGGTAGCTTCACTCTATAAGCCATCGGGCCAATCCTTTCTGTTATGGGAAATGGCCCTACGAATTTTGATGTCAATTTCCCCACAGATCCAAAGCGAACCACATTCCTCCAAGGTGACACCTTAGTGAAAACCACGTCTCCCACCTCAATTTCAATGTCAGTCCTTCTCTTGTCTACTTAGGACTTCTACCTATCTTGAGCGGTCTTCATTCGCCGTCTAATAAGATCAACCTTTTCGAACGTTTCTCTAATCATATCTAATCCAAGTAATAGTCTTTCTGTAGATTCCCACCAACAAGTTGGTGATCTACAGGGTCGTCCGTATAATGCTTCGAAGGGTGTCATACCAATGCTAGCCTAATAATTGTTGTTGTAGGCGAACTCTACTAAAGGAAGGTGCTCTTCTCAAGTCCCTCCGAAGTCTAGGATACACAGCCTTAAAAGATCCTCAAGAACTCTATTCACCCTTTCTATCTGTTCAACAGTCTATGGGTGATAAGCAGTTCTCAAACACAACTGTGTACCTAATGCTTCTCGCAAGCTCCTCCAAAATTCACTGGTGAAAATGGGGTCACGATCACTTATGATACTGGAAGGTACTCCATAAAGACGGACTATCTCACGAACGTAAATTGTTGCCAACCTTGTTGCCGTCCTCTTGCTCTTAACCGGAATGAAATGAGCGCTCTTAGTAAGTCTGTCTACTACAACCCAAATATTGGTGTTTCCTTTCTTCGATCTTTGCAAACCATCTATGAAATCCATAGAGACACTCCCACTTCCACTGCGGAACCTCCAAATGATGAAGTAAACCACCAGGCTTCTTTTGCTCAACTTTGACTTGCTGGCAAATCAAACATTGAGAAATAAACTCCGTCGCATCTTACTTCATCCCAGCCCAAAAGAAAACCCTTTTCATATTCCTATACATCTTATCTCCACTTGGATGAATAGTCATCTTAGAATGATGGGCTTCCTCTAGGACTGTCTTGAACAAACTCCCAAATCGGGGAACACAACGCCTTGCATCTCGTCGTAACCATCCTTTATCTTCTATGGAATATCTACTGAGGTACTAAAAGTCTCCCCTTTATTGAGCCTATCCATGATGTCTGAAATATGTGGATCTTCTCGCTGCGAAGTTCCTATCTGATCCATAAGAGTAGGTCGCACCTCCAGTGATGCAAATAAGCCAGGCAAAAACTCGGTGAAGGATTTAAAGTCAAAAGTCGATATAAACTCTAAGCTTTTCCTTTCCACAAACAGAATACTTAAGGTCATCCTCTACCTACTTAGTGCGTTTGCCACCACATTACCCTTGCCAGGGGTATAAGAAATCTCGAAGTCATAAGATGTTAGGAACTCCATCCACCTTTGCTGCCTTAAATTTAGATCCTTCTGCGAGAACAAGTACATCAGAGATTTATGATCAGTGTACAACTCAAACTTCTCTCCAAACAAATAATGACGCCACGTCTTAAGCGCGAATACTATGGAAGCTAGCTCTAAGTTATAGGTAGGGTAGTTCTTCTCATGGACTTTTAGCAGTCTACTTCCATAACACACTACCCTTCCTTCTTGCATCAGAAACGCTCCAAGCCCTGTACCACATGCATCAGTGTATATTGTGAACACTTTGTTTCTATCGGGCAAGGTCAAAGACTGGGGCTGTTGTCAGAGCCCTCTTCAATCACTGGAAAGCAACATCACAATCTACATCCCACAAAAACGTCATATTCTTCTTCGTCAGCCTGGTGAGCGGGCTGATATCTTTGCGAAGTCCTTAATGAACTTCCTATAATAGCCTGCCAATCCAAGAAAACTTCTCACCTCCGTTGCATTCTTTGGAATTTAACAATCTTGAACTGCAACTACCTTTGCGGGATTTACTGCTATTCCATCTTTAGAGACCACATGCCCTAGAAATCTTACATCTTTTCTCCAAAAATAGCATTTGGAGAACTTTGCCTTAAGCTGATGCGCACGGAGAGTTTTCAAGACTTCTCTCAAATGTTGGGCATGCTCTTCCTCACTGTTCGAGAAGATCAAGATATCATCAACAAAGACCACGACGAACTTATTTAGAAATTTCCGAAGCACCCTACTCGTTAGATCAACAAAATAGGCGGGTGCATTCGTCAACCCAAAAGGCATAATGAGCCATTCAAAGAAACCACCTAAAGTCCTAAAAGCGGTCTTGTCTATACTGTCCTCAACCACACACAACTAATGAAACCCTGTGACCAAGTCTAACTGAGAGAAAACTGATGCACCAACAAGCTGGTCAAACAGATCATTTATCATTGGGAGTGGGTGTCTGTTCTTCTTAGTGAGTTTATTCAAATCCCTATATAGTCCACATATAAACGAAGTGAACCATCCGCCTTAGTTGCGAATACCACCGGAGCCCCCATTCAGATATGTTTCGCCTAATAAACCCTTTTCTCAAGTAGCCCCCTACTTGCTTGCTGAGCTACCTCCTTTCTCTTGGAGTCATATGGTGCACATGCAATGCAACTGGCTTTGTATTGTCTACCAAGTATATACGAAAGTCGATCTCGTGCCTCAGAGGTAAGCCCCGAACCTCCTCAAAAACATCAGAATACTCACAGGCTACTGGTACAGATCGCAGATCATCAATAGATGCATCAAGTGACTTTAGGAAACTAAGCATGACATACGCCTTTAGGTCACATGAAATCTCGAGGGTCCTCCCATGGCAAGTCAAAAGTCTAACGACCCTCCTCTCACAATCCAGAATGGCAACATACATGGCTAGCCAATCCATCCCTAAAATCAAAGCATAGCCCATAAAACTGAGCATATATGCGTCATACTCAAATTCTACGCCTAATACATATTCTCAAACCCCGACAAATTATGAACAAATGAACCGTACCACCAATGGGGTTTGAGACCACAATGGGATCAACTACCATACTAGTATTAAGGTGCAGAGACTCAACTAGAGAATCAGATATAAATGAATGTGAAGCGCCAGAATCAAAAGAGTTATAACTGGATGATTGGAAAGAGAAATCAAACCTTATACAGAAACTTTCCTACCTTGATCTGGAGCACTGATCGCAAGAGCATGCACTTGCCTCTAGAAGCTCCTACCATTTGACCTTGTCCTTTCTTCTTCGGGCACTCCATAGAAAAGTTTCTAACTTCTCCACAATTGAAGAAAGCATTCTTCCTTCTTTTGTAGTCCTCGATCAAATGACCTTCGTGTCCACAATTATGGCACTTCCTCTTATCCTTATAGCCTTGTCATTCCTTCTGCCTTTCTTTTATTGTTGTTGTTGTTGTCCCTTCTTGGGCCATAATTTCTTGTTTTGTTTTTCCTCAACCTTAACTTCTTTCTTTTCAGCTTTATCTTCCTCATGCATCAAGGTCATATCAACGAGCCTTTCAAAAGTTGCTTTCATTGGAATATAAGACATAACTAACCCATGAAGGAGTTCATTCAGTCCTCTACTAAACCGCAAAGTTTTCATATGTGGAGTATCCACTAGCTCCAACCCATTATGCGGAGTATCCACTAGCTCCAACCCAAATCTTGCTAGCTGGTTGAATTTGTTAACATATTATTTGATAGTCATGCCTCCTTTGCTTGAGTGCCAGAAAGCTTTCAATTTGCATTCTTCCTTCAGCTTGAGAAAGAAACTTCATTTCAAACTTTTGCCGAAAATCATCCCAAGTCTTTATTGGACGCCCTACTTGCATTACTTCCCACCATAATGAAGCTTCATCTTTCAGTAGCCAGGCGGTTAACTGAATCTTCCTACGAAAGTCCACTTTGAAAATTCCAAGCAAATCCTCCGTCTCTTTGAGCCAATTCCTTTCCTCTACAAACGTCTCAGTTCCACAGAATGACTTTCCTACCATAGCACAGAAATCTTTGCAGATTTTAGAGAAATTATCTACATATGGAGGAGGAGGAACGACGGATGCAGCTGGGGGAGGAACGTCATCTTGACCACCGGTAGGTGCTGTGGGCTCTAGATACCTAAGGAACCAGCCTGGTATCGTAACACTCTCAAGAATATTAGGTTCCCCAGACATGATGAAAAGAAAAGGAAAAGAGATCCAAACAGAGTATTGAAAGATGTTAATATGGCTTTGGGGAATATATTTTTCAAAACAGACTTTCTTTTGAAAATGCTTTCTTTTAAAACCTTTTTGAAAATAATTTTCAAAAACTTTTATCTAATCAGGTAACCTTCGGCTCTGATACCAAGTCCGACACCCTACGTCCGTTAATATCACTCATTAAGTGAATGCATTAAGTTTCGTGAAGCATTATAGGTAAATAGAAACAAAAACATTACAAGACAGATATAAAATAGCAGCGGAATTTAAAACTTTATTAATCATAAAGCATAACATCGTGGTTCAAAACATCATAAGTCTGAAATTACATAAACCCAGTACATCATCTTAAAATTTTTGTCTTGTACTTAAAACATTAGAGTACAATAATAAAAGAAGCATAATCCTCAAAAACATAGCCATAGCAGAGAGAGAAGAAATCAAGTCGTACATCTAAAACAGCTCCAAGCAAGATGAAAGCAGAGTCCTGATCAAGCTTGAGTATTCCCACCCTGAGAGCCAGGGGAAACGGAAGAGAAGGAAGAGGAAACAAAATAGGTTAGACATAAAGTCTGGCGAGTCCAGTTACTTTTAGCATATAAATGAGAAAAAGTATCACGACAAGCATATAAAGTGGATAAAAGAGATAACATCATAAAAAGCGGGTATGACAAGATAAACAGGATAAACATGATAGAGTATACTACGCTTCTCTAATGATTTCTCTCTTCTCTCTCTCTCTCTCTCTGCACCAATACTACTGTCTTATTTACAAGATGACCCCCAACAAGTATAAGATCGTAGACTTACGTGTACTTCCAGTGAGAGGTTTCCACCCCATACAATCAACAGACGGCACAACATACCGGAGTTACCCATAAGGGTATTAACGGGCTCCTAAACATACCGAAGTCTAGATGTACCCTAATTACTACCCCAACCGATCGGCTCTCTACTCCGTAAATACTCTGTGCTAGCCCACAGTAGTATGTATCACTTCCTAAAGTGGCAACCCTTCGTGCACAACCACATCTATAGGTGTCACGGCGTCTAAACCTCCATTATCGGACCCATGCACGCACATGACCCCGTCGGAATGCGTCACCCACACCGTCCTCCACGTTTGGATCTCTTACAATCAGCCCAGTAAGCATGCCCCGACTCCGACCTAGTTCGGAGTACTTGTTTGATACCTATATATGGGTTATTGACTGAAACGGGTCCCACACACAAGATGATACAAGCTTCTCCCTATGCTTGCATCCCTAGTTGGTTTTCCACAGGTTATGCCATAACAAAGTAAAAGATTGCACAACCCCACATATTAAATTTATGGGTATATATAAAAATATTACCCACCCACCCAAGATTTACTTAATCCAACCACTGTTTCAAACAAGTTTACTTAACCCCTACTCAAGTTATATGTTCGTACAATCCCTATGGATTCAACTAGGTTAATTATTCAAGTTTATTACCATATTCATTTATGGTTATAATGTGCTAGACTTCCCGCATTAAGCCTACAACTTGTGGATGCTGGATATGCCCGTTGGTTCTGGGCAGACTTCTTCCACAAGTCGGACTTAACCTCGTGCCTTAGCACGTCTCGTGTTTATGCACTTAGACCCCTCACATTAGATTCACCACTTGTGCTTGCTGGATATGCTGGGCAGTTCCGTGAAGACTTCCACCACAAGTGTAATCAAACCTCGTGTCTAAGCGCGGTTACAGTTTCTAATTACTGTAATCCTAGGTATCTTCATTATTAACCAATTATTCCTATGTCATTATAGGTTTTCATGCTCATTTCCAAGTCATGTTTATAATGAACCATATGCCCCAAATTAAGGTCTTTTAATCACAAGTTGATTTATGCCCTAAATTCATATTCATATATTACATTCAAGTTATGCCCAAATTTCTCAATACTAGTTATGCCCCAATTTAACGTTTTCCCCTTGTTCCCAATTTAACGTGTTCGCATATTCCAGCGGCATGCCTAGGCTCGAAGGTAGCACGACTATAAAAATAAAAGGGAAAATGAAGGGAAGAGGACAGAAATGATCATACTAACAAGATCAACATATAATGGCAGAAACAGGCATAAACATATAGTGGCATAATGACAAGATAGGCATATAGGAGCAGATCTGATGAACATGTGAAAATAAAACTGATTCTAACATAATAGGGACATCATAAACAGACACGATGATATCTAAACAATGAATTAGATATCCAGCTAATAACAGATCTGATTTAGCCACAACATAATAGGAACAGACATGAGGTGATCTAAATATCGAATTAGATCTACAAACAATGGCAGATCTGACATGATAAATAGGTATAGGTTCAGATCTGGTTCATAGTCATGTCAGAATAACTTAGATAAACAGGTTATAGCAGATCTGATATGATTCAAATAGTCACAGGCATAGATCCAAGTTATAGTCATGTCAAGATTTACTTTTTAAATATTTAGATCTAAAATTAACATAGACTCACTGTGATTGGGTCTAAGAAAAAATAGAAGAAAGAATTGCTGATGTTGAATCACAAATCTCTAAACTCTAGTTGATTGTTGAAGAAGAGAAGACTTGACTTAATATGGGCAGAGGCATCATCTAGTTCTCCATTATTTTAGGTGTAGAAAAACAAGAGAAATGAGGCCATATATATAGCCATCAGGAGAAACCCTAATCTGCCCAGATCTGCCATAGTGGGGTCGACCCTCCCCCCTTATGGGGTCGACCCAGGAATCGACACTTCCTTGATGAGGTCGACACCCCTTGGCAGGAATTTTCTGGCTGACCTACTTTCTATGATTTTGAACTGCTTTGAATTTTCTGGACTAATTTTATTCATATATATTCTTCTTATGCGTATACAAACTACGAACCTTAATAACTTCTTCACACGGTGTCCATTTTACGCAAACCAGATGTCTATTTTGACCAGAATTTCGAGACGAAAGAAATGGCGTAGTCTGTTTCCCATAATTCTGAATATTTACTTAATTATTCTTTAATTTATCATATTTAGTGTTGTTAGAATTACGGGGTCTTACAGAAATTCTAGTAGCTCTGTTCTCAGCCACATC
The DNA here is from genome assembly GCA_030737875.1 of Allium sativum. Lineage (NCBI taxonomy): Eukaryota > Viridiplantae > Streptophyta > Magnoliopsida > Asparagales > Amaryllidaceae > Allium > Allium sativum. The sequence goes on along the minus strand of CM060922.1, from coordinate 897,307,362 downwards.
AGTGTCATAACGTAGATTTCGTCATTACGATCCCTACATGACTTGTTTCGTCATATTCCAATAACAGATGCAAAAATTATGGCTATTATAATTTTACACATGAATTAATATAAATTAAAATCACTATTTTTTTAATTATAAACCTTAATCCCTTTGATCACATATAAGTCACGCAACAAATCCTTCTCTCCCTAGGCAAAATGCGTTGCCTCCTTCCCTCTCTAGTAAACCCATCACCGACGCTCCCTCTCTCCTCCCTGTCCTTCACAATAGTTCACGAAATCTACACACAAGACCTACGCTCACCCCACCTTCCCGAGCTCTACACAACTGTCACCGTCCCACACAACTCGCACCCCCATCATCAAAACACCCAATGCCAACTGGAACCCACAAACAAATTTTTCACCAAACACTCCCATTTTGCATACACACTCTAATCGATCTCCACAATACAAATATAATAACAAAAACCAAAATCAAAGCTCATACATCCCAAAAACCTGAACCCTAAGTTACTGTATAGTTATGACAATGACAAAATGGATGATCGAACCCACCAAAATTCATATAGGATTGAACAGCAGCTCTCAGTGAATCCATATGTATGTGTTTTGAGATTTATGGAAATATATTTGAATTTATATGGATTTTGAAGTTCACGATTTTATTATTGCTGGAAGCAAAGAATGGCGGCCACATTCATGATTGACCAGAGAATGAGAAATGAGGGTTTTAGAGAGGTTGAGTGTGTGTGTGTGTGTATATATATATAAAGGAGGTTCAATAATAAAATATTCATGCAAAACTTATGTCTGAAGATTCTTGCTTAAACTACCACATGCGACCTTTGACTACAATGAAAATGGAATCCTATAATAAATTAATAATCCGGACATGATGGAACTGGTTTCGTCGAATTCCGAGACCATTTGAAAAAGTTTCTTTTGATTTCACAACGTGAATCGATACATGTTTATATCTCGCATGATCAAAAAATTAAATCCAATTGGCTTAAAATTGAAAATCTTACAATAATTAACTATTACGGATTTTAAAAAATTAGTTTTGTTGAAATCCGAGATCGTTTGAAAATTGGCTATTCTTAAATTCTATACTAAATCGATATATAATATAAATCGGTTCCAAAATAAACCAATCTACTAATAATAAATTATTATCATTGTATATATTCAACCATAATTTTATATAACTTCCAAATAAACTAATTTGGATTTTAAACTTGATATTTTCATTTTCAAGTTAAATCGATATTCAATCTGTTTAAAACCCTTTTATTTTATTTAATAAATTGTTATGGTTCATAAATGATTCAATATCGACTTTATGAGAATTTGATTTGGACATAACTAAAAATCTACCTAATGAAATCTTGATATTTCTCTTCCATTAGAAAATTATAGTCCAATAGATCTGAATGTTTTCTGTTTCAATGAATTCTGACTTATAACGAATTCTATATATTCAATTTAAGTTCAAATAGTAAAACTATGAACTCACACGCTACTGCGAGCTCGTTTTTAATTAATATAAATTTATATGTTCGAAATTCGTTTAATTAATAAATTCTATATAAAAATCCATTCATATTCTAAACACTTTTAAACTAATTTAATATTCAAAATATAACGCTTAAAAATCTGGGCCGTTACAGAGCTCTTTCTGAATGATTAAATGCAATCTCGGGCTTGCAAAATACCGCTGATAAAGATATGTAAAAAGTTGGAGTTATATTTTATCTTTTTACAAAAAAAGGCTTAAATATATTAATTAACTAATGTCTTAAGTTGTCACAAATCATTATAAATTTTAAAACGTACTTTGATGGTACATACAATAGCTATATTTTGTATAGTCCAAGTATTTTTTTCACATGCAAAAAGTTGAAGAAAATATGGTGTTTACGATATAACTACAATGTTGTAACACATAAGATGCTGAAAAAGTTGCAACTTTTGTAGACATGGATTGTGAAAAAAACAATTATGCATTGCAAGTTGTATTTTGTTTGAGTTAGCGAACATATTGTTCAATATGCTTTCCTAATAATTAGTGTAAGTGGTGTTGAAAATTTCCTAAATCAATTTGGGTTTGGGGTTTGTTTTTTATAGAAGGAAGAAAGAAAGGAAAAAGGAAAGGGATTAGTCCCACATCATGAAAGTATGAAAAGTTTCTAAGTATTTAAATGGCTTTTTCACAAGGGTGTTGCGACCTTATGACTCCCAAATGTATGCTTTGTTGTGAGGAGGGAGGTCATGCATCACCATCCCCCACATACGCTCACCGCCGCCATTGGCCGTCTGATCGGCTCGGGTATGGGTTTCTAGTCCGATAAAATATTTGTGGATCATATATAAAGACAATAACTGGATGGGCTAGTTATAGACTCAAGACGAATTTAGGCAGGTGTTATTTGAAACAGTAGAAAATGGCGCACAGTTCAAATTTGCAACGCTTTTGGAACATTGCAAACGAAGGGGCTTGGCGTTTTGAATTCAAACAGATGCGACCGTTCCAAATGATTGTGACACCTGGTGAACCGACGCTTCCCTCCGCCTCTATAAATAGCCACGCTGAATCATTCCGAATTACTTCTTTCTCAATACTCAGCAACGCCATTACTTACGCCTAGAAGTGTTGCAAATTCTCAATTTGCAACGCTTCTAAACCATTGCAGGGTGCAATCTTCTTTCTCTTCATTCTTTTGTCTACTTGTAGCATCAAAAAAAAAATTCTAGAGTGTTCTTGGTCGGATCAAAGTCGTACAATCTTTAAATTCGATTATGTTATTCCAAGCTTCATTGGATCTTGGAAGTCAATAGTTAGATAACCCATTTGTACCTAGTGGGTCAAACTATTATTTGAAAAAAAAAATCTATTCCATATATCCTAGAAGTCTGAAGTACGATAATATCTTCCTCATAGTCGTTCCGAACCACAAATTCCCCAATAAGTCATTGGTTAATAATTCAATGTCCAAAATTTTAAGCTAGTTAAACAGTGCAGTGGCTACTATGTATTTGTTTATGTAAAACTTGGTTGGCCAATGAATAAATATAAAAGGAATTTCAATTTAATCAAGTTAATACAATGTGTAGTTCTTTTATGTTACGTATTGAATCCCTCTTCCTTTTATCTTTATTAAATCTTAACATAGAATTAGCTACGGTAGAGAGAGGGTTTAGAGAGCTCTAGATTGGGTAAAAACTAGTGAAAGTGTAACGACCCGAATTTCCGTACTTTTGAGTCGACTAATAACACCACACGTCCAACTCAAAATTGCACCGAAATACGAATCATTATTAGAAAGAAGTTAGAGGATGAGAAATAGAAAGAAAGGAATATTAGAATAGAAGAAAACGAAGAACACCAAACTCACAACGGAAATATATTAGATAACATAAACTTTGAAATACAACTCGTCTAGATAGAATCCACATTATTCTAAGACGAGTAGCTCATTAGAGATAGGACTAGTAATGTCCTAGAGTGAGCACAGCAGAATAGCACATATTTACCTGTCATTACATCATCATCTTTTCATCTCGTCCTTATCATATCTTTTCTTGAAAATTCTAATTTTGTTGGTCTGACTCTTTCCTTGATGGTACAGACTGATTTAAATGGATACTAGAGCAAGAACAGCCAGAGGCGGAGCCCGAGGTGGAGCTCGAGGCGGGGCTAGAGGAGGAGCCCGAGTAGGAGCTGAAGGGCAAGCTAGAGACGAGACACCCATCACTCAGGATCAGCATAATTCAGAGGTCGTAGTCGAACCACCTCCACCTCCACAGCCTTTCGATTTGGAGAGAATGTCAAAGAAATTCAAGAACCTTGGAGGTGTACCTTTTACAAGGCGGGAGTCTGCGATTCAGGCAGAAGCATGGCTTAAAGATTGCGAAAAGATCCTAGAAGGCTTGGAACTGGAAGATCAGCGAAAGCGTTACCTGGCAGTTTGGCAACTAAAGGAGGAAGCAGGGCATTGGTGGGATACAATTAAAATCTACAATGATGTGGCCAATATGTCTTAGGCCAGATTCAAGGAGCTTTTCAATGAGAAGTATATACCCCCACAAGCTAGAGAGCGCCTGCGCGAGCAGTTCGTTAACCTGCAGCAAGGGAATATGACCGTTTCTGAGTATGTGAGGAAGTTTGATGAGCTTTCACGATATGCCCCTAGTTTGATTCAAGATCCAGTAGAGAAGAATAAGAAATTTATCAAGGGGCTATCCAAGAAATATTTGAATCGAGTCACTGTCCATATTAAGCTTCCTTTCAATGAATAGTGGAAATGGCGTGCCGCTATGAGGAAAATGACGAGTCTGGACCACAGGATAGAGGGAAAGGTCAAAGCAACAACCAGAAGGAACAGGCTAACAAGAAACAGGAGGCGAGCAATTCTTCTACAGCTAAGCCCCAAGGGAAGAAGAGGGATAGGAGCAAGGTGACCTGCTACAACTGCGGCAAGATTGGACATTTTGATTACGAGTGTAGAGCTCCTAAAAAGGTCAAGAGAAATGATTCAGGCCTTAGTCAGAACCGTGGTCAGAGTTCCCAAAACCGTGGTCAAAATCCTCAGAATCGTGGCCAGAGTTCGCAGGACAAAAGGGAATGCTACAATTGCCATCAAAAGGGGCACATCAAGGCGGATTGTCCACTGCTAAGGAATGCTCAGGTGGCACATGTTTATGAGGGAGCAGATACACCAGCTTCGACTGAGGGGCCTAATAAACCCGATGTCTTAGGAGGTATGCTTAATATTAAGAACATCCCTATTACTGTCTTATTTGATACTGGTGCTGCAAGAAGCTTTATTTCTAAAGGCGCAAGTAAAAAGTTGAAACTGAAACCTAGAAAACTCAAAAATTTAATTAGAGCTAATAGTCCGATAGGAGGTTCCCTCATTCTAGATCAGTATTGTAAAGTGCTTATCTCCTATTCTCGCTATCAGTTTCCTTTTAATTTGATCATCATGGAGTTTTCTGGATATGACATCATACTTGGTATAGATTGGTTAGCAAAATATGAAGCTGAGTTAGTATGCACCGAAAGAATTGTCAAAGTTAAAACTAAACTCGGTAATGTATGTATCCCCTGCCATGGCTCAGCCACCGATAGGAAAACATTCTGTTCTTCTCTAGAAGTTACCCCTACTCTATTGAGGATATCCCTGTCGTCAAAGATTATGCTGATATATTCAAAGAAGTTGAGGGCCTACCTCCGCATAGAGAAATCAGCTTCCGAATTGATTTAGCTCTGAATGCAAGGCCTGTTGTACATCCCATTCGGAGAATGTCGCCAAAGGAAAGAGAGGAGCTGAAAAATCAAACCAAGCAGCTTTTGTGGAAGGGTCTGATCAGGCCCAGCTTCTCAGAATGGGGAGCAGCAGTGGTGTTCGTCCCAAAATCAGACGGTACTCTCAGGCTATGTGTAGACTACCGTGATCTCAACAAGCAAACTCTTAAGAACAAATATCTACTGCCTCGTATTGATGACTTGCTTGACCGACTGCATGGGGCACGAGTATTCTCTAGGATGGACCTAGCTACAGGCTTCCATCAACTTCGCATTGCAGAGGAGTGTGTGCCTTTAACTACTTTCAGAGGCCCTGACATCTTTTATGAATGGCTAGTAATGCCTTTTGGTCTATGTAATGCTCCAGCATATTTTGTTGATTTGATGAATAGAGTATTCAGAGATGTTTTAAATAAATTTGTGCTCGTGTTCATTGATGACATCCTCATCTTTTCTAAATCCGCTGCTGAGCATGAACAACATCTGAGAGAAGTCTTAGAGATTTTGCGAAGAAATGCGTTGAAAGCAAAATTTTCTAAATGCATATTCTGGCAAGAGGAGGTGAAATTCCTCGGCCATGTTGTATCAAAGGAAGGCATCTCAGTAGATCCAGGAAAGATCTCAGCCATCCAAGAATGGAAGCAGACTAGAACTCCCACAGAGGTCAGAAGTTTCTTGGGACTGGCCGGCTATTATCGGAAATTTGTCAAAGATTTTTCGAAGGTAGCTTTTCCATTGAAAAACCTGACCAAGAAGCATACGAAATTCAAGTGGACACCAGAATGCGAGACAGCTTTCCAAGAGCTAAAGAAGAGGTTGACCAATGCTCATGTGTTGACCATCATAGATGGCAATCAGGATTTGAAGGTCTGGACCAACGCCTCTAAGCAAGGTTGTTTCTTTTATAAATTAACATGTCTGAGATAACATTTTTCCTTTAATGACAAATCTCATTTTAACATGTTATCCCTTATTTATTTAAGGTATTGGTGCGGTGCTGATGCAAAGAGGCAGGGTAGTCGCATATGTTAGCCGCCAACTTAAACCGCATAAGAAGAATTACATCACGCATGACCTTGAACTAATGGCCATTGTGTTTGCTCTTAAAATATGGAGGCATTATCTCTTGGGTGAGAAGTTTGAAATTTACACGGATCACAAATCCTTGAAGCACCTTTTTACCCAAAAAGATTTGAATATGAGGCAGCAACGCTGGGTCGAATTTCTTGCATCATATGACCTGGATATCCTATATACTCCGGGAAAAGCCAACATTGTAGCTGATGCACTCAGTAGAAAGAATGCAGAATGCAACAATCTCATTATCGCCAGTCTCATTATCACTCCTTCTTTGATTGATAAAGTCTCTGCTCTTCAGAAGGATGATAAATTTATTCAGAGGATTATTAAAAGAATTCAGGATGGCGAAACCACAAGTTTCCAAATTGATGACGAAGGGGTTCTGAGGTTATTGGGCCGAATCTGTGTCCCATACGACTCTAAGCTCAGAAGGGAGATTATGGATGAAAGTCATAAATCTAAGCTTAGTGTTCACCCTGGAGTGAGCAAGATGTATCACGATCTTAAGCGCACATTTTGGTGGAGGTCGATGAAGAGAGATATCTCTATTTATGTTGCTAGATGTCCCACTTGTCAACAAGTTAAAAGTGATCAACAGAAACTGGCAAGTTTGTTGCAACTGCTAGGAGTTCCTGGTTGGAAGTGGGAGGAAATTTCTATGGACTTTATAGATGGCTTGCCCCGAAGCCGAAAGGGCAACGATAGCATATAGGTGATTGTCGACCGCTTAACGAAATCTGCCCATTTCATCCCTGTTTGGTCCAATAGAACAGCTCGAAGTTTAGCACAGCTCTATCTTAAAGAGATAGTCAGACTGCATGGGGTTCCCAAAAACATTGTCAGTGATCGGGATCCATTATTTACCAGTAAATTCTGGGAAGCTTTTCAAGAAGAGCTTGGGACCAAGTTAAATCTGAGCTCTGCCTATCACCCTCAGACAGATGGTCAGACTGAGAGGGTGAATCGTGTTTTGGAAGACTTATTGCGTGCTTGCATTCTCGACTATGGCGGTTCATGGGAGGACCACTTGCACTTGGTGGAATTCTCCTATAGTAATAGCTACCAAGCAAGCTTGGGGATGTCACCATTTGAATTACTTTATGGCAGGCCGTGCAGATCTCCAGCATGTTGGGTGGAGTCAGGCAATCGACTAGTCTTGGGCCCTGACATGGTTCGAGAAGCTTCAGATAAGGTTGACTTGATTAAGAAGCGCTTGTTGACTGCTCAGAGCCGACAAAAGAGCTATGCAGACCAGCGAAGAAGGAATCTAGAATTCTCTGTGGGTGATCGAGTATACTTGAAGGTTTCTCCTCTGAGAGGCGTGATTCGTTTTGGGAAGACGGGAAAGTTGGCACCGAGATTCATTGGTCCATTCCCTATTCTCGAAAGGATTGGTGCTCTCGCTTATAGAGTGCAGCTGCCTGACCGGTTGTCAGGGGTGCATGATGTATTTCATGTGTCTCAACTCCGCAAGCATGTGCACGATCCAGATCTGATTGAGGATGAATTAAACCAACAGGTCCTAGATATTGCTCCAAATCTGACAGTGAGAAAGGACCCGATTAAGATCATTGGTAGAGAAACCAAAATCTTGAGGAACAAGAAGATCAACCTAGTCAAGGTCCAATGGAGTGGAGATCCTAGAGACTGTACTTGGGAGACTGAGGATAGCATCAAAAAGTCTTACCCCAAGTGCAGAGTGGATATCTCCGAGTAACTCTTGTACTAAGGTACGTTTATATCAATTTACATTTTCCATCTTGGTTCCTACTTTACTTTGTTTCCTTTTCGAGGACGAAAAATTCTTAAGTGGGGGAGATTGTAACGACCCGGAAAATCCGAACCAATTAAAAAAATTTATTTTAATTTATTTGGTGGAAAAATGTGGCAGAAATTAAAATTTCCATTTTTAAATAATATTAAAGCCAGTGAAAATAGTCAATTTTCAAACGATCTCTGTTTTCGACGAAACCACTTTCATTGGAACCGGAATGTCATATTATTGCTAGGTTTCAATTTTTAGAATTTTTTGATTTAATATGTGAGCGTGGCGAAGGAAAATGTGTTTGGTCGATTACAGTCAAATTAAATCGACTGAAAAATAGCCATTTTTCAAACAGTGCCAGAATTCGACGAAATTAATTTTGTTAAGACCGTATCGTCATAACATAGACAAATATATTTTTTCTGGATTTTTCTGAGTCCGTTTGTGGCCTCGGTGAATTTATTTATGCAGACGAATTAAATTAATAAAGGATTTAAATATTAAATTAAATAATACAGGCCACAGACAGCCGTTTGGGCAGACGGGACCTGTCCCATTAGGTCCGGAATATGGGCTATTAGCTAGGGTCAACTTTGTTTAGACTGAAATCAGCACGGTTTGAAAGATTTGGATTTATTTGTAAAAATACACAAAAATCAATATAAAAATAGGAAAAAACCCTAAAATAAAAAACACTATTCATCATCTTCGTTGCCGCCGCCCCCCCCCCCCCCCCCCCTAAATTCAATGGACGATTTTGTTCGTTCCTTCTCCTCCTAATTTCTCCTCCATCACTAACTTTCAGACCTCAACCCAATTACCACCTCAAAGCCCCTTCTCTCCTCTCCACATACATACGGTCATCATCCCGTACCAGTGCCTGAATTGACCGCCACGAGCCCCCAAAACCGCCGCGTCTCGTTCGCTGTGGGCCCCCCTAGCCACGACCGAACTCGACCAAACCAACCCCCCCCCCCCCCCCCCCCCCGCGTGCGCCGTCCGACCTGCTCCGACGTCCCCCCTTCCGATCGACGAACCCTGCAACTAATTTGAAGAAAAATCGAACCCTAGGATTCGAAGAAAAGAAAAAGCTAACGGCCGATGCTTCGTTTAGGAAGAAAGGGGTATTTCCTTTATTAATTAATTTATTTAAATTGTTTTAAAACTTCGATTAACCATATCTAACTCATTTCAATTCGAAATTCGATGATTTCAGCGACGTTGTAATCGTGTGACTGAGATCTACGCATAAAAACTGACTGGAGTTGATTCTGAACAGTTTGAATTTTGGCCAAAAATCTTCAACGTCTGTGAGATTTCTGAATTTGAATAATTAAATAATTTATTTTAATTCTATTCACTCAGTTGAATCATTGTATATTATTCTGATCTGTTATGTGGTGATTGTTGTATTGTTGAATTTTATTCGTTGTGATGCATTGTTATAGTTTGACTGCTTGGATCTGTAAAATTAAGATGTAATCATAATAAAGTTCTCGCCTTTATTTTTATTTATATTCCTTTCTCTTGAAATTGATCTTTTGATTTGAAAAAAAAATATAATAAAGTTGGGATCTTTGTTTAAAAGTTTTGATCTTTTGATTTGAAATAAAATATAATTAAGTTTTAATCTTTTGTTTTGAAAACAAAATAAAGTTCTAATCTTTTGTTTTTGAAAACGAATTAAAGTTGAATCTTTTGTTTTTGATTTACGAATAAAACAAAGTTTTAGTCTTTTGTTTTGATTAATAGAATTTTGTTTTGAAACAAAACAAAATAAAAGAAAGTTAGAACATTTTATAAAATAAAGGAGGAATTGAATCCTTTACTTTGATTTACAAATAAAAGATAATAGAATCTTAAACTTTGATTTACATAAGTAAAAGAAAGTTTAAGTCTTTGCTTTGATTCACAAAATTTAAGTTGGATCTTTATTTTGTTTATAATTTATAAAATAAAGAAAGTTTAGATCTTTTAAACTTTAATTAAAAGATAAAATAAATATTAAACATCTTATTTGATTTACAAATGAAAATAAGATGAGACCTTTATTGTGATTCATCAAAAGTATACACCAAATTTCATCATCATGTTAATATAGTTGAAATGAACCAAATTCCATCGTCATGTTAGTATAGTTGAAATGAATCAAATATTGACATTAGAAAATATATTTATATTAGGAATGTTGACACTAGAAAAGATGTTTACATTAGAAATAAGGTTCACCTTTTTAATTGCATTTTACAATGCAAATATTTCATAGAAAGATGACATTTTTATAAATTATAAATAAGGTTGACACTAAAAAAAAAAAGAACAAAAAGACATTTCATTTTCAATGTAAATAGGAAAGAATAAAAAGAGATTTACACTTTATATGTAAATAATAAGAATAAGGGACATATCATTTTGTTGAATATTGAAATTATACATTTTAAATTATCATTTTTGGTCGCATTAGAATTGGCGAACAAAAATGTCATGTTTATTTGATATAAAATGATACATTGTTGAAACCATCATTTTTGGTCGCATTAGAATTGGCGAACAAAAATGTCATTTTGTTGAATATTGAAATTATACATTTTAAAATATCAATTTTGGTCGCATTAGAATTGGCGAACAAAAATGTCATTTTGTTGAATATTTAAATTATACATTTGAAACTATCATTTTTGTCGCATTAGAATTGGCGAACAAAAATGTCATTTTGTTGAATATTGAAATTATACATTTTAAAACACCATTTTTGGTCGCATTAGAATTGGCGAACAAAAATGTCATGTTTATTTGATATGAAATGATACATTGTTGAAACCATCATTTTTGTCGCATTAGAATTGGCGAACAAAAATGTCATTTTTATTGAATGTGAAAATATACATCGTTGAATTATCATTTTTGGTCGCATTAGAATTGGCGAACAAAAATGTCATGTTTATTTGATATAAAATGATACATTGTTGAAACCATCATTTTTGGTCGCATTAGAATTGGCGAACAAAAATGTCATGTTTATTTGATATAAAATGATACATTGTTGAAACCATCATTTTTGTCGCATTAGAATTGACGGACGAAAATATTACTTTCATAGAATAAAAGGAATGGATTTTAATAATGGAAATCGCCCAAATGGTTTATATATTATATATAAATATAAAATATAAAATTAAACGAAACGAGCGCTGCAGTTCGCGTATCGACAATCGTAACTTCAAACGAATATATAGAAAGATCCGACCGTTGGATTTTCCCAAAACTGGAACCGTTAGGACCGCTTTGGGAAGAGCTTTCCAACGATATAAATTTCATCAAAATCCGACGGTTAGATTTTAAGATATGTGTAAATCAAATTTTGGAAAAAGCAGCGCCAGCGCCGCCCATTGACCCGAAACGTCGTTTATATATATTTCGAGCTATTTTTAATAAATAAAAATAGCGATAAATAGTTATAAATATAGATGAAATGTTTTTAAACTATAATTATGCGACAATTATTTGAAAAGGCCAAGTTTAACTCATTTCAAATAATTGAACGGCGATTGAATCAAAGATGTAAGAAGACGATGGTTGAAGACCGACGAACTTCACATCGAATGGACGATGACTTCTGATACCTTGGACTGACTTGCTCCCAGGACTGGGTTGAAGCAGTAATTGTCCGGATGTGTGTTGGTCATGCGGATAAGCGAGCGCCTTTTTGGTGTCTCCGGTTTCGTTCAGACCCAGAACGGACTTGTAAATGGATGTGTGTCCGACGTTGAAATTCACTTCATGTAATTAAATCGCTTTCTATTTATATATGTCTGTTTGGTGGTGGAGAATTTATTCTCTACTCAACACCCTGATACGTAGTGATAGTTATCGATCGCATGGCATTGAATTCTCAACGTGGCACGCCAAGATGCAATGATCAAGGCTTTGTTGAAAAGCAGGCCTTGTGGCTGATGATCAAAGCATAGCCTGGTTAGGCATAGCTTTGTGTATATCGTGACTTCGCGAGCCTCACACCCAGGTATGGGTCAAAAACGGGATATGGACTGTAGGGAGTGCACACGTTTCTTTCTAGCTAGGAGTGGTGCTTGGGTTTTGACACGGCCCGGCATTTTACTTATGTGGATTTTGGATTGAGGTACCTCGAGTTTTTATAGGCCGGAAGTGGTCATATTATAGGTCCAAAGGGACCGAGAAACGTGTGTTCAGGCATAACTAATCCACTACCGTTAGGTAGGGACCGGCCCTACCGCATCCAGGGGTTCACTACGGGGGATCCTGAGGCATTTGCTAGAGTGTCTCGAATCGGAAGAGGACGATCCCTAGCCTCGATTCCATGACAGAAAACCAATTACCAATACGACAACATTTCGGTTTTGATTGTAAACTTATATACAGAGACATAGTATATGGTACATATGCCGTATAGGATTGATATATGTATTTTGAAGTATTTTAATACTGTTTAAACACTAATGATAATATCAAAACATTACTTTTCACGTATTAAGCATGTTTGATCATCATAAGGGAAAACTCTATCCTCCTGTGTGCGTTGCATTGTGTGATAGGACTTGAGACTTATGATGATTTCATTTTTCAAAAGTCATTTCGCTGTTTTATATAAACTTTATAAAATATTGCACTGGCAATCCAATGGAGTAAACCCGTTCCGCGTTAGCGGCGTGGTCCTGAGATTCGCCATCTTGATAGTTAATTTAGTTAAGAATTCCCACACCAGTCCCATGACTGACTCGTAGTTTGTTTCACTTTTGCAAACTCGGGTGTCCTCTTTCCACACGGGCAGCCAATTGACAGGTTTCTAGGAGATACTTTCTGGTTGGAGCTTGCTTTGGAAGGAAGGGAAGAAGAAGACCTTTTCTCCATCTTTTATTCAGCTTTTGAGACATTTTTCTATCTTTTGCTTTTGATGTATGTAATGGGATTTGAAACTTATTTCCTTTCATTTGAGACTTGTTTCTCTTTTGTTAAGACTTCTATTATGCTAAGTGGATCCTGTAAAACTGCATACTCTGATGTTCTGCTATAATGTTGATGACATTTATTTCCGTTGCAATGGTTTATGTGTTATGATAATTATCTGAGATCTGTTTTTGTTGTAAATATGTTGTATTCCAAAAAAAAATTGATCATCCTTACTTTCGGTCTATGGAAGTTTGGGGTCAACACAAAAGTAAATCAAAACTTTGATAGTCGGTGATTTAACTATCAAAGAAACATCCATACAATCAACGGTCCTATTTCCAATTGGAAATTCTGCCGATCAAACATCAGACAACACTGGCCCCATTTTATATTTGTTCTTTATTATATTATTTATTCTAAAATCCATTTTCAATCTTCCATATCCTTTCAAATCTCAATCTCGATTCTTGGAAGACATTTCCAATGTCATCATTTCTTTATTCGAGAAGACATCTCTTATTCCAATTTGAAAACATTTCTATATACTCATATATTCTTATTTCTATATTTTAGAAAATATACTTTATTAACATTGAAAAAAACATTTCAATTATCATTTCTAACTTCTAGTTATCCCAAATCATTTCATTTTTCTATACTTAGAAACCACCTCAGATTTACTTTGGAAAATGTTTTCAAGACCTTTTCATTTAGTTAAACCCATGTTACATAATAAACATCTTTGCTATAACTAAATTCATTAATTATTTATTTACTAATTGGATCCCTAACCAATCTTCTCTACTGAACCTTAACCATTCCTTAGTTAATTGTGAAGTCAATCAAGTTGGGGTATAGTTACATCTCAGACCTTAACTGAACAACATTATCAACTTTGAAACAGTCAAAGCTCACAACTTCAAACAAAACATCGCTTACGCGGCTCTCAGATTCAATCTAAGAAACCACTTCCTTTATAGAAAAATATTGATTATAACGGTAGCGTTATAATCGTTGTTTCCAAATATTTGATTTATAAGACATTTATCATAGCGGCAGCGTTAAAATCGCTGTTTAGATTTGCAAAACATTTATTATAATGACAGCGCTAAAATCGCTGTTTAGATTTCCAAAACATTTATTATAACAGTAGCATTATAATCGCTGTTTTGAATAAAGCACCGTGTGCGACGCACATGCTTCCGTTGTTCATTTTTAAAAGAATGTCTGGATTTAAACAATGCTGACATATACCATTCTGTTTGTCGAAACCCACAAGATAAAGGTTATATAAGGATAAAAATCCGCTTTCCACCTTCTTTACAACAAAACCTCTTTCTTTGGATTTTATTTCAAAAATCCATTTATTAATGTTTAACACAAAACTATCTTATGTGTTTTCCTTTGCGTTTAATTTTCTTTTATTTCATTTAAAGTGCTTTGCTTAATTCAATTAAGTCATCACTTTGGTTTTAAAAAAAAACTCATTTAAACTTGTTTGGATTAATCACTTATATTAATCCGTTTACCATCTTTTCACCCCTAAGCTTTCTAAAACCATTACCACATTTTAGTCTATTATTACCCTATTAACCATCTTCCTTAAAAGTTTCATTCCATTGAATTTTCTTTACTTAGTTTAAAAATTAAGACAAAGCCTTATTTAAATCTCTACATTTACCGACAAATCCTGTTTACAAATCTCATTTAAAACTTGGATTACAAATCCCTTTATGAAACTCTTATCACCTCCTTAATAAAACTATAATGCCACTAAATCATTTCTTAATTGAATCTCCAATTAAAATCATCGTTTTAATTATTATTAATCAAAATAACAATTAATTTCATTATTTACTATATTAAAAATAGTTAACATTGCTAAAAGAATAGTGTAATTATCACTTTTAAAAGCTTATTAAATAATAGTTAACTTTATTAACACTAACCAATTCAATAATTACTTTAATTATAGTTAATCGAAGATTAACTTATATTTAACACCCTTCATTGAATTCAAATTAATTTCATTATCAATTAAAATGGTTAATTTTTTTGTCAACCGTACATATCAGTTAACTGTTAACCGATTTCCACTTTCGATGTAAATTCAAATCTGAATTTTTATTTCAATTTATTTCAAAATATTTTACTGAAATTATACACATCGTTTATGAATTAATCTTCTCAAATTAACTGTTAAAACAGATTTCCATATAAAAACCCTTGTAAAACCTTATCACGATTCTACATTTGATTATAAAATATCGATTTTAAGCCAAATATTAATTATACAATGATAATCCATAAATATCGTTTATAAATTTAATTACTTGTTTTGTTCACTAAAACAAGTTTTTATCCTCAAATCTATCCGACATTCAATTTCCATCTTGGAAATAATTTCCTTTTTAAAGTGTTAAATTCCTTTTTTTATATCGTAAATATTTTACGATATTTTCAATACCAAATTCCTAAGGGTAGAGTAATTCAACACAGCATAATCAATCACAGTATATATCACAGTAAATAACAAACAATAATATAACTATTGAGGAATCCAGTTGGATCCCTCCAACCTGTTTCCCTGCATCCATAGATGTTATTCAACATCAATAATATTGTTTCACATCAATATGAAATGTCATAGTAAATAGAATTATAATCGATCAACGATATAACTATATCAATCATTCAACCAATTTTAGCAACCATTCATCCAAACAACCATCTCACAGTATAAAATGTATATAAATAAATCAGAGTTAGTGAGATTACTCACCTTGTTTGCAGTTGATGATTCTGCTTTTGTTTAAAATCAAACATCGTTTGATTTTATCCCGAAATTCCAGTAACTTTGTTTTCAGCAAAATATTCCACAACATAGATCTCCTCGTTATAATTTCAACGTGACCAGTCGCGTCCTATTATGTTCACGAACACAATAATTATAGTGGTTTCCAATTTTAATTAAATTAGAGTTATTTAGTAATAATAATTATTATTATGATCACTAAATGATAATTACCATTATCAGTTATAAGCTGTGATTAAAGATTTTAAGCATGTTCTCTTTCTAGTAATATACGAATGTGAACGACATCGGTTATAAGCCATTATTACCAGTTATCACCTGCTTCGATATCTTTAGCTCACCACTTGCCTTCACATCCACGACAGTCTGCTACCATCCATGATTTCCTCCACAGTTAGACACTTCTTCCCCTTTCAGACAAACCGCTACTCAACCCTTCACAAGCCAAGCCTCACTTTGTACCATCTACTGTTGGCACTTGCTACACACCATATCACCAGTCACCTTTTCCTCACCATTACCGACTTTATCTTCTTCCTTTTATTTCATTTTTTTTTTGTTATAACTCATTATCTGGTTATCTTCTTCCAGGTACCCAAAAAAAAACGTTGTCCCTTTTTAAACTTCACTACGTCATTAACAAAACAGATTAGGCCGCCTAATCCACCTTTAATCACGATTTATACTTGGCGTCTTCCTGCTATTCAAAAATCCACATCTTTAAAACCTGCTCATCCATCCTTGGACAACCCATTCTAACATATCCACCATCTAAATTACCATTAGCACTAAACACCCCCATTCAAAACAACAGCCTTCCTCCTATCATTCATGTGCCTCCTATTATTCACCATCTTACTGTAAATCGCGTCTAGGACCTTCGAACGCTACTACAGGAAACTTCGGTTACTAATTCTTGTGTCGAGATGCTCACCCATCGAACTCTCCTCTCCTCCGTTGATCGGAGTCAGCCTCAATCCCCATACCAGAGGCGCCAACTACCCGACTACCTCCTCAGATCATCCGCAACACTCAAGTGCCCTGCAAATGTTCGTTCGAAACCCACTGTACGTGTAATGACCCGCATTTGCAGAGGTATTATAATTAATTTATTTAATTATATAAATAGTGATATAGTGAATTAAATGGTGGTTTATTTAAATAATGGTGAATATTTAATTAAAATAATAAATTAAATAATATATTAAATTCTGAAATAATCAGAATTGGCTGAAATGGCGATATGGTGTGAACTGGATCATCTGTGATATTTAATTCAGTTTAGAATTGAATTAGAATAACGAATATATTATAATAACGGCAGTTTGAACGTATAATTATATAATAATTAAAATCGAGCTTGAAATGGCGTTGCAGTTCGTAAATTGGCGATTCGAACTTCAACTGAATGTACATGATTCGTTTTAAGTCAGATTTCTGTGAAACAAGAAACGTTAGGAGCTGGTGGAGTATATCTTTCTAGTAGAAGAGAAAAATTGGGATTTCATCGCGTAGATTTTGATTCATGTCCAAATCAAATTTTAGAAAAGTCGCTGTGGAATTCCTTTATAATTTATAAAGGAATTATTTATATTTTTAAAAGGGATTTCAATATAAATCGAATATCGGGTTGACCCAGATTTAAAATATCAAGTTAGAAATTCATATAGGAATATTCTAGAGCTGTATTGGTATTTCACTGTGAATATAGACGATAATATTTATTTTTAAATATTAAATTCAATTATATTTAAATATATTTATATATTTAAATGGGTCATCTAGAGCTTTAAAAATAGCCACTTTTGCAAACGAAGTCGAAATTCGACGAAACCAGTTTCGTTGGGACCGTAATGTCAAAATATAGTTGCATGCCAATTTTCGTGATTTTTGGGTATCGTACGTGATTATAGGAATTTTTAACAATAAGTAAAGATAGAGTTCGCTTCAAATTAAATATAATAATCAATATAAAATAAATAAAACTTCCCTATAAATATCTCACTTCCCTCTAAAACCTAATTCAACGTCTCCTACAGTCAACAAAAATTGAACCTCCACTTTATCTTCCAAAACATGAAAGAAACCCATTTCTAAAATCCATATAAAAAGAAAACAAATCCCATAAATCACTAAACATGTATTTATGGATTCCTCAGACATTTATCTTCGCTCCAGTGCCAATTTCAATAAGTGTGACACCATCCTGTTGTGTTCAAGTACTAGAAGAGCGGTCTAGGGTTGAGGAGTTTAGGGATTTTGAAGCATTGAATCATTCAATGGAGTATGAATTTGTAATAAGGGGAGAGAGAGGTGTTTGTTGTGATTTTTTTGTGTGAATTGGGGTAAAAAGGTGTCGCAGTTCCTGTAGCGAGCTCGAACAACTGCTGTTGTCGCGGTTTCTTCTTGAGGGGTGCGAGTTGTATACTAATTATATGAGGAGCAAGAGGAAAGAAAGATGGGATTTTTGGTGAACTTACTTGGATTTATCATGGAAGAATGAAGGAGATGGGAAGGCAAGAAGCAGCCGTAATGACCGGTGCTGGAGTTCGAAGTTCATATCGGGGAAGAAAGGAGGATGGTTAAGCGGGTTGAGTCCTGGGTCATGAAGGAGGATGGATGGGCCGACATTTAATAGGAAGTAAGGCCCACTATATTTTTTTTCTTTTTATTTAAAAGCTTAGCTAGATCGACCACCCCTAGAGCCCGGAAAGCCGTGAGAATAGTATCAGGACGGGAGACGACCTGGGAAGTCCTCTCGCGCTTGAGTACGGGAGCCTTTGGCACTGGGTATCCACCTTATTTAAAAGCTTAGCTAGTTAAGTGATGGTTTTTATTTTGGTTAAACAGTCTGAGGGAGGAATAATTGGAGTTGGAATCAGGTTCGTGTGTTCTGAAGGAAGAGGGAGGTGAGCGGGTATGGGGTGAATGTGAGTGGGCCGACATATATAAAGGTTAAAGCCCAAATCGATTTAATTAATTAAGTTAGATTCAATTTAATGTATATCAACTTCTAAATTACATAACCACCTCATACGTTATCAGAATTGGACGAAACAAGATCCGTTGGGATCGTATGGACGGTGGCTACACAATGGAACTGACTGGGAGTGGATTGGTGCTCGTTTGAATTTATGGCAAAATAAACTGTTTGATTCAAATCAAACAACAGTTTATCGTTCTTTAACGATGAACTGCAAATATGAGTAAATCTCACTAACTCTGAATAGTTTATAATTTCATGTTATATTTTTTGGAACTGTTAATTATTGGCTGATTGACTGTGTGTTGACTGTTTGATTGAACTGCTAGTCAGTTAGTTGAATTTTTATATTGATTCTGTTTAACAGAATATATCATATGGAACTGAAAGTGATGTTATCTATATTGTTTAACATCTGTGATGCAGGGAAACAGGTTGGAGGAATCCAACTGGATTCCTCAACATTTATTTTACTATGATTCATATATTGTGATATATGATGTGATATATAATCTGTTGTTGATTTTGTGTGTTTGGACGATATTTATCGTTATTATATGGTATGTTAAATACCATAAGAAATACTGGATGTGGGAAAGGGGATTTTCAAAGTGTATTTTGAAAATGAATTATTTATATAAAATCGATGGATTTTTTATAGAAAAGGAAAAGGATTTTTTTATAAAAGAAAATAATTATAAAATCGAAGGATAAGTTATAATAAAGGAAATATTTATTTGTTAGAATAAATAGAATAGAATATAAAAGGAGATATAAATATGTTAAAAATAGAGATGAAAGGGATATATTTGTAAACCATTTACAAATAAGGAAGATAAAAGAAATATTTATTTGTTAAAAAAATAGAATTGAAAAGGGAATAGTAATTTGTTAAGTAAACAAATAGAAAGGGATAAATTAAAGGAGTTAATTCAAAAGAGTTAATCGATGGGGGTTAAATAAATAGAGTTAATCAAATTTAGTTTATTCGAAGAAAGGTTTTCGAATCTAGTTATTCGTAAGAGAGATTACCAAATATAGTTATTCGAAGGGAGGAGTTATCGAATAAAGATATATTCGAACGAGAGTTACGTAAGGAAGTGTTAAAGAATTAAAAGGTGAACTTTGTCTGTTTCAAGGTTAGAAACGTTGTTCAGTTAAGGTCTGAGAGGTAGTATTACCCCAACTTGATTGACTTCATTTTTAACTAAGGAATGGTTAAGGTTCGATAGTGAATGTGGGTTAAAGGAATTTAGTTAATAAGCTTAATGGTTTGAGTTGGCATCGCGATGGTTTGTTTAAACATCTGTCTAAGTCCAATGAAGGAGTTTTGGAAATGTTTTCCAACTAAGAACCAGAAATGTTTTCTGATATAGAAAACAAGAAATGGAAATATTTTCCAATGGTAATAACGTATATTTTCTAAATTTAGAAAATAAAAAATGTTGAATATAGGGAAACAGGAGATAAGTAAATCTATGAAATAAAGAGATAAATGTTGAATGATGACTGATCGATATAATTTCCATCTGGGAATAATATCGTTGTTTGCACACGTGTTTTCTTCGATAGTTAACTCACCGACTATTGAAGTTTTTTGACCATTTTAACGTTGTTAATATGGAGAGACCGGTTGGATTATTATCCAAAGAACCACTCTATATTGGCATAAGCGTTGCAAATCATATATGCCAAAGATAATTGAAGACGGAGTAAAGTGCAAGGGTTGTTGTATAAATCTTAAATAACAGTGCCTAAGATGGATACACTGAATAGTGCCTTCGGTTCATCCTGTTCCTGGATGACTTGTATGGATGAATGTCTGACAGAGTATTTCCAGAAAGGTCACGTACATTGATTTCTTCAACCGTACCAAGAGTGGAAGCGGAGAAGGAAACTTGTTTAGCTAACACGTAATGTACTGTTGTAGACGTCAATTAGTGATTTTCGATGGATCTGAGAATGTGGCATTCGAAGTGAATCTGAGGTGATGATAAGGCGTAACCTCAAACCTCATCAACCGGTAAATGACAGAAATCGGGCAGGCAGCATGGCTAAGTCGGTCGCTCCGAAGTAGGGTGTATAATCACCTGATCTAAAGTTTCATTTATTCCTAAAAATCTATTGTTGATGCTGTCCCATTCGGGAAATGGTTGCTGATCCCAACCGTTGGTGATATACATTCGATACACTCAAGCGAAATGAGTGGTCGGTCATGTGTGGCTGGGTTGCAAGATGTTCTTGTTGAACCCAGTGTATTCCTCTCTAGAGGTACACTAGCGAAAGGTGGTTCCATACCTTGTCATAGTTGGAAATCCATTACCCAATACATGTTTGCGGTTTTGATTGTATACTATATATGTAGAACGTGAGATGAAAGCGTTTCTGCTAGATGATTATTATACTGTGGTTGATAGACATTATTATAATATCAAAAGGTTTTTGATATAAAGATATTTTGGATTCTCATAAGGGAAAAACCCGTTCCGTTATACGGCGTGGTCTTATGAGATATCATTTACCTGCTTGAACTGTTTTAAACCATTTTACTCATACTAGTCCATGTTGCGTGCTTGGGGCATGTGTCGCATGATAGGGGTTCTCGCTTTTCGTTAGGTGGCGAACGGGAGACTCTTACCCCTACATGCCCCGAAAATGAGGGTTGGTTGTGAAGTCAAAAGGCTGGCCGTAAAATATGGCGCTGGGGTACCAATGTAAGCCAAAGTGGGGTATTACCTTGCTGCTTTGGGAGGATGTGGAGAGGATGGTTGCAAAGCCTACTTGAAACAAATTTTCGGGTCATTACAGTTGGTATCAAAGCTTAAGTTAAGAATTACTTTGGCTATGTGGCGTGACTCGGTAGAGATAGGGTTAGTAATACCCTAGATTGAGTTTGAGTGTAAATATATGAGTGAACGTATTTGTTATTGATATAAAAATTTGTTTTATATTGTGGAGATTTATTGGTTGAGTCGTTTATGAGTTCTGGTCGATCAGTTTGATCCACTGTATCGGTAGGAGTTTATAAACACTCGAATACGATGGGTCGACACGATATGTTTTGAAAAGATGGTAAATTAAAATAAGATTACCCAAGGTATATCTTGATATAAAGAAGATATAAATATCAAGATTATAATATATTGGATATATTGGTTGTGATTATAATCGAGTAAGATTATAAGTAAAATGGTCATATAAATAATCAATCAGAATTCATATAAGTGAAATACGTGAAATCAGATGAGTTGAATCTGAAATTTTAAACCAGAAATTGAGTTAAAACTCTGGAGAATTGGATAAGTGTTTGTAAATGGATTTGGATTAAAAATAAGAAAAAATTAAGATCCAGGGAGATTTTAAATTGCTTTACAAGCAATGTGAATTATATTTTGAAATGAATTTCAAAGTGGAAATGTTTAGAAATGGTTTTATAGTATTGAACTCACTTCGATCGCTGGAAAATAGATTCTGATGATGACAGCTGCATCACCAGTATTCATTTTCGAGTTGTAAGTGACGAATTACTACCAGAAATACTGTTTTGAATTTGTTTTGGGAAAGACAAGTTGTGTTAAATTTCAAAATGGGATTTATAATATAGAATTTGATATATAGATTTGAATAATAGAAGTGATATAAAATTTGAATAGAAATTGAATAGAATTAACTAAGTCGAAGAGGAATTAATTAATCGAGTTTTGAATTTGAAGTTGAACTTTGAAAGGTGAATTGGATTTGTAAATGGATATTCGAAATCGAATATAGAACTTAAATTTGAAATTTGGATTCAAATTAGTTAATAAGCAAGTTAAAATATATTTGAACGTGTCATGTTCAAATATAAAAGTGAAATAGACTAAAGAGTTAATTAACAAATTAATTAACGAATTGAGTTAAAATGATCAGGTATAGTTAAAATAGATTGGGCAGGTATAAATATACATGAGACAGGTATGGGATAAGGTATGAAGGTATATAAATAGAATGCTCGACGAAAAGGTATGTATTTAATTCATATATGAGATTTTCTGCGCCGTATCGGCTAGCCGCTTGCCTTTTTCTTTTGGATTGGTGAGAGCCATGGGAGGCTATTTGAAATATCCCGATGCTCCTGGTACAAAGGAGGTTATGGCGAATTTTTCTGGGAATTTAAGGAGTTAGAATATTTTTAAAATAATTTGATAGTTAGAAATCAACGTATCGATATATATATAGAAGTCGATAAGGAAACGAA
This sequence comes from Allium sativum, assembly GCA_030737875.1. Lineage (NCBI taxonomy): Eukaryota > Viridiplantae > Streptophyta > Magnoliopsida > Asparagales > Amaryllidaceae > Allium > Allium sativum. Next base: position 897,284,243 of record CM060922.1, on the reverse strand, counting down.
CTTAGAAATAGAATAGTAAAATCAAAAAGGAAGACTAAGAATAAAATCTAGTAAGAATAGAAAGAGGAAGCGTATACGTGTTAAAAGTGAATGAGTAGTTGTATGGTATTGATTATTCGAGTAAGTGGTCATATCTGTTTGGACGTTATAAATGTTATTCAGTCAAGGTCTGAGAGGTAGTTATACCCCAACTTGATTGATTTCATTATTAACAAATAAATAGTAAGATTTCAGGCTTAAAGATCAATGTTGAATAAGAGTTAGTTGAATATAGTATTTGGGTTGTCGTAACGATGTTTTACACAACATTCGTTTTAACCCAAATAAGTGTAAGCTTGGAAATATAATAAAGAATATTTCCTAAGTATAGAAATAAACGAGATCGGAAAAGAGATAATTAATTGGAATATTTTCCAATTATAAATAACATATATTTTCTAAAGTTTAGAAAATAAAGGAAGGCGATATTCGGAAATGTTTTCCAAATAACATAAAAGGCCAATATGGTTATTGAAAATATTTGGTTAACAAATATTGATAAAGAAATAGAGAAGTGATTTAACTAATGGAATATTAATTAAGGGCTCAGTGACGTGTTCAAAAGGAAAATTTGATTTTTAAAAAGAGTAAACTGTTTAAAAACTCCCAGGGAAAGATTGTTTGAATTAAAAACAAATTTAACAGAAATTTGTGAAAGCAAAATTGAATTAAAGTAAAGCTAGTAAAGTGGTAACTGAGGTTGAATTAGAATGATATCAAGACAAATTGGATTGTGAGATTCAAATTTGAAGTGTAATGGGATAATCAAGTTAAGAGTTGGGAATCGAGAAGAAACTCGAGTTAAAATGATATTTGGCTCGGATATAAGCGAATGGTGGTGTTATGGATAAAAGCAGATTGGAATTTGATTGGGATAACATTGGTATATGCTGAGTTGATAGCAAATGGAAGTGATAGAGTTGATATGCCGGCAAAAGGTACAAGTTTATATTTCTATTAGATATAAGATTTATGAGCCGAATTGGCAAGCCGCTTGGCTGTTTGATTTTCTTTTGGGTTGGAGATGGCCCAGAGAGGCAAGTTGGAGTTTGAGCTATTAACCAGTACAAAGAAAGTGCTGGCGAAATTTTTCAAAAAATTAAGGCGTTAGAAAATTTTCAGGATTTTTGAAAATTTTCGTTGATAAGAATTAATTAATAATTTAATTGAAATTAAATTGGTTCAGTTGAAACTGAAGTTAAGAAGTGAACAAATATGTTCTAACCAGTCGATAGGGTCGTTCTCTACCTTAGCAATTTCGAGGACGAAATTATTTTAAGTGGAGAAGAATGTAATGACCCGCATTTGCAGAGCTATTATAATTAATTAATTTAATTATATAAATAGTGATATAATGAATTAAATGGTGGTTTATTTAAATAATGGTGAATGTTTAATTAAAATAATATATTAAATAATCTATTAAATTCTAAAATAATCAGAATTGGCTGAAATGGCGATATGGTGTGAACTGGATCATCTGTGATATTTAATTCAGTTTAGAATTGAATTAGAATAACGAATATATTATAATAACGACAGTTTGAACGTATAATTATATAATAATTAAAATCGAGCTTGGAATGGCGCTGCAGTTCGTAAATTGGCGATTCGAACTTCAACTGAATGTACAGGATTCGTTTTAAGTCGGATTTCTGTGAAACAAGAAACGTTAGGAGCTGGTGGAGTATATCTTTCTAGTAGAAGAGAAAAATCGGGATTTCGTCATGTAGATTTTGATTCACGTCCAAATCAAATTTTAGAAAAGTCGCTGTGGAATTCCTTTATAATTTATAAAGGAATTATTTATATTTTTAAAAGGGATTTCAATATAAATCGAATATCGGGTTGACCCAGATTAAAAATATCAAGTTAGAAATTCATATAGGAATATTCTAGAGCTGTATTGGTATTCCACTGTGAATATTGACGATAATGTTTATTTTTAAATATTAAATTCAATTATATTTAAATATATTTATATATTTAAATGGGTCATCCAGAGCTTTAAAATAGCCACTTTTGTAAATGAAGTCGGAATTCGACAAAACCAGTTTCGTTGGGACCGTAATGTCAAAATGTAGTTGCATGCCAATTTTCGTGATTTTTGGGTATCGTACGTGATTATAGGAATTTTTAACAATAAGTAAAGATAGCGTTTGCTTAAAATTAAATATAATAATCAATATAAAATAAATAAAACTTCTCTATAAATATCTCACTTCCCTCTAAAACCTAATTCAACGTCTCTTGCAGTCAACATAAATTGCGCCTCCACTTTATCTTCCAAAACGTGAAAGAAACCCATTTCTAAAATCTGTATAAAAAGAAAACAAATCCCATAAATCACTAAACATGTATTTATGGATTCCTCAGACATTTATCTTTGCTCCAGTACCAATTTCAATAAGTGCGACACCATCCTGTTGTGTTCAAATACTAAAAGAGCGGTCTAGGGTTGAGGAGTTTAGGGATTTTGAAGCATTGAATCATTCAGTGGAGTTTGAATTTGTAATAAGGGGAGAGAGAGGTGTTTGTTGTGAATTTTTGGTGTGAATTGGGGTAAAAAGGTGTCGTGGTTCCTGTAGCGAGCTCGAACAACTGCTGTTGTCGCGGTTTCTTCTTGAGGGGTGCGAGTTGTATACTAATTATATGAGGAGCAAGAGGAAAGAAAGATGGGATGGTGAACTTACTTGGATTTATCATGGAAGAATGAAGGAGATGGGAAGGCAAGAAGCAGCCGTAATGGCCAGTGCTGGAGTTCGAAGTTCATATCGGGGAAGAAAGGAGGATGGTTAAGCGGGTTGAGTCATGGGTCATGAAGGAGGATGGATGGGCCGACATTTAATAGGAAGTAAGGCCCACTATATTTTTTTTTTTATTTAAAAGCTTAGCTAGTTAAGTGATGGTTTTTATTTTGGTTAAACGGTCTGAGGGAGGAATAATTGGAGTTGGAATCAGGTTCGTGCGTTCTGAAGGAAGAGGGAGGTGAGCGGGTATGGGGTGAATGTGAGTGGGCCGACATATATAAAGGTTAAAGCCCAAATCGATTTAATTAATTAAGTTAGATTCAATTTAATATATATCAACTTCTAAATTACATAACTACCTCATGCGTTATCAGAATTGGACGAAACAAGATCCGTTGGGATCGTATGGACGGTGGCTACACCATGGAACTGACTGGGAGTGGATTGGTGCTCGTTTGAATTTATGGCAAAATAAACTGTTTGATTCAAATCAAACAACAGTTTATTGTTCTTTAACGATGAACTGCAAATGTGAGTAAATCTCACTAACTCTGAATAGTTTATAATTTCATGTTATATTTTTTGGAACTGTTAAATATTGGTTGATTGACTGTGTGTTGACTGTTTGATTGAACTGCTAGTCAGTTAGTTGAATTTTTATATGGATTCTGTTTAACAGAATATATCATATGGAACTGAAAGTGATGTTATCTATATTATTTAACATCTATGATGCAGGGAAACAGGTTGGAGGAATCCAACTGGATCCCTCAACATTTATTTTACTGTGATTCATATATTGTGATATATGATGTGATATATAATCTGTTGTTGATTTTATGTGTTTGGACGATATTTATCGTTGTTATATGGTATGTTAAATACCATAAGAAATACTGGATGTGGGAAAGGGGATTTTCAAAGTGTATTTTGAAAATGAATTATTTATATAAAATCGATGGATTTTTTATAGAAAAGGAAAAGGATTTTTTTATAAAAGAAAACAATTATAAAATCGAAGGATAAGTTATAATAAAGGAAATATTTATTTGTTAGAATAAATAGAATAGAATATAAAAGGAGATATAAATATGTTAAAAATAGAGATGAAAGGGATATATTTGTAAACCATTTACAAATAAGGAAGATAAAAGAAATATTTATTTGTTAAAAAAATAGAATTGAAAAGGGAATAGTTATTTGTTAAGTAAACAAATAGAAAGGGATAAATTAAAGGAGTTAATTCAAAAGAGTTAATCGATGGGGTTAAATAAATAGAGTTAATCGAATTTAGTTTATTCGAAGAAAGGTTTTCGAATCTAGTTATTCGTAAGAGAGATTATCAAATATAGTTATTCGAAGGGAGGAGTTATCGAATAGAGATTATTCGAACGAGAGTTACGTAAGGAAGTGTTAAAGAATTAAAAGGTGAACTTTGTCTGTTTCAAGGTTAGAAACGTTGTTCAGTTAAGGTCTGAGAGGTAGTATTAACCCAACTTGATTGACTTCATTTTTAACTAAGGAATGGTTAAGGTTCGATAGTGAAGGTGGGTTAAAGGAATTTAGTTAATAAGCGTAATGGTTTGAGTTGGCATCGCGATGGTTTGTTGAAACATCTGTCTATGTCCAATGAAGGAGTTTTGGAAATGTTTTCCAACTAAGAACCAGAAATGTTTTCTGATATAGAAAACAAGAAATGCAAATGTTTTCCAATGGTAATAACATATATTTTCTAAATTTAGAAAATAAGAAATGTTGAATATAGGGAAACAGGAGATAAGTAAATCTATGAAATAAAGAGATAAATGTTGAATGATGATTGATCGATATAATTTCCATCTGGGAATAATATCGTTGTTTGCACACGTGCTTTCTTCGATAGTTAACTCACCGACTATCGAAGTTTTTTGACCATTTTAACGTTGTTAATATGGAGAGACCGGTTGGTTTATTATCCAAAGAACCACTCTATATTGGCATAAGCGTTGCAAATCATATATGCCAAAGATAATTGAAGACGGAGTAAAGTGCAAGGGCTGTTGTATAAATCTTAGATAACAGTGCCTAAGATGGATATACTGAATAGTGCCTTCGGTTCATCCTGTTCCTGGATGACTTGTATGGATGAATGTCTGACAGAGTATTTCCAGAAAGGTCACGTACATTGATTTCTTCAACCGTACCAAGAGTGGAAGCGGAGAAAGAAACTTCTTTAGCTAGCATGTAATGTACTGTTGTAGATGTCAATTAGTGATTTTCGATGGATCTGACAATGTGGCATTCGAAGTGAATCTGAGGAGATGATAAGGCGTAACATCAAATCTCATCAACCGGTAAATGACAGAAATCGGGTAGGCAGCATGGCTAAGTCGGTCGCTCCGAAGTAGGGTGTATAATTACCTGATCTAAAGTTTCATTTATTCCTAAAAATCTATTGTTGATGTTGTCCCATTCGGGAAATGGTTGTTGATCCCAACCGTTGGTGATATACATTCGATACACTCAAGCGAAATGAGTGGTCGGTCATATGTGGCCGGGTTGCAAGATGTTCTTATTGAAACCAGTGTATTCCTCTCTAGAGGTACACTAGAGAAAGGTGGTTCCATACCTTGTCATAGTTGGAAATCCATTACTCAATACGTACTTGCGGTTTTGATTGTATACTATATATGTAGAACGTGAGATGAATGCGTTTCTGCTAGATGATTATTATACTGTGGTTGATAGACATTATTATAATATCAAAAGGTTTTTGATATAAAGATATTTTGGATTCTCATAAGGGAAAAACCCGTTCCGTTATACGGCGTGGTCTTATGAGATATCATTTACCTGCTTGAACTGTTTTAAACCGTTTTACTCATACCAGTCCCATGACTGACCCGGAGTTTATTTTGTTTTTTTGTTTTCCCTAAACTCTTGGGTGCCCAATTTTGTACGGGCAGTCAAGTAGTCGGGATTTACAGATACTTGAAGAGCTTGGAGCAGGAGGCTTCAGGATTATATAACTATAGTTATTTCCGCTGTGTTGTAAGTGTTGTACTCTGATAATGTTATTGTATACATATAATGATTTTATTTCAAAGACATATTATCTATTATATGTTGTTCGTTCCGCTGTGAGATTCGTGTTACTCTGATGTTGTGTTCTTCTTCTTCTTCTATTCTAAGTTTCTATCTTATCTTTCCTCACCCTCTAATTTCTTTCATTAATGACCGGTATTTTCGATCCTTGGATGTTTGATATGTGTTGTATATCGGATAACCGAGATCTTCAAAAACCCGAGTCATTACAGTACGGCTTCGATCCTTAACTTCCAAAGCCACCTCTACCATTACACTCCCTCCTTTTTGTTGTAAACCTATCGCCGGACATCACCAGAAAAACACCACCGCGGCGCCTTGATGCACTGGACGCCACGCACCCCGCTGACCGACCAGACTCCCTCCACGCCATGTCCTTTTCGAAGCCCTAAGCGCTGGAGTTATTTATTTATTTATTATTATTATTTTATGTTGAAGAGGCCGATCCAATATTTCAGGAGGAGGAGCTTTCATGGATGTGAAAGGAAGAAAAGGAAGAGGTGTCAACTTGTCCCTTTTATAGAAAATTGAATGGTTTGGCACGTACGACTTTAAAAGCCATGGTACGCAGGGAATTAAATTACTTGGCACCCACGGTAGTAAACTACTTGGAACGCACGGGTTCGAAATCACTTGTCACGTAAACCGTGGATAGCATGTTTGATTGTAGCTTTTAGGGTACGGTAGTGAGTTTACGCGGTCTTCGTCATATAGAATTTCATTTATTTACAAACTGCTACAGACAAAAATAAGAATACCGTAACGTCCAACAATGCGTTACGATCCCAAAAATAAAATGAAATAGACAAGATAATATATTTTGTGAAACCCCAAAATGATGATATGGACATAAAACACTTCAAACTAAAAGTTGTTTATTCTTCCCAATTAGAAATTCTAATAAAATTCTATAAATTAAATAAAAACTACGTCTCAAAAATCTTGCAATAATAATCTATTTTGCATTTTATAAAAATTAATTTTGTTATAATCTGATATCGTTTGGAAATTAAATTGAATCAATTTCAAAATAAACAAATAAAATATATATCCAATCTAAATATATACATATAGCTTCAAATAATTTAATTTGAATTTATGACTCGATATTTCAAATTAAAACAACATTCATATTAATTAAAATCGATTCATTTATTTAATAAATCGTTATAAAATCCTTTTTAAATTATCAATACAACATTTAAAACCAATTTAAATGTTCAAAATTAAATGGCTAAAAATACGGGTCGTTACAAAAAGAAATTATTTACTCAAAGAAAGTTGAGAGATATTTTGATGAAGGGATGTGATTATAGGTTGTTGACTTTGTTTGCAAGTTCTTAAAGAAACCAAATCTATGATCGTCAATAGTGCAGTGCAGGTGGGGAATAATCCTGAGATAGAGGAAGAGATTGGATGCAAAGAAGCCATAGTAGTAGCCTAACTCCGCTACCTTGATGATGTTTGCTAACAGTCCTAAAAGGACCACCAAATGAAATAAAAGTCAGGGCAAGCTTTTGGAGGCATGCACAACGATGACAAAAATCCTGTTTTTATTTTGATCTTGAACCCTTCTTTATTCTGCCATGGTCTGAATGATGCTTAAGAAAATGTGTGAAACAAATGGAAATTTTGTCCGTGTAGCGCCTAGATGGAAGCGTAGCACAGCACATTTTGGAAAAGAAAGATGGTTTCACAAGCACAGTTAAGTGATCTGATAAATAAAAGCATTGTGAAGTGTTTATTCAACACGTTGAATGAACATTTTATGAAAACCAAAATAAGGGAAACAACTATGATATTCTCGTGACCACAACCCAATTGATCATGATAACCTTAAACTAGGAAAGCATGAGTTTGGCAGCTTGAGTGTTCATTTTGTGCTGGCCGGTAGGAAGAAAATCATGTGGTGTTGCAGCTCTCGGGAATGGTTTAATAAGATGATGAAGAAACAAAGCCATTTAGCTTGTTGGTGAAACATTCTCATGTGTTATATGATACTTAAACATTTAGAAGAGATAAAAAGTGAAAAGGGGATACAAAAGAAAACAAAAAGGGCATACAAAAGAAAACTTAAAGAAAACAAAAAGTAATTGAGAAGATATCTTAATTCCTAAAACCTTAAAAAAAATCTCACACACCAAATAAACTGTATATTCATCTTTTAAACAATCTTGATAAATGTTTCTTTAATTAGTCAATAATTATTTTGATCTTTCAAAATAAATTCTTCCAAGTTAATAATTATTTGCTCTCTTTTTTGGCAAGACCGATCGGTCTTTAAAAACTTTTTCCATTAAAACAAATAATAAGTAGACAATAATACATGAGATAGGCAGATTTCCTATCTGTTACAGACATTCCTAGCTCTAGCTATAAACTAAACCAATATAGATCACCACATAGGGTGAGAGTCGGTTATAGTTAGCTGGACAAGAGACATAGAACATCACACTCATGCTACACATGGCGATATAACACTAGATATCTTAATACAGGCTGCAAGCAGTCCTAGAATGTACTTAATACAATCACTTTACAACTCCACACAAGGAGGATATAACTTGAAAACTATTTGAGTAGACAGAGTTGCCTCCACGGCGATCAACCAGCATACATTACTTACAACTCAATTTGCCATAGCTCAAACTAAATTCAGCTAGCCAAAAATAAAACAATCCACCAAAAGTAGCAACCCAAATCTACTTTAGACACAACTGCTACGCCTCTACTTAGTCAACCACACAGTTCAACACTCACCCTAACCAAGATGATACACCCTCAAAACAGTTCACAACCAGCAATCAAGCAACAGTTTTATCACAACCAATAAGCACCAAGAAAAATAAAACTCGGAAATAAATCGTGAGGAGTTGAAGCGAAATTCAGCTAACCATGAATGATCCAAAGCCAAACGGAAGAAGGGAAGTCCAGCCTATCAGCTCAGCAAATTAGCACCAAAGCCAAACTCGAGAGAAGAAAGTACAGCCTATTGGAGAAACCTGAACATCCAAAATGAATTGGCTGAGAGGAGTTTTGCAGGAGAAGTCGCAATAGAGATGGAACAAAGGTCTTAAACGCCAAGGAAGGTTCAAGGGAACTCACTGGCTAGGCGGCCAAAGTGGAGGTGAAAAGGGAAAGATGGAGCAGAGGACTGACAACGCTATTTGGGTTGCCGATTTGGGGAATCGATAATAGATCTAGCTGTAGAGTTTCTAATCCACTATTGTGAAAGCTAAGGTTAAGGTGATGGAGTGGAGAAAGAAGGAGGATGTAGGAGGAAAGTAGTGTAAAAGCACGATGAAGAGGAGTTGAGAATAAGGAAGGGGTGAAATTCGTGAACCGTAGTCGCCATTATTTAGTAGAAGACTCATTCTTCTTCTCAATATAACTCAAATATCATCAAGATCTTCTTAGTTAGGGAATATTAATTATCACCGAAATCTAATGATCTCCACGTTGATACTATATTTCACAAATGTCATTTAAGCTCTACCTAGAATCTCAAACTCCAAACAACTTCCAATGTTAAAATGAAAACAAATGTCAACATTCCAAAAGAATTTACCAACTTTCAAACCACTAAGATTTGCACGTCTTCTAGTTAAACATGCATATCATCAATAAATCAAAATTGCATGTAATACCTCAATGGTCTCCAAAGAGACTTTTTGGTTTTGCATGTACCATTATCGATTCAAGCATAATTGTCTCTCTAAATTGTTGATTTCAAATTTTGCATGCAACTTCTTCCTGATACTCATCCAAACTCTTATGATTGCACATTGAGCTGAAAAAGCACAACCTTTTATCTTTAGATGTTCCACTGAAACAAAATTCTTTGTAATTTCTTAGACGTGTTTAACTCTTGTTAGCTTCACGACCCTTCATATGTAACTTCAATCTAAGAGAACCTACGCCCTTAACATTCAAATCTTCACCATTAGTAGATTCTACATTAGCATCTTTCTCTCATAATCAATAAATGAATTTTTTTTATTGTACATAGGAAAATAATCATTTGAGTCAAACCTCCAATCTTTTCTTTTGCTTTTATCCACACACATGACGTTACCATTAAATTACTCATCAAAATATACATCATTATCACTATTATCTTTTTGTCCATTTTGATCTTTATCCAATGCCTTCATCATTTCCCTGTTCTTTTCAAGTTTGTTGTGAAATCTCAGCTGATGACCTTGTTTTTCACAATAACAGCAGATGAAATTTCTTTTCATTTTTGACTTATTTGGTCATCTTTCCATATGTGGAAGATTGACACTCCTTGTTAGATGAATTTCTTCATTTGAATTTCTACTTTCATTTTTCTCCTTATCATTCCCTTCCATGAGGTTCATTCTCTGCATCTTCTCATTAACTAAGTCACTAACCACGAAATCAATTGAAACAAGTCCATTCAAATTTGAGTTGTTCTACGCAAGCACAAGTATTTCCTAACACTTTAGTAGTAAACTCATCAACATCAAGTCTTTTACTTCGTCATCAACATTTTAATTCACATTGGTGTGATGATTCACAGTTGCAATCATCTTCAATTGAACCACCTTTCAATTGATCCACGTTCCTTAAGCTTTAGGTATATCAATCTTCTCATAAGAAGAGCCTTATTTGTTGTGATGTTCTTTACATAAATACCTTTCGATTTCGTCTAAATTTCGAAAATAGATGTTTCGTTAGCGATAATATCAAACATTGTATTTTCTAAAAAAAACATCGAGTATCCGCAATAACTTGCCTATTGGGAACTATTTGAAGCTTCTATGGCATGGTGAGTATGGGCAGCTTGCATAGTGCTTGGACACTATTTGAAGATATGCCTGAGAGAAGGTATACTGACTGGCCTACAAGAGATGTACGCAAGACTACAAATGAAGCGAGTTAGGTATTATGTCATCCATTCCGCAAGGAAATAAGAGTTGTAAATCTATCTTGTTGGGAATATGATTGATACAATAATATGAAGAGAGGACTCATGCGTAAGGTCCTAGAAATCTTCTATGTTGAGTCCAAACTCTACGGATGAAACCAAAAGTGTTTGTTGATAGTTCCTGTATGATGCATTGTTCATCATAAAACATTTGAGTATGCACTGCAAAACTGAAAATCAAAATTGTAGTTGAAATCATGAATGAAAGATGAGAATGTAACCAAGAAACTTTATTTTGATGGTGTGACTTTCTAGTTTAAGGTAGGGTATTGAAACTTGTATTTGTTTGAGTTTGTCAACACATTTGGTTAATATGCATTCCTAAGAATTTGTTTATGTGGTTGGTCAATATCCATATTTTTAGGCTAGTGGGTTAGTGGAGTTGCTGCTATGCGCTGCCTATAAATCTCTGTTGGCTAAGGAATAAATATAGAAGTGATTTCAATGTAATCAATTTAATACGATGTAATTCTTTTATGCTTACAACTGAATCTGCCTCAATCTATTATATATATCAAATACTAACATAATGTACCAAAACTTTAATAAAATGTGCTAAATTCTAGCAAATGCGCCAAAGATAAAAGAAATATTTTATTAGATAAATCTAAAAATATTATTTTGTTAAGTCTGAAAAAAAAACACTCGTACTGAAAACCCGTACAAACTAGAAACATAGAATCCAAGGATAACATTAGTCTTTACCTAACTATAATATTATATGAGGCAGAAGTAGAGACCATAAGAAATAAACGTAGGATTCTTCTTGCTAAATAAGAAAACCGCTAAGTACCGAAAGAAGAAACTGGACCACGAACTGATAAACTTACCAGCTTCTTAAATTTCTTTGCTTTCTTCCTTTTTTTTCCTAAATTCATTGACCATATAAGCCCATTCAGGGTTATCAACCTCTCCAAAGTCCACATCTTCTTGAAAATCACCAACCGCCTCATTTGATCTCGCTTTGCGTACCATCTTCAATCTTGTCAAGATATGTTCAAAATATGTGTTATCCATATTGTTGTCATTAGATGCTTCCCTCTCATCAGCAAAAGTCATTGAATCCATATTATATAGCTTAAAAAAATACATATCACCATCATTTAAGTCAGGAACCTGCTTTCAGGTCCCTATAATATTATCCTGTTGAACTGTAGAGCGATCAAGGACTTGAGAAGACAAATCTACAGGATATTGCAAATTTGAGCGTTGTATATCAACTGTTGTTACTAAGAATAAAATAAATTTCTTTAGATATCAAAAGAAGTACTAAAAATTGTATCTTATTTTTCAATAATACTTGGTATCCTATTAAAACCGGGCCTAATATATCATTTGATAAAATAATAAAATGTTGCAAATCCTGTTACAATGTTTAATGGCTATTTAAATGATGATTATTTATTTGTGTTTAAGCTTTTTTATTGGTCTGAGTAATCATATTCTTGATAAAAAATGACATTTTTTTGTCATTTGTTTTCTAGTAGAGGAGTTCTAAGTATTGATGAGAGCCAAGGTTATGTAGTTATGGAGGATTATGGATATATGTGAACGTTAGAGCGTTTTTAATGATACAAGAATTGGCTTGGGAAGGAATGATATGCAAACTGAAAATTAGGGTTGGGGCTCCTGCTATTTCTTATTGGATGATCAATTCAATGAATGATGTCCTTTAGTTCTCACATTTAATCATAAACTATAATTCAAAAATTCAACAAAAAAATTGGCTTGAAAGAAATTAACTAACTGAATCAGACCTGCTTATGATGTTGTTTAATGATGGTTGGAATAAAAATCCTCATTTCCCATATGTGTCGTATGCATATTAGTTGTCATAAACTTATTATTACAATTGGAATCCCTAACACTATTAGATAAAGGATTGATTTCCAATGGCAATTAGCGATTTCATAACGATACAATGATGGAGTGATGTCAATAAATCTTTAAACGTCACTACGATGTCATTAAGGTGCCACTAAGACGTGGATAATTATCAATGCTTTTATGACCCTGCATTATTTTTTTAAAACATTATTGTCATCATCTCTGTGACGCTTAGAATTTTAAGATGCAGCGACAATACTTTAATTCATATCGTTGTACCTGGCAGAATAGTTCTAGTCTGCATCTTGAATACATGTGAACAATCCTTTGTTGACCTAAATTTAGCTCAATGCTCAAGAGGCCTCCACCTCGCCTATCTACGTCATGTTTCACAGCCTACCTTTCATAAGAAAAATACTTCGTTGAGATAAGCAATATCCCCGAAATAAAAATCATTTTGAATCCCTAATCAACCTTATCAATGGCTTTTCCAGACGACTACCCACCTCTCCCCTTCATCCTCGATCATGCCTTATTCTCTTATATCTTCACCATATCGTCCCACCCTTGATGCTCGATTCGTCATCCTTTACCCCAGTACCATCCTCCTCTCCTTTCTTCAAAAAGTTTCCATCATCCTTGTTGCCGCAAATAGTGATTTGGATCTCGCGGTTGGGGCTAAAACTATACATCCCTACCCATGTTGAAGAGAAGCCTATTCATTTGAGAAGGACATGACTTAAGAATTCTGCACTAGGAAATTTTTCTCCATTATGTAGGTATGCACTTTTTAAGAGTGATAGAAATAACAAAAATTTAAAGCATACTTCACATGGAAAGAAAGAAGCAATAGAATTCATAATGGAATTGCAGTTGATTCTATCCAACTGCGTAAAACATAGAATCTAAATATAATATTCATCGCTCTGAAATGCACAATAATCACTCAAACCATAATGAAATTCATAATCAGAGTAGTTGTTGTTTAGAAAACTATGAGGAAATGGTGGAAGACTACTTACAAAATGGGAAATTTGCATCTGAATTTTCTTGTAGTAGAGAGTCTATCCCTTCCTCTTGTTCTAAAATCTTTTCTGTCATTAGGGTTTCTTCAAATCCTAATACATCAAATTGCGGTAATGTTGGCAATTTCCCTTTTGATAAAGTTCTCAAGGTGCAGTTCCCCTAACACAAATTCTAGCTACAGAGCATCTGACCCCGGCCTTAATGTTGAGAAATCTGACAAAAAAAATAGTTAGTGAAGCAAATTTAATTTTGAATGTAACATATTTAATAAGTCAATTATTAGGAAGAAGTGTCTACCTGTTTTGATAAGGTTATATCTCAACATTGACAGTATTCCAGATGCAACTGTGTGGAATAAAATCAGTGATAGGGAGCATCTTGTCAATTGCAACAGTGTTAGGTTTTCACTCCAGATTCAGCAAAATTGAAAGCTTCTAGCCCAGATCATGATTTCTCTTCAGGTCTAACTAATACTAGCAACTAGAATCATTGCAGCTTTCGTTTAAAGATTAACAACAAGTTTTTTTCTAGATATCTATCACTCCAAAGATTTCAATAAAGATTCAAAGGAGGATACTTCGAATCAAAGAAGCAAAGAAGATATAATAAGAGAGGAGAAGGTTCAGAAACCTCCTTGAAGCATCTTTTTAGCATCAAGGATTGAAAAGTAAAATTTTCTCAAGCCGCCATCTCCCTAATCGACTTCTATGATTTTATTTATTTTCTATTGGCTTCACTTTTGTTTTTTTTTTTGTGAACTTTATCGAGGACGCCCGTTTGATTTCCATCCGCAAGTTTGTGGATATTGGGCCTTAGGCCTTGTTTATTTTTTTTACTTGTTTCAGAAAAAAACTAACGCTAAGTGAATAGCTATCGAATGTACATATGGTGCTGATTTGTTTTCCTGCAAAAGGTTAAACATTGAAGACACAGGCCTGCATAGGGTGTCTCACAGACCAACGCCCTTCCAAGTCCTGTTGCCTGACCACAATCCATCTTAATCTTCGGAGACACAATGTTAATGATATGAGTAAGATTTGGATGTGAATAGGATTGATTTTTTTAACCCATATTAATTGAAAAGTTTATTTAAACATAAAATTTTGACATAATCGATAACACAATTCATCTTCACCATTGGATTGACATTTGAATTCCACCTCTTCTGTAACGACCCGAATTTTACATATCGGAGGATCGTAAAATGTTATTATTTAATTTTCTGACGGTAGGATCATTCTCATATTTTTGATATGTTGGTTATGGAGATATGTGACATGTCCATAATTTTTATCAATTTTATTTGTGATCATTTTGCCTTTTTCAGTTTTGTATAGGGCATAATTTTTTGACTGGGATCAAATCAGGTATTGAGATCGAATTCATTAGAAAGGAAATGGTGTTACCAATTCCGTAGAGTGGTCATATTAAAGACTTGGTTCAACGATTTGGGAGAAATCGCAGTCTTAGTGCTACATAATTCCTGGACAGACTAATTAGTCATTAGTGGGCTCATTAGTGAGGTTCATTAGTGATCTGATGATTTGGCTATAAATTAGGGAGGGGGGTAGAGGCAAGGAGAATGGCATACTTTCTTCATTTCTTATTTGGTTGGGGTTTGAGATTCTCCTTACTCCAATCAAATACATCTCTCCGCAATTAAAATCTTAGATCTGCATTAGAAGATTGAAGATCTACATCAAGAAAAGCTAGATCTACATCAAAAGATAGTGGATCTCATCAAATTGGGTGGTTTGAAGATCGTTCTTCGTTGTTCGGATATGTAGATCATCGTTTTAGCTAATTTGAAGATTTGGTGAGTGATAAGCATCTCTCACGCAGATTCAATCAAATATATGGGTTGTTTGATCTTAGTTTCTTCATTTCAAGTTGTTTTCACTTAGATCTAATCAATGTAAGTATGTTTTCATTTCGAATCACTATAGAATCTAATATAGCAATTTAAAACGGTAAAAATCCATGTTAATTCATGTGTTCCATTTGTTTTTATTGTTTATTTTGAAGTTGGTGAATTTCTTATGTTTGAATGCTGAATAATCGTTACGTTAATGCTTGTTGATTGATTGGTTGGATTGATATGGTGAAATTGAGTTTTTGGATCGAGCATATGTTTGTTTCAGGTTTTGATCATTTTTGGTGTGCAAACATGAATGGATTGGCCAATTTTCAAGTGGATCGGGCATTAGTTCTCGTATGGATCGGACACAAATGCTCCAGTGGATCTAGCAGGTTTATGAAGTATGGATCGGGCTGGAAATTAATGGATCGGACATGTTTTTTGGATGGATCGAACATGTTTTCTGGATGGACCGGACATGTTTTCTGGACGGATCAAACATGTTTTCTGAATGGACCGGACATGTTTCTGGATGGATCAGACATGTTTTTCTAAATGGATCGAGTGTGTTTTTCACCATGGACCGGTTGTGTTTTCCACCATGGATCGGGCGTGATCTGGACATTGGACCAGGCAAGTATATTTGGTGGTTTGAATATCAACCAAATGATGTAAGTTTTTAGGTCGAGGATGGCTATGGCTTCGACGTGAATTCAAGGAGGAATGTTCAAAGAGTTTTGAAGTGTTCGTTGATCGTTGTAATGCAACAAATGTGAAGATGACTCAAAGTTGTGTTCTCGTGGATAATGGTTGTTCGAGGCAGGGTCTGACATTGTGGATAGTCGTCGGTGATGACAACTAGAGTTATGAAGGAAGAGAGATTGTCGATGTCGTAAGATCTAGCGGGCTCAAAGCAGGGGTATAATAGAGACGCCTAAAAGAATAGTGTGACTAGTCAAGTACCCTGGGCACATTAGATGGACCTAGTTGTCTCGGAGAGGTAAATGTACGTGAGACGTACATATGTCTAGCTAGAAATGGGGTTACCATTAGCCATTGACAAATGGCGTGTTGTGGCCAGTCATGCTATTAACGATGGTTTCACAATAGGATTTGATAGCCAGAGTCATGGATGTTTTTTTTTTGTATCATCTTGTGTAGATTGTTCAACATTAAAGGAGACATCTCTTGGGTGCTTGTCTGATGTTGGTTTAGGCCTTCGGAGATTGTACTTAGGGGATGTTGATCCCGATAAGGATGGTTTACGCTAGATAACTGGTCGCTTTGTCTGCCATGTTTTCTCTTTGGTTGTTTGTAAAGGCAATCACTGTTAGATGTGGGGAAGACGAGTTTGGGTTTCTTCTCTGTTAGTGTTGGTAGATTAGTTGGGTTATCTACCTATTAACATATACTTTATTGTTGATGTTGGATAGATGTTTTATCGCTCATTAAGACTGTTGTCTGACTCGAGGTTTTATGTTTTCTCTTATTACCTTGGGTTGTTCATCGTGTTTTGGGATAGGCAGACTGGGTAGCTGGTAACAGGTAGCAGGGCTTAGTGAGGACGATGCTGCAGAGCAACGACGAGCAGGAGGCTTGCATATTATTTCCTTTTATACATATTTATTGCTTCTGCTTAGGTTTGATGTATGCTACTTTGAGTAAAAATGTAGTGAGGCATTATGTACAGATACTTATGATGTATTCCAGTGGTTGTATGAATCTTTCTAGTTGATATGAAAGTTTATGTTTCTGCTCAAATGTGCTTCACTATTAATGCCTGTTATATATGTTCTATTATGTTTTATCTCTGCGCTGAGAGTTATACGATAGGTTATGTGTGTGTTTATCTTACTTTGATGATCGTCCATAGCTGTCTGGCACGTCTTCCAGAGCGTTATTCCTCTTATTAAGTGCAGGAGTTATAGGTGGTCGTCACATTTGGTATCAGAGATATAGTTAATTGATTTTAGCCAAAGTTCAAGGACATAATGACATATGAGAGAATAATTTGTAGATTTCATACGGATGTATACTATATATTAAAGTATAGTATAATAGTGCTTGAACTCCATTACCATCGGGAAGAACGAGAAGTTCGTCAGGAGCTTGTGTGCCGCTTGGGTTTGGAACCCAAGATTTGTGATAGAACATTGATTAAGGCTAATTTGGACGGGGGTTCGTCTAGTTTGTGTATGCTTTGTCGTGGTCTAGTGTTATCCAGTCATGGTTGCTCTTTTGTGTATGATTGCTTTGTTTTGAACTTCGTTGGGTTTGGAACCATTTTGAGCATGGATTGTCTCAAGATATATGCGGAAAAAGTAGATTGCGAAAGGCTTGAGGTGACAGTCGGGAATGTGGTAGGGCGAGTGGTAGTGATTCATGTAAGCCCAAAGGCTGGGTCTTTGTAATCTTTTTGTATTCGCTTGTAATTCAACGGGAAGACTTGTCATCGGTGTTGATCGCTAGTGAGTTTGATGATGTTTTTGACAAGGTCAAAGGGTTGCCGCCGCATCATGAGATTTAGTTCAGAATCGATTTGTTCTAAGGTGCTAAACCTATCGTCATGCCTCTTATGCGGATGGCGTCTAAGAAACAACGAGAGTTAGAGGTGCAGGTTCGTGACCTTTTGAGAAAAGAATTCATTCAGAGAAGTGTATCCGAATGGAGTGCACCTGTTGTGTTTGCAACCAAAGCTGACGGATTTTTGAGATTGTGTGTGGATTATCGTGAGTTGAACAAGGTGACCAAGAAGAACAAGTATCTGTTGCCAAGGATAGATGACTTGTTTGATCAGTTTCACGAAGCCAAAGTGTTTTCTCGGATGGATTTGGCAACAGGATTCACCAGTTGAAAGTGGCGAAGGATAGTGTGTCGAAGACAACTTTTTAACACTATCTGGTTTCTTTGAGTGTCTAGTAATGCCATTTGATTTGACCAACGCACCAGCATATTTTGTGTATATAATGAATAGGGTTTTCAGAGATCATTTGAGCGAGTTCGTGCTTGTGTTCGAGGATGATATTCCGGTTTACTCCCGGAACGCGGAAGAGCACAAGACGCACTTGCGATATTTTTTGAAAATCTTGCGAAAGCATCAGCTGAGAGCTAAGTTTTCAAAGTGCCACTTCTTGTAGGGCTGGCAATTAGAACCGAGAACTGAAAACCCGAACCGACCCGATCCAAAAAGACCCGAACCCGAACCGGACCCAATGGGTCTCGGGTCGGGTCTAGGTGATGAAAAATACTAGTAAGACCTGATCAAACCTGAACCGCATAGACCCGACCCGAAAGACCCGACCAAAAAACATTGAAATATATGTATTTTTAGTGTTATTATTCAATCGGACCCGAACCGATTCGACCCGACCCGAGCTTCAACCCGACCCTACCCGAACCAAAGCTCGGGTCGGGTCAGGTCTAGATATTTGAAATGTATAGTTTAGACCCGACAAAACCCGACATGCCTAGAATTGAGACCCGCCGGGTCGGGTCTGGGTCCATCGGGTCGGGTCTAATTGCCACCCCTAACTTCTGGAAGAGCACAGTGAGGTTCTTATGTCATGTTGTTTCTAGAAATGGAATAGCGGTAGATCCCGCTAAGGTGGCAACAATCCAGGACTGGGATAGTCCTAAGAATGCAATGGACGTAATGAGTTTTCTTGGGTTGGCAGGTTATTATCAAATATTTATCAAGGATTTCTCCAAGATAACTGCACAATTAACATGATTGACGAAGAAGAACCAAGTGTTCAAATGGGATGTGAAGTGTGAGCAAGCTTTTGGAATCCTAAAGGAGAGACTGACGAATGCTTCTGTTTTGACCATTCCGAGTGGGAATGAAAATGTGGTGGTATATACTGATGCATGTGGTATTAGACTTGGAGCAGTGCTGATGTAGAAGGACAAAGTTGTGGCATATGCAAGTCGACAACTGAAGCTGCATGAAAGGAATTATCTGAGTCATGATTTAGAGTTAGCGGCGGTCACGTTTGCTCTGAAGATGTGGAGACATAATCTGTTGGGAGTTCGATTTGAGTTGTTTATGGATCACAAGTCATTGAAGTACTTTTCTCCTAAAAGGATTTGAATCTTCGACAACAGCGGTAGTTAGAGTTTTTGGCATCTTACGATTTTGTTATTGCCTATACTCCTAGTAAAGATAATTCAGTTGCAGATGTGTTGAGTCGAAGATATGCAGGATTGGGAGCTATGTTTTCAGTATGGAAGAACCTTGAGTACTTGTTAGGATTTGACTTCGGACCACGATGTGAGTTGGAACCTGAAATGTTGGCAAGCTTATCGATAAGACCTACTCTCATCGAAAGGATTAGCAAAAGAAAAAAGCGTAGTGGAAAGCTTATCGAGATTATCTAGAAGTTGGAACAAGAGGATAAGAATTTCGAGGTCAATTGAAATGGTTGGCTTCGTAATAAAGGACGACCAATTGTTCCAGATATTGTTAGACTGAAAAATGAGGTTCCGAGGGAATGTCATCATTCGAAGTTAACGATTCATCCTGGTGGTAATAAGATGCATCGGGACATGAAGCAAGCTTACTACTAGGAAGGGATGAAAAAGGTTGTGGGAAAATTTATTTCCAAATGTATGAACTGTCAGTTGATGAAAGCTAAACAGAAAAAAGCCAAGTGGATTGCTTCAACCTTTGGAAGGTCCTGTGCAAGTGGGAGCAAATATTGATAGATTTTATCGATGGACTACCTAGAACCAGGGAAAGAAATGAAGGGATTTAGGTCGTAATAGATCGCTTGACCAAAACCGCGAGGTTTATTCCCATCAAATCAACTTGGACAACAACGAAGTTGGCTGAGCTATATATTAAATGGATAGTTTTATTCCATGGTACCCCGAAGAGTGTAGTAAGTGATCGAGATCCTTTATTCATGAGTGGATTTTGGAAGAGTTTGCAAGAACTTTGGGAACCTAGTTTTGTTTGAGTACGACTTATCATCCCCAGACTGATGGTCAGACCGAGAGGGTTAACTGAGTTTTGGAAGATCTCCTTAGAGCTTGTTACTGGATTTTGGGAGATCATGGGAAGACCATCTACATTTGGTTGAGTTCGCATACAATAATAGTTACCAGTCGAGCATTGGGATGGAACCATACGAGGCGTTGTATGGTAGACCATGTAATTCTCCACCATGTTGGTTAGAAACTGGAGATAAGTCGATACTTGGGCTAGAGATGATATCGAGATCGTTCGATAACGAATAAAGGCAACCCAAGATCGTGGGAAGAGTTACGCCGATAAGCGTCGTAAGGATTTGAAATTTGACGTTGGCAATATGCACTACAAGAAAAGGAGTTATTTACAATTGCAACTCACAGCGTTTTCATATCCTTGCTGTAGAAATCAAGCATGAGTACATTGTTATTATCTTAAAACGTTGAGATAAATTTAAGCGGAGATGAATTTTCACTTCCCTCCACTATTATTGAAATCGGCCGCGAATCCTTAATATTTCCCCAAAATTTTAAATTCTCAATTACAATTTTTCCATCCAATTTTCATCGTCCGCCTGGTCTCCGTCTCACTTTCGAATCTCCAGTCACTTCGCGCTGTTGCTCTTGTCTCTCAGTTGTCATAACGGAAGGCAATCGGTTCCAGTGGAGGAATTTCCATTCCAGTAGAGGTCGGACCCATATATCTCATTCAGTCTTCGTCATCCTTAAGTCGCTGTAAGCATCGCGTTGATTATTTTATCTTTTTCATTGATTAGCAAATGTTTAGTCTTTTCTAACATCTAGTATGCCTGCTGAAAATGTTGACTGTGTTATTAGCAGTTTATAAGTTGATGTGTCTCATTTAGTATCACTGTTTTATTTTAGTAGTTTTGTTAATTTGATTGTACTCAACAATAGACTATTACTTCAAATTTTAAAAAAATTCTTGCTTATGTATTAGACGATGATGGATAAAAATTGGGTGAATCTACACAGGTAACAACATAATCCTCAACATAAATGTAGTTTGAAAATCATATCCTATATTTTGACGAAAGATAAAATATAATTTTTTTTCAAAGAACTAGTAGTGAGTATCAGCATGAAGCTCGGAAGTTTGTGGATACCGCTATGAAAAATTCTGGAAATATAGAAAAAAATCTATGTCCATGCGTAGATTGTCGAAATCTTAGTCATCAATATGATAAGGTGGTAGTTGAGCATCTGATAATAAGAGGAATAGATCGTATATATAAGACAAGTAGGTGGTATTGTCATGGTCAGCACATAAATATAAGCACAGATATTAAGTTCGATGACATACATGGTTTATTTAAAGCTATCGATTATGAAAATGAAGATTTCATCAATTATACTTTTTTCGATGATGATAAAGATGAAGATAGCGCACAAAAACGAGAGGATGATTTGTTAAGGAACTTGAAAGAAGCAAAAGCTCCGTTGTATCCTAGTTGCATCGATCAAACAAAATTATCTAGATCTGCCATCCTCGCCTTGTATAATCTTAAATGTGAGACTGGTTTGTTTGATACCGACTTCGATAAACTTCTAAATGTGCAACAATTATTGTTGACAAAAAATAATGTACTTCCGAAAACATTATATGCGGTAAAAAAGTTTCTCAAAATATTCAATAGGAGTTTTGAAAAAAATTCATGCTTGTCAAAATGATTGTTGCCTTTTTAGAAGAGAGTACAAAGATTTGGAAAGTTGTCCTAAATGTGGTGTGACAAGATAGAAGAAGAATGAGCGTACTAATGAAATTATGCATGGCATTCCGATTAAAGTTTTGAGATACTTTCCAATCATTCCTAGATTTAGAAGAATGTTTAGATCTTAAAATATGGCAGAAGATTTAAGATGTCACTTTAGTAATAAAAGCAATGATGGGAAAATGCGCCATCCCGTGGATTCAATAACATGGAATGTAGTAGATGAGAAATAGGAATCGTTTGCAGTTGATCCACGCAATATAAGACTTGGTCTTACTACTGATGGTGTTAATCCTTTTATGACAATGAGTTCCAAATATAGTTGCTGGCCTGTGATGCTTGTGACATACAACCTCTCGCCAATGTTATGCATGAAAAAAGAAAATATCATCTTAACATTGTTGATTCCTAGTCCAAAGCAACCAGGAAATGATATTGACGTTTTTGGAGCCATTAATTGAAGATTTGCAACATTTGTGGAGTAATGGAGTTCAAACTTATGATGCCTTTAGTAGATCGCTTTTTAACATGAGAGTGATTTTACTATGGACGATAAATGACTTTCCAGCGTATGAAAATCTTGCTGCATGTTGTGTGAAAGGTAAAAATGGTTGTCCATTATGCGATGTAGATACTCACCATCGATGGTTGAAACATAGTCGGAAGAGCGGTTATATGGGTCATAGGAGATTTTTACCCCCTTCAGATTCATTGAGAAATAAAAAACCTGGTTTGATAATATTGTAGAAAATGGTCGTAGACCTAGATTTTTGACTGGAAGAAACATCTCTGCTATTTTGAAAAACTTTCCGAATAATTTTGGAAAAGAAATCAAAATTGTAAATAATAATAATAATAGCAAGAATGGGAAGGGTAAGAAGAAAAAAATTAAGCAGGAGAGCAGGAAAAGAAAAAATACTAATAAAAAAATAAATAGAGGTGAAGATAGTGATCTTGTGAATATAAAGCGATCAAGGTGGAAAAAACGATCAACCTTCTTTGATTTACTATATTGGGAGGTTAGTTTTTTTATTTTTCATTGATCAATAATACAGTTCTTTAGTAATGAAATTTAACATTGTTGATTTTTGTAGGAACTGCTAATGCGTCATAATTTAGACGTAATGCATATAGAAAAAATGTTAGTGAAAGCGTAATAAGCACGATGCTGCATGATAACAAATCGAAAGATGGAATTAATTGTAGAAAAGATTTAGAAGAGTGGGGAATTCGACGTGGCCATTGTGCACAATCTCGTGGAACAAAAACATATCTTCCACCTGCTCCATATACATTGTCCAAATCTGGAAAAAATAATTGTAAAAGACTGCATGATTTTAAGGAGCTGATGGTTATTGCTTGAATCTCAAGAGCTCTATATCGTTGGAGGATTGTAAAATTAGTGATTTGAAGTCACATGACTATCAAGTCCTAATGCAACAGTTGTTCCAGTTGCAATAAGATGATTGTTACCGAGGAAGCCAAGGAAAGCAATAATTCGTTTATGTTTGTTCTTCCATAAATTATGCCAACGTGTTCTTGAGAGAGAAAAAATACAACATCTTGATGATGAGATTATTCTAATTTTATGTGAACTTGAAAGATATTTTCCACTTTCGTTCTTTGATATAATGATACACTTGACGGTTCATCTTGGAAAAGAAGCCAGATTATGTGGACTGGTCCATTTTCATTGAATGTACACATTTGAAAGATACATGAAGACACTAAAACATTATGTAAGAAACACTGTACGGCCTGAGTGGTATATTGCAGAATCCTATCATGCAGAGGAGTGCATGAAATATTTTAGCGAATTCTTAAAGAAATCAGGAAAAATAAAAGAGAAGGGAGTCCGAAATGAAGATTATGAAAATGATGTCATACTTGAAGGACGACCAACTTCAGCTTGCAAAATAATTACACTGTCCGAGAATGAGAAACAAGCTGCACATTTGGCTGTGCTAATGAATATGGCTATAGTGGAACCATTTATAGAGTAAGTGACTAGTGCATTTTGTTCTATTGTTCAATTATTTTCATAGTGCAACTTATCTGGGTTTTTTTCTTTTACAATAGTTTGCATCTTTAGGAGTTGCAACACTCAAACAAGCGCATAGAAAAAAATGCAACCTTACTTTGGAAAACCCACACAAATAACTTTGTCGGTGGATTAAGAAGAAGATGAGTTGAATTTTAAAAATATTCTCATTAATCTTGAATATATTATTATCGAGATCTAATGTAAATAATATTTTCATTTACAGATACCTAATGATGCAAACGATCACGACACAATGTTAAAATGGATCGCTTATGGTTCAAGGAGTAGTGCATTGTCTTGTACAAGTTATATCATCAATGGAGAACGTTTTCACACAAAAGATATTGAGAGAAAAACTCAAAAAAGTGGAGTCACCTATGATGCAACCAACATTTATTGGGCTAGCACAAAAGATATTTCCCAAGTGGTTGACATGATTGCTTATTATGGGATGTTGACCGATATTTTTTTTTTTAAGACTATCATGCCTTTTATGTTCCCGTCTTTAAATGTCATTGGACAAATATAGGAAATGGTGCAAAGGTAGAAGATGGATTTACCTTTGTCAATTTACAACAAAATCAAGCTTCATTTTTAAAAGATCTGTATATCCTTGCATCTCAAGCAAAACAAATTTTCTATTCAAGGGAATATGATGATTCTAATTGGTATGTTGTGATGAGGGCACCGTCAAGAACTTTTCATGAAATAGATGCAGATGACTCGTTTGAGGAATTTAGCATGGATATTGGAAATTTTGAAGAAACCATATGGAGATTGATGATGCTGCCGAGGATCTTGGCTATGTTAGGGAAGATTGCGAAGGAATACGTGAGTAATATATCACTAGCTATGTTAGGGAAAGCCATTTTATGGGACTGCATTCAGGTATATTTTGTAATTTTTATCTTGGTATGTCTATTTAATTCATTGTTTTATGCCAAATAAAAAATACAGACGCTAGATTTAATATCAGACGTCTGGATACCTATTCAGGTATAATATTATAGGTCCAGAAAATATAAGACGTCTGATTAAAATATCCAGACGTCTGAGTACTTCTTCAGGATTAATATTTTAGGCTGAGAAAAAAATCCAGACGTCTGGATAAAATATCAGACGTCTGCATTCTTCTGCAGATATAATTCTTTAGCCCGAGAAATCTATCAGACGCCTGGCTAAACTAACCAGACGGTTGAATATTTATTTAGGCATATTACTTTAAACCCAAAAAAGATCCAGACGTCTAGATAAAATATCAGACGTCTGAATTCTTCTACAGGTATTTGTTTTTAGGCAGAGAACACTTTCGGACATCTGGATAAAGTATCCAGACGTTTGGAAACATCTTTTGGCATTTTACTTTAGGCCGGATAAAAATACAGAAGTCTGGTTAAGATTTCAGAGTCTGATTGATATTTAGATTGCTTTCTTTTTCTACACTCAGACATCTGAAAAAATATCCAGACGTCTGACACACCTATTTCACCTGTGCATGTCTTCCCTGTTGTCGAGCTATTGCTATATATAATTAAAACTCCATATCCACAATATTTTCCATCCACAATAACATATCTGGATTACATAACAATAGCGTATCTGAATTACATAATAATAACATACCCAAATATCATAACGAACATAGCAACCATGTGTCCGAATTGCATATCGAACCTAACATATCCAAGCTGAAGGTTTTAACTTAATTTTTGGTTAAGAATTTACTTGGTGATCCACTAGGTGGATGCATTTTAGCTCACGGACCTATTTGGGCTTGCATGCTTATTAACTTTATTCAAGTGAGAAATGCTGCTTCCCTTAACGTAATGAAAATTGCAACTCCTTGTAGTTCAGCAATTTATTTTGAAGCTACCTTTACTATATTTGAAGCAAACTGTGTAGTGCAAGTAATATACATTTATGTTGCTGTACACGGGAAATGTTTTCATGGCGTTATCTTTTTTTCATTACAGCAAAAGAAAAAGAGATAACCTTTGGAAAACATTTCCCTACAACGGCACAAATGTATATTATCTACACTACACAGTTTGCTTCAAAAATAGTAAATGTTGCTTCAAAATAAATTGCTGAACTGCAAGTAGTTGCAAATTTCATTACGTTAAGTGAAGTAACATCTGTCTCTTGAATAAAGTTATTAAAGCATGAATGCCCGAATAGGTCCGTGAACTAAAATGCACCACCTAGTGGATCACCGAGTAAATTCTTTAGCTTGGTCACGCTTCGTCTGCTTCATAGTCTGTAAACAATTAAGATACATGCATTAGTACATCGCTCAATCAAAAAATACACAACTGAATATGGATAACTTGAAGTTTAATTTTAAATATACACATACAAACTTTATACAATCAAGTTAGGCAAACTTACTAGTAGGAGGCAGTTGACAATAAGAGGACGCCATTGAAGTTAATTTCAGAGAAAAAATTTGATTTTTGGCCATTGAAGTTAATTTTAGGAGGCAACTGAAGATTATACCCAAATGAGGCATAAACCAGCAATTTACATCCGTTATAAGTTCTCATAAGAGGGCTAAATGCAAATTTTCCTTTTTTTTTTAATTATAGGCTAGATTTATGTTGGATGAGGAATGGCAAAAGGTCCCCATATTTCGGTAAATGGAGTGTATTTTTAGGTGTTCAAAATGCACGTTAGTTAATAAATTGGCTATTTGCAATTAGTTATTTGCATTCTGTGAGTTTAGAATCGTATTAAATCATTGAATAAACTCTTTGTTGAGTAATGACTATATAAATAATTCATAATAAAATTCAAGTTGTCATGTAAACCCAAATATAAAATAAAGATTGATTTACATGCAGCAGTTTCATACTTCACTTTTCGCAAACCAAAAGATGAATCCAGAGATAGAAAAAATTCAAGCTGGACACTGCTGCATGTACAGGCTTGACACTGCTGCATGTACATATGGTTTCTATGTTGTGGTATGCTCAAAAGGTGAATCAATGAATCATGGCTATATGCCAAAACATAAATAGTTGGACCATGTTCATAAAAGATGACTCAATATGTGTATATACACGTATCTTCTCATCTAGAACTTATCAAAATGAGTTGTTCATAAAAGGTGAATCAATGAATAAATATCCAGACGTCTGAATGATTCTTCATGCATAATATTTTTGGCCGAGATGTAATCCAGATGTCTGATTGCTACTTCATTTACAGACGTTTGATTTAGGATTTTTTCAACCCGAGGAAGGTTTCAGACATCTGGGAGTAGTTTCGGACGTCTGTGTTGGATGATTTTGAAACCCGTGCATATTTTTAGATATCTGCTAATTTTTTCAGACGTCTGATTTTAGTTTTCCTATTTTTTATTTTAACCCTATCAATTTTCATACTTCTCATTTATTGATTCAGACATCTGGGTTTTAATTTTTGTGAGACGTCCCCTTAATTTGCATAATTGTTTACATAATTGCATCGCTGTCACCACCAATTAATAATTACTTGCATAATTGTATACTTAATTCTTTATGCACTCATTAGCTCTACGATTTAATTTATAAAAACACACATATACCTTGATACTGTTTTATTATTATAATCACTTCTGTTTTTTAGAAAACATATTTAAACTATTTCAAATATTGCATGATAGACCACTAGTTTCAAGTCAAACATTAAATGCAAGTTGATTAGTGTCCATAGAGACAAAGAAGTTGTTGCTGAAGGACGCGTGTTTTCGACTGACCCAAATGCGATGGTCCATTTTGTTCGTTTGGGAGAAGGTGTCGTTAAAGTTTGGGTTGATATTGTTAAAGTTCCAAATGGACCTTTATGGAGACCTACATCTGAGTTTGATTTTATTGAAGATGCAATTGGTTCTACTATAGCTTAGCCTTCTGCAAATGTCGCTGCAGAATCGTTTTCAAATAAGAATGACTTATACTTCTCTTTACTCATCGTCAGTATAAATGATGGAAATACTCCTTACTATGATTGTTTTGGTAGAATTTTACTTCAAGTATGATTTCTCTTTTCACCTCTTAAAACTGAATTAATATTTAAGTTTCGTTTAGGTAGATAAAACCGGAAAAAATAGAAGATACAGTGACCTAGATGTGCTCAAACATTTTGATCTTATACAATTTTTCTTTCTTGCAATTTGGTCGTACTAAGCCATACGCAAATTTGTTGACACAAGAAATGTTGTGCAGTTTCTAAATGTCATACATATACAACAAAACTAGTTATGTATTTTCTTATTGCCAAATCAGGTGTTGATGTTTGATGCATGACAGAAATTCAACTTTGGAGCACACAAGCTTGGACTTTGAACGGTTTTATTTTTCTTTTTTGACAGTAAGCATCTTTTGTAAAAACAAGTTAGATGGGAACATCGATTACAAAATGTTATGTCCAACTATTGTATATTTGGCATATGGAATTATTATAACTTATGTGATATAGTTTTATAATTCTAATTCTTTTGTGTTGTTTGAATTTCGTGATGATTTTGAACTACATTGTGTAAAAATGATAAATGTTGATAGATGTACCTCAACAACTCTACAGAAACGCTGTGATATATTTTGAAAACGTTGTGATATATAGAGAGTAACATCTTTTCCAACCAGAAATAAACGCTATAATATATGTTGGAAAACATTGTGCAATATGGATGGTCATAACATTTCTTGACTTTAAACGCTGTTATATATGTTGAAACGCTATAATATATGGATGATGATAATGGTTATAACCGTTTTAAAACGCTGTGGTATGAAGACGATAACAACGTTTCTAACCTATATAAAATGCTGTTATATATGTGATGAAGGAGGAATAATTTGTGTTAGCTATGCAAACACAACAACACAAAATGCTGTATAAACATAATGACAACGCCAATTAAAACGCTATACAAAACATAACAACAACACCAACTAACACGCTGTAGTATCTCCTTTTCTTACAGTGTTTTCATAGTATTGTGGTAGTCCCCATGACCTGTAACAACGTGTCGGTAGACAACGTTCTTCGAAACACTGTAAATTTATATAATAGCGTTTTTTCAACGCTGTCAACGAGCATATTAGTTGTAGTGATGGTTTCCGTGAAGATTTCTCCTTTGAAGAATGTTGTTCGTTTCGGAAATAAAGAAAAGTTAGCCCCAAGGTTTGTTGGACCATTTCCGATTGTCGAACAGATAGAAAAACTTGCATATAGATTGGATTTACCCGAGAAGATGTCGAGTGTGCACAATGTTTTCGTGTGTCTTTTCTGCAGAAGTATGTGCATGATTCAAATGCGGTGGTATCTACGGATCAGTATGAGGACCTAGAAGTCGAGTTCGAAGTTTTGAAGCCTCATAAGCCGCTTTATGTTGTGAGGAATGACACAAAACAACTTAGGAGGAAGATGGTTAAGCAAGTCAAGGTACAATGGAATGAGGATGATGACAATTGTATGTGGGAAACAGAAGAGAGAATGAAGGCGTTCCATCCAGAACTCTTCGTTGGTATGACCCATAAATGTCATGTCACTCTTTCACCGTTGTAGCATGTACTATTGTAATTAGAATTCCATGTGCTAGGTTAAGGCTATGGATGCATGGCTTGAAGGATGCTAGTTGGATGGTAGATTATTGCTTATGGGTGATAGGCATGCGAAATCGTTTTGTTGCTTGTGTTTGCTTGGAATTTCGGGGGCGAAATTCCTAGGGTGGAGGGAATGCAACGACCCGCATTTTACGTATCGGAGGATCGCAAAAATATTTTTATTTAATTCTCTAAGGGTACGATCATTCTCATATTTTGATATGTTGGTTATGGCGATGCGAGAAAAGTCCATAATTATTATCAATTTTATTTGCGATCATTTTGCCCCTGTCAGTTTTGTATAGGGAATAACTTTTTGACTGGGATCGAATTAGGTGCTGAGATTGATTTCATTGGAAAGGAAATGGTATTTCCAATTCCGTAGAGTGGTCACGTTAAAGTTTGGTTCGGCGGTTTAGGAGAAATCGTTGTTTTAATGTTGCACAATGTCTGGATGGACTAATTAGTCATTAGTGGGCTGATTAGTGAGGCCATTAGTGGGCTGATGGTTTGGCTATAAATAGGACGGGTAGAGGCAAGGAGAATGGTTAATTTTCTTTATTTCTTATTTGGTTAGGGTTTGATATTCTGCCTACTCCAATCAAATACATCTCTCCACCATTAAAATCTTAGATCTACATTATAAGATTGAAGATCTACATCAAGGAAAGCTAGATCTACATCAAGAGAGAGTGGATCTCATCAAATTGGATGATTTGAAGATCGTTCTTCGTTGTTCGGATTTGTAGATCATTGTTTTAAAGATAATTTGATGATTTGGTGAGTGATAAATATCTCTCACGGGATTCAATCGAGTAAATGGGTTGTTTGATCTTATTTTATTCATTTCAAGTTGTTTTCACCTAAATCTAATCAATGTAAGTATGGTTTCATTTCAAATCACCGTAAGATCTAATCTAGCAACTAAAAACGGTAAAACCCCATGTTAATTCATGTGTTATTGCAAATTAGATCCATTTGTTTAGTTCGTTTATTGTTTATTTTGAAATTGGTGAATTTCTTATTTTTGAGTGATGAATAATCATTGCGTTAATGCTTGTTGATTGATTGGTTAGATTGCTTTGGTGAAATTGAGTTTTTGGATCAAGTATATGTTTGTTTCGGGTTTTGATAATTTTTAGTGCGCAAACATGAATGGATCAACCTATTTTCAAGTGGATCGGGTACAATTTCTCGTATGGATCGGGCACAAATGCTCCAGTGGATCGGGTAGGCTTTCGAAGTATGGTTGGGTTGGAAATTAATGGATCGGATATGTTTTCTGGATGGAGCAAACATATTTTCTGGATGGAGCGGACATGTTTTCTGGATAGACTGGACATGTTTTCTGGATGGACCAAACATGTTTATCTAGATGGAACGGACATGTTTTTCTGAATGGACCGGACATGTTTCCTGGATGGACCGGACATGTTTTCTAGATGTACCGGACATGTTTATCTGGATTGTTTGGGCATGTTTTTCACCATGGATCGGGCGTATTTTTCACCATGGATCAGGCATGATATGGACATTGGATATGGAAAGTCTATTTGGTGGTTTGAATATTGACTAAACGATGTATGTTTTTTGGTCGATGATGGTCATGGATTTGACATAAATTCAAAGAGGAATGTTAAAGTGTTTTGAAGTGTTCATTGGTCATCATAATGCAACGAATGTGAAGATGATTCAAAGTTGTGAACTCGTGGATAATGGTTGCTCGGTACGGGATCTAAGCTTGTGGATAATCGCCTATGATGAAGAATAGAGTTATAAAGGCCGAGAGATTATCATTGTCGTTAGTTCTAGTAGGCTCAAAGCCGGGGTATAGTAGGGACGCCTAAAAGGCTAGTGGGACTAGTCGAGTACCCTAGGCACATGGGATTGGCCTAGTTGTCTCGGGGATGCAATTGTACGTGGGACATACAAAAGTCTGACTAGAACTGGGGTTACCATTATCTCTTGACAAATGGAGTGTCATAGCCAGTCATGCGATTAACGATGGTTTCACCGAAGGATTGGCGGTGATAGCCAGAGTCATGGATGTTTGTTGTTTTGCTTGTTTCATCTTATGTAGATTGTTCAACATCGAAGGAGATATCTCTTGGTTTCTTGTATGATGATGGTTTAGACCTTCAAGGATTGTACTTGGGGATGCTAATGTCAATTAGGATGGTCTACACTAGATAATTGGTCGTTATGTCTGCTATGTTTTCTCTTTGGTTTTTTGTAAAGGCTATCACTGTCAGATGTGGAGAAGACGAGTTTGGATTTCTTCTCTGTTGGTGTTGGTAGATTAGTTGGGTTATCTACCTATTCACATATACTTTATTGTTGATGTTAGATAGATGTTTTATCGCTTATTAAGATTATTGTCTGACTCAAGGTTTTATGTTTTCTCTTATTACCTTGGGTTGTTCATCTGTTTGGGATGGGCAGATTGAGTAGCCGGTAACAGGTAGCAGGGCTTAGTGAGGACGATGCTGTAGAGCGACAACGAGCAGGAGGCTTGCATATTATTTCGTATTATACATACTTGTTGCTTCCGCTTAGGTTTGATGTATGCTCCACTGAGTGAACATGTAGTGAGGCATTTTGTACAAATACTTATGATGTATTCCAGTGGTTGTATGGATCTTTCTAGTTGATATAAAAGTTTAAGTTTCTGCTCGAATATGCTTCACTATTACTATCTGTTATATATGTTCTATTATATTTTATCTTTGCGTTGTGAGTTATACGGCAGGTTCTGCGTATGTTTATCATACTCTGGTGACCGTCCATAGCTGCCTGGTATGTCTTTCAGTTCTTTACTCTTCTTGTTGACTATAGGAGTTATGGAGGGTCATCACATCTTCAAATAAGGACAAAAGATCCAACGATCGAGGGTTTGTGTCTAATTTTATGTCCAAATAGCTGCCTCCGTATTAATTATACAATCTTTTCACCCATTTAAATTTTTGACAGCCATGGGATACCACTGTTTGTAATTTTTCTAGAACTATTTACTTATCCACATCCCCAAATCAGTTCATCGGTGTGATTATAGGTATCTTTATGTTTGTAATCTTATCAATATGAGATTGTTATATCATCATCATCATTTTCATCAAACTTCAACTAGAAAAACAATTCAGCTCTTAAACTTTTATCGACAAAATTATAAAGAGATTTTATTGGGGTATATAAAAGGGGATATGTGTGTGTGTGTGTGTATATATATATATGTGTGTGTGTGTGTATGTGTGTATATATAGGAGCGTTCCGGGGCATCCCTGTTTTGCAGCACCCCTTCAATACCATTATCATACCGTGAGCTACATTAATCCAAATCCAACAAGATTT
Source organism: Allium sativum (assembly GCA_030737875.1). Taxonomy (NCBI): domain Eukaryota; kingdom Viridiplantae; phylum Streptophyta; class Magnoliopsida; order Asparagales; family Amaryllidaceae; genus Allium; species Allium sativum. The sequence goes on along the minus strand of CM060922.1, from coordinate 897,251,030 downwards.
TGCAAATGTTCAATCCACACATATATAATTATGTATCCAAGATTTGAGCTTGGCCCGACATTCGTAACATTTTCAAAATCTTAGCTCTATTATTCACCGTTCTGACAATTATTCGAACCGTTAAATTTAAACATCAAATATATTAACTTACGAATGTCGGAATGAGCTCAAATTTTTGATAGATGATTATATATGTATGGATTGAACATCTACAAAAAAAAAAAAAATTGGATTTGGATTGTTGTAGCTTATGAACGAGTAGAGGTGCTACAAAACAGGGATGCCCCCGATCGCTCATATACACACATACACACACACACACACACACACATATATATATATATATATATATATTTCATATGCATGTGTCCCATTTGTATATATCATGTATGTATCATGGTGGATTCTGGTTGAACAGATTTGTCTTACATGAGCTGTATATGTTGAATATTTTAAGGAGAAAGAGGGAGAGAATATAAGAAAGAAAAATTATATTTGAAAACTTCTCTTTATTGATGCTTATTTTCCTGCTTGATACATTCTTGATTAGATAAATGAGTGATTACATCCTAATTTATATAAGAGAGAATCTCTAGACTCTTCTTTTTTTAGACTTTTGTTTATTTTACATATTTCAATCTAGATTCTTCTCTAATCTTATTTTGAGCTACCATAAATACAAACATGAAATATGTTAACATAAATGAATATTTATCTGAAAACCAAGTTCATGTGTTTCCTTATAAAACCATGTTTATTTTCAACATCCCCCCATAAACTTGGTTTTTGAACTCAAACAAAATCTTCTAGTTTTTGTATGTTATGTGCTTTGGCATGAACAAAGTAATCATGCAAGCTTTCTTTTTTCTTTTCTTCTTCTTTGTCATTGCTATGGCCTTCAATGCTATTACATAAATCTTTGTTGGACTCCTTTCATTTTGTCTTTCTTTACTATCATAGAGTACTCCAAAAAGTATATGTTTTATCTTTCATCTTGTTCCCGTGCAATGAATTTTGAATGTGTCAAATTTGATATCTTTGAATTCTTTTAATAATTCTCTTTTGCAAACTTTAACACATTCAATTTCTTTATTTGTTTTCCAAATTTGTTCCCAAATATGCTTATGCTTCAAATCTCCACCAAGCTCTTCAATTTCTCCTGGTTTCATATGTTCTTCATTTTCGTCACCTTTCCATTCACACTTTTCATCATTTATTTTTATATACTCCTCAAATTTTATACTTTTAAATTTTCCTTTGATTTCTTCTTCGATTACTAGTGCCTTTTTGCTTTTAATTTCTTTAATCGCGATTTCAGCACCCTCTTGTCTAGCTTTGAAGTCTTCTTCAGGGTATGCTTCCCTATTGATATCCTTAGCCTTTTTCTTCTCTTTTGTTCTCTGCTAGTGTCACATCAATATGGACAACAGTGTACTCCACTACAGCTTCTTGCTTTTCTTCAGCAATTTTATGTTCTTCTTCTTTATTCTCTAAAGGTTTTTTCTCCATTCAACCCCCCCTAATTTCTCTAACTTCAATAATATTTTCGCATCCTCCTTCTTCTCACTATCTTTCTTTTCATCTTTCTCATCAAACTTATCTTCATTCATTATTTTTGCATCATCTTTTCCATATACCTTTTTCAAGAGATTCCATGAATCTTTTGCACACCTTTTTCCAAAAATGAGATTGGAAGTTTTCTCATTGACGTTCTCAAAAATAAAATAAAAAAGCATGATAATTATACCGTTCTAATTTCGCAAAGGCTTTCTTGTCCATTTGCGACATGCTCTCGAAATCATTACGTCATTCATAGTCATTTTCAACAATCTCCCATAAACAATTGGAGATTAGCTCCTCTTTTTTTTCTACTGCCTCATTCCTCAAAATTCTCTTTTGTGAGAACAATCGATGAAGAAAATATAAATCCTGTGATTTCAACCTGGCTCCTATAACACTTTGTTGAATATTTTAAAGAGGAAGAGAATATAAGAAAGAAAAATTATATTTGAAAACTTCTATTTATTGACGCTTATTTTCTTGCTTGATACATTCTTGATTAGTACAAATGAGTGATTACATCCTAATTTATATAAGAGATAATCTCTAGACTCTTCTTTATCTAGACTTTTCTACATTTTACATGTTTGTTTAGTCTAGATTCTTCTCTAATCTTATTTTGACCTTCCATAAATACAAACATAAAATTTGTTAACTAAATGGATATTTACATAAAAACCAAGTTTATTTGTTTCCTTATAAAACCAAGGTTATTTTCAACAGTATATGCAATAAAATAAGGGGATTGTTAAAGGGACTCCACATTTGGTTAAGGGGAGGACCAATTTTTATTTATTGTACGAGTGGAAACCCGTGCGTTGCACGGAAGCATAGAGTACGGGGTGTTGTAGTTTGCACGGGAGCATAGAGTATGGGGTGTTGTAGTTTGCACGCGCGTGGTCGTAACGGCATGCGCTTCGCGCGAAGAGCGTAACGGCACGTGCTTTGCACGTGATGATGGCACGCGCTTCGCGCGTAATCAGGGCACGCGCTTTGCGCGTGATGATGGCATGCGCTTCACGCATGATCACGGCTCGCGCTTCGCGTATGGACCGTTGTGCCACAAATATTATGTAAACATATATAAAGCTCTGTCTCATAAACCTTTTGCTTGCTGGGCTTGCAAGCTTTCCATGCATCTTTTTGAACATTAACATAAATACACTATGTGAAGACATTAATCATATAAAAATTTCTAGCTCTTACAATTTGCTAAAACTCCATGGAGAGAATTTTATTACATTTCGTGGAATAATTTCAAAAAGCATTGAAGTATATTAATAACATAACAGTTAAATGATATTTCTAAACAATTAAATGTGTATATGAATGATAAAGTATTTTTTTTGTTCTTGCAAATTAGACATTCCTGTGAAGTGTAATGTGATCACAACACTCCAATTTTACTTCATATTTGATGTTGAGTAATTAATGCTTCATAGGCTTGTGATATCATATGTTTGCATCCATTTACCTATTGAAAAGATTATTAAGTGCTAAATAAGATATACTGATAATAATATAGGTACCGTAATAAAAGGCAAACTCTGAATTAGTGCAAGTTGATTCATAAATAGCAATTCCTAATTGGTGGAATACTGAAAGTTGAAAACAAAAGTATGGTGTTAAATAATATGCAAAGAAACAAATATTTATGATTTTACATAGTTGCTCGACAACAACTTGGTCAAATTATATATGGGTGAAGAAGACAAATAACATTAAAAAAACATAGTTTATATGAAATAAAGAAAATAATTATAGCAATATTTCAAAACTTTCTAAGGAGTTATATGATATTTTTAGGAATCCAAATTAGAAAATGGAAATCTAGCAAGAGTAAAAGCTCAAATCCTATTGAACTAACTATTTCTTTAAAAATGCCTAATTTTTATAGGTGGAATAAGAAAACACCTATATCAGAAAACTACAACATGTTGACCAAAATTTGGTAAGCCAAACTATCCAAAGTTGAAACCACAACGCCAATTTCGGATGCAAGACCTAGCATAAAGACCTCATTAAATAATGATTAATTTACATATTTTGGGCTAAATCTAATTGAAATTCAGTTTTTTTTTAACCAAGAGAAGAATAATATGAGGAAGATATGCTAAAATGAAAGTTACGATAGTTTTCAACCTAGGATGCCATGTAACATAAGTACATAATTATTTCAAAAATATAAAGCTGATCCTTTAGTATCTAGTTGTATTCCTACTATGTTCATCAACTAATTTAGTAAATGCAAACTGTGTTCAATAATAGGGTATTCTCTTTAAAAGTAAAGACGTTAAATATGCTAAATAATACGGGTATTAAATTTTATAGAAATTCAAAGAGTGCTAGAGAAAAACGTATTTTCTTTTTATATACAGACGTTGGATACGTTTGATAGAAATTCAAAAAGCATTAGAGAATGACACTCTTTGTTTTTAAGGAAAGACGTTAAATGTGCTAATCGTACGAATATTAAATTTTGATTGAAATACTATGCTATATTTAATAAACCTTTATATCCCTGCATGCCCTATTGCCTTATATCAAAGATTAAAATTACAGAAAATTATTATATACTTTTACCATGGATACTAATATCCACCAACATTTATGTAATGACAACGTTTTGAAATGTAGAACACATGTTTGGACGAAATTTAATGCCATAATCGTAAAAGCAATGACTTGTATTGAATTGTATAAAATTTAAACTCAAATTATCAAATATATCAGTTATGTTCTTTGTATTCCTTGGTTGCATTTGATTAAAATAGATTTGAATCAACAAAGGATATAATCAAGGTTTTATTGGATAACATTAATGTAAAGAAAGGAAAATGCACATTAAAGGAAGAGAAATTTAATTTCCCTATGTTGAAGATTACTAATTTTAATGTTCATAAAAAAATGAAATCAAACTCTAAGCCACTTGCCTGATAAAATTAGATTACAAACTGAACATCATTTACCAAAATCAAGTACCACTTATATGATGCATTTAAAGACTAAAAAAATAAGTTGAGAGTATAAGGAAAATTTCATGTGGTCCAATATTTTAATGTCAAATATCAATTAACTGACAAATTTATCAAGCGGATTTCAACTTGCATGTTACTCCATTTCCTAAAACCTTAACTATTTAATGTAACATATATTTTAGAAAATGAAAACGGTATAGATCAATCTTTTATAGCAAGTTTTAATACATTATTATATTTCAGCTGTGCTGTAGACTATAACTTAATAAATTTCAATCACTAAAAATTCCATTCAAAAATAAAATAAAAAAACATGAAATGGTATTGGGCAAGAACTATTTTGAATTGTTTCCAGTTTTGATCAACATTTTTGGGGCAAGAAAACATACGACATACATTCAAAGGGCTATAAAATCATACAAATTGATTCCATATATCACCCAAGCTTTCAATGCCAATTCAATCCAAATAACTGCAAACAATCATGCAACAAAATCCACCGTTCCTCAATTATAGGGGATGTGTTTAAATTAGGATGGTGGATTTGTTTTTGCGGGATTAAATCTCAGCCGCTCTTTGTCTCCTTGTTTGTCTAAGGGTTTGTCTAGGGGGGGAATTTTATTATATAGATAATTATTATGGGGAGGACAAAATAAATCAGTCTCCCCTTAAACATATAAATTAAAATTCCGATATTAACCCCCTAAAATCCTCATTAAAATAAACCATGAAATTTAAACCTTAATTATTGTTAACAATTTAATGATGTACATAAAAATAAAAAATAGATATATTTAATGTAATGGAGACACAAGAAAGTTTCATGGATGATCAGAAGACATCGGATTAGGTAATTAATTTTAATTTCATTTTAGAATTGGTATGGTTAATTAAAATAAATGCAAAAACAAAATTTTTAATCTAATATGTTGTATCTAATTTGAATAATTGAGATGTTTAGTAATTCCCAAGTTTGTTGTTAACATTGAATTTAATAAGTTAGAGTTTAACATAAGTGACAAGCTTTGGGTAGTTTGATCTCTTTTTCTTTTCTTTTTTAAATAAACCAGACCCCCCTTAACAAAAAAAATTAAGCTGGAGTCTTCTTAAAATTATCCTCCCTTTAACCAAACATGGAGTTCCTTTAACAATCTCCTAAAATAATCCTTCTCATGTCTTGCGTGGGCTTTTTATAAGTGTATGTAGAACATGGTCTTCAATAAAATATGGATTTTTTTTTAAGATTTAGGCTGCCTTTCAGAACCTATAACAATAATAGGCCACATTGCAAACTATTTACAAAAATTGGTCACTTTTGGCTATAACTGGCGGCATCTCGGATACCGCCAGTTTTATATATATATATATATATATATATATATATTAAATGCGAAGGTGGCATCCAAGGTAGCGCCAAGCCAACTAGTGTTGTCTAGGATGGTGTCAGTTTTTTTTTGTTTTCTAAATTTTACATTGGCGTCATCTTGGATGGAGCCAATGTAAAAAAAATATTCTATTCTTAGTGGCATTCGGATGTTGTCAATGGAATTCATTTTATTCATTGGATCCATCCGAGATGACGCCAATGTAAAATAAACCAAAAACAAAATCTGACGGCATCTGAGATGCCGCTAGTGTAAATTTGGCGGCATTTCAGATGCCTCCAACAGGAAAATAAAAAAACTGGTAGCATCCAGATACCGCATTTGTTATAAAATTGATCTATTTTTGTAATTAGTTTGAAAATAGATCTATTTTTTATATAAGTTTTCAATATCGGCTCAAATCTAAAAATTTTCCACAAAATATATGTTTGCTTTGCGTGTGTTGTATCTGAAGCAAACAAGTTTCCACTTGCAACTACTATACTGACTTCTCATCAAGTTTACTCCTGTTAGCTCATAATATCATTCGTCCCTTATTTTTTATTTTTTTATCGATTGTAACATATATTACCGTGGATATAACAAATTTTCTGAAATACAACCATAAACAATTTTAAATACTTGGGGTGCGTTCTTAACGAACGTGAGCGTGACATTTGAGCGTGACATTTGAGCGTGCCATTTGAGCGTGATACTGTAGCGAAGGGGAAATGTGTTTTTAGCTACGAACGGGGTATTTGAGCGTGGTATTTAATTGTTAAATTAATGATTTTGATTTAATTAAATTCTAATTACATCAAACAAAACGACAACATATTTCATAAAATAAACGATAACGTTTTTCATAAAACATAGCAAACACACCAAGACTGGAACTAAAACAAGTACATGAAAATCTAAAATAAACGACGATGAGGTAACTGACTCAACTCCGCTGAAATAAACCCACATATGCCCTCATCGCTAAGCTCCTGAACAATATCCGCATTCCGCTCATCATTGCGGAAAATCGTCAGAATCTCCCAAAGGTCCGCACGCGTACCCGATCTCTGAAGAAGCTCCAAGCAACGAGCAGCAAGCTGTCTCGTATCGTCGGTCATAAACGAGCTGGCACGCGCTGCCAGTCTGCGCCTAGAGGGCTGACCAGAAGGGGGATCGCCCGAAGCCATCCAACCGGTATAGAAACCCGCGTCGGCAAGGGAGAAAGAAGCAACTGGCACATGCGCTGGTGGAGGTGCTGGTGCAGTAGGAGATGCAACCGGAGGAATCGGATACGCACAAGTATCTTTCAGCAAACAACCCTCGAACATAATGTCCTGCTCTCAAAACTTCATCGGCGAGTGCTTCCTAAATTTTCTGAATGGTCTGCCACCGCCGGTACTCCAAAAATCATCAGGACCGTCTAGATAATCGAACTCTGCATTCCATACACCCCCAGGTGTTCTAAGCATCATGTCCTAATCGCGAAAAGCTCGCTTCGTGTTGTCCCATTTGTTTTTAATCTGGTTTTCTGTGAACTCTAGATTAAAACGGTTGTTCATTGTTGTTGCGACTGTTGCGTAGAACCCACTGACGCTTGTATCGCGCTCCGCTATGAACTCAATGCAAACATCTATGAAAGCGGACTCCCGGTCGTCCGTCCAATTCGCAAATGGCTGCGAGGTAGCAGTGGTGGAAGTGGAAGTCATCTGCGTAAACCAAAAAAAAAAAAATCGAAAAAAATATATATGGTAGAGAATTGAAAAATAAACTCAACTATAAAAAATTTTACCGTTTTTGCAGCTCGAAATTGCTCAAAAAATTCGAAATATGGAGTAAAAGGGAAGAGGTTTCGGGTTGGGATGGGGAGGAAAAGGGGGGTCCGTTCTTATAGCCAGCGAAAGGATACGTTGGAAAATTAACCGTTGGCGTCCGACGCGTCGGACGCCAACAGTTACTTTTCCAACGTTCGAGAATCGTGGAATCTGGAAGGGGTAAAATGTGCTAGCGTCCGACGCGTCGGACGTAAAAAAAAAAAAATTAGCGTGTCAAATTTTGGCTGCGAACGCACCCTTGGAAACAAATAGAAATATTGCAGTCCTAATAATCTTGCATCGGTGCAACTGTAGTCTATATGATACTAACAACATTCAACATGACTGTGTGCATATGAACATATTTCCAACCATACAATACAAACTATATGAGCCTCAAAAATTCAGTTTCTGCATCAGTCGTGCATGGCCTACATGGCCATCATAACTACAAAGCATGAACCACGTTGACGATTGGTACATGCCATTTGATGATACCTTCACTCTTTATCACTTGAACAGTCTTTCATGATGCATGCCCGCTCCATATCTTTGTGTCTCGTTATACACCATATCTTTGTAGAACCTTTCTCAACGATGGCATTACATTGTAAGCTTGATAGGATCGCCTCAACTCAATTATCCAACCAACAATGATATAAGGACTGATGTAAATCCCAATGCAAACCCATCATTAATACTCCGTAAATAGTGATCAAGTAATGTTGAAGAAGTTGCTAAAATGCTTAGCAATAGCTCTCCCCAAAAACGTGTGGAAGCTTGAATCTTTGTTAAGTTTCTATAGTTAGTTTCCCAGGCTTAACTTTCGGTATTCTAGCACCCATTTTTGTCATATAATTAACAATCTCTTTCCACAAATTCGCAATGTCAAATATGTTGAAGAGAAAAACAAAAAAAGCATAAATTGCATAGAAAACCCATGCTTGGCACCAAGAGAAGACCGGGGATTCAATATCACCTTTATATTTTCCCAAAACGGACATGAGAATATACTTGCCATTATACTAGGAAAAGCCAATAGATAAATGGTTATGAGAACTGCATTCCTGTGGGATTTATGCTAAAAGGGTCATAAGGTTCAACTTCGGTAATATGTGATCCCTCGTGTTGGTCCATGAGTGTTGATGATGTTTGAAATTGAGTTTGAGAAGGCTGATCAATGAAATCTATTAATACTTCGTCTTTTGCTTCCTCTTCTTCTTCACTCTCAGTTTCTACTTATAATCCTTGAAAAAAGATGGACGTGCGGGCAGTTAAGTAGGCCCTCGGGATCATCTATTCGCAGGTCAGAAAAACTAACATCAAAATGTTCCTTTGCAAATGCTGACATCCGTCTTGAATGCATTGCAATATCGAACGAAGTCTAAGAAGAAAACCATTCCTCCACTCAACATGATCACATCTTACCTGCATGCAGTTGTGCACCTTGCATTAGATGATCCTCGGAAGATATTAAAGGAAGAGTTGTGCATAAATTTAGAAGACGAGAAGACTTCTTTAGCAGCTGCACCGGCTCCCTGGAGGTCTTTATGCTTTGTATGTACAGAAATGCTAAAAGGCCCGAACATGTTTTTGTCAAAATGTGCGGAAACAACATCTTACAGCTGATATAGAAATTTTCTCCATGTTTCCTTCTGAATTGCACGTCTCTCCATGAATTACGGGACTTCCGCACATTTTGACACCCAGTTTTTCGAGCCTCATAGCAGCTTTCTCGTATGTCAGTTGCTTTGCAGCAAATCTAGTGGAACAAGTATGGAATTTCACTTGTCTGGCTACAGTTGCACTTCTTCATCCAACCTTATTGTCAGTGGATGTTCTTGGTTTCTTTCTAAAGCTCTCAATATTCATCACTGCCCCCGTAGTAGGTCACCTCACGGATCGTTTCTTTGTAAAGCTTTCTTGTTTGTCACTAATGTTGATATACGCTTTTCCACTGCTTTCCATGCATCAGCATCAACATCGGCGTCAGTTGTACTTGTGCAGCCTTGGTTTATTATTTTGTTAATAGCTGGGGTGGCAGAAAGAGTAGTTGGGCTTGCTTTGGTGTAACCATTGAACTTGATTGGACAGTGCTATTAGCAGGTGCAAATAGATCAAATGCACTAGCTCAAGCAATTTCCATTATTTTCTGAATCAATCTGATAGCAGGGGCATTGTTGTTTGGTTTTCTTTTATCCACTTACGATACAGTGACCTGCCTAAAAATTGCTTCTTGTTTCATGATACGTATACTGCCCATTCTGATTATATTGGGTCAGCTTATCATTAGGCTCTGAAGTGGCGTTCTTGATTATTGTAAACTTTCTTATGTTCATGAACCATCCTTTTGTGTCCAATCTATTATCCCTGCTATTAAAGTTGGATGGACTGAATACAAGCTCCAGCCTATTCTTTCTGCTAGTATAACACAAATCAAATCGTCTGTCCCCAAATTCCCCTATTGATTGTCTAATCAATCAGGACCCCCTGAATTCCACCTTTTGTAATTAAACCCTATTTATGCTGAGGGTTTAATTGCAAAAGGATAAAAATCAGGAATCCTGATTGGTTGGACACAGAAAGATAGGGGAATTTGGTAACAGGTGATTTGATCTCAGTATAGCATATGTTCTATTATTTTTCAATATTGCTTTTGCTCCTGGTGCCATAATGACTGCATTTTCAACGCACATCGAACTAGTCCATCTATCATTGGTCGGTTCAGTGGATTATGTGCTTTCATGGGCATTAGGGCAGCATTCATATCCGCTGACCTAGTCAAAAAGCTTGGCACTTCAAAAGCAGCAGCTGCTGGCCTGGTACTTCAGGCTACACTATTATCCATAACGGTTGTAGTTATTTGCACTTGTTCCATTTCCATTCAAAAATCATTGTTCCTTTTCCTCTCTTTGATCGTGCTGTCAAGACTGGGACAAATTTCCTTTGAGGTTGCAGAAACTCAGGTAGCGTTTGGTTTATTTTTAGTTTTTAGTTTTTAGTTTTCGACATTAATTAAGAAAGGTGAGAAGATTTGAGGTATAGTGGAAGTGACGGAACAAAGGCGAAGGGAGTGACGAAGGGGACCGCGGAATGGTGGATACATGAATTTGTTATTGTTTCTTAAAATATGGAAAATGATAAAAAGTTGTTTTTGGTTTTATGTGTTAAGTTCATTTTGTAAAACGATCATTTTTCACGATTTGTGCGCGTTGTTGGTATATTTGTATGTGCGAAAACTCAAAATTAAAAAACGTAAACCAAACGCACCCTCAAATTCTTCAAAATAGGATTTCCACATCCAAAGCAAATTTGGTTGGGGCAATGGAGATTTCAATTGCAAATGTTAGAAGTGGCAAATATTTTACATATGGGCTCTAACAAGATAATATATACCCAAAGCATCTCACATGTATTTCACGTGAGTCGAAAGCTCCTAATTGTAATTCTTGCGTGCACTCATTGTATTGGGCCTGTGTGCCACATATTTAGCCCAACGTTCATGTATTTGTAATTATAAATACTGACCGAATGTACATACATTTAACTTTTGTTCTTACGATTCATTTGCAATATAATTGCTTTATTTTCCATAATATTTTCTACTCCCATTAATTCTATCATGAATTTTAACTTGGTACCAGTGCAAACCTCAGCTTAACCCTATTAGATCATTATATGATCATTGATACACATCAGAGTATTCTCATCATTTGTGTATCGATTTCACATTAGAGTTTTTTCATCAATTGAGAAACCAAAAGGGAGTCTCAGATCTGAATGTGCCATGCCAGTATCTGTTTGATAGGCTGCATCATTCTTCAATGAGCTACCCTTACTCAAGCATCAAAAATCCAGAAAAGAAAGATCAAGAATCAAGAAATTCATCAAGAAAAACACTTAAGAGACATACAGGGAAATCACTTCAGAATAATTTTCATCATCGGTGATCTCACTGATTTCTACATACTTGTTTTGCTTGGATCTCTGATTTTGATCGTCTTTTGGCTCTCTGCCGCGAGAGGTACCCTTCCTCTTTCGCTTTTGATCATTGTAATATGTTCCTTTCATCATGGTTGAAACCAATGAATCATCTTCACCAACAAGCACTGTTGATAGTAGTACTGAATCCCTCTTTGCAATACAACAACTGATGAAAATAGTTGTGAGTCCTTAAAGCCAACTTATCAACAGTCATCTCGAAGAGGACAAATATTTTCTCTGGAAGTTTTAAGTTGAAACTACAATTTATATATATGGTCTGGAAGGATTTGTTCTTGGTACAATTGCAACTCCACCAAGACTTGTCACTGATAAAGACAATAGAACTGTTATCAATGAAGAATATATCAAGTTCATCAGACAAGACAAATTAATATGCTTATGGTTACTATCATCAATCAGTGCAAATCTTGTACCCAAGTGCCGGAATGTAAAACATCTAATGAAATATGGGTTACAATTGAAAAGAACTTCAATTAGTCAACAACAAAGGTTTTATACTTCAAAAGGCAATTGCAGAATGTCAGAATGAATAATATGAATGTCAGGGAATATATAGCAAAGGTAAAAAAGTATTTGTGATTCTCTTGCTTCTACAGGAAATGGCATACCTAAATCTGAACATGTACTAATTCTAATGAATGGTCTCAATGAGGAGTTTGAACCAATTGTTGCTACTATCACTACTAAAAAGGTTGTTCCACCTTTAATGAGGTCCATGCATTTCTTTTATCATATGAAGTAAGGATAAGTAACAAGAAAATGCAAGAATCAGATTTCTCAACAAACTTATCTACTGGTTTCAAGAATAAACAAAATAACAACAAAGGTGATAATCAATTAGAGGGGAAGTAACTCTAAAAGAGGCAGAGATAGGAGGGGTAAAAACAAACCCAAGTGTCAAATATGTGAAAAGATAGGTCATATAGCCATGAAGTGTTATTTCATATTTAACTCAAATCATGTGCCAAATTAAAATCAAAAGGGGAATAATACCACTGCCAATCTTGCTAGTGTTCCAAATGAAAGCAGTTCTCAATCTGAAGCTAACAAGGGCAATGAAACTATCAGGAGTGATCAAATTAATGATGTTGCATGGTATCCTAACACTGGTGCTACAAACCACTTGACCAACAATCTTGAAAACTTAAATTTAGGAAGCAAGGAGTACAAATGTAAACACTCAATACCTATGGGTAATGGTAAATGCATTAATATTACTCATGTTGGCAATGCATGTATAGATGGCAAGAAAAGGATATTTATGCACAATATGCTGTGAGTACCAAAGATTAAAAAGAATATTATCGATGTATCTCAGTTTGCAAGAGATAACAACGTTTTCTTTGAATTTTACCCCAATTATTGCCTCATCAAAGATATTCTAACTAGAGATGTTATTTTACAGGGTGTTGTTAGCAAAGGGCTATACACTACATTGATGATAAGTCCAAAAATATGTGTAATTTGACTCATATGAGCAATGATGTTAAATCCCAAAGTGTTTTTGATCTTTGGCATTGTAAACTTGGACATCCTAGTGTTAATGTAGTAAAGAAAGTTTTATCTGAAATTCACACGGGTATTGATCATATTGACTTGCCATATATATGTAAACATTGCCAACTAGTAAAGAGTCACAAATCCATTCAATAATTCTAAAACTTTGTACTCTGAACCACTATGGTTAATTGTTGTAGATCTGTGAGGTCCAGCCCCTGTATTCTCATATTTTGGTTACAAATATTATGTCTCTTTTGTTGATGCATGTACCAGATTTACATGGATCAATTTTTTGAAAAATAAATCTAATACTTGCAATGCAACTATCAGTTTTATTAATATGGTGGAAAAGCAGGTTAATGAATCTGTCAAAATCATTTAAAGTGGTGGAGATAGTGAATTAAACCACTACCTACTTACTTTAATAATAAGGGCATCATTCACAGAGTAACCTGCCCATATACCTCTCAATAAAATGGGCTAATTGAGAGGAAACACAGGCATATAGTTGAATGTGGTTTAAGACTTTTAGCTCAAGCAGGTTTGCCTATTAAATTTTGGCCAGAGGCCTTTAATACTGTTGTTTATTTAATTAATAGGAAACCAAACAAATTTTTTGATAATTCACCTCCTTTATAAAAGCTACAAGGTGTTAAACAAGATTACAAAGAACTGAAAGTGTTTGGATGTTTATGGTACCCACACTTAAGACCTTATAACAACAATAAGCTGAATTACAGGTTTACACCCCGTACTTTTATAAGTTATGTCACTGATCAAAAAAATTTCATGTGTATTGATAGCACATGAAGGATATACATGTAACACCCTGCATTTTATAACAATTTAATATTGAATAATGCATATGTGTATATATATGCATATGCATAAATATATATAGGAAGAATAAAATATGTGTAACGATTACAGTTGTAATTACATGATTCAATGTGGTATATTATGTACTTATTAGCTGTAGAATTTAGAAAATGACATGTTAACTTGTTAGATTTGGACAAATACATGATTAAATGATTACATATTAGAATAGAATAAATTACATGTTAGAAAGAACATGCGACATAAAATGGGCTTAAAATGATGACATGTAAAATAGACTACAGTAAAGACTTGAAAAGAACAGTATGCCTAAATTTACAGTAAATACAAAATTGTAATGCACCTAGTCACGAGGCTAAATTCAACTTCTGGTAAAAGTCTGCCCGGAACCGCCTGGCAAATCCAGCGTTCACAAGTTGTTAATTTAATGTGAGAGGTCTAGTGCGTAAATAAAACATGTAATGGTGCTTAGAAACGAGGTTATGTCAACTTATGAAAGAAGTCTGGCCAAAACCACCCGGTAAATCCAGCATCCACAAGTGGTAGGCTTGATGTGAGAGGTCTAGTACATAAGCATATATATAAATATATGAATATAAAAGGATAGAAATAAATGGCAATAATTGTAATTAATGGAAATGAATGGAATTGAATGAAAGTTACAACAGCAAAAGAAATGGAATGAACGGGGAATGATAATTACCTATTATAAATAAATTACATTAATGAGAATGATATATAATTGGTAGACTTATCCCAAGGACAAGTGAAGATTATAACTTAGGTTATAATAAACTAGTAAAATAATGAGATAACTTGTATAATGAGATAAGTGGTACTTAAATGTAAATTAAGTAATCAGTAAATGGGGGAAAACTGAAACCACTTGTTTGTAATAAGTAGAGAAAAGGGGGAAATTTTATGAAATGTAAGGAGTTGTACTTAATTATAAATTAAGTAATATGAAAACTTGGAAATCTTAAATCTGCTGATAAGAATAACATGTTAAGGTTTGTCCTAGGGACAAGAGGAAATTATAACATAGGTTATATTAAATGGAAAGTTGACTTATTAGTGAACCTTAGTTAAGAGAATTAAGATAATAAGTAAACAACGATAAGTTGTAGTGATAGTATAAGATGGAATTATGATTAAGTAAGAAAGAATGAGGCAAACTTATGAAATGAAATAAGTTTATATTTAATCATAAATAATGACGAATATGTTAAACAGGAAACATGTGAATTGAGATATACTTAATTACATATTAAGTAGAACATGTTATGGTAAATATGAAATCAAACAAGAATATAAAGGGATTGTGGATTATAAACCGTGGATCACAATCTATAGAATAACATATTGTGGGCTTATTAATAGGCTTAAATGGGTTAAGTCATAAGACCGAAATTAATAAGCCAGAGAAACTTGGTAACTTGAATAAGAAGTCAATGTGAATGGGAATAACCAAGTTAAATGGAAATCTGCACTACAAGAAAATATGTTATTAATAACGCTATTTATTAACGCGTTATTCTGAAGTGTTATTGTTTATGGTTAAACAATTATTTTTTAACTTATTTTATTCTATGTTGTGATGTGTAACGCTTTGCCTCCCAAGTTTCAGTCCTCCCCCCAAAATACCAATTATCATATCCTCTTCCAATTTTATCCCCAACCAAATAACCCTAATCAAAACTGTCCACTCCATCTTACGTCTTGGCAGCCGTTCTCCACTACAATACTTCGTTCAACTCAACGATGTGTGGAACCCTAATCTTCGATTTTGCCCTTCGTGAGTATTTTCCAGGTTCAAAATCCAGCATATCATAAGTAATTTTCAGGTTCGAAGTTGTTAAGGTTCATCAAAGCAAGATAAATTATTTGTGTATTTCTCTAGTCTAACTAATTAACGTTATTAGGTAAAAATAGTAAGAAGGGAGAAAAACTTGCTCCTGCACTGGCGATAGTAAGAAGAGTGCCTCTGAATCCTGTGTTCTTCATTCAGGTATTCTACTTCCTCTTTTTTCCCTTAATTACTGAACTGACATCGCAGTGCCGAGCTAAATGAATTTTGTTTTTTTCTTTTCGTTTTGATGTTTAAATAAAGATTGCTGTTAATTATGGGGCTTCTATATTTTCGTTCTAAAATAGGATCCAATGATTTAAATGGGTTGCGATCCAAATTTTGGATCGGGAAGACTACGAATCATTCAAAACCGGGTTCTACAATCTTAAGATTTATGCGTTCACTGATTATAATCATTGAAATGTAATCATGTTTTTATTTTTATTTTTTTATAGATAATTTTCTGTTGAAATTAGCAATTCAAAATGGCAACTAGTAAGTGCAATTGATATTACTTATGTTTTTGTATGGTTTGCTCGACTTTTGCACCTATATAATTCACTTGATTAATAGCTTTTATTGAATGGCGCGTAACACTGTATATATATGATAATTTTTGTGTTTTAAGACTTTAGATTGAAGAACGAGTGATATAACTTAAATTGTAACGTGTTTTGAAACATAAAAGTATATTCTTTCCATTAGCGAAGTGTTGTCCTTGATTGGTTGGTTGCTTAAATTAACTTCTGTACCCTTTATTTTCTTCTCAATAACCTAGAACAAACGATTGATATATTTCTGAAATTGGACAAATTAGTAGTTAGTTTGCACAAAATATTTTAGTATCTCTCGTTTTGGTTTTTCTACATCGTATATATAGCCTGCAACAACACTATGTTCCTTTTGTTGCTTTATTTACTTCCAGATTTTCCTCTAGATTATTCATGTTATTGACTAACTTTCCTTATATAAATGCTAAATGTATGTAGACTATTTGTTTGACTCGTAAGTATTTTTCAATGGATTTGGATGAAATTTGTGTAATGTATTCTTAGCTGTTCTTCTGTAAATAATATATTTTTTTCACAATAAAATCAATTTGAAAGTGAATTCATTAGTGATTAATTTTCTTCGCTTTTATATGTATAAGGTTCAACTTAAAAAATAATTGTCGGATTTTCCTTTGAGGCTTCATTGTTTAAATCACCTTTTTCAAGGAAATTTATAGGTAGAAGACTTATTGAACAAATGGTGGTAATGTAGTCAATAATAGCTGTATAATTATAGTGGATAATGGTTATTGATATGAGCTTCTTTTTTTGGATGGCTGCTTCAATATTATGCATATTTTGTATGTACACGATTCATATTAGGTTGATATACTATAAATAGCTAGAGCATTCAATGTTCAAGTTTTACACGCAGATTGAATCAGTCAATTAAAGTGTGGTTAATCGTTCACTGTATAAACTCATATTCTTCATGCTACCACTTACAGTTCATATTTAAGTTTCGTTGTTGAGTAAAAGCAACCGCTTGCTAACATAGATTCTTGACAGCAAAGGTAAAAGGTGCATTAATAAAGAAACAAAAAGGGAGGAAAAGAAAAAAAGAAAAACCAAATTGTTAAACAGATGTAAACACTAAGATACACAGGCTAATAGCTACATGGGTTGTCTTCAAAGTAACAGTTTACTCGAAAAAAAAAGGAAAACAAACTACTTTTTGGTGTGTATTGCATAATATTATATATTATACATTACATGAGTAGTCCAGGGTGGCCATAACTCATATCTTGTTATATTATATATTGCGGTCATAATTAAGTAACTAAAAACTAATAAAAGGTCATTAAGGATGAACTTTTCTTTGTTAGTGACTACTCCTTTATTGGGTAGAAGGATCTTTAGATTCGTCCAAAGAGAAAGAAAGTAACTAAAACTGTTGTACCCAGTGCATACCATTAAATTTGATATGTTTCTTTTAATTTATTCCAACATTTACTTGCTTTATGTTCTAATTTCTAAAGAAAGGCAGGCAAAGTTTGAGGTTTTAATTCAAGAAAATGCAAAGTCGGTAACATGCTAAAAAGCTAAAATCAACTGGTAGGCACTTAATTTTTGCATATAGTCCAACAAGGTTTCTATTGGACACACAGAGATGTTTATCACACAAAGATTGTTTTCAAAAATGATTTAAATAACATCTTGAATAGAATAGCCAAGCCTTTTGATGTTTTAGCTTTTTATTGTGGTGGAGAGCTAGTCATTGGCCTCGATCTTAAATGCGACTTGAAACTCAAAGGAGAATACTTTTAAAAGGTATTTCCAGAAGTAAAAAAGATGTAAAAAAATTGCTTTTTGTTTCCACCAGAAGTAAAAAAGATGTCTACAATTTGAACTTTAGCATCTTTTTTGCTCCATGCTGAAGACAACATGCCAAACATAATGTTTTGTCTTTCATCTCAACTTTAACATGCTGAAGATACTATTAAACTATCTCAGGCATTGAGAATCCAATATCTCTTTTTGTTCCATTATATTGCATATCTACTATTAGTGTTTCATAAATATAGGAAATCAGTTTTGGTTTAGTTTTGAGCGATGCGATCAGGTGATCAATTTCTTGTTTTTTTTCCCCAAGGGAGAACGTATATCAGAATCATTGTGGATGTATTTTATACTTGCCTTCTTGTTGTGGTTAATGGAACACTTGCTTTCTGATCTCATATATTTTCACTCGGCTTTGAAAATGGTTTGTCTAATCAAAACGAGCAAAGAAGTGTATCTTTGAGTTAAGATAGTTAAACAGCAAAGAAAGTGTACGCTCGTTGATTTAATTTCATATTTTAGTTATAGTTAGATATATCACTCTGGTCCTATTTTATTTTGTATTATGATTGTGAAGCTATAATTTAAATTTTAAAACCAACTATTTGATTACTTCTAAGTTTGAATACACATGCATGTGACCGGTTTAATTTTAGAACTGCAATGTTTGTAGCAGATCATAGTTTTGGAATTTTGGAACGTTGGAGGCATTATTTCAATATCCCCACATGAGTGGCACATGTTTGTATATAATTTTGTACTTACATCACATGTGAATGCAAAAAAATATTTCAAGATCATAGACTCTATATATGCTGTCAAAGTGGATATGTCTGATGTTTATACTGGTCATTTACAGGCTGCTTGGCTTCTTTTTCCTGTAATTTCCTTTTGCTTGGTGCATCACAGAGGCGATGCGGCGTTTGTAACAGTAGCTGTACAAGTGAGAAAATTTTGGTATTACCATCTTTTTCACCTTTAAATGAAAGGTTGAACCAGGAAATTAGTGAATGATGGATTTTCCACCAACTATTGGTGAATTTTGCCATTTGCTGCAGGGGAAGATTGCACGGTGGCTAAAGAAAGGAAGGGACAAAGTCTTTCCTGATGAAGTTATGTGCGGTATTGAAATGTAAGATTTGTTTTTATATTTGTTTCTCCTATTAGTTTGAAAGTAAATGTCATATATAAAACAGTTGAAAGCAAGTTTGGTTTCAGAGGAAGGTATATGCGGTTGTATTTGCTGTGTGGTTGGGAAGTTTATTGTGATAGATTAATGGAGTTCTGGTGTTGAAACTGGGGCTTGTATGGACATGTAGTTTGGGAAAAATGATTGTATGCAGTCGTAATTCGATGGTTGCGTTACACATCCTTGAAATAATATTCCGCAAATGAATTAGTAAAGAGAATGAACTGTTTTGTGGAATAATATTCCAGAACTAATTTAGTTCATTTTCATTTAGCAAATAATTTAGTTAACAGAATAACATGCAGAGAATAATTCATTTAGTTTAGTCTGGAATGATTCAAAATATGTATTTAACTGGACGATGATTTGGGATAAGGCTTGCTACTCCACCAGTATAGGGATAGAGACTGCTAAATATATTGGTTTGTCAGTTGAAGAAGGCTTTGTATATGCAGTCAAAATATGTACTTCAAGATCATAGACTCATATGCAGTCAAAGAAAATATATTGCTAAATATATTGGTTTGTCGGTTGCTAAATATAAGTAGTAAATTACGACTTAATTTTCACTAATAAGCAATTGTCTTTGGAGTGCTTTGAATCTGACATAATTTTAGTCTCGTTAAAAATACCAAGGTTTTATGGCATTAATAAGACAAATTATTTAGGTCACAATAGTAAATTATGACTTAATTTTCACTAATAAGCAATTGTCTTTGGAGTACTTTGAATCTGATATAATTTTAGTCTCGTTAAAAATACCAAGGTTTTATGGCATTAATAAGACAAATTATTCATGTTAAATCAAAGGACCATTGGATGTATATCTTCATCTACCATTATTCTGTAAATATCATAGCAACTGATCAAGGAACCAAAAAAGTACAAATCAAATCCTTCAATAACGACCATGCCTTGCGTGTTTGTATGGTAATAGTTTTCATCATGCAAAAGTAAAGTGCTTTTATAAAATAAGAATTTGAAAATAGCAATTACCCAGAAAAAAAACTCTCTGCTAAACCCTAACCAAAATTCATACGTGAATAACCATCAATATCAAACCAACATTAAACAATTATATCACAATACCCTAAATTCAGCATTCGCGTACCCTCAATTATTCACATTGATATATAACAAAGAAAATCCATAAGAGAAGAAAAAAATACTACAAGAAAAGAGAAACGCGAAAAGAATCGAACTTTTCCATCCGCTTGATCGGTAATGCTACGTACGGAGGACAGATTCAAAACCCAAACGACCATGGATGAAGGATTTTTTTTTTTACCCGATTTGGCAAGCTGGTTGTCAATTAAACTAACCTGTTGTTTTTAATATTGTTTAACAGGGTATTTGAAAGATGTGGATCATTGAAGAAGACGTGTTGTAAGGGAAATACATGATGGACGGATCTAGGGTTTCAAACGCCACCAATCAAGTCCTGAGTTTGCTGTATTCTTCTAATTCAGCTTTTATTTTTTAATTTAATTTAAAAGTTTTTTGCTTATTGGATGTTGGTAAAGACATAAATTTTCAAATTGGTTATGCTGAAATTCTATATTAGGTACTTGATATCTGAAGTTACAGTTAATTCTACAATGGAGATGAATATCCCTATCTGTAGTAACACGCGAGAAACTGGTTACGGATGATACTTTCATCATTTGTTTTTTCAGCTTGAAACAGTTCCCCTCTTTGCCACTATGCCCTTTATCATTCCTCTCAACCACTTTTCTTCTTCTCATTTGTTCTCAAACTTTTCGACAGACTCTCATTCTAATTCATCTCTCCCTAAAATCATAGTTTTATACTTTGTCCCTTTTACAAACAATTCCATGGCGACACGATTGAATTATAAATCAATCCCTGAGATCTAATTAAATTGACACTGTTGATTTGAAAAAGACATGGAGACCTTCTTTGAAAAAGTGAGGAAATACAGTAGAAAAGGTTGGTGTTGGTTATTCACGTTTGATTTATGCTTTATTGAATTGCAGTTATGTTTTATGGCAACATTCAATCCGTGATTTCTAAAATTTCCAATCGATTAAAGGCATTGATACCAATAACAAAAGAAGCTATCTGAGATGAAATGCGGATCTCGGAACGTAGTAATTTTATGCATACATTCGTTCAATCGAATTATATTTTGTATATGTAATTATATCACGTTGTTTTCTCAAACATCATTATATGTTGTATGCAGTGATAGATGTTGATTATCGCGGTCACGAAGATGCTGAGGATGGATGGTAATTGTGGCAAGATTGCAGAGTAAGAAAGAATCTAATTAAATTATTTTGTACGTTTATCATCTATTTTCTTTGGTTTATGAGAATTAAATAATAATTTGGATTTGTGTGAAATAGATACAATTTATGTTTGTAGTTTTGAAAAAGCTGGACAAATACATTCAATGCGCAGATCATTTGTTAATTTGTTATTTATTTTTCAGTTACACTTTTAACTATTATATAAATAAGTTAAAGTCATGAGACCCATAGCAAAAAGAAAATTAATTTTGTTTTTACTAATAGTATTGTTATTAATTTAGAAATACAATATTTTTCAAAATTACATTTTTTCCACAACTAACTATGTTTAGTAAAAGGTAGTTAAGCAATTTTATTGATATGCATTTTTGAATTAACAAAAGTCTATTAAGTTTTCAAAACCTATAGGCAATACATTTTATTTGATGCATATCTAATTAATGTCAGAACATTGCATCTATGGTGGCCGCATGTTATATCTTTGTGTATGAAGTTCAAAATTCACATAACACTGCATCCATGTCCACTTCTTGGACCTGCAATCCAGTTCTACATGTCCTTATATGATTCTTATAACGACTTCTTTAAAATCGAGCCTACGAAAGCTAATATATTTTTATTTTGTGTTGAATGAATTCATTTTTTATTTTGTGATAGACGAACATGAATTCAGCTAAAATTCAGCAGAAATTTCTAAGATATACATATGATAAAAAGCATGGTGAAATTAAATTATATTTAATTTTCCAAAATAGGAGTAGGGAAGGCTTTGGAATATATTTTTTCAAAAAGCCTACTTAAGTTCTTGGGAAATGGAAGCACAATGGAGCTTAGAAAAATTAATTGGGTATAGGGGAGACGTATGAAAGAGGGCAATGTAAGATATATGGTTGTGTTGCAATTTTTTTGGCCATGTTTAAAATGTCAGCGGCTCTTAAGCCTCAGTGGAGCATTGAAAATCATGGCTTCTAAAGCAAACCCTCTTGAGTGTTAGAATTAAAAATTTATGTTACTATATCTACAGGTGATGTCGGTTTTTGTCCAAAATATATATTATATTAAATGTGTATAAAATAAATAAATTTCTTATAGAAAAAAACATTGATAGTTATCTTGCAATCTGTGAAGCCATCCTATAAATTTTGCTATTTTATGTATTTCAATATAATCTGATTATATAACTACTAATAAAATAATGAGTGTATATGTAACCATTGTTCTTCTGCTTTATCTACAAAAGTATTACTTTTTTTACAGACTAATAAATGATGGATTAGTAGTTATTGAAATATCAATTATCCTTCCTAGATAGTGGCAATTCTATATGTTCTTTTTCCTACAAATGTATGCTAGAATTTGGATTATTCTCATGGTTGGATATATTTATGTGCATGCATAATGCTGCAATTAAAAGGTACCATATTATGCACTTGTCTTCAACATCTGAGCCATACACTCTCTACTTAGGTCATGTTGATTTCTTGACAAAAAAGTTATGTATATCTTGGTTTCACTTAAGGGTAACAATTTATCTTTTCTCACTATCTAGAACATGCATCAATATATTATACAAATGTGTTAGCAGTAGCCTTTATTATTCTGGCAATTTCTTTGAAATCCATATCCATTGTTAAACTGTTGGCCTGTAAGTAATAACTAGTTTTAAGAATGTTGTAGGAGTGGTATTTTGTTTAGATTTACAGACCAAAGATCTATAATATATGAGAATACATGCGCAGCCATAAGGAGGATGCAGGAGCAGCTGCTAGAGTACAACCAAATATGAATGCAAGTTGTTAGCTTTGACAGTTACGTGGTGAACAAAATGCAGGCTGAAATTGTAATAACCTGGAAATCCGAGCCAATTTAAAATTTTTATTTTGGCTATTTTAGTGAATTTTGAATATTTAAATGGATTATTTTAAATAATAACGATGAAAAAATTATTTTCGACGAAGTTAAAATGAATAAATTTATTTTAATTATATAACGAGCCTGAAATGGCGCGGTAGTTTGAAATTTCGATTTCGAAATTCAAATGAATATATAGAATTCATTTTAAGTCGGAATTGGGCGAAACCAGAAATATTTGAATCTGTTTAATCATATCTTTCTAACGGATGTAAGAAACTGAGATTTCACTTTAGAAGTTGAAAGATATGTCCAGTTTAAAATTCAGAAAAGTCAATGTAGAATTTATATATATTTTAATATATATATAAAGGCCTTTGAAAATGGAAATTTTGCAAATGACCTCGGTTTTCGACGAAACCACTTTTGTTGGATCTGTGATGTCAAATTATTGCTAGGTTTCAAAATTCGTAATTTTCTGAATCAATATGTGAGCGTGGCGAAGGAAAACGCGTTTGACCAAGTTCAGTTGATTATAATCGACTGGAAAATGACCTTTTTCAAACGGTCTCAGAATTCGACGAAATTAGTTTTCTTAGGACCGTATCGCCAATACGAAGTTAGAAATATTTTTTTGGGAATTTTTAGAGTCTGTATGTGATCCCGGCAAATTGAAATGTGCGTTTAAATTGAATATATAAAGAATTATATTTTAAATTCAACGGAAACTGGTCATAACGGCCGAATTAGCTTACGAAACATATCCCATTGTGTTCGGAATGGGGATATTACGCTAGGGACGACAGTCGTTGGCTTGATTTCGTGTTCGAATAAAAAAGTTACCTTTTTGGATTTAATAAGGAAATTAAATAATTTTATAATACCCCCCTCCTTTTCCTTTCCCCTTTAGTCAACTCTTCCACTCCCTATCGTCCTTCAAATCGAGATACAGAATAAAGAAAAAAAACGAATCGAACGGAGGACTACCGACGTCCGACGTGCCTGGCGCGTGCCCTCCCCCTTCTGCTCCTCCCTCCTCCTGCCGAGCCTCTCTCCTTCTTCTTCCTCCTCGCCCCGCTCTCCTCCTCTAATCCGACACCCGTCAGTCCCTCCCCCCCAAATCGGCGAACCCTAAATAGCGACCCCCCTGCTCCGCCTTCTCCCTCTTCCATCTCCTCTTCCTCCATCTCCTCCGCGCTCCCCCTTCAGTCCGACGAAACCGCACCCCGCTCAACAAACCCTCCAATCGACAACACCAAGAAACCCCCCTGCAAACGAAAAAATAAAAGAAAGGTGAGTCTTCTTTCTTTTTTCTTCTTCTTTCTTCTTAGTTAGTCAATTCGAATTTGAATCCCTAATTTAAACTCAGTTTTATATATTAAATTTTTTTGTTTTGGAAATGAATTCTATATAAACTATTTTAGGATAAAGATAGAATTTTTTTTATGTAGTAATAGAAGATAAAAAAATCGAATTTTTATATGGTGAAAAGAATAAAAATAGAATTTATATCTATATAGTAGCGATGTAAAAATAGAATTTTTATCTATATAGTAGCGATGTAAAAATAGAATTTTTATCTATATAGTAGCGATGTAAAAATAGAATTTTTATTTATATAGTAGCGGGGAAAAGATAGAATTTTTATCTATATAGTAGTGATGTAAAAAAAGAATTTTTATCGATATAGTAGCTATATAAAAATAGAATTTTTATCGATATAGTAGCTATATAAAAATAGAATTTTTATCGATATAGTAGCGATGTAAAAATAGAATTTTTTTATCCATATAGAGCGAATTAAAAATGTGATTTTTATATAAATAGCAACAATATAAAAATGTGATTTTTATATATGTAGTGGCTACGGAAAGTGAAGTTGACAAAAAGCGAGCGGCGAAGATTTCTACATATGAAGAGTCGTGGCGATTGGTTTAGCTAGTTAGTGAGAACTCCTCACCTTTAATTTAATTTTCTAGTCAAAAATATATACTAGGATGCAGACGGTGTTTAGTATCACCCGATACCCGTCGTCTACAGACCATGGACGGCTTGTATGCTTGTTTGTTTGACTTTGATGTGTAGTTGATTGTGTGATGTGATGTGAAATGAAATAAAATATTTATATAGTGGAAAATATTTTATAGTTAAAAATATAATTTTTAACGTGTATATGAAATAAATATATATAAACAAATCGAACGATTTGTTTATATACACACATTTGACTGATATTGATTGGGACGATAAATTTTACACATCACCCAAGTGCACAAATAAAATCTATGTTTGATTGTTTGAAACTCCACACGGATATTGGGATGATATATGACATACACTAATCCCAATGATTAGTTGTATGTCGATCGATTGATTGACAGACTGTTATGAGCGTTAAATATTTATTTTTGATGCTTATACAGTGTGGAATGCACTTTGGATGATGATTGATTATTTGTCGTTGTTGATATATACATGCGTTGTATGGAAATCCATAGAAATAAAATCTATGGTAATTGATTGGGCCTCATTCCAGAGAAATAGAATATTAGATATGCGCTATTTTGACGCGAACGATATCTATATCGATTATATTCGTTTTTATAATGAATATTGAAAAGTGATTTCAAAATCGAATATTTTGAAATGAAATTCGAATTAAATTAAATTGAAACGAATTAGAATTCGAATTGAATTGAAAATAAAATGAATTCGAATTGAAATTGAAGGGAAATCAATTTGAAATGAATTCGAATTGAATTCGAATTGAATAGAATTGAATTTGAATTAAAATTGAATAGAAATGAATTCGAATTGAAATTAAATTGAATTGAAAATGAACTGAAATTGAATTAAAAAACGATTTGAATTGAAATCAATTTGAAATGAATTTAAAACGAATTTATAAGGAAAAATTCAATTTTGATTTGAATTTGAAATGAAGTTGAAACAGTTTTGAAAACGAATTTAAAACGATTTGTAAAATACATTTTGAAAGGAAATCGACGAAATATATAATATATATATATATTATATATATATATATAATGGCCTGAAAGAACGTGTCGCGCCGCGGCAGTTCATGAATTTCGACCATTGACTTCGAATGGATATTGTGGGAAATCCGACCGCCGGATTCTACTAAAACTATAACCGTTGGGTTCGTATCGAAAAGAACTTTCTAACGAATATTAGAGATTAGAAATCTAATGGTTGGATTTGGAACTACGTCCAAATCAAATTTGGAAAAGGTCGCTGTAAGTGCAGTTCGATGACCGTTGATGTAAATCGACTGTACGGGCCTTGATAAAATTATTAAAAATAGTAATAATTTGTGTAAAATCATAAGAAATGATTTGGGAAGAATTGGGATGAAAAACTCCATATTTGAAAAGATAAAAAAAATAGAATTTTATCGAAATGAACTAGTTTTGAACTAGAATTATAATTCTATTTATTTTTAAATAAATAAATTGAATTTGAAAAGGGTTTTAAAAGTAACCAGAATTTCCAATAATTGAATTGGAATGGATTTGAATCGAAATTGTCTTTGGAATATTTTGATGTTGGATTTCGTGATTATACAGATAGCGTTATGGAAATTTGAAAGATATATAGATATCGTTATTTCCAATACGATATTTGTTGGTGAATTTGATATTGAATATAAGCCGATATATTTTCTATTCAGAGCCTTGTATTTAATATCAAATGTGATTTGGGTTTGTCATGAATGGTGTCTTCATTAACACTGTTCTTAAGCCCAGTTGAGAAAAAGATTAAATCTTTTTATATAGATTTAATGAAGTGTACCAATTAAAAAATATTTATTTAGAATTGAATTGATATTGATTTTTGGGTTTATCGTGAACAGTGTTTTAAATAACACTTGTTCTTTAACCTGATAATTAATGGAATGTGATTTTGGGTTGTCGTGAACGGTATCTTCAATAATACTGTTCTTAGACCCAAAGGAGTTAAGAAAATCAGAAACTAACTTGAGATTAGTTAAGTTGAATAGTTTCTGGGGTATTGATCTGATGTTGGTTTCGGCCTTCGGGGTTAATACTTAGGGAATTGCTCACTTACTAATTTACGGTTAGGGACTGATTGAAATGTGATGTGATTTTGGGGTTTATCGTGAACCGTGTTTTAAATGACACTGATTCTTTAACCCAGTGAAATATTAAAACTAAGTGGAGTTTTAATGAATCTTTAATTAGATTGAAGAAATCGAGAATGGAGTATCACCAGTTTTACTCTAGACGGTAGTTAAATCTTTAATTAGATTTGAACGTGAAATGGTAATTGAATTTACTGATAACACTGTGGTGTTAGATATGAAGTATGACCAGTTTTACTTCATGGGATAAATAGGTTGGGATTGGGAAATAAAATAAATAATTACTTCGGTGTGGTTCGCTAATCCTGACTAATTTGAAGTGATATTCAAAGGAAGATTAAAGAATAAATTCAAAAGAATTTATCTTTGATAAAATTAATGGGAACCTTTCCATAAGAAAGTGAAATTTAGAAACTAACTATAGTTTGGCTAAGATGAATGGTTTCCTGGGTATTGATCTGATGTTGGTTTCGGCCTTCGGTGTTAATATTTGGGGAATTGTTCTCTTGTTAATTTACGGTTAGTGACCGATGAATTGGAATGAGGCGTATGTTGTGTTTGTGTAACACTTGTTATTTATATATGCGAGTTATTCAGAAAGACCAGGTTTATCCCATTCTGAATAACTGATACGACGATTAGTCGAAGATGAAGACGGTGGTTGAAGACTGGAGGTCTTCATGTCGTTTGGGTGATTACTGATGATCTTGATTGGGCCGTACACCTAAGAGGAGGGAATCAGTTAGTGATCGTCCAGACGTACTTGGAGATCAATGGATATGCGAGGTACAAGGTACCTCCGGCTTCATTCAGACCCAGAACGGACTTGTAAATGGACTGTGTGTCTGACGTTGGATATCATTTTGTGTGATTGTTGGATATCGGTTGCATGGAGTGGTTTGCCTATGTGGCATGCTAAGATGCCAATGATCAAGGCTTCTGTTGAAAAGCAGAGTCTTGTGGTTGATGATCAAAGCACAGCCTGTGTGGCACAGCTTTGTGTAGCATTAATTCGCGAGCCTCTCACCCCGATAGTGGACCAGAAACATGAGAGGACTTCAGGGAGGGCATGCGTTTCCTTCTAGCTAGAAGTGGCGTCAGTGGTTTTACACGCCCTGACGAGTTTGACTTATGTGGTTGTTGTTGTTGCGAGGCACCTCCGATATATCGGTGACTATGTGGAGCTGATGGAGTCATTTGTTGGCTCATTGACACCCCATAGGGTGGGGAAACGCAGTTTTCAAGCATTTTAATCCACATCGGTGGACCGGCCCTGACGATCCAAGGCTTGTCCGCGTGCTTGCCTGAGACACGGATGAGAGCGTCTTGAATTGGTTGAGGACGATCCCTGGCCTCGGTTCACAGATGGAAATCCAATTTCCGAATACGTGACATTTGCGGTTTTGATTGTAGAGCCTAGTATGGCGACATGATATATGGTACCCATGCCGTCTATGATTGATATTTATGATTGTATATAAAATTAGAAACTAACTGGAAACGAGATAAGATGAATGGTTTTCTGGGTATTGATCTGATGTTGGTTTCGGCCTTCGGGGTTAATACTTAGGGAATCGTTCTCTTACTAATTTGCGGTTGGAGTCTGATTAAGGATTAAAACATGAAATTTAGCGTATCAAACATTCTTTGGCTATTATAAGGTAAAACCCTATCCTCCGGTTTGTGTTGCATTGTTTGATGGGACCTGAGTCTTATAATAGCTTCATTGTTCTTTATTTAGCATTGCGCTGTTGTTTTATGCACTGGTGTTCTTGGGAGGAAACCCGTTTCATGTTACGGCGTGGTCCCTTGATTTACCTAACTTTAAAATAAAGATTAATAACTGTTTTAGTTATCACACCAGTCTCATGACTGACCTGGAGTTTATTGTTTTAACCTAAACTCTGGGTGCCCTTATTTCGACACGGGCAGCTAGTAGTTTTGGTTTTGCAGATTTATACTCATAGGATCCTTACAGCTGGAACGATACTCGGAAAGCTCTGTATCCGTGTATTACTTCTAGTTGTGTGCTGTATTATTTTCC
Organism: Allium sativum; assembly: GCA_030737875.1. Lineage (NCBI taxonomy): Eukaryota > Viridiplantae > Streptophyta > Magnoliopsida > Asparagales > Amaryllidaceae > Allium > Allium sativum. The sequence goes on along the minus strand of CM060922.1, from coordinate 897,221,310 downwards.
GCTGCTATGTAATGTATTGTAATCTCTGATATTTTATAATGTATATTATTTGTTAATACTCTATATATTCTTATATTCTGATGAATTGTTGTAATAAGCAATGAAAGGTTCTACTGTTTGCGTTCTTTTGTGGCTGATTCTCAAAGTATCCGCTCTTTCCTTCACGGGGAAGTTACGGGTCACTACCGTTGGTATCAGAGCTTTGGTTTATAGAGCTCGGAGAACAAGACACATTAGAACTATACAAAAGGATTCATCAGAGATTGGATTAGTAATATCCAATAAGAATGACTCGTTAGAGATGGGATCAGTAGTATCCTAGAACGAGTGTAAAGAGTATATTTTTGAAAAATAAAATTGAAAACAAGTTTTGTTTTGAAATTTAAATCATTTTATACGTATTTGAATATTTATTTATATTAAATTAATTGGGACAATCCAATATATAAAGATTTTTCATATACGCCTTGCAAACGTGTATTCGAAGTTTTAATGTACTGGATAGTTACAGAATCACACTCTAGTTGCCCGGGGATAATTCTGGTGATGGGGCACCATCGCCAGTATTTATTTTCGAGTTTCGAAAGTGAGATTTCTATATATTTCCAATTGGCTGGTGTGAAAACCAAAATTAGATAGGGCTTATTGTTGTGATTTGGCATCAAAAATCTGATTTTTGGACTATGTATCAAAGTTATGAATTTGAAAAACTAATCAAGTAATTGATTGATGGTTGTGTTGTATGATTATCCCTTTAAACCATTATATGAAAGAACGGCGAATTTATGCCAAATTGAAACAAATTTTGAACTGTATTGAAAATTATTTGCAATTGCATGCATGTACTTATATTGAACAGGTCATAGCAAAGAGGCTAGAGCAGAAGAATAAAATTGTTTGCCCGACAAATAGGTACATGTTTACCATAATTTACTGTTTTATTTGGGTGATGATGATTTTATGAGCCGATTGGCTAGCCGCTTGGCTTTTTCTTTTCTTTTTGATTGAAGAAGGCCATGGGAGGCTATATGAAATATCCCGAAATCCCCGGTGCAGGGGAGGTTATGATGAAATTTTTCAAAAATTTAGGGTGTTAGCCAAATTTTTGAAAATTTTGGAAAGTTCTTAGAAACTGAAAAGTTGAAGAACTTGAGCCGTAAAGAAAATAATGAAAGTTGAGTTGATTAGTTAAACAACTTTCGGCTTCGTTCCTTTTCGAGAACGAAAAGTTTTAAGTGGGGGAGATTGTAATAACCTGGAAATCCAAGCCAATTTAAAATTTTTATTTTGGCTATTTTAGTGAATTTTGAATATTTAAAATGGATTATTTTAAATAATAACTACGAAAAATTTATTTTTGACGAAGTTAAAACGAATTAATTTATTTTAATTATATAACGAGCCTGAAATAGCTTGGTAGTTTGAAATTTCGATTTTGAATTTCAAATGAATATACAGAATTCGTTTTAAGCCGGAATTGGACGAAACCAGAAATATTTGAATCTGTTTGATCATATCTTTCTAATGGATGTAAGAAACTGAGATTTCACTTTAGAAGTTGAAAGATATGTCCAGTTTAAAATTCAGAAAAGACGCTGTGGAATTTATATATATTTTAATATATATAAAGGCCTTTGAAAATGGAAATTTTGCAAACGACCTCGGTTTTCGACGAAACCACTTTTGTTGGATCCGTGATGTCAAATTATTGCTTGGTTTCAAAATTCGTAATTTTCTAAATCAATATGTGAGCGTGGCGAAGGAAAACGCGTTTGACCAGTTTCAGTTGATTTTAATCAACTGGAAAATGACCATTTTTCAAACGGTATCAGAATTCGACGAAATTAGTTTTGGTAGGACCGTATCGTCAATACGAAGTTAGAAATATTTTTTGGGAATTTTTAGAGTTTGTATGTGATCCCGAAAAATTGAAATGTGCGTTTAAATTGAATATATAAAGAATTATATTTTAAATTCAACGGAAACTGATCGTAACGTCCGAATTGGCTTACGAAACATATCCCATTGTGTTCGGAATGAGGGTATTACGCTAGGGACGACAGTCGTTGGGCTTAATTTCGTGTTCGAGTTAAAAAGTTACCTTTTTGGATTTAATAAGGAAATTAAATAATTTTATAATACCCCCCCTCCCCCTTTTCCTTTCCCCTTTAGTCAACTCTTCCACTCCGGTCGTTCTTCAAATCGAGATACAGAATAAAGGAAGGAAAAAAATGAATCTAACGGAGGACGATCGACGTCCGCCGTGCCTGGCGCGCGCCCTCCCCCTTCTGCTCCTCCCTCCTCCTGTCGAGCCTCTCTCCTTCTTCTTCCTCCTCGCCCCGCTCTCCTCCTCTAATCCGACACTCGTCAGTCCCTCCCCCCGCCCCAAATCGACGAACCCTAAATCGCGACCCCCCTGTGCTCCGCCTTCTCCCTCTTTCATCTCCTCTTCCTCCATCTCCTCCGCGCTCCCCCTTCAGTCCAACGAAACCGCACCCCCCTCAACAAACCCTCCAGTCGACAACACCAAGAACCCCCCTGCAAACGAAAAAGAAAAGAAAGGTGAGTCTTCTTTCTTTTTTCTTCTTCTTTCTTCTTAGTTAATCAATTCGAATTTGAATCCCTAATTTAAAATCAGATTTTATATATTAAAAATTATTGTTTTGGAAATGAATTCTATATAAACTATTTTAGGATAAAGATAGATTTTTTTTATGTAGTTATAAAAGATAAAAAAATCGAATTTTTATATAGTGAGAAGAATAAAAATAGAATTTTTATCTATTTAGTAGCGATGTAAAAATAGAATTTTTATCTGTATAGTAGCGATGTAAAAATAGAATTTTTATCTACATAGTAGCGATGTAAAAATAGAATTTTTATCTATATAGTAGCGATGTAAAAATAGAATTTTTATCTATATAGTAGCGGGGTAAAGATATAATTTTTATCTATATAGTAGCGATGTAAAAATAGAATTTTTATCGATATAGTAGCTATATAAAAATAGAATTCTTATCGATATAGTAGCTATGTAAAAATAGAATTTTTTATCCATATAGAGCGAATTAAAAATGTGATTTTTACATAAATAGCAACAATATAAAAATTTGATTTTTATAAATGTAGTGGCTACGGAAAGTGAAATTGACAAAAGACGAGCGGTGAAGATTTCTACATACAAAGAATCGTGGCGATTGGTTTAGCTAGTTCGTGAGAACTCCTCACCTTTAATTTAAATTTCTAGTTAAAAATATATACTAGAATGCAGATGGTGTTTAGTAGCACCCGACACCCATCGTTCCATAGACCATGGACGGCTTGTATGGTTGTTTGTTTGACTTTGATGTGTAGTTGATTGTGTGATGTGATGTGAAATGAAATGAAATATTTATATAGTCGAAAAAAATTTATAGTTAAAAATATAATTTTTAACGTGTATATGAAATAAATATATATAAACAAATCGAACGATTTGTTTATATACACACATTTGACTGATATTGATTGGGACGATAAATTTTACACATTACCCAACTGCACAAATAGAATCTGTGTTTGATTGTTTGAAACCCCACACGGGTATTGGGATGATATATGACATACACTAATCCCAATAATTAGTTGTATATCGATCGATTGATTGACAGACTGTTATGAGCGTTAAATATTTATATTTGATGCTTATACAGTGTAGAATGCACTTTGGATGATGGTTGATTATTTGTCATTGTTGATATATACATGCGTTGTATGGAAATCCATAGAAATAAAATCTATGGTAATTGATTGGGCCTCATTCCAGTTTTGAAATAGAATATTTGAAGAGAAATATTTGAATAAAATATTTGAGAAGAAATATTTGAAACGAAATATTTGAATAGAATATTTGAAATAGAAATATATAAAGCCGTGTTGATTAGATATGCGTTATTTTGACGTGAACGATATTTATATCGATTATATTCGTTTTTACAATGAATATTGAAAAGTGATTTCAAAATCGAATATTTTGAAATGAAATTCAAAATAAATTAAATTGAAACGATCTAGAATTCGAATTGAATTGAAATGAATTAGAATTCGAATTGAATTGAAAATAAAATGAATTCGAATCGAATTGAAATTGAAGGGAAATCAATTTGAAATGAATTCGAATTGAAATTGAATATAATTGAATTCGAATTGAAATTGAATAGAAATGAGTTCGAATTGAAATTGAATTGAATTGAAAACGAACTGAAATTGAATTAAAAATCAATTTGAGTTGAAATCAATTTGAAATGAATTTAAAACGAATTTATAAGGAAAATTTCAATTTTGATTTGAATTTGAAATGAAGTTGAAACCGTTTTAAAAACGAATTTAAAACGATTTGTAAAATACATTTTGAAAGGAAATCAACGAAATATATAATATATATATATATATATATATATATATTTTTATATATATATTATAATGGCATGAATAGAACGCGCCGCACCGCGACAGTTCGTGAATTTCGACCATTGACTTTGAATGGATATTGCGGGAGATCCGACCGTCGGATTCTCCTAAAACCGGAATCGTTGGGTTCGTATCGAAAAGAGATTTCTAACGAAAATTAGATATTTGAAATCTAACGGTTGGATTTGGAATTATGTCCAAATCAAATTTGTAAAAGGTCGTTGTAAGTGCAGTTCGATGACCGTTGATGGAAATCGACTGTACGGGCCTTGATAAAATTATTAAAAATAGTAATAATTTGTGTAAAATCATAAGAAATGATTTGGGAAGAATTGGGATTGAAAACTCCATATTTGAGAAGATAAAAAAAATAGATTTTTATCGAAATGAACAAGTTTTGAACTAGAATTATAATTCTATTTATTTTTAAATAAATAAATTGCATATGAAAAGGGTTTTAAAAGTAACCAGAATTTCCAATAATTGAATTGGAATGGATTTGAATCGAAATTGTCTTTAGAATATTTCGATGTTGGATTTCGTGATTATACAGATAGCGTTCTGGAAATTTGAAAGATATATAGATATCGTTATTTCCAATACGATATTTTTTGGTCGTAGAATTTGATATTGAATATAAGCCGATATATTTTCAATTCAGAGCCTTGTATTTAATATCAAATGTGATTTGGGTTTGTCGAGAATGGTGTCTTCATTTACACTGTTCTTAAGCCCAATTGAGAAAAAGATTAAATCTTTTTATATAGAGAAGTGTACCAATTAAATAATATTTAATTGGAATTGAATTGGTATTGAATTTTGGGTTTATCGTGAACAGTGTTTTAAATAACACTTGTTCTTTAACCTGATAATTAATGAAATATAATTTTGGGTATTCGTGAACGGTATCATCAATAATACTGTTCTTAGACCCAAAGGAGTTAAGAAAATCAGAAACTAACTGGAGATTAGTTAAGTTGAATGGATTCTGGGGTATTGATCTGATTTTGGTTTCGGCCTTCGGGGTTAATACTTAGGGAATTGCTCACTTGCTAATTTACAGTAAGGGACTGATTGAAATATGATGTGATTTTGGGGTTTATCGTGAACCGTGTTTTAAATGACACTGATTCTTTAACCCAGTCAAAGATTAAAACTAATTGGAGTTTTAATGAATCTTTAATTAGATTGAAGAAATCGAGAATGGAGTATCACCAGTTTTACTCCAGACGGTAGTTAAATCTTTAATTAGATTTGAACGTGAAATGGTAATTGAATTTACCGATAACATCGTGGTGTTAGATATGAAGTATGACCAGTTTTACTTCATGGGATAAATAGGTTGGGATTGGGAAATAAAATAAATAATTACTTCGGTGTGGTTCGCTAATCCCGACTAGTTTGAAGTGATATTCAAAGGAAGATTAAAGAATAAATTTAAAAGAATTTATCTTTGATAGAATTAATGGGAACCTTTCCCTAAGAAAGTGAAATTTAGAAACTAACTATAGGTTGGCTAAGATGAATGGTTTCCTGGGTATTGATCTGATGTTGGTTTCGACCTTCGGGGTTAATATTTGGGGAATTGTTCTCTTACTAATTTACGGTTAGTGATGGATGAATTGGAATGAGGCGTATGTTGTGTTTGTGTAACACTTGTTATTTATATACGCGAGTTATTCAGAAAGACCGGGTTTATCCCATTCTGAAAAACTGATACGACGATTAGTCGAAGATGAAGACGGTGGTTGAAGACTGGAGGTCTTCATGTCGTTTGGGTGATTACTGATGATCTTGATTGGGCCGTACACCCAAGAGGAGGGAATCAGTTAGTGATCATCCAGACGTACTTGGAAATCGATGGATATGCGAGGTACAAGGTGCCTCCGGCTTCGTTCAGACCCAGAATGGACTTGTAAATGGACTGCGTGTCTGACATTGGATATCATTCTGTGTGATTGATGGATATCGGTTGCATGGAGTGTTTTGCCTGTGTGGCATGCTAAGATGAAAATAATCAAGGCTTCTGTTGAAAAGCAGAGTCTTGTGGTTGATGATCAAAGCACAGCCTGTGTGGCACAGCTTTGTGTAGCGTTTCGCGAGCCTCACACCCCGGTAGTGGACCAGAAAAGGGAGAGGACTTCAGGGAGGGCATGCGCTTCCTTCTAGCTAGAAGTGGCGTCAGTGGTTTTACACGCCCAGACGAGTTTGACTTATGTTTTTGTTGTTGTTGCGAGGCGCCTCAGATATATCGGTGACTATGTGGAGCCGATGGAGTCTTTTGTTGGCTCATTGACACCTTATAGGGTGGGGAAACGCAGTGTTCAGGCATTTTAATCCACAACGGTGGACCGGCCCTGACGATCCAAGGCTTGTCTGTGCGCTTGCCTGAGACACAGGCTAGAGCATCTCGAATCGGTTGAGGACGATCCCCGGCCTCGGTTCACAGATGGAAATCCAACTTTCGAATACGTGACATTTGCGGTTTTGATTGTAGAGCCTAGTATGGCGACATGATATATGGTACCCATGTCGTCTATGATTGATATTTATGATTGTATATAAAATTAGAAACTAACTGGGAACGAGATAAGATGAATGGTTTCCTGGGTATTGATCTGATGTTGGTTTCGGCCTTCGGGGTTAATACTTAGGGAATCATTCTCTTACTAATTTGCGGTTGGAGTCTGATTAAGGATTAAAACATGAAATTTAGCGTATCAATCATTTTTTGGCTATTATAAGGTAAAACCCTATCCTCTAGTTTGTGTTGCATTGTGTGATGGGACCTGGGTCTTATAATAGCTTCATTGTTCTTTATTTAGCATTGCGTTGTTGTTTTATGCACTGGTGTTCTTGGAAGGAAACCCGTTCCGTGTTACGGTGTGGTCCCTTGATTTACCTAACTTTAAAATAAAGATTAATAACTGTTTTAGTTCTCACACCAGTCCCATGACTGACTTGGAGTTTATTTTTTTAACCTAAACTCTGGGTGCCCTTATTTCGACACGGACAACTAGTAGTTTTGGTTTTGCAGATTTATATTCACAGGATCCTGATTTACAGCTGGAACGATACTCGGAAAGCTCTGTATCCGTTTATTACCTCTATTTGTGTGTTGTATTATTTTCCGCTGCTATGTAATGTATTGTAATCTCTGATATTTTATAATGTATATTATTTGTTAATACTCTGTATATTCTTGTATTATGATGAATTGTTGTAATAAGCAATGAAATGTTCTTCTGTCTGCGTTCTTTTGTGGCTGGTTCTCAAAGTATCCGCTCTTTCCTTCACGGGGAAGTTAAGGGTCACTACAGTAATCTTACGTTTATACAAGTGCGGCCAATGGTTAATGGTGATTAAATGGACACATGTATTCAGACACTACCTTTACCACTAAGAATTTTCGCAGGGGAATCATTTTTCTTCTTACTTGAGTACCACAACTATGACGCACCATCTATCACTGGCAAATAATTAATTAATTCTGCTCATTTGTTCAAAAAAATTATGTTCTATTTGTATACCAATTGTTCAATAATGTAGCCTTATTTTCATAGTATAGTTATACATTCTTATTGCATTTTAAACATTATACTTTGCAATAACATAATTTAAATGTTGATATGTTAGATTTTATATTATCAGTAAAACGAATACTGGTTGTTTTTCATGTTCCCTGGGTTTCAAGCAAATTTATTTTCAACTATTAATTTTATTCTTCTAACGTACACTATTTAATACCATTGTCTCCCAACATATATATATATATATATATATATATATATATATATGTGTGTGTGTGTATATATATATATATATGACTTTATATTATCAGTAAAATGAATACTGATTGTTTTTCATGTTCCCTGGGTTTCAAGCAACTTTATTTTCAACTATTAATTTTACTCTTCTAACGTACACTATTTAATACCATTGTCTTCCAACATATATATATATATATATATATATATATATATGTATGTATGTATGTATGTATGTATGTATGTATGAATGTATATGCATTGCTCTATGAATTTTATAATGGCATATATGAGCTGTAAAAGGTTTTAGCAATATTATAACATGTTAATTTAATAGCGTCAATAAAAATGTTATAGCGGCTATAATGTGTTATAAAAGATTCCCACTTTTATTGAGACTCAGATGTTTAATAGCGGCAAGAATGAGCTATTGTCTTTAAGTAACATAACGGTAAATTTGTGCTATATAACCATGCTCTTTTACAGCGGCAAATAAAGCGTTATAAATATTTAGCAATTTTTTATAACATGTTCATATACAACAGTTATGGAACCGCTATAGTTCTTATTTATAGCGGTTGTGGGCCGCTATAAAATACCAGTTCATTTGTAGTGTTGATAAGGTAAAGTAAGCGCATAAAAAAATGTTTAGATATAGGGTCTAATAACATATTAAAATGAGGCGCTTGGACCAGTCCGCAAGTTTGAGGGTGAATAACCCAACGGGGTAGATCATCGTGGTGTCATGAGGCAAGAGGGGAGCGCACATCCATCTGATTATTCTGTTAGCTCCAAAGGACTGGAACGGGAAGCACGCGGCTTCCTGAGATACGTAAGGTGCTCCTGGTAGTCCTCTGTGCGGTGGTAGATGTTTAGACTATGCTCGTAGAGGTTGGGTATGCGCGTTACTACTAGGTGGGTGGGCCTTGACTGCAAAAGTAGCTTTGTAGTCAAAATGCTGTGACAAGGTGACACTAGGGTGATTCAGCAATCACCTTAATGGGAGGCGAGGTCAGGACCAACAAGGATAGTAAATAGTCGGGTGCCCGTCATCCACAGCCAGTGGGATGCAAAAAGACTAGAGCTAAACCAAGATGTCATTCACCTTTCACTATCGAGGTACGGTGGTTGAGGGGAGACGCCAACTGGATGTTTGGATTGTTTGTTAGGGGAAAGTCGCTTAGCTCTTGCAGTCTTTACTAGTTGAGGGAGGGGCCGAGGTGGGGCTATAGCCACCATGAAAAACAGACCCGAGGGATATCTGTATTTTGAGACTCTTAAAGGCGGGCCTGTACAGATATGGAAAATCTCCTGACCGAGTTCCATGTTTCTTGTATAGCCCTGCCACAGAACTCGGTGAACATTAGAGGTTATGTGCTGTTAAGGCATCGAATATGATTGACGATACGTACATGGGAAAGTCTAGATACATGTGTGTCTACTCTGGGTGGTGTATCGTAGACTTAAGGGCAATACTCTGTGATGGAATCTGATTCGATCGAAGGTGGCAGTCCGTACGCTTATGTAGCATAGTAATGACAGATATATGTCGAATGTAACATTGTTATGTAGAGATTCGTATGTCACTCTAGCGTAGGATGAGAGACTACGTTCATTTCTGCGGCATTACGGTGGAGACTGTGTGTTGACGCGCTTTTTGGTCGAAGCCGTCACACGTCAAGTATTTGAGTAGCAGCACGCTCAAGCATGAAGAACGTCGTCAGGAGTCATAAAGAAATTTGGTCGAAGTCGCATCGCAAACCCAAGAAGACTCGAAATCTCTATCAGATGACCTCCTTTGGGCCCAGTTAGCTCTTAGGCAAACCGTTAGGCGAGCCGCGCTCCGAGCCGAAGGCGAGCTGTCAAGCGGATCTGGATGCAGCGCCGGTGGGGGTCCGGGGCTGCACAGTCCCGGGGGCATCGCCTAATTCATCTAATTTTCTCCATGCTGGAAGCTCAGATCCCTTCACTTCGGACCAGAAAAACCTCAAATTCCCTCACTTCGCATACTCCCTCGGCAGCACGATTTCAGCCTCCTCCTCCATCAATTTCGTATCCCCAGGAGAGGTATGAATTTCGTACCCCTCCAGGGGGTTCGAAATTCCATACCCCCTGGTGGGGTACGAATTTCGTACCACTCACCAGGGGGTGTGAATTTTCTGTATGTAGGCCCTTGTTTGGGTTCAAAATTAAGGGGTTATGGTCCCATTTCCTACCTACTCCCACCTAACTTCCTTCCTATAAATACCCCAACCCTTGGCCTTCATTGGGATTTTTTCCTTTGGAATTTTTGGATCTTGAGAGCTCCAAACACTCATTAATGGCTTCCAACACCTTCTTCATGGCCATTGGACATGACATGGATAATTAGAAGGTAGTGCACACATGTTCCATAGCTTGTTGGACACTAACAAGCATAGTTGCATTGCTTTTGGACCTCTTGGACTTCAAACCTAGTTTTGGACATAATTGACCAAGTCAACCTATCTCAAGGAAGAAGAAGAAGGACATTATTATTCTATTGCAATACTTTGTACTCAAATATCGTCGAAACTTTTACAACATTGTAATAGGATATCATATGATGAATGGTCATTATAAATTGGATGTAGGCGTTAGTGCAGAACCACTATAAAAGCTATGTCTCCCGCATTTACTTTACTTATTTTGGATAATTGTTCACACATACACATTGGGTGTTGGCGTGCGACAATTTTGCCCGTCAGCACCGTGCGAGTGGGGTACCATAGGGTGTACCTCAATATTGGCGGGGTAGCTATATATATACTGTATTAGGTTAATCCACTGGGAAGTAAATGTGAACGACGTGTGTGTAAGCCTTGAGTGCTGTTAACCCAAGTAATCTAATAATTAAAAAAAATGTGATTGAACGGTATATATAGGATTATCCAAAGTTTATAGTTTAAATCCAGTCACCAGAACTTATGTTCTGGCCCCTTCCTCATAACATACTCGCAGGTTAGTTTTGTGGTAGAGATATGTTAGCTTTGGATACTGGTTAGGCACTATTATTACTACGATAAGGCTATACTTTGATTATATTATACCTTATCCATTCCGCTGTGAGATATTTTCCGAGCTCTGATATATTTTATATCTCTGTCTTTTATACAGTATACCAGAGCTACCAACACAGGCTTCGATGGATTAGAATTTTGAAAAAAAATTGGTTTTTCGGAATTCGGGTTGTTACAATACATCAATAGGCATATTTTTTTTAATGGAAAAGTATTCCCTTTCAAGTCTAAAGAGATCAGCACAACCAATAAAGTTTTAATTGCAAAGCATTCTATACCTATTGTACCCTAATGGGAAGATGTGTGGAGTCACTCAAAGGAAAGTGAGGCTACTAATAACCAAGACACATTGCCTTTCAATTTGGAATACAACGAATCAGCCGAACCATCTATCCCTGCCATAAACAGTCCTGAAAATTCAAGTGAGCAAACACAAGTCAGAAATTACTCTGCAAAAAATGATCAAAGTTCTGAAAGACAAAGTGCATCAAACTCAACTAAAAAAAGTCAACCACCTGAGTTCCACATGCCAACACTGGTCATTCTATGATAACAAGATCCAAGAGTATCATTTTCAAGCCAAAAGTATTTACAACTACATCTGAAATAGTTGAACCAGAATCTTATGATCAAGCAGTCAAAAGAAAGCACTGGAGAAATGCCATGGACCATGAATACATGCTCTCGTTAATAATAAGAAATGGAGTCTTATTAAAGCACCACCAAATAAAAATATTATGGGCTGCAAATGGGCATATAGATTAAAAAAGAATCCAGATAGAACAATAAATAAGTACAAGGCCAGACCAGTGGCAAATGGATTTATACAGGAATATGGGTTTAATTTTAATAAAACTTTCTCTCCTATTGTAAAACCTACCACAATAAGGTTCTTACTTACTATTGCTCTTCATAAAAATTGGCAAATTAAACATCTAGATGTCAATAATGCCTTTCTGAATGGCATTTAAAAGAAGAGATCTATATGCTGCAGCCGCACGGCTACATACAAAATTCAAATTATGAGTTTAAGCTGAACAAGGCAATTTATTGACTTAAATGGGCTTCAAGAGTCTGGTTTGATAGACTAAAAAGTGCATTAATGCAACTTGGTTACAAGTCTACCAAATCAGATAATTCCATGTTTACTAAAATAACTAGTGATTCAACAACCTATATATTAATTTATGTTGATGATCTCATTATTACTGGTAGCAACACCGGTGATATAAGAAGTCTCACTAGCTACCTTAATCAACAATTTTCCATCAAGGACTTGGGGAACCTCACATACTTTCTTGGAATAGAAGTAAAAAGAAAGTCAAAAACGGAATTAATTCTAAGTCAAAGAAAGTACATTTCAGACCTCCTCTTCAAAACCAAGATGGAAAATGCTAAAGCACAACCTACACCAATGATCATCAATCAACACTACTCTAGATACAGGGGAAGCTATATCTAATATAAAACAATATAAGAGTGTTATAGGTGCATTAAAGTATGCAACCATAACACACCCTGGTATTACATACACTGTTAACAAAGTTTCTCAATTTATGCATAAGACACTAGATGTACACGGGAAAGCTATTAAAAGAATTCTGAGGTACCTCAAAGGAACAATGAACTATGGCCTAGCATTAAAGACTAGGAAACTACTCAACATAAATGGCTATGCTGATGCTAATTGGGCATCAAATCTCGATGACAGAAGATCAACTACTGGTTACTACATCTATATTAGGGACAGTTTAATCTCATGGTGTTCAAAAAAGTAACCAACTATCTCCAAATCCAGCATTGAGGATGAATACAGGAGCGTAGCTAACACTACTCGAAAGATTAAATGGTTTCCATCCCTTTTAAGTGAACTTAAATTGGAAATTAATAGTAAGCCAATAATATCGTGTGATAACAAAAGCACTGTATACATATCTGAATACCCAGTACAACATGAAATAACTAAGCACATAGAGCTTGACTTATACTTTGTTCATGAATTAGTACAAAGGTGCATCACATACTTGGTATCTTACCAACGTGCAAATATACTAACAAAGGCGGTATCTACTGCCAATTTCAGGAGATTTAGATCTGACCTAAACATTGTCGAGCTCTACGATTCAGCAGACGTCACTTCAAATCAACTGAGCAAAAAGATGGATTTGTCGTCTGATTGCATTCCTGAAGCTGGTTACTATGCCAATTTGAAGAATCAAACATAAAATTTGATCGAAAGCAAACCAAGGGTTTCGCGAAACCCTAGGGTTTGAGATGAGATGTTAGAAGTGGAAAATACTTTACATATCGGCTCTAACAATATAATATATACCTGAAGCATCTCACATGTATTTCACATGAGACAAAAGCTAGTAATTGTAATTCTAGCATATACTCATTGTATTGGCCCTGTGTGCCATGTATTTACCCCAACGGTCATGTATTTATAATTATAAATACATGACCGAATGTACATACAATTTATCTTCTGTTTTTACAATCCATTTGCAATAAAATTGCTTTCTTCTCCACAATATTTTCTGCTACCATTAATTCTATCATGAATTTGTGCAGCAAGCCTTGCATAATTTTCAATGTTGGGTTTCACTATGGTTGCAAAAGATGTCACTCTTTTTGGTTTTCTGGTTGTGCTCTCTGTGTTTTCGGTGATTGGAGCTGCGTGGATTTCTTGTCAAATGGTTGGCAAATCCTACAGAAGAACAAAGAAAAATATTCAGCTTTGATCCTCTATTTATTTTACTTGAATTAAACATATCTACATATAGACGATTTGCTGGGGAATTTAATCGTGTTCAAGCTGTGGTATCATGTGCATAAGGCATGAATACTATGTATGTACATGTTGTTGGTTTTTAAAGTACTTATGAGCTAGTAAATAGGACTCGGTTGTGTAACAGAGCTCTTTCTCTAAAAGATCAAATGCAACCTCCATCTTATAGAGTACTTTTGAGGAAGATCTTTAAAAAGTTAGAGCTTTTGTTTTATTATTTTAATTTTTTTTATGACAAAAAATAAAATCAGATAAACAAATGCATGATTTAAGGTGTCATTAGATAAATCTGAAAAATGTAACTGGTTTTGTAGTAAATTTAGAGGAACTTGAGAGATTGTGTCAAACATTAATGCATATGACTATATCTATGTGTTGTTCTGAACATTTTCCAGGTTACCGTTTCAAAATAACTTTGATGTACGATGTTAAAAACTCTGGTACAACCATCTATATATTCCTTTGTGTGTGTGCAAAAGTGGAAAAATGAAAATATTTATTGAATAAATAAAAAGATACTTCTTCCCACTATTATGCATAGTAGTTGTAGTTGTTTGCACTTGTTCCATTTCTAGTCAAAAATCATTGTTCCTTTTCCTCTCTTTGATCGTGTTGTCAAGACTGGGACAAATTTCCTTTGAGGCTATAGGAACTCAAATTCTTCATAATGGGATTTCCATATCCAAAGCAAATTTGATTGGGGCAATGGAGATTTCAATTGCAAGCCTTGCAAAATTTTCATTACTAGTTATCATTATGGTTGCTAAAGATGTCACTCAATTTGTTTTTCTAACTGTGCTCTCTGTGTTTTCGGTGGTCGGAACAGCGTGAATTTTTCGTCAAATGGTTAGCAAATTCTACAGAAGAACAAAGAAAATTTTTCATCTTTGATCCTCTATTTATTTGACTTGAATTAAACTTATCTACATATAGATGATTCGTTTGGGAATCGTATCGTGTTCAAGCAGTGGTATCGTGTGCATAAGGCATGAATACTGTGTGTGTAAGTGTTGTTGGTTTTTAAACATACGGGCTAGTAAATATATCTCTTTATGTAACAGAGCTCTTTTTCTCAACGATTGAATGCAACTTCCAGCTTATAGAGTATTTCTGAGGAAGACCTTTAAAAAGTTGGAGATTTTGTTTTATTGTTTAAATTTTTTTTTACAACAAAAAAATAAATTCAAACAAATGGATGCATGATGCAACAGGTCACTAGACAAGAGCCATTGTCTAGATGATTTTATTTTTTGTTCTTTTTCCATCCAAAAGTTATAGAAAATACATTATTTATGATATAAATACAATGTTATAACACGTAATCTACTAAAGAAGTTGCAAAAATTACAGAAGACGACCAGTATGTAAAAACATAATGATGGGTTGGAAGTTGAGTTTTCTTTTTGAGTTAGTGAACACATTCTTTCTATATGCTTGGGCATATAAGCCTTTGTTGGCTAAAGAATAAATATGGAAGTAATTTCAATTTAATAGAGTTAATACAACGAAATTATTTTGTGCTTATATTGTTGAATCTCGTTACTCAACATCAAATATAGAATGTAACAAAACGTTAATGCAACAATCTGAATTCTATTGAATGTTCCAAAGATAAATGAAATATTTCATTAGATAAATCTGGAAATGTAATTTCTTTAGTAGTGAATTTAGAGGAACTTGAGAGATTGCGTAAAACTTTAATGCATATACTACTATATCTAAGTGTTGTTCAGGACATTGATGTACGATGTTTATAAAACTCTAGTACAACCATCTCTAGGTTCCACCATGGGTAAAAGTGGAAAATGAAAATATTTATTGAATAAATAAAAAGATACTTATTTTGTTTTGTCATACAATAGAATTCGGAAATTGTTGAGTGCATTGCTCTTGGCATTCTCTTTATTATTTTCCTATTTAATTTTTTTTGGTAATTTCATAGTGTTAACTTCATCTTAAGTGGCCTTTGTTTGGCAAGCTGCTGTAAGTTTTTGGTAAAATCTTTAATGCTCCTTAAAATTTATGATTTATACGAAACAAATTTTCTAAAAATTTAAAAGATCTTATAAATTTTACATTATGAACTATCCATTCAAAAATAGAAATTCTTTTTCTTGTATTATATTGAATAACTTCACGGCGAGAAATTTCGATCAACTTATTCCCTCGTTCTTGCTTTAGGAGGAAAAGGTTCTTGAACATACTACTCCAGGCGCTTTTCGCGGATAAGGTTTTCGATTGCGTCCTTAAGTTGATGGCAATCATTGGTATTGTGCCCATACATGTCGTGGTATCGACAGTACTTGTTGGTGTTCTTCTCGTGTTTAGTGGACTCTTTGGAGTATGGCTTCTTGTACTGAAGCGTGTTACATGTTTCTAGGTATATTGTTTCCAGGTCTTCGTTCAATGGGGTGTAGGTCTCATAAGCCTAGTAGCGGCCCGACCTCTTGGGATCCGCTGGAGCCTGGTTGTTGTTGTGCCCGCCCTGCCTGTCGTTACCTGGCTTCGATTTGTACGGATCTTCCCCTTGTCTTTACCGAAGGGTTCTCCAACTTGTTTCCCTTTAGTGCTGTCGTCGATGGTATCAACATGCGGGTTGTTGGAAGGGTTGGTCTGGGAAATTTGGTTATGCCTTGCTTCTTCTTGACATAAGAACTGTCTGGCATTTTCGTAGAAAGCGTCGAGACTCTTGGGTTGCTTTTTGTCGATCCAGGCCTCGAATTTGAAAGTAGGGAGGATGCCTTTTGCAAGTTGGAAAAGCATGGTACGAGGCTCTAAGTCACCTACCTTGGCAAGGATGGTATTATACTGCGAGAGGTAGCTCTTGAGTGACCCGGCAGGTCCTTGGTACAAATTAGACAGAGTGAGGGCGTTTTTCGAAGTTGGGACGTGCACTCTGAACTGCTTAACCAATCAAGTGTCCAGTTGGCCGAATTAGTTGACAGAATGGAGCGGAAGGCGAGAGAACCAGAGTAGAGCAGTGCCGGACAAGAAGACCAGAAAAATTTGCACTTGGCCGGGTATGTGGCACGACTGGAATCTATTTTCCATTCATAGTGGTTTAGGAAGGCACAGTGATCGGTCGTGTCATCATAAAGTGGCATTTGCGGCATGCTGAAGCATCGCGGCCATTCGGCTTCATGCACAATCCTTGTGAAGGGATTATGACTTATGTGGGGTTTCCCATGATTCGTTGGCGTTACCTCGCATTTCTCCCATGATCCTTCGGGCCATGTCGGGGAGATATGTTGGATGTGGGTCTGCCAATGGAACCCATGGGTTTCGTCGAACCTCGGGAGTTGGGTTCTGTCGAAGAGGGGGTGGATTGCTCGGGCCTGGCTCGTCGTTGATAATCAGTTGGGGATGGTCACGATATTGGTCCCCGTTGTTGTAAGTGATGGTAGTTCGATCACCATTTCCATTTCCGTTGCGTTGTTGTAGCCATTGGAGCGTATGGCGGCGTTGTTGATGAGGCTAAACCTGCTTCTTTGATGTGGGTCCCTAGACTCGAAAGAGGAAGTTTCCGATATAGTTCGCCTTGGTCGGGCGTTGTTTTGAGGGAGCTGGACTCGAGCGACGATGCGTTGACTTTCTTGGAGTTTGCGCATAAGGCCAATATTATCACTCAATGCCTAATTGAGCTCGAGAGTTGTGTTCTCATACTTTTCATTAAGCGCATGGATCTGCGCTTGTGTTACGAGAACTTCGGGGTCCACAGAAGGAAGGGTCTCGGTTGCGACTAGGATATCCGCCGGCTTAGGTGGCTAGGATGTTCCAGTTTCGGCTGCAGCAAAAGAGCCGAACATTGCATTCTTTGGTCGCTTTGCCATCGTAACTGGACTTAGCAGCAGGTTAGTAAAGAGACCTAAAGCACGTCGGAGTCGAGATGGTAATGTGTGACAAAGAAGCAAATATGAGTTTTCTAAGTGAAAGCACCAAAATGTTGACAACAAAATAAGCCGTAAACACTTAAGATTCTTAGTTACTTAAGAATTATAGTTTCGCGTGGAAATATAAGTGCGGAAAGCAGTAAATAACATAAGAGATTTATAGTGGTTCGGTCTCGTGTGAGGCCTACGTCCACTTTGGAAGAGTCATTGGAATATTATTAATAACGAAGAGTTACAAGGTTGAGACCATCTCATGACATCCTTTTACATACATCTCTAAGTTATATGAGGTCATAATTGTCATATGCAAATATTATGAAAAAGACACTTTTTCCCTTCTTCTTCCTCAAAGCATGGATATCAATAAAGAGGCTACTTGGAGCTCTCAGGAGATGTCAAATCACTAAATTCCCACTGCCTTGAAGTTTGAGCTTTAGGGGTATTTATAGTGGAGTGATTAGGTGGGAGTAGGTAGGAGTAGAGGACCACACCAGAAATCTCGGATCCCGTAGTGGATACTACCCCAACCTCGGACCCCTTAGATACAAGTATCGAAAACTCGTACCCCTCCATAGGGTACGAATTTCGTATCCAAAGGAGTACGAAGGTTTCTGAACCGAGTATGGGAGAGTCGAGGCTAATGATACCCAAGACTTTATGGAGTTCGGCGTATTGTTTGGCGATGCTTAGAGGAGTGGAGAGGTTCATGTCAGCCTGATCCCTTCTCAGCTCTTTTCCTTTACTCCTTGGCGACACTTCAGGATTTAACTTCAAGCGATACGTTGAGTCAAGCGTGTCATGCGTACTTTTGGGAATCGTTCCGAAAGGTCGGTGTAACAATCCGGAAAATTAGAACCAATTTAAAATTTTAATTTGGCTATTTTGATAAATTTTGAATATTTAAAATAAATTATTTTAAATGATAACGATAAGAAATTTATTTTGAATAGAATTAGAATGCATATATGTATTTGAATCGATGTTGGAATATAAATATTTATTTTAATTTTTAAACAAGGCCTAAAATGGCGCGGTAGTTTGAAAATTTGAATTCAAACTTTGATTGAGTGTACAGGATGCGAAATAAATCAGATTTTAGTGAAACCAAAAATATTTAAATCTATTTAAGAAATTCTTTCTAATAAATATGAAAAATTGAAATTTCATAGCGGAATCAAAAGTTATGGCCAAATGAATTTTCATGAAGGTCGCTGTGGAATTAATATAGCCCTTGAAAATAGACATTTTGCAAACGACCTCCGTTTTCGACGAAACTACTTTTGTTGGATCCGGAATGTCAAATTATTGCTAGAATCCAAATTCCATAATTTTTGGAGTGAACATGTGATCATGGAAATGAAAACGTGTTTGGTTAATTTTAATCAATTTGGATCGACCAGAAAATGATCATTTTTCAAACGGTCTCCAAATTCAACAAAATCAATTTTGTTGGGACCGTATCGTCCAAACATAGCCAGATTTGTTTTTCTGGAATTATCAGAATCAGTATGTGGCTCCTGAAAATTAAAATGTACATTCAAATCCATATTTGAATGTTTTGTATTTTAATTTGAAGGATGACTGATTGAAACAGTTGAATGGGTCTACGAAAATATTCCATTGTGTCCGGAATGGGGGTATTTAGTTAGGGACGAACAGTCATTGGGTTTGAATTGGAGTTCATTTTGAAAAACAGATATTTTTGGAATTATAAATAGCACAGGCCAATCAGATTTTAAAAAAAAAACTCCCTCTCCCCGACGCATCGCGATATACGGCGGAAACACCTTCCTTGCTTCTCTTCTCAAAATTTCCCAATTCGCTCGACGAAATCTAGTGCCACAGTTGAGGTTTTTGTAGATCTCCCTCCCAACTTCAGATCCATACCAGATTCAACCCCTATCGTGTTGTATTTTCTTCGAATCGCCCCCCTGAAGTCTCGACTTTTGAACCACCAACAACTGGAGCCAACGAAGTGACCCCACCACCGCGCACGAAGGCGCCCCTCCTCCCTCTTCGACGTGGCATTGGTCGATCCTCCTATCGTGCTACGGATTGAAAGAAAAATCAAAACCTAGTTTTGAACAGTTTGCTGAGGTATACGATTGAAATTATTTAAACTGTTTATAGCACTTTAAAGCGCTACGAATTATGATTTTACAAAAAAATCATATCTTTTTGCTATGTTGTCGAAATCCAGTGAAACAAGAGACATTGGACTCGTGGCGACGTCTTCTACATTCTAGAAGAGACTAGAGAATTTTTGGAGCTTCCTACAATTTTTGAAGGAGTGGAACCCAATGTGAGACTTCTAAATTCAAATTTGAATGGAACGGCAATGTATAAATTATATGATCGATGTATAAGTTATATAAGCGTTGTACACCTCGTGTATAAGCGTTGCATAAATTATACGTGCGATGTATAAGTTATATATGCGTTGTAAAAATCATATGTGCATTGAATGGAGTTGAAATGAAATTAAAATGAAATTGAAATATATATATATATATATATATATATATATATATATATATACACACACACACACTCCCCTCGTCCACATACCATGGACGATATATATTGGTTGTGATTGTTTGAATTTTCGTTGACGTGAAATTTGGTTGATAAATGAGAACGGTTGATAATGGTTGTTTCTGGCTGAAATAAAATTGGAATTGTTTATGGAAAAAT
This sequence comes from Allium sativum, assembly GCA_030737875.1. Classification (NCBI taxonomy): domain Eukaryota; kingdom Viridiplantae; phylum Streptophyta; class Magnoliopsida; order Asparagales; family Amaryllidaceae; genus Allium; species Allium sativum. The sequence continues at coordinate 897,200,681 of CM060922.1, read as the reverse complement.
TGATTGTGATATTAAAATGATCGAAATATTTAGATTATAAGGATAAGCCCTTAAGGAACGCCGTGAGGCGTAAGGTAGTGCGAGGAGTCGTACTCGGGACGAAGCCGGTTTTTAAACCCCTGCCGTTATCCTGCCAAAATTTTCTAAAATATTTATGTGTTTGATTTATATTCATGTGTTGGAATATATTCATGTGTTGGAAAAGTAATCATATGACGAATGAATTGTTTGAACGATAAAAATCACATTTTTATCATGTATATGAAGTATATAAAATATTCATGTTTGAGATAAATTGTTTTAACAATAAAAATCACATTTTTATTATATATATGAATCACTAAAAATATTCATGTTTTGAAATAAATTGTTTTAACAATAAAAATCACATTTTTATTATATATATGAAGTGTTAAAAATAGTCATGTGTTGAATAAGTATTTGTTGGCTAAAAATATTATTTTTACCACGTATATGAAATGAAAATGGTTTGGAGATCGAAGAATGGATTATATTTATATATTTATATATGTGTATATATAATTAAATAAAACGAATAACGACGCTGTAGTTCGTGCTTTGGAATCGTGATTTTAAACGATTACACCGAGAAATCCGACCATCGGATTTCCCCGAAACTGAAACCGTTGGGTTCCCTTTGAAAATATCTTTCCAACGATTCCAAATTTGTAAAGATCCAACGGTTAGATCGTGTGAAATGTTTAATTCAAATCTGTATAAAAACAACGCTAGAATGGATTATATATATATATGGATATATAATTAAAATAAAACGAATAACGACGCTGCAGTTCGTATTTTGAAATCGTAACTTTAAACAATTGTATCAGGAGATCAGACCATCGGATTTTCCCAAAACTGGAACCATTGGGTCCGCTTTGAAAAGATCTTTCCAATGGTATAAAATTTATAAAGATCCAACGTTTAGGTTTTCAGATATATGTAAATCAAATCTAAAGAAAAACTGCGCCATGGCCGCGTTATGGCCTAAAGCGTCATTTGAATAAATGGGCTATTTTTAAATAAATAAAAATAGCGATAAATCGTTATAAAATATTATAAACTATTTGAAATGGAGATAAACCAAATTTACATAGTTTATTGGATATTTGATTTTTGAATGTATTTGACATGAAATTTACATTAATGAACTGAATTATGGATGTCAAATAATTTAACCATGGAAATGAATTGATTTGAATTCTAAATATACGTGAATTATAGAAAATGCCGAGTTAAATCTCATTTCAAATAATTCGTCGACGATTAGAAGTCGAATATATGAAGATGGTGAGACCGATGATCTTCACATCAAATGGATGGCTACTGATGTCTTTGATGGGAGTTGCTGCCCAGAAGGTGTTACAGTGGTGGCTGTCTAGACGTACTTGTTGATCGTTTGGATGTGTGAGGGCCTCTCTCCTGTATTGGACATATGGGACAAGGAATAAGCTGCCTCCGGTTTCGTTCAGACCCAGAACGGACTTGTAAATGGATGGGTGTCTGACATTGTAGGTTGACAACGAGGCATGCTGAGATGTAGTGATCAAGGCTTTTGTTGAAAAGCAGAGCCTTGTGGTTGATGATCAAAGCACGGCTTTAAATAGCATAGCTTTGTGTATAGCATTAATTTGTGAGCCTCATACCCCGGTATGAACCAGAAACGGAGAGGACTTTAGGGAGGACATGCGTTTCTTTCTAGCTAGGAGTGGTGTCTAGGTTTTACATGCCTGGACGTTTTACTTGTGTGGATGATGGATAGCAAGACGCCTCAGTTATATCAGTCTCTGCGGAGTCGATGGATGGTTTGGTAGATATACCGGCCAGTTTGACGCCCCATAGGGCGGGAAAACGCAGTGTTCAGGCATTTTAATCCACTCCGTGTGGACCGGTCCTGACGATCCAAGGCTTACCTGCGCACTTGCCTGAGACATGGACTAAAGCGTCTCGAAGCGGTAAGGACGATCCCTTGCCTTGGTTCATGACGGAAATCCAATTTCCAAATATGACATCATGCGATTTTGATTGAAAACCTATATATGGCGACATGATATATGGTACACATGCCGTCTATGATTGATACTTATGATTTAAATTGTTTTTGAAACATATAAACAATAGTAATAATATCAAATGCTTTTTTTATACGTCTCAAGCATATTTTGGCCATTATAAGGTAAAACTCTATCCTCCGGCTTGCGTTGCATTGTGTGATGGGACTGAGCCTTATAATGGCTTCATTTTTGTAAAAAACATTGCGATGTTTAAATGGTTTACTTGTGTTGAGCACTGGCAATCCAATGGAGTAAACCCTTTCCGCATTAGTGGCGTGGTCCTGTGATTGGCCTTATTGTAAATAAGTTAGGTAGTTTTCTCATACCAGTCCTATGACTGACTCATAGTTTGTTTCACTTGCAAACTCGAGTGCCCCTATTTCTACACGGGTAGCCTTGTATTCAGGTTTTAGCCGGCTCTTTCTGGATAGCTATGGAGATGAAGATGGATTCTATCACTTCTTTTATGCTGTTCAGCTCCTGTTATGTATATTATGTTTGATTCCGCTGTAGACATTTTATATAAGGCTAAAACTGTATGTTGTATTAAGTATGATCCTGTATACTATGTAACTCTGATGATTATGTTTATCTAGTGTATTCTATTGTACATTATCTGGTGGAATCGTATATTTCTGGTATGCTGCTACTTGTTTATGTGTTATATTCCAAAGATTACCCTTGCCGCCGTGGAACGGGGGTTTGGGGTCGTCACATGTGGTATCAGAGCTTTGGTTAAGCTTAGTTCTGGAATATAACATATTAACGAACTCGTCAGAAATAGAACCTGTAGTGTTCTAAGATGGATAACTCATTTCAAATAGGATCAGTAATATCCTAGAATGAGTGTAGCAGAATAAAATACACCCCAATTGACACATTTACATTCAAGTATTTGTCTCTATGCTTTAATATATCTTTTCTGTTGGCCTGACACTTTGTCTGCTATTTGCAGACATCATAGAAAATGAGTGGCAGAAGTATAAGAGGTAGGTCAGAAACAGGTATTGACGCTCTATTAAAGAAGTATCGAAATCTGGGTGGAATACCATTCTTGGGCAAAGAATCCATTATTGAAGCACAAGCATGGATGTGCTCTACTGAGAAAATTTTTGAAGGTTCAAAGCTGAGAGATTATCAGAAAAGATTACTAGCATCTTGGGCACTCAAAGACGAAGCTTTAATCTGGTGGGAAACCGTTATTAAGGATAATCCAGAAGGTAATATTACCTGGGATTGATTTAAAGAAATTCTCAACGAAAGATTTATTCCTCCAGAAACAATTGATGGGCTATATGATGATTTCTATTATCTGATACAAGGTAATATGACCATTCCAGAGTATCATAAGAAATTCAACGAACTTTCTCGTTTTGCCCCGCATCTAATTCAAAATCCTAAGAGGAAGAATCTAAGGTTTATTAACGGGCTCTAAAGAAAGTACCAAAGTAGTGTAAGTGCACATGTGAAGCTACCTTTTTTCCGAAATGATATATATGGCTTACCAGTATGAGGACCTTGATAAGTGAGGTCATTTGGAAGACGAAGAAGAATGTAGTTCTAGCAATAAAAGGAAATTTGAAACTGATAGCCTAGGGACAAGTACAAAGCTGAGGCCGGTACAAAGTCTGAGTTCAGTAAGAGGCCTAAATTCAATAGGAAAAAGGTTAAATCTAAGAAAGGACCAGTAACAACTACCACCTGCTCAAACTATAATCGGAAAGGGCATTTGGCGATAAATTGCGGACCATTAAAGAAACGAATAAAGAGTGGATTTAAATCCAAGAACAAGTTTCAAGAGAATAGGAAATGCAATCTGTGCCATCAGGCTAGTCATATAAAGCGGGATTGTTGGTTGTTGAAAGAGACCAAGGGGCTCAAGTTAATAACACCACAGATACTTCGACACCCTCAGTCAGTCAAGCAAGGCCAGATGTTTTGGAAGGCACACTTATTGTCAAAGATATTCCAGTTAAAGTATTGTTTGATACAGGCGCGTCGTGAAGCTTTATTACAAGCAATGCGGTTAAGAAATTGGATTTGAAATTGAAAAAGCTCAAAGAACCCTTCACTGTCCATAATCCGGTTGGGGGTTCCTCAATCTTTGTTGGATTTGTAGGGTGCCTGTCTTTTTTCCCGTTATCGGTTCCCTACCATTGCGATCATCATGAATTTTACCGAATTTGATCTTATTTTAGGATTGGATTGGTTAACCAAATATGAAGCTGAGGTTAAATGCGTCGAGAGAGTTGTTAAGGCAAAAAAAAATTCGGGGAGTACATAACCATTCCATGTGAAGGTCCGAATTTTGATAGAAAAGACTTTTGGGCAGCTCTAGATGTTTCTCCTGCTCCATTAGAACCTATTCATGTCGTTATAGAGAATATTCCGGTCGACATAGGAAATATCCCTGTCATCAAGAATTATGTGGATGTGTTTGAAGAAGTTGTTAGCTTACCTCCGCGTAGGGAAATTGATTTCAAAATCGCTTTAATTCCAATGCAAGGCCAGTAGTGCATGTTATTCGAAGAATGACTTTGAAGGAAAAAGAAGAGTTAGACAATCAAACTCGACAGCTTGTATGGAAGGGTCTGATCAGGCCTAGTTTCTCTTATTGGGGAGCAACAGTGGTGTTTGTCCTAAAGTCAGACGGTACTCTCAGAGTATGTGTGGATTATCATGACTTGAATAAGCAAACGTTAAAGAATAAATACCCATTGTCGTGGATTGATGATTTGTTGGATCGATTGAATGGCGCACAAGTATTTTCACGAATGGACCTAGCTACAGGTTTCCATCAACTTCGTATTGCCAAAAATGTGTTCCTTTGACAACACTCAGAGGTCCGAACTTATTCTACGAGTGGTCAGTAATGCCATTCGGCTTATGTAACGCTCCAGCTTATTTTGTCAATCTAATGAACAGAGTATTCAGAGAAGTATTTAATAAATTCGTACTAGTTTTCATTGATGACATATTGATCTTCTCTAAGTCAGAGAGCGAACATGCAAAACATTTGGAACAAGTGTTAGAGATTCTGAGAAAGAATGTTTTAAAGGCAAAATTTTCCAAATGTATATTTTGGCAAGAAGAAGTCAAGTTTCTTTGCCACATTGTATCAAAAGAAGGAATTTCTGTGGATCCCGGTAAAATCACTGCTATTCAAGATTGGAAACAGCCTAGTACTCCCACAGAAGTCCGAAGTTTTCTGGGATTGGCTAGTTATTATCGGAAGTTCGTTAAATATTTTTCGAATATATCTAGTTACTTAACGAAGCTTACCAAGAAGCACACAAGAATCAATTGGACTCCGGAATGTGAGACAGTTTTACAAGAGCTGAAGTTAAGATTGACAACTGCTTCAGTGTTAACAATTATCGATGGCAATCAAGGCTTGAAAGTCTGGACAGATGCTTCTAAAAAAGGTCTTGGTGCAGTATTAATGCAAAGAGGCCAAGTAGTCTCTTATGCAAGCCGTCAGTTGAAGCCACGTGAGAAGAATTATGCAACTCACGATCATGAATTGTTAGCCATCGTGTTTGCTATGAAAATTTGGAGACATTATCTATTGGGTGAGAAGTTCGAATTATATATCAATCATCAATCAATGAAGTATTTATTCACCCAGAAAGATCTGAATATGAGGCAGCAGCGTTGGCTAGAATTTCTCGCGGCATATGATCTTGATATTTTGTGTACTCCAGGGAAAGCCAATGTTGTGGCTGTTGCGCTCAGCAGAAAGAATGTAATCATCGCCAATCTTATAATCACGCCTTCATTGATTGATAACATATTTGCTCTTCAGAAGGATGATCACTTCATTCAGAAGATCAGGGAGAGAATTCAGAAAGGCGAGCTCTCGAGTTTTAAGGTTGATAACGATAGGATTCTTAGGTTAAAAGGTCGAATTAACATTCCTGAACTCCGGAGAGAAGTACTAGATGAATGTCACAAACCTAAACTTAGTATCCATCTAGGAGTGAGTAAAATGTATAATGATATCAAACGCACTTTCTGGTGGAGGTCTATGAAGAGAGACATTTCTTTATACGTTAGCAGGTGTTTTACTTGTCAACAAGTTAAAAGCGATCAACAAAAACTCACCGGATTGTTGCAACCATTGGAAATTCCAAATTGGAAGTGGGAACAAATTTCTATGGATTTCATAGATGGTTTGCCCAGAACCAAGAGTGGAAATGACAGTATATGGTGATCGTAGATCGTTTCATGAAGACTACCCATTTTATACCTGTCAGATCAAATAGAACCGCTCAAAGTTTGGCACAGATTTATTTTAAGGAAATTGTTAAACTGCATGGAGTTCCCATGAGTATTGTTAGTGGTCGTGACCCGATTTTTGCTAGTAAATTCTGGGAAGCATTCCAAGCAGAATTGGGAACAAAGATGAACTTGAGCACATCTTATCATCCTCAAATAGATGATCAAACTGAGAGGGTGAACCGTATACTTGAAGATTTACTACGGGCTTGTGTTATTGATTTTGGCGGGTCTTAGGAAGACCACTTACATTTGGCTAAGTTCTCATACAACAACAGCTACCAAGCAAGCCTGAAAATGTCACTATCTGAAGCACTGCATGGTTGACCGGGTAGATCTCCCGCATGTTGGGTAGAACCTGGCAATAGACTTGTATTGGGACCTGATATGATCCGTGAAGCTTCAGACAAAGTCGATTTCATTAAGAAGCGACTGCAAACAGCTCAAAGCCGACAGAAGAGCTATGCGGATTTGAGAAGAAGGGATTTGTTTTTGTTGTTGGTGACTATGTGTATTTGAGGGTTTTTCTAATGAGAGGAGTAGTCCAATTTGGTAAAACAGGGAAGTTGGCGCCTAGATTTATTGGTCCATTTCCTGTGCTCGAACGGATTAGAACTCTCGCTTATAGGGTTCAATTGCCGGATTGGTTGCCTGGAGTACATGATGTGTTTCACGTATCTCAACTTCGAAAGCATGTGCATGATCCAGACTCATGGAAGAAGCCGTGCAACAAGATTTGGAAATTACTCCAGAATTAGCTGTGAGAAGAGAGCCGATAAAGATTATTGGCAAAGAAACTAAAGAGTTGAGGAACAAGAAGGTTCACTTAGTCAAAGTGCAATGGAGTGGAGATCTGCGGGACTGTACTTCGGAAACTGAAGAGAGCATTAAGCAAGCTTATCCCAATTGCAGAGTGGATATCTCTGATTAACTTCGGTGCAAGGTACATTTACCATACTTTGCATTTCCATATTGTTTTGTACTTTACTATTGTTTTCATTTTTGGATGAGTAGTTTTAAGTATAATCTGACATTAGCAAGTATGATTTTTAAGTATATAAACAAACTATATATTTGAAAAAGTTAATCAATAAATTGATTGTTGTTTGTGTTGTGTGATTATCAATTTGACTAATCAATATTGGAATGATAATTAATCAAATCAATAATAGAATGAAGGGTAAATTTAGGCCAATTGAACCAAATATTGAACTGCTTTGAAAATTGATTGAAATACATGCATGTACATTATATATATTTGAACAGGTAAATGGATTTGCTGTTGAGTGAAGAATTTATTTGCATGCTCGACAAATAGGTAAAGCTTAATGAGTTGGATATGCAATTTTATTTATATATCAACTCCTGTGAATGTCATTGGATGCGGAATGCTGGTTGTTCTGTGTGAAATTATAAACGTCGCCACAGGATAGTAAAAATTAGTTTTGAACTACACTACATGGCATACTTCTTGAAGATAGCATACCCTATTATATACCACATAAGCACTTGGAGCTTGTGTGACAAGGTAGAAGATTTACCATACAAGTGAGAGGCATGTATGGCGACGACTATATTACAGGTTGAACCAAAGACTGATATGAAATATAAAATGTAACGGCAAATTGCCAGATTAATAAAAACCCCATATGGGTCTGGGGATGACAATAAACACGTCTCTCTAGTCATTAAGGCATAAAAACCATTTATAGGTGACGAGAATTTATTCTCTGGAGTTATGATCTACACACTGCCCTGTGGACACTAGAATATATCACTATAAATATGTGTATGCTTTTTAGAATTTATTGCGTGTCTAATACGGCCCAATAAATTTCCAAACCCTTCCCCGAACAAAGGAGGTTATGGCAAAAAAATTCAAAAATTTAAGATGTTAGCCAAATTTTTGAAGAATTAGAAAATTCTCAAAAATTGAAAAGTTGAAGAATGAAAGCCAAAATAAAAGTTGAGTTGGTTGGTTAAACAACTTTCAGCTCCGCTCCTTTTCGAGGACGAAAAGATTTTAAGTGGGGGAGATTGTAACAATCCGGAAAATCAGAACCAATTTAAAATTTTTAATTTGACTATTTTAATGAATTTTGAATATTTAAAATAAATTATTTTAAATGATAATGACAAGAAATTTATTTTGAATAGAATTAGAACATATATATGTATTTGAATCGATGTTGGAATAAAAATATTTATTTTAATTTTTAAACAAGGCCTGAAATGGTAAGGCAGTTTGAAAATTTGAATTTACTGACTGTACAGGATGCAAAATAAACCGTATTTTAGTGAAACAAAAAATATTTAAATTTGTTTGAAAATATCTTTCTAACGAATCTGAAAAATCGAAATTTCATAGCAGGATTCAAAAGTTATGGCCAAATGAAATTTTAGAAAGGTCGCTATGGAATTAATATAACCCTTGAAAATAGACATTTTGCAAACGACCTCGGTTTACGACAAAATCACCTTTTTTGGATCTGAAATGTCAAGTTGTTGCTAGATTCCAAATTCCATAATTTTTGGAGTGAATATGTGAGCATGGCAAAAGAAAACACGTTTGGTTAATTTCAGTCAATTTGGATCGACCAAAAAATGGTCATTTTCCAAACGGTCTCTAAATTCGACGAAATCAGTTTTGTTGGGATTGTATCATCCAAACATAGTCAGATTTATTTTTCTGGAATTTATAGAATCAGTATGTGGCCGCGGCAAATTAAAATGTACGTTCAAATCGATATTTGAATGTTTTATATTTTAATTTGAAGAATGACTAACTGAAACAGTCGAACGGTCCTATGAAACATATTCTGTTGTGTCTGGAATGGGGGTATTTAGCTGGAGACGACAGTTGTTGGGTTTGAATTGAAGTTCATTTGGAAAAACAGAAATTTTTGGAATTATAAATAGCCCGGGCCAATCAGATTTTTTACAAAAAAATATATAATATAATATAATTTCTCTCTCCCCGACGCATCGCGATATATGGTGGAAACACCTTCCTTGCTTCTCTCCTCAAAATCTCCCAATCCGCTCCACGAAATCCAGTGCCACAGTTGTGGTTTTTGTAGATCTCCCTCCCAGCTTCAGATCCATACCAGATTCAACCCCTATCGTGTTGTATTTTCTTCGAATCGCCCCCTTGAAGTCTCGACTTTTGAACCGCCGCCGCCGACAACTGGAGCCACCGAAGTGGACTCCACCACCGTGCGCGGAGGCGTCCCTCCTCCCTCTTCGACGTGGCGTTGGCCGATCCTTCTATCGTGCTACAAATTGAAAAAAAAAAACCTAGTTTTGAACAGTTTGCTGAGGTATACGGTTGAAATTATTTAAACTATTTATAGCACTTTAAAGCGCTACGAATTATGATTTTACAATAAAAAACATATCTTTTTGCTATGTTGTCGAAATCCAGTGAAACAAGAGACATTGGACTCGTGGCGACGTCTTCTACATTATAGAAGAGACCGGAGAATTTTTGGAGCTTCCGACAATTTTTGAAGGAGTGGAACCCAATGTGAGATTTCTAAATTCAAATTTGAATGGAAACGACGATGTATAAATTATATGATTGATGTATAAGTTATATAAGCGTTGTACACCTCGTGTATAAGCGTTGTATAAATTATATGTGCGATGTATAAGTTATGTATGCGTTGTAAAAATCATATGTGCGTTGAATGGAGTTGAAATGAAATTGAAATGAAATTGAAATGAAATTATAATATATTTATACATATATATATATATATATATGTATATGTATATGTATATGTATATGTATATGTATATATATATACTCCCCTCGTCTACAGATCATGGACGATATATATTGATTGTGATTGTTTGGATTTTGGTTGACGTGAAATTTGGTTGATAAATGTGAATGGTTGTTTGTGGTTGAAAAAAAAATGGAATTGTTTGTGGAAAAATTCATTGTGATATGAAAATGATCGAAATATTTAAATTATAAGGATAAGCCCCTTAGGAAACGCTGTGAGGCGTAAGGTAGTGCGAGGAGCCGTACTCGGAACGGTGCCGGTTTTTAAACCCCCTGCCGTTATGTTGCCGAAATTTTGTGAAATATTCATGTGTTTGATTTATATTCATATGTTGAAATATATTCATGTGTTGGAAAAATATTCATTTGATGAATGAATTAAAATCACATTTTTATCATGTATATGAAGTATATAAAATATTCATGTTTGAGATAAATTGTTTTAACAATAAAAAGCACATTTTTATTAAATATATGAATCGCTAAAAATATTCATGTTTTGAAATAAATTGTTTTAACAATAAAAATCACATTTCTATTATATATATGAAGTGTTAAAAATAGTCATGTGTTGAAATAAATATTTGTTGGCTAAAAATATTATTTTTACCACGTATATAAAAGGAAAATGGTTTGGAAATCGAAGAACGGATTATATATATATAATTAAAATAAAATGAATAACGACGCTATAGTTCGTGTTTTGGAATCGTGATTTTAAACGATTATACCGAGAAATCCGACCATCGGATTTCCACGAAACTGAAACCGTTGGGTTCGCTTTGAAAATATCTTTCCAACGATACCAAATTTGTAAAGATCCAACGGTTAGATTGTGTGAAATGTTTAATTCAAATCTGAATAAAAACAGCACCAGAATGGATTATATATATATAATTAAAATAAAATAACGACGCTGCAGTTCGTATTTTGAAACCGTAACTTTAAACGATTGTACCGGGAGATCTGACTGTCGGATTTTCCCAAAACTGGAACCGTTGGGTCCGCTTTGGAAAGACCTTTCTGACGATATAAAATTTGTAAAGATCCAACGTTTAGATTTTCAGATATATGTAAATCAAATCTAAAGAAAAACAGCGCCATGTCCGCGTTATGGCCTGAAGCGTCGTTTGAATAAATGGGCTATTTTCAAATAAATAAAAATAGCGATAAATCGTTATAAAGTATTATAGATGATTTGAAATGGAGATAAACCAAATTTACTTGGTTTATTAGATATTTGATGGTTGAATGTGTTTGACATTAAAATTACATTAATGAACTGAATTATGGATGTCAAATAATTTAACCATGGAAATGAATTGAATTGAATTCAAAATATATGCGAATTATTTGAAAATGCCGAGTTAAATCTCATTTCAAATAATTGGTTGACAATTAGAAATCGAAGGTATGAAGATGGTGCAAGACCGATGATCTTAACATCGAATGGATGGCTACTTATGCCTTTGATGGGAGTTGTTGCCCTGAAGGGGTTACAATGGTGGTTGTCTGAACGTACTTGTTGATCGTTCGGATGTGCGAGGGCCTCTCTCCTGTATTGGGCATATGGGACGAGGAATAAGGTGCCTCCGGTTTCATTCAGACCCAGAACGGACTTGTAAATGGATGTGTGTTTGACGTTGTAGGTTGACAACGTGGCATGCTGAGAGCAGTAATCAAGGCTTTTGTTGAAAAGCAGAGCCTTGTGGTTGATGATCAAAGCACAGCTTTAAATAGCATAGCTTTATGTATAGCGTTAATTCGCGAGCATCACACCCCGGTATGAACCAGGAACGGGAGAGGACTTCATGGAGGACATGCATTTCCTTCTAGCTATGAGTGGAATCTGGGTTTTACACACCCGGACGTTTTACTTATATGGATGATGGATAGCGAGGCGCCTCGGTTATATCGGTCTCTATGGAGCAGATGGATGGTTTGGTAGATATACCGGCCAGTTTGACGCCCCACAGGGCGGGGAAACGCAGTGTTCAGGCATTTTAATCCAATCTGTGTGGACCGGCCCTGACGATCCAAGGCTTGCCTGCACGCTTGCCTGAGACACGGGCTAGAGCGTTTCGAAGCGGTAATGACGATCCCTTACCTTGGTTCATGACGGAAATCCAATTTCCAAATACGACATCGAGCGGTTTTGGTTGTAAACCTATATGTGGCGACATGATATATGGTACCCATGTCGTCTATGATTGATATTTATGATTTAAATTGTTTTTGAAACATATAAACACTAGTAATAATATCAAATGTTTTGTTTTATACGTATTAAGCATATTTTGGCCATTATAAGGTAAAACTCTATCCTTCGGCTTGCGTTGCATTGCGTGATGGGACCTAAGTTTTATAATGGCTTCATTTTTGTAAAAAGCATTGCGATGTTTAAATGATTTACTTGTTTTGAGCACTGGCAATCCAATGGAGTAAACTCGTTCCGCGTTTGCGGCGTGGTCCTGTGATTGGCCTTATTGTAAATAAGTTAGGTAGATTTCTCATACCAGTCTCATGACTGACTCGTAGTTTGTTTCACTTGCAAACTCGGGTGCCCCTATTTCTACACGGGCAGCCTTGTATTCAGGTTTTAGCTGGCTTTTTCTGGATAACTATGGAGCTGAAGATGGATTCTATCACTTCTTTTACGCTGTTCAGCTCCTGTTATGTATATTATGTTTAATTCCGCTGTAGATATTTTATATAAAGCTGAAACTGTATGTTGTACTAAGTGTGATCCTGTATACTATGTAACTCTGATGATAATGTTTATCCAGTGTATTCTGTTGTACATTATCTGGTGTAATGATATATTTATGTTCTGCTGTTATTTGTTTATGTGTTATATTCCAAAGATTACCTTTGCCGCCGTGGAACGGGGGTTTGGGGTCGTCACAGCCGGTTAACATGTATCATCTTTTGAGTCCCTGGAAAACTAATATACATTTTTCTGTGTACTTGGAACTTTAAGAATTTGTTATGGCTTATCAACCAAGTATGCTCACAGATTAAAGTAAGACTCAATTTATTGGTTCATTGATGGTGATTGGGTTCATATTTCTGGTTTCGAAAATTATACTGTTGTTTGCAGTTAGTGTTAGTTACAGAGGAGCAGATTTCCTTCTAGTTCAGACTTATGTTGAATATAGGCATCTTGAGTGTTGTTTAAGGCTTTGGGTGATGATGGGATTGGTGTTCAGTGTTTCAAAGAAGGCTTGGTCTTCCGAAATCGGATGAATTGGGACTGCGGTTCCTTGGGCCTCTGCCGGCGCTGCGCCCGGACCCGCCACTTGGCTCGCCTTCGGATCGTCATATATTTGTCAGTGTTAGTGTCTGTACAAATTGAAACTGCATATGTAATGAGTGAACTGAGTGATATAGTAAGCAATATCTGTATATGTGAATAATTGGTGTTGTAGTAAATCATTGAATTGTAAATAGTTGGAGTCAGAAACTTGTACTATTTCAGTTGTTGAAATAAAATATTTTATTTAGTAAAACACTATTTGGATTCAAATTATGTGCAGTGGTATTCTATTAAATAAATATTTAATCCTGTTAGAGATGAAATATCTGTAGTAACATTTTTGGAATGTTGCTACAAAGAACTGAGCATGTTGCTATAGACCCAAAATAGGGTTCTATTGCAATGATACTTGTTATGTTGCCTTAGATAGTCAAAATGTTGTTTTTGAGGTCTGCAGCAATGGTAAAAATCGCATAACAGTAAAAGTGTTGCCAAAGACCTATGCTAACATTTTTTGGGCTTGACCCAACAATTTTTGTTGTTGTAGAAGGTCATTTATGGCGTAGTGGAGAGAGAAAGTGGATTGTGTGGTGGAAATTAGGGGGCTAAAAGGGTGCTGCACTATTTGGGGTGCTCTTGATTCTACATATATACGTGTGTATGTGTGAGTGTCCGCGCGCGCGTGCACGCGTGTGTGTGTCAGGAAAATAGTGACAAAGACAAAGCTACAGGCTTTTTCAGTCATAAGGATGGTCAGCTGAAATTTTATTTTAAAGGACAAAGCATCAGATTTAGGTATCAGTTTTACAGTGTGCATGATACCAGATTTTGATTACCAATTTTACAGTGTATATGGTATTAAAATTTAACTACCGGTTTTTAAATATCGGTTTTACTATGGTATCAGTTTTACAGTGTGTATTGTTCTTTGGAATAAATTTTTGATTGGTTCTTCTTAGACTTGAAAAAGTTATGAAATTAGTATTTCACAATAAAACCTCATATATATATATATGTGTGTGTGTGTGTGTGTGTGTGTGTGTATGTGTGTGTGTGCGTGCGTGTGTGTGTGTGTGAGTTCAATGGCACCCCGAAAATGCAGCACCCCAATACCCTCCTCCCCTCTGAATTCCACCTTTCATTTATATTAGTTTAATTAGTGGGAGGTGAGAGTGAGTGGAAGGAGAAGGAGGGAGAATATGTGGTGGAAAAGAGGGGTGCCATTTGGGTGCTCCACTATTTGAAGTGCCGCTGAGAAGCTCCACTGTTTAAGGTGCTCCATTATATGAGGTGTCATTGAACCTACACCATATAGAGGCAGGTTCAATGGCACCCAAAATAGTGGAGCACCCCAATAGGCTCCCACTTTTCCACCATATATTTTCCTCCTCTCTCCTTCAACTCACTCTCTCACCTCTCACTAACTTAAACTAACATAAATGAAAATTGGTAAATAGAAAGGCTATTGAGGTGCTCCATTTTTGGAGTGTCATTGAATGCTCATACACATACACAACATATATATATATATATATATATATATATATATATATATATATATATATATATATGAGGCAGGTTCAGTGGCACCTCAAACAGTGGAGTACCCCTTTGGCCTACCTCTTTTACACCACATAATCACTTTATCTCTTTATCCACTAACTCTCTCTCCCCCTCCACTACTATTTTAATATAAACCAGAGGTGGAAATTAGGGTGCAAATGGAGTGCAACCGAACACTTGCCTATATATATATATATATATATATATATATATATATATATATATATATATATATATATATATATATATACACACACACACACACACACACACACACACACACACACACATACATGGTAAGTTTGACTCACATCCTTAATATGTTTCAAAATTAGGCTCACATCCGCTTCTATACTTTTTATAAATTACATCCGTATTTTTTCAAAAATCATCAAAATACCACCAAAAAAAATCACGTAAATTCGTAATTAAATACAACAATTAATCATCATCAAATTCATATGTTAAAACCACCAGAAAAGCATAAAAACAACGAAGCAGCAGTATTGTGCAACAAAAGATGCACCTATTTGTACATAGTTGCATACATTCATGCATATGTTTTAGTAATGCATCAAACTGCAGTATAAATGCATTCATGTATGCAGTTAAACTGTAATATACACATCCTCTTATGCATATATTCAATTCTGGCCTGTTTTTTCAAGTATTCACACTTTTCAGACATCGCTGCATACATTTATGCACTTATACAGAATAAACGCATACATTCATGCACATTTTCGTAAGTCTTCTTCATTTTAATCTATGTTGCATACATGTGTGCAATTATACGGAATAGTTGCATACATGTATGCAACTATTTGTAACACATGCAGCTTAGTTCAACTTTATATGCATACATGTATGCAAAAAAAAATATTCAGAATGTTTCTGGAAATATTTGCAAATTTTTGATTTTTTTTTTTTTAGTGCTCAGCCCATTTTTTCTTTTGAAAAATACGTAACTTCCAAAATAGGGACCCACTTTACATTAGAAACTTGGGGTGGATGCTGATTGTATCTGGAACAAAAATAGGGACGTGACGTGAATTTCTACTATATATATATATATATATATATATATATATATATATATATAATGCGCGCACATATTTACTTAGGGTGTGTTTGGCGCAAGAGGAAGCGGAGCATTTCAGCGGAATATTATAGCGGAGAATTGGAGTTAGCGGAGAATGCGTTTGGCGCGTTAAGCGGATCATTTGAGCGGATAATATTAACGGGGTGTCTAGTATAATAGAAAATTTATAAATTACTCCAATTCAGTTCAAACCAACTCCATTACGTAGAGCACTTCGACACGATCACAAGCAAAATACCTCGTTTCAAACGGATCTGATTTGCAAAAAGTTATTACTTTTTAAAAGATATAAAATACTAAAATTACTAAATAAATTAATTAATTAAACCTAATTACATCAAACGCACATACATTTTGAACTAACAGCTCACTTTCCTTGCAGTGGCCAAACGGTGCATTTTCATCCGTTTTGTAATTGACGCGTCAGTTACAAAACGGATGAAAAATTGATGCCGAACAGCCCCTTAAGCTTTTGTGCAAATAGTTTTCTCGCATATATTAAACATATTCAATTTATAAAAAAAAAACAACATGTAACATATTCATTCACAAATTCAAACCGTCCACCTACAAATATTTTTAAATCATATATTCAACAAATATTTTTTTTTCAACTTATGAACGTTCATTTGCAACTACTTGCAAATCTTAATATTTACATAAAATTGTAAAAATAAAATCTACCAAATAATTATTAATTAACACTATAAATAAAAAATAATGTTGTGACTTAAAAATAAAATTAAAACTAACAACAAATGGTTTCAAAGTAAATACATGACCAAAGTCTCTTATCTTTTATAATAAGTATGGTAAACCCAGAACACTGAAAAAAGCTAGAAGCCCTTGACAATGGTCAGTGCCGGCCCTAGGAATATGTTGCTCAAGCCACATCTGAAATTCGTTGCCCTTTGCTACATAAAATTTCAAAGTCTGTTTTATATTTTAATTTTTTAATTTTATATTAGATATAACTTGCAACAATCATATAAAAATATCCACTTTGCATTCGAAAGACTTTGCATGAATAGGCAACAACATTCAGTAAAAAAACATAAACTAAACAACTTTTCATGCAAGATCAACGTAGACTTTCTTCACATAATTGAGAAAAATGTTTTTCTTGCATTTTCGTAGCAAAATTTTCAATCAAACTGATATAGCTAAGTTTCACTAAATACTCACTTTCAATTGAGATCATTGTTAGTCCGTTTGATCAATTCTTATACCATAACAGTTTGGAAATTTGCTTTCTGGTTCAATGCCTCATTAAAATTCCTATGAATAACTCTTTTCACCTCAAATTTTGGTTCAATTCGAACGTCCTTAAAAAATTCATTTGCATCTTTCGACATTTATTCAAACTCACGTTTTCTAAAAATCTAGAAGAACCCAATAAGTAGTTTCATTCTTGTGTTTATATATCCTCTAAATTCAATAAGTTTTGTTTTCTATTTTCCAACCATTTCTTATTGTCTTTTGCTTTTATCATTTTAACTACCATTAAATGAATATTTAAGTGGATTATTTTACCACGAAACCATTTAAAATAAAGCAATTTCATACGTTTTAAAATAGCTTACCAAATTTTAAAACTTAAATCACAAAAATAAATAAAATAAAAGTATTTCCCAAATTAATCACCAAACGACTTAACAAATCAACTTACAAATCAATGAATTTATCGATAAATCAAGTTAATCAACCAATATATCATTTTAATCAGTTAATCAATTAATAGCTTACATGATACGTAACATATCGATTTGTCACTTTAATCAACTATTAAGCAGTAAAACAAATTAATCATTTTTCCAAAATTACCCTGCAGAATAACACTGCATCAGCCAACAAGCACTGAAAATGGATCCACAACCACAAAACAGCTGACGCAGCAGTAGCCCTAACGACGATTGTAGAAATTCATGATTGTGACTCTAAACTAGGCATCTCGTTCAAGGATTGAGAAAAGCACCATTAAGAAATGAGAAGTGGAAAGTTGGATTGAGGTGAGGGCTTTGTTTTGGAAATTGAACCCGAAGTCGAGAAGTGCACACGGGCTTTGATACAAAAGCAAGAAATGCATATCGTTTTTCCCTAACCTGGTGGGTTGCCCCAACCCATGGGCTTGGTGGGCTTCCCTCTAGGCCGGCTCTGGCAATAGTAATCTTCAAACTAGATGGCACTAGTAATCTTCTTAACATAAGACCAGAAGTCGCTCCGCTTTGTTCTTTCCCCCATATAAACTGGGTAACTCATTAAAAGAATGCAAGTAAAAAGCATGAATTTAGTTATAAGAGGAAAGCACAATGACGTGAGAAGGCTAACACCACAGATTTGGGGATACGGAGGTTATCATGCTTCAACTGTAACGCGTTCAGAGTCTGACTTGTTCGCCTTAAACACACAA
The DNA here is from genome assembly GCA_030737875.1 of Allium sativum. NCBI lineage: Eukaryota > Viridiplantae > Streptophyta > Magnoliopsida > Asparagales > Amaryllidaceae > Allium > Allium sativum. Next base: position 897,182,207 of record CM060922.1, on the reverse strand, counting down.
GCAAATGACGATACATTGCACAATGTTAGTTTCGATTATTATCAGATTCCCAAGTACGGCAAAAAGCTGTAACAAAAGAAATTTGAAGCAAAAAAGTAACAATAACTTGTGCTGTAGGAAGCTACAAATGCGACTAGTTTACATTACAGAGGGAGGAGGGAACATGCTGCTGCTGTCTCTCTATCATAACTTAGTGATTCAACAGTTATGTAATACACTTATCATTGTCTATATCAAAACTCTGCTTTACAACGAAGGCAGTGGAAACAATGCCACAGATTAAAACATTACCTTCGATTGTCTGTCACGTATGCCCCAACTAGCATCTAATGTAAGTTCAATCGTTTAAATTATAAAAAAGACCGAAGGAACAGCAGCAAAACAAAAAAGAGACTACAGACCTGCACATCCCTCCTCCTCTCAACAATCTTACATAAAACCTTGTCAACAATTATCGCTCACACCCTTTCGAGAAAAAACGAGGAAAAAAAAAAACCATCTTCCGGCCACCCCTTTGAATATATACACACTGTAATCACGCCGATATATCCAGACCTTCGTTGCAGAGTCGAAGGTATGTCTAGTAATTGTTGACCCAGTTCATTTGGGTACGCTGGGGTTGCGGGTAAACTGCAGAGGGAGGACCTACCATTTCGACAGGGCCTCCTGACATGGTTTGAGATTGTTGCAGCATTGGGTGCATCGTGCCTGGAGGAGGAGCAGCAGCAGCAGCCTGGGTGGCATGATGGTAAATACCAGGGAATGTCATGGGCTGTCCTTGAGATGGGGGTAGGTTATAAAATGGGGTAGACTGTGTGATGTCTCTGCCTGGTATCGGGATCCACCCTGATACTTCACTCTGAAATAAAATGTTGAAAACTTAGTTGGCTGTGAGCAAGACAAGTAATCTTTTTATATTAGTTACACATGGAAATTAGCAAGGACGGATTTAAGTTGAAATTCAGATGCAAGGACAGAAGTCTTTATTCTACACTTAAGAGGACGCATTTTCTATTTAATCGGCTCCAAACCAATTTTTTTATAGTTAGGTAGAAAATTTTAGTCCATGACAGGAAAGAGAGAAACAGCAAATATTTAAATAGCAACTTATGCCTGATATCGAGGGCTACAAAATGGTGCTAAATAGAAGATGCTATTGATCTTAGCTTGCTTATATGTACGGACATACATATGCATGTGTATTTTTTTCAAAATATAAACAATCATTCAACAAATTTTCCTTTTTGCAATTAAAAATTAAAGCACAATTTCCACATTCCAAAAGCTTAATATGTTTATTGGTAAAAAAATTAAACGTAGAGCAATAATTACTCATTAATTCTTCACTTTTTCAAGATTTGATTCCAATGGTTCTCTATTTTTCTTTCCTACCCTCTTTATTTTCAAATTCCCCTACTTCAATTTTTGAAATTTAACCAAAACTAATCTACTATGAATAATAAAAAAAACAAAAAACAAATTGTTCAGAGTTATTTTGTTTCTTAGGAAGTTGTGACTATTAAGTAGAAAAATGTTTAGATCTAGTAATTACATAAAAACTCTCTCTCTCCCCCTCCCACAAATTGTTCAGAGTGGGAAATGGGTGGTGGAGATTAAGGGGGAGAGTTCACGTGCAATATAAGAGGTGTAGCGGAATCCTCCTCTCTCTCTCTCTCTCTCTCTCTCTATATATATATATATATATATATATATATATATATAAATATATATATATATATATATATATCAATGTTTTAAAACGCAAAAGGCGTACGCGAGGCGTTTTCGGGTCCGCGAGGCAAGGCGTAAGCCTCGACGCGTTGAGGCGTAAGCCTTTCGGGGGGAAAAAAGCGCAACACATCATTAATTTTTAATATGAAATAACATTAAGCGTCAAGTACTAAGCAAAAACCAGAACAAAAAAACACAACACTGCACAAGCTGAAAAAAGAAAGAAAGACAACAAAAAAAAAAGCCAGAACAAAAACACACTGCACAGCAGTTTTTAAAAGAGACACAGCAGTTTTTAAAAACAGCCGCATTTTACTGTGTCTGGACATTAAATAATAATTAAAAAAAAAAAAAAAACCTCTTTCATCATCGATTTCGATTCCTGTAGAGGAATCGAGTTCGATTCTGAATCGAATTCGATTCCTCTACAGGAATCGAAATCGATTCCTGTTTTGGAATCGAAATCGATTCCTGGAATCGAATTTTTTTTTATTATTATTATCTATATACGCACGCCACAGATAGTTGAGGCTCTGAGGCGTGCGTTTTTCGCGATTTCAACGCCACAAGCCACTGAGGCGTGAGCCTCAGGAGGAAACCGCCTTCTGAAGCACGCCTGAAGGCGTTTCAGGCAGCGCCTCGCCTCGAGGCGCGCCTCAGGCGCGTTTTTTAATACATTGATATATATATATATATATATATATATATATATATACACACACACACACACACACACACATACACACGATGAAGCTATTTAGACAAAAAATTGACACAAATTGGAGAACACAATCTCAAACATTGGATTTTCCCTTGATTTTCACTCATATAAGGACAAACTGATCCAATGGCTGAGATTGCTTGTCAAATTTGTGTTCAAATAGCTGCTTATATATATACATGTGTGTATACATATATATATACATATACATATATATATATATATATATATATGCCCGTGTAGCCAAGGCGAAAAAGCCCCAAGCTGGCGCCTAGCGCTTTTTGGCGCTTAGGGCTTTTTTGGGCGTCTTGAGCATGACTTTTGCTGTTTTACAACAAAAAAAACTGCACTTAAAAAATGGCATAAAACTCCATTTTTGGCTTTTAGAAAGTGTATATAAATGCAATATTGAGATTAAAAAAACTGCATTTGTTCCAAAAAAAAATCTGCATTTGTTTAAAAAAGCATCATATGTTTTATAAAAAAACTGCACCACACTTGTTTTAAAAACTAAAAAAACTGCACTGCTTTTTTTTTTTTTTAAAAAAAAAACTGCACTGGTTTAAAAAAACTGCATTTCTTCAACAACAAAATAACAGGGCACTTGCACTTGTTTTAAAAAAAAACTACTGTTCAAAGTAACGAAAAGGAAAAGGAAAAAAAAAAAACTTACAGAAGAACCTAACTGAAGCGCGCTTTTTTAGGGCTTCGGCGCCTCAAGCGCTTTTCTGGTGCCTCGAGCACGGCTGGCGCTTCCATGGCCAGAAAAGCCCTAGGCTGGCGCCTAGGGCTTTTTGGTGCCTAGGCGAGCGCCTTGACTACACTGATATATGTACATGTGCGTGAATATATATATATATATATGTGTGTGTGTGTGTGTGTGTGTGTGTGTGTGTAGCGGCTCTTTGAACACGAAAATTAGACACAACTGGTGATGCAAAATATCCGAGCCGTTGGATTTTTTTGATCCTCATATGCAAAGGTGGAATTCAGGGAACAATCCAATGGTGAAGATTGAATGTGTCACAAATTATGTCAAAATTTTATGATATGTGTGTGTGTGTGTGTGTGTATATATATATATATATATATATATATATATATATATATATATGTGTGTGTGTGTGTGTGTGTGTGTGTGTATATATATATGTATGTATGTGTGTGTATATATATATATATATGTTTTAAAACGCAAAAGGCGTACGTGAGGCGTTTTCGGGTCCGTCAGGCGAGGCGTAAGTCTCGAAGCGTTGAGACGTAAGCCTTTTGGGTAAAGAAAATGCGCAACACATACGCTTAATTTTTAATATGGAATAACATTAAACTTTAAATAATAAGTAAAAACCATATAAATTAACCTAGCCAACAATAGAAATTAGGAACCAATTTAAATAAGGACTGATAAAAAAACATATCGTAAAAAAAACATAAAAAATACAGTAAATTAAAAAAAAATGGAACCAATTAAATAAGGACTGAATATTTGACCGATAGGGCAAAAGATGGAGTGAAAAGCCTTTGAGGCGTACGTTTTTTGCGTTTTTCACGCCTCAATGGGTTGAGGCGTACGTTTTTTTTTTTTTTTTTTTTTTTTTTCACGCCTCAATGGGTTGAGGCTTAAGCCTCAAAGGTAAAACGCCTCATGAGTTGCGCCTCAAGGCGTTTTGGCTCACGCCACGCCTCATGGCACGCCTCAGGCGCGTTTTTTAAAACAATGTGTGTATATATACACACACACACACACACGTTGCACGCTAGATGGTGCACCACCCACCCCCATAATGTCTCCTGATTTCAACCACAGTTATGTTTCTCTCTTCACCCGCTCATTCTCTCATCCTCTCATCCTCTAGACCTATTATATAAAGAGAAACTTGTGGCAAAGACAGGTGCTTTTGGCGTGCTGCAAAACAGGAGTGGCTATGGAGCTCGCCTCATATATGTATGTATCTACACACACACACACACATACATATATGTATGTATGTATGTATGTATGTATATGTATGCGTTATGATACCATAACTATTTATTCTTATTTTATCGATTCACAAAGAAACATCTACATATGAAGGAGCTGCTACTTAACAGTCACACCGTACAACGGTTGTTATTTTGTCTTTGAACTTACTAGAGCGGTTCAATAACATACTTTGGTCGTTTAGTATAAGCAGTTACGAGCCACCACTACGGTGCTTTACAAGAACATGCATGTAATTTTATGATTTGATCTTTCCAAACTAACACAAAGATTAAAAAAAATGCATACTGCTGTAGAAGCCAAAATTAGTGAATATGTTTAAATTTGAATCGTATTCACAGCCAAACGCCATAGCATTTAATTTAGAATTTCAGCATTTCAAAAATCAATTGAATGCAAATTAAAACTATAATAATTATGCATCACAAGGAAGATGCTCGCTATTTTTTTGACATGTGCATGTGCTTTCAGACTTGGTTAAAAAAAATTGACATTTAAATTATTTAATTCTACATAGATTGGATCCATTTAAAGTTAGTAAAATTGTGTTTATTCAAAGATATAGCAAGGTAACATTGTCATACAATTGTTATCTAATTCAATGAAATAAAGTCCAGGCAGAACTTAAAATAAGCGAATAACTGTTCTAATATTCATCAATCACCAATAAGCATTCAGCAAAACATTTAGTATTTAATCAGTCAATGCTACAGACAGAAGCACCTAAGTCTATAATTTAGCTGCAAGGTTTAGCTGTCTTTGTCTAAAGCTTGAGTACGCATCCTCTATTAAACTGGTTCCAAGGACAGAATTTTTGCCACACGTACAATGATGTGTAAGAGAGATCAACAGAAGGTAACAGTTTGGTTTTGTACAGTGTTCTTTAAATAAAATAAAAGTAATAGCCTAGAAACAAGATTATCTCTACTGTCATGTCATCTAAACAAATATCCTACACTATTATTATTACCCTTTCAAAAAACCAGAAAACATATGTAGGCTAGTCGCTAGCTAGTTCCATCCACTCACATCCGGAGCATATATACACGTACAAGAGATATATGAGCAAATTGCAAGATGAAAAACTAAAACTGCATGGTTTTGAAACCATAAGATTCAACATACCTGTTGCCCAGCAGCATATACATTATTCTCCTTGTACCGAGATGAAGCAAGATCCTCACTGCCGGTGGGCATTACAAACTGACTGGGATTGCCAACGTTACTTGCAGACTTGTACTGAGCAACGTATTTCATAGGAGCAGCACCTGCTGGGCCCATGCCAGGATACAGGCTACCTGGTTGAGGTTGCTGAGGAAAAGTTGCATTACTTAGGAAAGGGTGCATAGGTGGAGGTGGAAGGTAAAATTGTGGTGGTAAGTATTGATTGTAAGGTAGGTAGTTTGTAGGATAATGTGAAAGATGAACGCCAGGAGGTTGCCTGAATATGGGAACCGACTGCTGACTAACAGCAGCTTGAGTTACCACAGGAGCAGACCCGCCTGAAGACACCCCGCTCTGCATTAATTGATAATTATGAGGTGGCTCTTTATTATTGAATAGTCATATCGATAAGTTAAGATGCATATGCATACTACATGGAGATATTAAGTGTTGAAGCAAATTGTTTTTACCCAAAAAAGGTAGCATGTCCGCTAGTATTAAAAATGGGTATTCATACTGCAGCTAAAATGTTTTCCCATGTCGATTATCGCTAGCTAAAACATTGCTTTAACAAATTAGAGGAGAAATTATAAGTCATAGTCCAACATCACATATGTTTGCTCACAAACTAAATTAAAACCTTCTCTCTTTGATAGTAGTAGCATACAGCATGCGCTATGCGCACCACCTTACAAAACATGTCATGGGTGGAAAAATAATGAAATTTGTAACCGCTTGATATTCGCTGATAAACTAGAAATCATGTATGTATAAAATTTGCACATTTAACATTTATTTTTAAATGCATATAATAAGTAGATCACTCAGACAAAATTTAAAAATACTTCAAAAAAGTGAGTCTTCACAATCCTCCAAATCAAGCAACTTCTACTTATTTTGGATAGAAAAAAGAATATACCAGGGAAAGATTGAGATTTTAGAAAACTAATTATTTTTTATTATCATTAAGCATAGACTGAAAATTTTGATATAACACAGGTTAAAATAGGAGCATACATCAAACAAAAAGTTTCATGTGAAACATGCTTTAGTTTCGTTGGAACATTGCAACAGATCACAAATTTTTAAATAGTAGAGGTTAAAAACTGCATACATCAAACAAGAAGTAGCATGTGCAGCATGCTTTTGTTTCATTCGGACTTAGTAACAGCATCTTTTTCCAAAAGAAACGAATAATCATTGCAAGCATGAACCAATCAAAGCTTCACCGGTCATTGCATTTAACAATTCTCCATTTTGAAAATAAAATTACAGAGCTAAATTTAATCGTTTCTCCAATCGGCTTTCCATTTTGATAAAAAAATGAAGAACAATTTTCCAATAAAAATGGAAAAGCACGTTCCATTTCGTAGAGAACAAATGAAGGATATGGTTGTATTTTGTTTTCCGCTTGTGGAAAATTGAGAACAATATAAATATAGTAATTAACCGCTGACGCTCCCAGCTTGTCAGTGCATTTCTTTAATAAAAAACAACTAATAAAGGAGATTCAGCGTATACAAGTACAAAAAAGGAAGAAAAATATCCTACTAATTCAGATCAGTTACCACAATTCAGATAGAATATCATGGATGGTACAGAATATCATTTTCGAAAAGCAAAGAAAATTTCAAGGGCAAACCTCTTGTTGTGTCTGACCAGTCTGGACAGGTATGTACTTGGTAGTGGCCGCAGCTGGTGCAAATATGGGAGAGAAGCGAACATCGCCATCAGCAACAGCAGGTCGATACACTGAAGCATAGTAGCTTGTAGCCGGATCGAACTGTTGCTGAACCTGATTAAACAAAGAACCTGATTAAACAAAATCATCAATCATAACGTTTGTATATTAGCATACATCAGTTTGAATTTGCTCAAGCAAGAGAATCATAAAAAGGCAGAGATCACGGCTAAAAGTGGATTAAAAAAACCATTTAGAAGTACGTGGTATTTTAATGAAGTAGAAAAATCTTGTGCCAATAAGTGATATGATAAAAGCGTTACTATTAGAGGAAAAAAAAAACTAACATGATGCAGAAGTAGACAAGGAGATTCGCTTACTTGAAAGCTAGAGTTACGGGTAGAATCATGCCCTAAGGACTCGACAGCTTCAACTTTTACAAATTGATTCCCAATCATTTGTGGTGCCAAACCAAAATTTGAGTATGTTGGTGCAGCTTGAGCAACAGGATTTTGAGAGGGTTCTGCTTCAGTTTTCGACTGATCATATTCCGGAGCTGTCTGATTACTTGATGGAATTTCTGACTCGGCTGATTCGATATTCTCTTGTATCTCAGCAGAAGATGGTGAATGATCAGCCAGCTCTACTTCTTGATCAGATGCTGATGCAATTTGAGGGCTGTAAAAAAGATTGTATTTCATAGCTGAAGTAACCTCATATTATGAAGTGCTCTATATAGATTTAGAAAGCAAAGTGGAAAGATTAACAATAAGAAATACATCTATAGGTTTTATACAGCAAACTTCATTGGTGGATGTTCTTTTGTATATGTACTCCAAGAGTACAATAAATGTAAGTATTCTCTTGTATAAATACTCTATAAGTACAAAAGGAACTCTTTATATAGCAAGCTGAACGAAATTATTTCATAAATTATCGGATATCTGAGCAGAAGTGTTAAAGATAGCGTTAACAGTACACTTCATTGATGGAGTTCATGTATTCTTATGACGCATGATATGAAGTGTTATAAATTTTACATTGTTAATTATCAAGCATCTTATTTTTATTCACATTCACAGTGTTATAAATTTTACTTTGTTAATTATCAAGCATCTTATTTTTATTCACATTCACCTAGCTACGTTAACAGCTTTCTTATAGACAACTGAGAAACTTATTATCAAAATTTTCCAGAACACGTCCACTTTGCATGACAAATTATTCATAAACACCACACCATACTCTCCACATCCCCGATCCCCCTTGGATAGAGACATAAACTAATTAATGCCGTATTAAATTTCTTTATAAAAAAAATGGGGTAAAAACAACAAGAGCAAAAACTACACAGATAAAAACATAATCAAAGAAAAAAGAAGACTTTGCACAGGTCCAAAAATTGGCCAAACGCCCCCTAGAAGTTACCGGGAACCAGCGATCCAAAACGAAGTTGCTGATTTAGGTTTGTATGTGGATTCCCTGTGAACCGTCTCTTAATATTTAAACCTCAGATTTAAATAAATCAAAAATATCAAAAGGAAAGCAAAAGAAGAGAATCAATCGACACCCATCCATGCTCATAGGTCGGTATCGACCGATCATTGATCAACTCCAATAGTATGTAGTTGCAATCTTGTTGATTGATTTTCCTTGCTTTCTAGAAATGATCTTCAACCCAAATATTTTCTATCTCACAGATCGGTACAATTCATCCATCGACTGACCTTGATCGACAACTTCACCAAAAATACTATAATTGTTGACTGTTTGAACCAAGGTTTGAAAATTTGCATTTTTGTCCCATCCTGATCAGTTAAAAAGTTGAAATTTCGGTTCCACTTTGGATATTCAGGAAATTTTATTTGAATTCCAATTGTGGATCAGTTACACTCTAAAGGATTTTATATACAAATAACACTGAAGAATTATATTTAAGTAGTTTGGTTCAGTTCCTGCCTTCAAACTAAAATCATTTTACAGGAAAACAAAGCCCTGTTGTTACTAAAATAATTTACAGACCCTAAAACTCAAACATTTCAAAATAACAGAGCCCGGCTCTTCTAAAGCCAACTCATTCCAACAAAGCCGCAGAATATTTACCATTTGTAACCCTGGAGACTACAGCTTTCAATATCAATGAATTGAAATGGATGAAACCACTGAATTACTTCTTTCCTTGCCTGCCATTTCTCTTGCTTGCTTCTAGGCATTTCACATGTTTTTTCTTTTCTTTCTTTCTTTTCTTTGTTTTTTCCAGCATAGATCCAAAACCGGATATTTTGAATTCAAGCCCAACCATCGCCGGAACCAGGCTGGATGGACGAAACTCCGACATGCTGGCCAGAATGTTAAACCATGGTTTGAACCATGTTGCTCTAAGAGAATGCTCTTCATTTTATTCTAGAACCATTCCAGTTATAAGTGTATTAAAATCCTGAACCGGGCATGCTCCATGCAGACTGATGTTTGTCCACACTTTAGTCATTTTTTCTCTTATTCTTTCATTGTTCCATATGTGTTTTGTGATATCATCAAATCATTTATTTCTTCACTTCTTCATTTTTCCGAAGTCCAATATTTCAAACCATTGCGTGACAAATTACGGATAACGAGAAGTAATAGTGATAAATAGTTGTAGATTCTGTTATTGAAATAGTACTTCTTGAAATTGATGTTGGCAGCATTTTATTAAATAAATGTGCAGGTTTACTACTAGAATTAATGTGTTGAGTGTCAAATTCTGATTCTTCTGAAGCTCGTCTGAAAGAATTTCAATGAAATATGTTTCATTCAATCAATGCTGATGCTTGAGCGATACAAGTGGCACTATCTTTATATAATTAACTATCTTTATGTAATTTACATGTAATTTTCATAGATCTAATTAATAAAGCACTTTCTCTACCTACTTCATGGAATGTCAATAAATAGCCAGAGGGTGCAGAAGAAACTAGGTGTTTGTTAAGTAGATTGCCCAAAACTAACACAGTTTTCGCAAATAAATACATTGTTTGTGAACAAGCTTCATGTGCTCAAACAAACAGCAAACATATGTATAGCTTTTCAGCGAAGAGGCTAAGGTCTCTTTACCATTGAATAAGCACATGTTGAATGTACCACAAATATGGCAATAGATGTGTAATTTTATTTCAACGTCTCATATCGAGTTCTAAACCAAATTTTGCTGATCAGTCGAAATATAGCAGTTGATAGAATGTAACGATTAAGATATCATACGAAACCAATGACATTAAGAAAAGATTTTTCTGGACCCAATACCTTTACATAGCCTTACAACAACAATAAAGCCATGATACCTTTACATAGCCTTATTTAGGGTAAAACGTATTATTATTATTTTACATTAAGTGATTCAGCAATCATTAAAAAAAATCAAATATATGACACTAATACATATTACAATGGTTTGATATTTACTTATTTTTCCGATACAGTTTTTCTAATATGTACTCTCCTGAAGGTATTTTTTGATATTTACATATTCTTCTGATACAGTTTCTCCATTATGTACTCTCCTGAAGGTATTTTTGATATTTACTTATTCTTACCGATACAAAAATTTCTAATCAATATTTTAAGTTTTATTGATACTATGTGCCACTAAATTTAAAGCATTAAAGAAGATGTGTGAAGCGAAGTATTAAAGACAATGAGTGAAGGTGAAGCTTGAGATACATAACAATGCTCCAGTAACTATAACAACATATACTATTATTATTAAACAATATTCTTTGATGTTTGAATTTTATAATTTAAATCTCAATTTGAATAAACTATTATTATTAAACAATATTCTTTGATTGTTTGGGATATATGGCTTTGTTGTTGTTGTAAATCTCATTTTGAAAAGCTTATAAATAATAATTATGTAATATAAACAATAATTGAACTCCTATGTTGATAGTGTGGTCTAAACCAAAACTTCAATCATCTCAGAAAGCAAAAGAGAAGGTACACAAGAAGAGGTATACTTGAAAACAGGTAAGGTTGATAGTTTTTGTCATTTTATACATCCTCTAGAAGCGCAAAATTGATCTCAGTTGCTCACCATGCCATGTGCCATCAGCAATGTTTTATATCCATTGGTGAAGTATGATACAATATCTTCTATACTATGCATGGAAATCGTTCTAATACTACTACATGACAAAATTAAACACGACTATCATAAATTTTTAAATGGCAACTACCATTGATTAGCAAAAAAAAAAAATCAGGGATATATATTTATGTCAAACCTCCCACCAAATCTTAAATTGAACAACGTATGATAGACGTATCTTTGATAGTAGTAATTGTAAATTTGTACACCAATGTTGCTTTGGTAAACCAAACTAGCAAACCTTAAAAATAAGCTATAATTTCAACACAACCCATGACTCAAACTTCAAAATGATTATCTCACCCTTATAGAAAGATGGACAGCATACTATTTAAAATTGTCAGTTAAATTGGTTATGTCCTTAGCACCGCATGCTAGACAAATAAACTGGAAAAACACTGCATGTTTAGATGACACAACATAATAGACACACCTTAGAACAACTCCACACATCCAACAATTGAAACAACGATGATAACAAAACCATACACATGCTAATATGTACCTAACTGAAAAGAAACACAGACATATATCAAGTAAACCTTACCTTGAAGCAGCCTCTTGAATGTTTTCCACAACATGCCCAGTAGGGTCAGTAAATTCAGTACTGCCTTCCAAGCTTTCTGGATGTTTTACCACACTGGTTAGCAGACCAAAATTTGCATCAAAACTTCCAAAACTTAGTCCAGTTCTTTCAGTTTCTGACACTTGTAGGTGATCAGGAATAATAACATGCCTGGTGTCTGAAACTTGCAATGCCTCTAGTCGAGTCCGCAACTTTGATGAAGTATCATCGGAAGATGGATAACAAATAGAAGACTCTAGGGTTTTCTGTTCTCCATCAACATTTTCGACCTTTTCAGACACTGGAGCGGGTTTGACTATAGTTGACTTTGGTTTCCACTCCTTTAGAGGACCCACGACTAAATGAAAGTGTACAGAGTTGGTTAATAGATGGAAATAAAAAAAATGTAACTGGAAAATAAAGCCTATAAATGGAAATAATTATGATGCAATAGGGGTTAACGTTTAGTTGGTTTGGTTTATCCGATTATGAAAAATGTTAAACCAAACTAACATCAATAAAAAAGAAACAAACCAATCAAATCAAATTTGGTTAGCTTGGATGGTTATCCGATTTAGCCGAACAAAAAACAATCCAAATTTTATGCTTGGAACATTCAATGTAACTAGAAAAAAAAAACTAAATATATTATTAAAGTATTCTTATTTAGCATTTTTATGTTTTAGAACGGAAAATTTCGACAGAGATATGATAAATAAAATTTATGTAGAGCGCTACACTAAGCCTTAAAAAAATCATAACAAGTCATTTCGAAAATGTAATTAAAGTCCGATTAGTTTGGTTAAACCAATAACCAAACTAATCCTTTTTTTACGGGCCGGTTATAAACCAATCTAGTTTCAATACCAAACCCTAAAGACCAAAATGAATTGATCTGAATGGTTTAACCAAAAATTGATCATCCCTTTGATCTTATGTACATATATGTGTGTAGCACTCATTGTATCTAAAGCTTCATTCATAACTTCCTGTATGCTAATTCTGTTCAAAACTCATGACACACAAAGGTAAAACCACACTATGGATCTCGCAAATTCAACTGGCCACCATTATCTACCCATCAGAAGTCCAAAAAAATAGAAAAGAAAATCACGTGTTTCCAAGATTCCTAGCATGCTCGTTTGCTTTCCTATTTTTTGTATGCAAAAACTAATTCAATCCCTAAACAATCGGTTAAATAATGCTAAAGATGGAATCATAAAATTTCTCAATACAAGTGAGTTGACAGGGCATCAAATGTTTATCTTAATTCCTGACAGTGTATGTCCATCTCCACACACATGCAAATCTAATAAACATGTAACCAGAAAGAGAAAAGGTAAGTATCAAGCACATCCAACAACAGTTACCTTTTTGAGGACCATTTAGCTGTTGTGACCGGTTGCTGTAGTTAGAAGATGGTCTACTACCAGAACTAGCACGGGATAAAGGACGTGTTGCTTGAGATGCATCCGAAGTCAGGTTACCATCCACCTGAGATTCTCCTTGTGTTTTTTCAGATGCCTTACTTAAAACAGTTTTATTAGCTACCTGATGCTTCCCAGTTTTGCGTTTAATCGTCCTCACATTGCTTGAAACCTGTGCATTACCTGAGGGTTCTTGAACAAGAGGGTTTGCATTAGAAGCTGCTTTGAGGGTTATTGAATGTTGGAGACCAGCTGCTGGCACTTCAGCTATCTTTGTTGTTGCCTTGTTTAAGTTCTCGATATTAGAAGGAACAGTTCTAATGTTGTATGTATTGGCTGCAGATTGTGGTTTTCGAACAGGGTTGCTTGTTTTGGCAGGACCATTTGGCATGTCCGCTGCCGAACTACAAACAGAGAACAAGCAATTTAGTAAAACGAAAGTAAGAAACAAATGTCCTGCATAACAAAGTACTAACTTCAGCTATTTCATAGATATATAAATGAGAGAGCTTCCATTATTGTGTTAATGGAATGAAAAATAGCGCAATTTCAATGATGAAGCTTCTTGCACTCATATTGACATGCTCACAATTGAGAAAACTATGCATATAGGAGATAATGCTACACATCTTCAGCCTTGTGTAAACTAAAATGAAGAGGTGGTTTATGATTTATATATAAAGGAATGTACATGTATACCTGGTAGGGGTAGTCAACTTATTTTTTGCATCCCCGGATGAAGATGAAATTTCAATGCCTTTCTCCATGGTTTGTTGGACTCTATTTTGATTTTTGAAGTTATTTACAGTGACCACATCTGATCAAAGAAAATATTATGTTATTAAAAAGTAAAAGAATAAATGGGAAACAAAACCGGTAAAGAGGCAATGATCAAAAAAAGAATGCAGAACAATAGCAAGTGTATTATAATGTCACTCATTTATATCGAATTTATTTTAAGGAGCCAACGAGTAAATACAAAGAAATACAAAATTATAGAAAGCTAATTTATGCATTAAATTGGGAATTGATTTATGAAAGAAACATTAAAGCTAATGCATTTGCAACTACAATATTGTTGGGATTGCAAAATACCCGTAAATACTGCAGAGAAAGCTCATCAGACTTCCAGTCCATAGCAATATTAAAAAACATGGTGATAACAACAACAATCAGCATTCAAGTTTTCAAAATAATGGAACCCATACCTTGAGAGATACTGCGAGAGGGATAATTTCTTTTACCACTATTACTACCTCGCCACTGTGATGTAGGTTTCATCCTGCCATCAACAAGCTCTCTAATGTTCTGCAGAAATACAATAATACTAAAACTGATGATGGCAGCCTTCAGATATATAGCATTTAATGGTATGGTTAGAAGCCATCAGATAAAAAATTTAACAGGCAGAAAAACAGATATGTAGGTATAAAGCACAGCAAGCACTCTGGTGATCGGTGATGATATTACAAAGTGTGTATGAAAGCAAATCCTAGTGCTGATATTTGCAATCATCCCTTATAATATTTGTGAACGTTCCAAGTAACTGGATGAATATTCACTTTCTGACTCTAAATACAATATTACGTTGACACCCACGATGTTATCAGAAGGCTGATTAGGCATTCACTTTTGGCATCTTTTATTATTAAGATGGCACAAAAATGACCTCCCCATCCCAGTCAAATGGAAGTTTATAGCAAATAAACTAATTTTTGGTAAATAATAACTAAATCGGTTGATAACTGTAGAATATTATCCTTGAAATTCATTTACCAATGGAATTTTGTGTTCATCATTTTAGCAGCAATATCGAAAACTAAACATATGACAACTAATTTGAAGAGAAGATAACGCGAATAGCAATATCCTACAAAAACATACTGCCGCTGTTTTGGCTTCTAACAAATCATCTTAGAAGAATGGGAGCTGGAAGCTATAACTCCTAAGGCTACCCAAAGCTAAATGACAACCATTTTCATTGATGCTTCATAAACCACTTGAACAGAGTACAGTTTATACGTAACATATACTAGAAATGTGCAATCGGGGCACATCCCCACATAGCATGAATATGTTTATCCTGCCAAGAAGGATTCCCACATCAATTTAACGTGTTAAAAGCCATCAACCACGGTTATGGGCTGGCTGATTGGGGTTAAGGTTAAGACAATTATGACGATCGATTAAATATCAACTACAGATAAACTGAACTTGGGGATGAGGAAGGTGGGTAAAGTTCATACCTCTTTTCTCTTATCCCGCTTTCTCTTAACCTCGTGAAACGGATCTGAAGAAAGACAAAGTTACATCTTAGCAACACTGAAAATAAATATAAGACAATGAATGTATATAGCCATCACTGTTTTAAAAAGCCCGCCTCGATACTCGCCTCAAGGCCCGCCTCGAGGAAATAAAAGATAAAACGCCTTGAAGCTTATTCCAAAAGGCTTTATACCTCTAAAGCTTACGCCTCAACAACTTGATGCATATAAAGCGCATAAAGCGTACGCCTCGCACGCCTCAAACAACTGAGACATGATTTAAAAACTTTTCTATCTTTAGGTGCAGATATTGACACAGATAAAAGTCATTAAACTGTAATTATTTAATGAAAATAAAAAAACAAAAAATAAAAGTTAGCATTTTTTACTTTTCAATTTCAATATTGACATGATCAAGTAAGATTGTTTATGAAGTAATGATCATGAGCAATGTAATGAATTT
Organism: Allium sativum; assembly: GCA_030737875.1. Lineage (NCBI taxonomy): Eukaryota > Viridiplantae > Streptophyta > Magnoliopsida > Asparagales > Amaryllidaceae > Allium > Allium sativum. The sequence continues at coordinate 897,166,081 of CM060922.1, read as the reverse complement.
TCTCATTGTTATTTAAAGAATATTTTTCAATAAATTTTGTTAAATCTCGAAATAAATTTTGCATACCGATTTGAATTGATAGAACGTATGAAACTGGAGTTTGATGTAGTCTTCAAATAGTTATAAGAAATCAAAATTTGAATCATATGAGTTTCAATTATTTATTTTTTACCTATAACAAAAATATATATTTGGTAAAAGTCGGATCTTAAATTATTTGTTTTTCATTTTTTGCATTGGTTAATTTATAGTATCAGAATTTCTTTATTTATTTTGCGTTTTATTTTTACCCGAAAAGCTTACGCCTCAACTTTTCGAGGCTTACACCTCGCCTTGAAGACTTGAAAATGCCTCATATACACCTTTCACGTTTTAAAACTTTGATAGCCATGCACGCATACACATTTAATATTATGTATTATTATCAAAGTATAAAGATCCTATAAAACACCAATTGCAGAAATCAAAATAAGAGGGCATATTTAAAAAAAATGGTGTGATTAGTATCCAACTGATATAACACTAGGCAAGCTTATTTAAAATATATATACCAATTAAAAAAAGCACAGTTGAACAATTGAGTTATTGACCAATGTATACAACACTAAACTTGATCGTGCACAAAGTAATTATCCGTCCAACATTTACTTGGATCTCAAAGCAAAAATAATAATAAATGAACCTGTTAAAAAAAGAATGTACATAGGAAACTCAGAAGTCAGACATAAGCTGAAAAGGAAGCATGAATTAACCAATTTGATGTGACATTTCAATATGCTGTTAACTCCAAATATCGACGCTTTTAGGTAAAGCGTATCTAGGAGAAAGAAGAAAAATAGATACTGGATACTTCTACTCCTAGCTAAAATAATATAACAAGAGGGTCAAGAATAGTCAGAATTTTATCTAACTTAATTCTTATGTCACTGGGCAGAGATGACATAAACATATTCCAACACTCTCATCCTTCTTTAAAACAGTCACCAACCAAGCAAAAGAAGAAAAAAAAATAGAGTTGTTATACTAAAGCATACTCTATGCAACATATTACAAACATGTCTACAAACTTCTTTGAACTGGTTTTGACCTTTTGGCTACTTCTGGTGGATACCCAGTGCCAAAGACTCCCGTACTCAAGCGCGAGAGGACTTCCCAGGTCAGTCTCCCATCCTGGTACTATTCTCACGGCTTTCCGGGCTCTAAGGGTGGTCGATTAGTGCCAAAGCCTTTCCCTCACATATGTGAAGAGGCCGGGACTCGAACCTGCGCGCTCCAGATTACCAGCCGGGTAACCTTACCGTTGCGCCAGGCACCACCTTACCTTTTGGCTACTTCTACAAATAAATATTTGGAAGCTAATATTAATTTTATTACTTTTAGTCTATATTATTAAATTAGAATAAGATGTTGCAACTGATTGCTTTTGGTTATAAATCGCGCTTTATGAAAAGTTACAACAAACATTCGATAAATTATCCAAAGAAACCATGCATGCACACAGATAGTTTAATGTCATGTTATGATTCATATGCATCTATCAAAATTATATTCTAGTAGGCAGTATGCTACAAAAGCCAACAATTTGGAGCTATAAAGCCAATCAGCAAACAAAAATACATATAAGAAACTTCAGCAAGTATTAATACATGTACATAATTCACTATTTTTCCTGTATAAAAGCCATTTTGAACCAATGAACACATTCAAAACTTGAAAGACATACTAAAAAATAGCTCTGAACCATCTCATACTTCCAGACAGTAAACTTAAAAAGCAATAGCGTCCAAACAAGAGCATTTTGAATCACAGTGTCAGCATATTATCTTATATAAGGGTGAATGCAAAATATGATTATAAATTATCAAATGTTATATCCTCATAGGGATGTGAAAAATCAAACTCTTTTAAAGATACAAATGTTAAAGTTCATTTTCAACTCATTCGGTCGACGGCCTACAGTCGCAAATAGAAACACTGCATGTAACTAGAATGTATGGTTATGTAATTAGCATGTTTAGCACAAATTAAAGGTATGCGTCAATTGGAGCACTGACTGGATAAAAAGCAATTACAAATCCTTCTCCTTTGAACGAGAGGCAAAGTTTATGATCACATAGATCTAAATAAAAATTACGCTTGAGACACGCAAATACGAATATTCAGATATTCGCATGCAACACTGATTTCAAAAAATCCAAACACAAAATTCACATATAGAACTTACTGAACGCCCATTAATATAAAAATAAACACAAAAGCCTTGCCACCTCAAATTCCAACATTGAACCTGAATCGCAACTAAACCCAAAATTTATACTTGAAAAAAAAAAAAAAAAACACCTAACCAGTATAAAAAATGATATGAACAGGCTTGTAAAAGTACCTTGAAGAAGAAGCCTCTGCACAGTTTCGTTCGGATCCATATTGCAGTCTTTAAGCATTGCATGAATCTCCTCATCACTGTGATTTTTCACGATTTCCTTCAGGTTTTGGATTATTTTCTTCAGACTGTTTGGGATAAAAGCTTTAGAAGAAGTAGATGCGCTCATGGTCAGAGAAGAGAACGCAAGAGAGGAACAAGAAAAGAAAAAAAAATGAAGTGATTTTGTGAATTAGGGCTAACAGAGGAATTGTTTTGGGGTTTTGATTTGGTATCTCATACAAGGAGGCGAGAGCGAAGGAAATTTTGGTCTTGTTTTTTTTGCATTTGAGCCACCCTAAAGCGTGCTAATTATTTGCTCGTTCCCGTTAAAAAGATTTTGTTTCCGCGGTGCGCTTGCTAATTGCAAACATGTGCGGTGCGAACCAAATTTATTTCTTATTTACCACAACTAAACTGCTAAACCACATTAGATTTTATATGTTTTCTAACAGCACATTGATCTCTTTCTAATCTCTCACTCAACCACTGATTGCTAAAATAATTACGTATTCGTTCGTTCCTTTACCGCCGTTGTTTTTCACGGCTACAAAATTCTTCTTCACTTCTTCTATTTTGTTAAATTTGATCTTTATTCACAACTTATTTATTTGCATCCACTCAATCTTGTAGTAGCGTAGAATTCGGTAAAGAAAAAGATGGATGAACACATCAAAAACAAGAATCATGACAGTTTAAGGTTTTCGAAAGAGAAAGAACGAACGAATTGAAGTTGGGAGAGAAAGAAATATATAAAAATGGTGGTAGACCCAAATTTTTTAATGTGAGGTATTAGGAAGAGTAAAAGGTGAATTTTTATGGTATTTTTTAGTTGTGGTAATAGAAAGAGAAAATTGGGGTTGCCCTTAGCACCACACTAAACATTTGCTTTTTCACTTTCAAAACAGGCCTAATTGCTACCGTTTAATCCACTCGAATGCAAATCTTAATAGGGTTGTTTTGAAACATGAAAATAATGTTAAGGACAAAGTTACGAGGTTTTTAAGCCACAAGGACGACTTGTTGAAATTTTATTTTAAAAGACAAAACATTTGATCTTAGATATCAGTTTTATAGTGTACACACTATCAGAATTTGACTACCAGTTTTTAAGTATCAAGTTTACAGTGTGTATGGTATCAGAATTTAGCTATCAATTTTTAAGTATTAGTTTTACGGTGTGTATGATATCAGTTTTAAAGTGTGTATTGTCCTTAAGAATAAATTTTTGATGGGTTGTCCTAGAGCTTGAATAAGTTATGAAGTTTGTTCTTCACAATAAAATCCCCATTTTGAAACCTATACGTTACGATGTATTGTTAGTAAAATAATCAAAATCCCATATTTTCTATGTTTTTTTAAATGTGTCAGTGTATAAATAAAAATTATGGTACAATTTACACTTTTTTGATAGATAATACAAGTTGATTTATGTAACGCCTCGATATTTTAACAATAAAATTAATTAAAAAAATTGTTAAGTAAGAAAATAAACTTATATGGTATTCGAATTTAGCTAAAGATGTTTTAGTATTGAGTCTATGGCGGTTTTCCGTATAATTTTCATATATATATATATACACACACACACACACACACACACACACACACACACACACACACACACACACACACACACAAATAACTCGTTTTAATTCGAACTAACAGAAATTCATGAGAGAATTTAGTTGTTAGAAGTTAAGATCAACATATAAGTTCACAAGTTTAGGATATCTGGTTGTGAATTTGACCAAATAATAACCGTATGATTCTGAGATAAATGATCAAATCTAGGACTATGGCATGAAAACCCCAAATTTAATCGGGTTGATCCTACAATCCAAAATTCCCTAGCACACGTATAAATTGAACCTAGTTGTTGACGCTCAATTTTGGTCAATCGAATATCAACACCCGATTTGTGTGTAAATCATATAACATGCAAAATGGTCATAGATTCTCAGTCACATAATGCAATAAAGGAAATGGAGACACAAGTTAGAGTGGTTTGGCAAGTGTGCATGCATCTACTGAAGTGTAATTGATTGTTTAAACTGTTCGATTACAAGTACGATTTGGTTTGATCTTAAGAATATGGAGAAAAAGTAGTTGTGTTAGGCTATAACAATGTCCTTGCATAGCGGTGTCCAAAAGCTAAGAGGAGATCCTTAATATGAGTAATTTGGTGTTATATTTACTGTAGAAGAGTAAGGATCGGCCATAAATCAAGAAGAGAAAGTAGGAAACATGTGTTGACCGAGTAGGGAGGGATCAGATCGGATCCCTTCATTTTGCAAGGATCGGTACCGATCCCTATAAGGGATCGATATCGATCCGATTGTCCGATCCTATCAGTTGGCTATGCTAAATTCTTGAGTTGTTTGCTCGTTCATTGCATTTTTGTGCAAATCCGGTTATTGATCGTTCATTTTTAGTTGATCTAACTTGATGTAGAGAGGCTGACCTATGCCAATTTTAATGTCTAATTCAATTACTTGCCCAATACTGATCTGAGCTTTTGTGAAATACTGATATGATCCCTTTAGGGATCGGGTAAATGCCAAATGGTGAAACCATGTACTAATCCATTATAACTATGTTGATTCACCCGAATCAATCACCCTTTTTGCTTATACCAATCCGAGCTTTCTGAAGGATCAATTATTTGCTAAATGCTAGTAATTCTTGTGATCGGACCATGCCGATTATGAATTTTTTGAGTGATCGATCTGGTCCTTGGAGATGACCAACTAAGTACAAGTTGTGTGATGATCCTGTTAGTAGATCAGGCTTTTTCTAAGTGATCGAACGATGCCCGAAAGCGATTGATCTAAGTTGAATGATTTCTAATTTTCAAGTAAGTGTCAATTATGATGTTAAGTATGAGTTTGTTTAAGTCCATGCTCAAGTCATGAGCGATCCAGATGTCCAAGTCCAAAGCATAACGATCTTGTTAAAAGGCGGATTAACACTTATCTCCCCCTTCCCCCTCAAAATATGTCTTCCTATGGAAGACATGTTTTGTATGAGTCTAGTTTTAGAATCTCTCTGGATTGATCGTGAGCGTTCACGACCATATAAGGTAGATTCCATGCCAAGTTTCATCCATATTTGAAGATCTAAGTCTTGCACATGCCAGCTGTAATACACAATTGGTGATCCAAGCCTCGTCAAGCTTTTAATCGAGCATAATTAAGCTATATTTGTTGCTTCACAACCTCACTCGGCTCTTATTGAGCACTACCAGGCTTGGCATTCCAAGTTCCGCGCTTAACGATCCTTATCCTCATTGGGTTCTTGGTGATCACGACATTAATCGACTGTCCAAGCTTTCTACCAAGTGCAACGACACTTGATGATTCTAACATCGTCGGGCTCTCATCGATCACGACGGTGACCAACGATCCAAACTTATTTATGTCAAGTGCAATGGCATTTGACGGTCCTAGCCTCACTGGGCTCTTGTCGATCACGACAGTTATCAACGATCCTAATTGGATCATCTCGGTTTTGAGACAACCTGGCCCTTGCTAAGCGCGAAAGCATTTGACTATTTATCCTTTCCAAGCTCTTGCCGACCACGACAGTGATTGACGATCCTGTTGAACAAACCCGCATTCGGATCCGTCCAATCCTTGCCAGGAATTGTTCACCCCTGATGATCCTAACCAAGTCATACTGCTTGATAACAGCTTGACCCTTACCAAACACGATGGTGTAAAGTGATCCCAATCGAACCATCTTATTGCTAGAACGATCCAAACCTTGCCAAGTACGGTGGTACTTGACAATCCTGACAAAACCATCCCGATGAGGAAGAACTTAGCACTTGCTAGACACGTTGGTGTTTGATGATTCTTATTGAACCATTATGTTGCCACAGCGATCTAACCCTTGCTAAGCTTGGCAGCCGTTAATGATCTATTGAGTTGGTTTTAAGTTTGAAATTCAATGACAAATTCACATTCGACAAGAATAAGCTGTACTAGCCAAATGATTTTATTAGAATTCGAAAAGTAAGAGTTCATTCCAACCAATAACATTTGGTTTATCATTACTTGGAGATTTCCTAAGGATCAAACTAAGTGAATGGCTTAGCCATTTTATTACAAGTTGAATTAAATCGAAAGTAAAAGAAAGACGGTTTGTCTCCAGCCAAGAGCATGACTAAGGATCAAGTCCTAATCTCGTAATAGGCAGGCCAACTTAGTCATTATTGTTTGATTTTCATGCCATCGGTTGATGACAATCCAATGAGTGGAACTAGGTCCACCACCATTCTGTGCAGTAGGCGACTGCTCTAGTTCCATCGCTGCAACTCTTCCTATGACATACTGTTGTAGTTTCCTTTCCCTAACTAGATTTTCGATTTAATCCTTCAGATGTTTACATTCGTTGGTGTCATGCCCATTGATTTCGTGGAATAGGCAGTGTTTTCGGGAAGTTCTTTCCCATTTTAAGTGTTCTATCCTAGCTGGTTTTTAGTATAAAACATGATTCTGAGTCTCTGGAAGATCCTTTCAAGAGAAGCATTCAAGTTAGTATATGAAGCGAATTCGAGCACTATTCACATCCTTTTTGGCGACCGTCATCATTGGCCTTCCTTTTTTCTCTATCAGTCATAGAATTGGACAATTCTCCATCCTTAACGGCATTTACTTCAAGGGATTCATGGCCCGCCCTTGCAACCTCCTGTCTTAGAAACACGTCAGCTTTGAAGTAGAATTTCCAAAGGTCACATTGATAATCCCTTTCTAAAGAAATCTTAAACTCAAAGTTGTCCAAAATGCCAGCTATCACAGCCATCAGGACCATGGATGGGTCAGGTCTATCCACAGATGCCACTGCAACATTAAAGCGTTCTAGAAACCTTCTAAGAGTCTCTCTGGTCCTCTGATTCATCATTGTCAAAGTCATTACGTTCTTGGTCCTTACTTTGTGGACCCAAAATTATTCAACAAATTTTCCCACTAGATTGATCCAGCTTCCTGAACCATATACCAGTTATATCTAGTAAAAAGAGAGGGAAACACTTGGCTATGACATCGTTGGATGCTTGTGGTACTTCCATGTGGCGAATGTATTACATGAAATGAGCAAAGGGATCCTTCCTATCATCATAAGCCTCCAACACCAATAGTTTGAAGTCTGGTGGATTCTGAGAATTTCTGATAGTTTGAGAAAATGGATTCGATTTACGCAATCTAAGTGTAATCGAGATAATTCGCCTCTCGGTGCCCTTTTGATTATGTTCATGATTTGATTGTTGTATTTTCAAAAGTCGATGAAAAAACTCTAAGTCCTACCCCGCAACTCGAGTGTTATGAGCATTTAATCCAAAGTTCAAGCCTGAATGCCTCTCGTTTCCTAGTCCGACTACTGAATTCAGATTCACAGTAGATTCGATTGCCAAATTAGTATTACCGGGGGGTTCCTCAAGTTTCCAAGGGATTGATATCGATCCCTTTTGTGGGGTTGGTACGAAGTTCCCTAGGAGTGTAGAAAGTTGCCCTAGTTCTAGGTTGAGATGTCATTTGTCGCTTTGTCCAGTTTCAATATCACAATTCTAAATTGCTTATCGCGCTAGTTGTCCAACTTGATTGAGGAAAATTGTCATTAATCCTTATTATTTCAGTGAGTTCTCTTGATGCTCAAGGTAGGTTTGCTGATTGTTCACCACCTCATCCATATCATGTCTTGTCAGATCCAAAGAAGGATTTCCCGCAAAAGAAGCCTCTTGACTTCCTTCTTCCTCACCATAATTTCCTAAGCAGAGAGATTCATTTGGTTCAGGTAGTATCCCCTATTTGGCATGCCAATATGCTGACACTCAATTTTAGTAAATCGAACGCCAACACCCAGTTCATATGTAAATCAGATAACAATTGCAAAACATTCATAGATCTCAATCATAAAATGCATTAAAGTAAATGGAGATACAAGATTTATTGTGGTTCAGCAAGTGTGCCTATGTCCTGAAGTGTAACCGATTATTTATATTTTTTGATTACAAGTGTAGATTCGTTTGATCTTAAGAACGTAGCGAAAAGTAATTATATTAGGCTATAGTAATGTCTTCGCGTAGTAGTATCCAGAAGCTGAGGGAAGATCCCAAAAACGAACCAATTGATTTTATACTTATAGCTGTAGAAGAGCAAGGATCAACCACGAACCAAGGAGAAAATAGGAAACATCAAATGGTCTGATCCCATCATCTGTCTTGATGCTTAGAGGCTGAATCATGCCAATTTTATGCCATATCCAATTACTTTCCCAGTTTGATTTGAGCTTTTGTGAGTTATCGATCCGACCCCTTTGGGGATTGGGTAAATTCCAAATGGTGAAAACCATGTATTGATCCACGCAATTATAGTGATCTGCCCGAGTTGATCACCCTTTTTGCTTATACCGATTTGAGCTTTGTGAAGGATCGATCTTCTTCCTAATTCTAGTAATTCTCATGACCAGACCGTATAGATCATGTGCTTTTTGAGTGATCGATCTGGTCTTTAGAGATGATCGATCAATTACAAGTTGCATGATCTTGTGAGTCGATCAGGCTTTTTCTAAGCGATTGGACAATGCTAAGATGATCGATCTGAGTTGAATGATTATTGATTTCTAAGTAAACATTGATTCTGAAGCTTAGTCCGAGTTTGTGCAGTTCTACGCTCAAGCCACGAGCGATCCGTATGTCCAAGTCCAAGGCATAACGGTCTTACTAAAAGGCGGGTTTAGCATCGGTCAAGGCATTTCATTTCACATATTATTCTTTCCCTAGATTCTCTCTTAATTTTTAAAGGTTAAACCTAAAGTTAAGTACTTTATTTGAGAATGGAGAACATAAATAAAATATTAGAAGACATGGAGAAGAAGATTAAGGTAGACTATAGGACATTAGCATAGGATTATAAGTGGAAAGTTATTATTTAGGATTAGGAAAATCAAGAACTTAGGCTTAAAAATAGTTTTACTTTTCAGTTTATTTTCAATTTAGTACAAGTTTATTTTCAACGTATTTTACAGTTTAGCATGGTTTGTTTTTGAATTTGCATATTAATTACAAGTATCTTACATTTTTTAACATGTATTTAGCAGCTTATATTTCAACGATTTCAAGATTTAAAAGTGGTTTTAAACCCTTTTAACTTATGTAAAAAATAATAGAATAGAGAGAAGTTTTCATGCAATAGGATTTAATAGAAAACAGGAAATTTACAGAAAAGACCAAAAATATGTGTAATATATGTAAATCTATAATAAAAGAAAATGGATTGTTCTAAAAGAAGCAAAGAAAAAAGTTTTCAAAACTTGTAGATGAATTATGACCATTTTTATATATAAAAAAAAAAAAAAAAGAAGGAATTATAATGATGTTAATTCATGTAGAGACAGCTTTTAAAATAAAAACTATCATGAAACAATAAAAGACCCTAAAATTAAGAAATATCATAATAATAACACTAGAACTGTTAGGGGCCCGTACCAACGACGAATATATATATGCACGCCAAAGTAGGTACGTTAGTGGCTGATTGTTTAAGACTTATTCTAACAAATGGAAACACAACTAGATTACTGTTTGAGGGTCGGTACCAACGACGAACAAACACACACGCTGGAGTGAATTAAATAAATAGTATTTAGGAAAAGGATTGAAGGCCGCGCGTACTAACGATGGCCAAGACTACGGCATCAGAGCGGTAAATAATACGCTATGGGTTCTTGCGCTAGGTGGATGTCCATTTGAGCGGATATGCAGGCGGTTTCAAATGGGGTAAACAAGTGATCACAACAGCCTTAGGGTAAGCCGTTCAATGATTCACATCTGGGTAGATTCCGATTTGGTGTAAGGAGCATCGAATACCATGCTAGATTCATGGTAAAGAGTAAGAAGCCGATTATGGTAGAATTAGGAATCATTCCTAATAGTACTTTGCTTCTATAGTAGGAATTACAGTGTAAGTTGTTAACCTAAGAAATCACCTTAAGTAAAGCATGAACGCGAAACCTTGTAACACTTATAATTGTTGTTAAGTCTATTATTCCTTGATTATTCTCTTTTTAGTAGTCACTTTTTATTCACTATACATTGTGTTTGGTTCATTCCCCATTTTTTTTTCTCCATTAGTCCTATAGGGAAGTATGTGACTCGAGGCAGCTGAGAGAGTGTCGTTTGGAGTTATATATCTCTTTTACTAATGTATTCAATTTATCTTTGTCATCCCATTTGGTATTATTATATTGGATTTGCGCTATGGTATTATGTTTTACGATTGTATTTCGATATGACTTGAGAGATTGGGGTTGTAAGACACTTTGAGCTATTATGGTTTTTAAGTAAAGTAATTTTGAAAAAAATAAATATTTTGTTCTAAAATGTTTCCATGGTAATTTATTTTATGTCTTTTGGATCTTAATCTCTGTAAAGTTTTTTTTTTAGTTATACCTAAACGCTCCATAATCCTGGGTATGCCTCGTCAGAGGTATGCTAAAGGGCATGGGGTGTCATATTTGGTATCAAAGCCTAAGGTAATAAGGTTCCGAAAAAATAGTTTAAAAAAAAATTCTAAGAATTTTTTTTCAAAATAAAAGTAGTTTCAACATGTATAAAAGTATTAAAAAATTCCTATCAAATCCAATAGATTTTTCTTTTATCCTTTTCCTCTGAATCTAAATCTCTATTTTTGTCTTTCTCTTACATACAATGATATATGCCCCTAAATATACTCGAGATTCTAAGCATAGCGATCCCCATCTAGTTTCATAGATATGTGCTACTTATAACACCGGTGGAACTTCAAGCGAATGCGCAAATTGATTCCCCCATAGGTGGAACCCCCGCTTGCCTACATGTGGTAGTTGTTTTCTCTAATCTTTGTAAGAATTTTACAAATCTAAGAGGAAAGCCTTTCATCGAGACAAATACTAATGTGGAGGCACGGACATTGATAAAGAGTTGTGAGAGGATATTTGGTTCGATAAGACTTAGGATAGAGAGAGAATTCACCTTGCCCCTTGCCATCTAAAGGGAGAGACTTTATATTGGTGGGAAATGCTTGAGATAGAGGTAGGAGAATTGGACTGGGATGGTTTCCATAGAAGTTTTGAAAGGAAGTTTTTATCATGAGCGGAGGGAGGAGCACTATTGGATAAGTTCATCAATCTAAAGTAGGGGAATATGATGATTTAGCAGTATTTTAATATGGTCAACAAATTATCAAGGTTTGGTCAAGAGCTTATTAATACACAACATAAGAAGGAGTTGAAGTTTGCAAAGGGGTTGAACTTAGTAGAGACTGGAATGGTGATGGTGATGGTTTTGATGACAATGACCTTGTTTCAATTATTATTATTATAAAATGTATACTAACAATGTTATCTAGAATATATATATATATATATATATATTGAGAGAGAGGGGGGAAATCTATGCAGGCGATGATTATTCAAGACCGTACAATTCAGAGAATCAAGATTTCAAAGTAGAAGAGTTCAAGATTCAAGACCCGTAAGTATCAAGAATTCAAGAGTTTAAGTTTTACGGAGTATTTATATCTAGTTGTTTCATTAAAACTCTGGTTAGCACCGAACTCTGATCTCAAACTCCTTTTCAAATGATTTCGAAATTACTTCCTTATTTTTAAATCTATTATCAAATAATTTCAAAATTACTTCCTTATTTTAAATTTATTCTTCTCTATGTTTAGAAGTATTTTAAGTTTGCCTTACAAAAGAACGAAATATTTCTGCTTTTAAAATTATACTTAATATATTTTAACTCCTTATTCAAAAAGGTTTTACTTATAAATTTAATACTAATTTTATTATAGTTACTTATATTTTCAATTTCCTAATTTATATTAAGCATTAATATATTTCATAGTTTAATATTTATACTTTTATATCATTTTGTATTTAACTTTTAATCATTTTTAAATCATTTTAATATATGTTTTTAAATATATTTTTACTTAATACACTTTAATTCAATACAAAGAAAAATAGTTTATTTTAATTTAGGAATTTCCATAATTTATTTAAACATTATTTTATTTAGTTTAAAAGATTTATTTTTGAAACTTTTCTAAGGGATGTCGGCATATCACTTTAGTGATGTCGACATAGGAGCCGTTAAATATTTTTTTTGAAAAGTTGTGTCTTTTGAATTCAAATCTTTTCTGAAAGGATATGGATGTTGGAAAACTATATAATAGCTTCAAAATTCGAAATTTTCAATCACTTTTATCTCCTTCTTCTCCCCTAATCATTTTACATTATTCTTTTTAATTTCTTAACTTTCTGCATTTATACTTTGTCGATTTCCATGGAAATTATATCATTCTTCTTCTCTTTCAAATCTACATCAAGTTCTCTTTGAAATTAAAGTGCTACTCAAGAGTTATAGGCTATTTGTAATCAAAGATCACAAGATCAAGTGCTATTAAATCAAAACTACAAAAACCGATCAGAGAAGGATGTGGTAGTATCCGTATAAATCTACTAGATGCGATTGTGTCCTGAAAATCGAGTGGGTGTAAAGTTATGGCTCGGAAAACAACTAAGTCTTGGTGTATTTGGAATCTGTTGGGGTGTGCCCTTGTAGCCCTGAAATCAAGTATTGTAATTGGATTTTTTGAATAAAAATCCACATCAACCTGGTGTTGTGTAGAACTGGATGTTGGGAAGTCCCGAACCAGTATAAAATCTCGATGTGTACTTTCCTTTTACCATTTTTTATTTTATTTACTACATCTGTGATTGGTTCTGTGATTTGTATAGCATTCTATTTAATCCATTCAAGAAATTTAATATAATTCATAAGACAATATTCACCCCCTTAGTGTTTAATTTTGCATTAGTATCCTTGATCTGGATCCCTATTAATTGGTATTAGAGCATTGGTTTTTAAAGTTTTCATAATTTGAATTTTGAAAAGTTTAAATGGCAAATTTTGAAGATTTTCATAATAATAGTTCAAAAGTATGTGTTTCATCATTGTTTCATAAATTTGCATTTGATTATATTGAAAAATCAAGTTGTCTACCGAATGGTGTGTTGTACAGGAACAAAGGTGTTAAATGGATATTAATGATTCAAAACTTGATGGTCAAATGGTGCAAATCAAAAGATATAAATGGATAATGGCTGTTTGAAGCATTTGACTGGAAATCCGGAACTATTGAATAATATAGTCTATGAATATGGTGGAATGGTCAAATTTGGTGATAACTTAAAAGAATATGTGATTGGAATTAGCGGTGTCGGTATTTTTAAAACTCCTACTATTTCTGATGTTTTATTAGTTATGAATTTAAAACGTAACTTGCTTAGTATAAGTCAATTATGCGATAAAGGCTATAAAATTAAATTTGAAAAAGATGAGTGCTTTATCTAAGATAATAGTTCAAACATAATTTTTGAAGAATTAGATAGAAAGATATTTACATCTTAAGTTCCCCCCCTTAGAAATTTCGCCCCCGAAATTCCTTAACTAAGAAACAACCAATGGGTCCTGCATGCCTACCAGCCACACCTCACAATCAAACATACAAAACAAACAAATCAAACTTATCCTAGCATGTGGAAAGACTAAATTGAAATGAAAACCTTACCAGGCAAAGAGTTCTGGATACGTATCCTTAATGCTCTCCTCTGTCTCTCAAGTACAGTCATTCTCATCCCCGCCCCACTAAACCTTGACTAGATTCACCACTTTCCTTCGAAGTTTCTTCGTATCGTGCTCGACAATACGAATTGGCTTGCGGTTCCCAATCGCCCCGAGTTCTACTTCGATATCATCCAACTGATCGGGTGAAACAACCACATCGGGGTCGTGCACGAATTTCCTTAACTAGGAAACATGAAATACGTTATGAACTCCCGCCATCTTGTCTGGCAACTCAACTTTATATGCCAAATTCCCAACTTGCTCGAGAACTGGGAATGGACCAACAAATCTTGGTGTTAATTTGCCTCTCCTACCAAATCGTATCACGCTCTTTAACGGAGAAATCTTGACAAACACCAAGTCAGAAATGGAGAATTTCAGAAATCTTCTCCTCTTATCAGCATAACTCTTCTGTCTATCTTGGGCAGCCTTCATTCGTTGTCGGATAACCTTGATCTTATCTGAGGTTTCTCTTATCACATATGGCCCAAGCACAAACTTCTCACCGGTTTCTAACCAACATGATGGTGAGTTGCACGGTCTTCTGTACAAAGCTTCAAATGGAGCTATACTAATATTGGACTGATAACTATTATTATATGCGAATTCAACCAGATGTAAATGGTCATCCCACGACCCACCAAATTCTAATATGCAAGCTCTCAAGAGTGAAAAAAGTCGGGTGTGTATGACTTGTGCAGGATCTATAATATGGCTATGCGGAATGTATGTGATAACTCAAGCTATTCAATAGTTATGCAGGTAAAAATTCGCAAACAAGATATATATCACAAATAACTATAAATGCAATAAAGTAAAGTAAAGTAGAGTAACGACACCAGGATTTTTATACTGGTTCGGACCTCCAGTCCTACGTCCAGTCCCGAAGCTTCTCTTCGGCTTTTCACTAAACAACAACCTCGCTTCACCCGGAGGAGCAGGTTCACAACTACTTGATTTACGGGCTACAAGTTTACCCACTTGATTTCACGGGCTACAAGCTTACCCACTTGATTAATGGGCCACAAGCTTACCCACTTGATTTCACGGGCTACAAGCTTACCCACACAGGACAATTACAAGAGTTTGACTTCTGATTGTGTTCTTCTTTCAACACTGATTTGCCAACGATTGAGTACACCCTTCCTATAATCTTATCCTCAAGTATATGATTTGAATGCAAAGATTTAAGGAAGAAAGATTGCTTGTTGAATCAAATGATATAAAACTGATTCAAGGATTCAACAAGTATTGAATATTTGAGAGAGCTTTTAGAATGCAAGAGAGTATAGAGTTAAGATCAGAAAATAGAAGAAGATTCGGTGATTTGAAAGTATGATTTCAAGTCTATTTATAGTGTAGAATAGTTGCATTCCTTCATGAAGAGTTTCTATAAAGAGTTGTGTCCATTTCCCTTGAAATTGAATAGAAATCTCTTCACAAAAAGAAGCATCCTTTCAGAAAAATTACAGCAAGAAAAAAGGTCGACAGGTCGACGGGAATTTGAAAAAAATAGCCGTTATGCACAAAAGACAATAGGACCGGTCGATAGGTCCTTTTTGGGCGGTCGACCGTTTTCTTGCTGTGGACCCTCTGGTCCACAGTCTATATCACTCTGTACTCTTTCCCGGTCGAAGCCTGGACCGTTTGGGCTTTTTCTGTGACTTTTCAATTCCTCAAATATACAGATTTCAGCCCCAGCTAATTTCAGTTTCTAAATTGTTTTGTGCATTCGTGTTATACTTTGAGGATAGATTTTAACATAAATCTAACACGACTCCATACCTACATATATATAATCTTAGCTCCATGTCATGATTTCCATTGATCTTCACTATGATCTTTATTGATTTCCACTTTGATAAATGTGAATTCAGCTCGTCAATGATCTCTATTTCTATGTTGTCATTAATCAAAATCTTGTGTATCAACAAAGAGATCTTCTAATACTCAATTCACCCTCTCTGTTTGACCGTCGGTTCGAGGATGGTACATGGTACTGAGATGTAATTCTGACCCTAAAGACTCTTGTAAGCTCTTCCAAAATCCACTAGTAAGCAACGGATCTCGGTCACTCACAATGCCCTTGGGTACTCCATGAAATCTCATTATCCACTTCATATACAGTTCTACTGACTTAGCTGCTATTCTATTCGACTTGACGGGTATAAACCTTGCACTCTTGGTCAATCGATCCACAATCACCCGAATGCTATCATGGCCCGGTCTAGTCCTTGATAACCCATCAATGATATCCATTGAGACTTGTTCCCATTTCTATTCTGGAATTTCTAATGGTTGCAACAAACCACTAGGCTTCTTTTGCTCAGCTTTAACTGATTGGCAGTTCATGCATTTGGATATAAACTTCCCAACGTCTCTTTTCATCTCTTCCCTGTAGTGGGTCTGCTTCATGTCTCGTTACATTTTGTTACCACCGGGGTGTATAGTCAGTCTCGAGTGATGGAATTCTCTAAGCACTTCATCTCTCAATCCATTGACATTGGGTACAACTAGTCTCCCATTCTTTCTAAGCCATCCATCTCGATCAAGCCCATACTTGTTCATTTCCTTTTCGATACTCATCTTTAACTTAGAGATGATTTCCAATAGGTTAGCATTGTCCCTCTGACTGGAACCAATCCGCTCAATCAAAGTGGGTCTGATCGCCTAACTTGCTAACATCTCTGGATCCAATTCGCACTTTGGTCTGAAATCATACCCTGCAATATACTCCAGTTGCTTCCATTCAAGAAACATAGCCCCTAAACTGGCATGTCTTCTACTCAATATATCAGCTACCACATTGCCCTTTCCTGGTGTATATGCGATATCGAAATCATAGGAAGCCAAGAATTCTAACCATCTCTGCTATCGGAGATTTAAATCCTTTTGAGAGAAAACATACTTTAACGATTTATGATCAGTAAACAACTCGAATTTGTCTCCCAAGAGATAATGTCTCCACATCTTCAACGCGAACACGATCGCTGCCAATTCCAAATCATGGGTAGGATATCTTTTCTCATGTGGTTTCAGTTGTCGACTTGCATAAGCTACGACCCTACCTCCTTGCATTAATACAACACCTAGTCCGGTACCACATGCATCTGTGTATACTATCATCCCTTCATTCCCTTTAGGAATGACTAACACTGGTGCACACGTCAACTTTTTCTTTAGGTTCTTGAATGCATTTTCACAATTTCTGTCCCAAACGAAAGCTTGATTCTTCTTGGTCAACTGAGTTAACGGTGCCGCTTGCTTGGAGAAGTCTTGGATAAACTTATGATAATATCCAGCTAATCCCAAGAAACTTCTTATGTCTGTTGCATTCTTGGGCGTAGACCAATCTTGTACCGTAGCCACCTTCGCAGGGTCCACGACAATACCATTCTCTGAAACAACATGGCCCAAGAATCTCACTTCCCTCCTCCAGAAGTGACACTTAGAAAACTTTGCTTTCAATTGGTGTTTTCTCAATACCTCCATCACTATCCTCAAATGTTCCTTGTGTTCTTCCTCTGTCCTCGAATAAACCAAGATATCGTCCACGAACACAAGAACAAACTTATTCAATCGATCCCTGAATACCCTATTCATAAGATCCACAAAATATGCTGGTGCATTGGTCAACCCGAATGGCATGACCAACCACTCATAAAATCCAAACAGCGTCCAAAAGGCCGTTTTAGCTATACTCTGAACTGCTACTCGGAGCTGATGAAAACCTATCGCGAGATCCAACTGGGAGAACACTCTTGCGCCACTTAACTAATCAAACAAATCATCTATCCGCGGTAGAGGATACTTATTCTTCCTCGTCACCTTATTCAACTCGCGATAGTCCACACACAATCGAAGGGAACCATCTGCCTTGGTAGCAAACACAACTGGTATTCCCCACTCAGAAACACTTCTTCTAATAAATCCCTTCTTTAAAAGATCGCTCACTTGCACCCCGAGCTCTCGCTGCTCCCTTGGTTCCATACGACGAAGTGGCATCACTATAGGTCTGGCATCTTCACTAAATCAATACGAAACTCAATCTCTCGGTGTGGTGGAAGTCCGGTCACTTCCTCGAAGACGTCCGGATACTGGCCAGCCACGGGCACATCTGACAACTCATCATGCGGGATGTCGAGGGAATTTAGAAAACTAGTCATTACCCCATCACTAGGTAGACCACCAAACACTACCCTCCGCCCATCATTCGCTCTAACTGTCACCAAAAAGCCTTCACAGTCACCACCACCCTGTACCTTTGGAGCCAATCGACTCCCAAAATAATGCCAAACCCAGTAAAGCCCAAAACAAAGCAATCTACATCCATGACTCGATAAGATCACATTATGGCAAATCATACTAAGGCTAGTCGAACCTCCAATCGGGTTCGTCACTGCTAAAGGTCTATCGACTATCTCGGGTTCCAATCCCAACCTATCTACAAGGTCACGAGATATGAAGGAACGGGAAGCCCTAGTATCAAACAGTACTCGAACAGGAACATCATAAATAGAAAGCATACCTTGAATGACGACATCTTTCCTTTCTCCGCCGTAATTGGGGCATGCAACGAAGAAGGAACAATATTAAGAGCATTTGCTTTCACAATCTGCTTCTCTTTAGGGGGTTACGGACATTTATCCTTGTGATGTCCCACTTGGCCGCAGTTGAAGCACTTCCTATCCACTGGCTTTGCTCGACATTCTTTAGCATAACAGCCCTTCTTGCCATAGCTAAAGCACTCAACATCTTTCTTACTCTTTTTCTGACCATCCTTAGTTTGGTT
The DNA here is from genome assembly GCA_030737875.1 of Allium sativum. Lineage (NCBI taxonomy): Eukaryota > Viridiplantae > Streptophyta > Magnoliopsida > Asparagales > Amaryllidaceae > Allium > Allium sativum. The sequence goes on along the minus strand of CM060922.1, from coordinate 897,147,199 downwards.
CTGCTTCCTCTTATTCTGAGAATTATTCTTGCCTCCACCGCTTGCTTGCGGTTTTGGCCCCTCTACGGATGCAACAGCGACTTCCATCTTGGGCTTAGGATAAAGGTTTTCTGATCTCAGTGCTTTCCTAGCAATCGATTCAGAAGTCTCATCAATATGGTTTACAGGCCTTTCCCCCAAGTAATGATCTAAGCTTGTTATGGACTTCTCATTCTTTTTTTGGAAGTGTCATAAGGGATAATACATACTTCGATAAAGTACCGAACTCCGCAGTGTACTCCAAGACTGCTCTACCATTCTGTTTGAGCTCCAAGAATTTCTTGAACAATTCTGATTTCTGAGCAGCTGGGATAAACTTATCACTGAATCGGGCCTTGAACTGATCCCAAGTAACTTGATCCTCAGGAGTAGCTGCCTTAATAGCATTCCACCTATTTATAGCCCGTCCTTGCAATTGACGTGATGCTAGCCTTCTCTTCATTACATCATCGATCCCTAAGTCCTCAAAGATGCGCTCACAACTATCAAGCCAATCCTGAACTTCTGTAGCCGATTCCGTTCCGTGGAACGGCTTCCCACCAAGACTAGTGTAGTCCTTACATAGCTTGGCAAAATCGGCTCTAGGCGCCTGCACCGTTGCACCACCACCATTTTCAGCATTAGGAACTGCCCTCTGAACATTCCTAAGCATCTCTCTCATGAAGTCAGTGAACATCGTCCTCGTATCAGGAGCATTCCCATTATGGGTTCCTCTACCAGTATTCCTAGTATATCGGCTCATTGTTCAATCTGTAAGGAGAAAACAATTAACCTTCCCTTCAGTGGTGCTGGTACAGTGCGACTTCATCCTTAAATATACTAATAGTATATATATATAACTTTTGAAAACCAAAATATCACAAATACGCGCTCTCATATGCGTATACTATCTCTCCCTAGGTTAACTACGCAACCTAGAGCTCTGATACCAAGTGTGACGGCCCGCCCATACCAGCCGCCATTTCCAATGAAAGTGCGCTGTGCCAATGCCCGACTAGCACAGGACGGCCGCCAAAGAAAGGAAAAGAAAGGAATTTGAACTAACAAGGAATCTGTAGAATGTCTCACAGCGCATATGATAAAATATAATAATAACATAACTTTGACATAAAACAGGTGAGGCAGTGCATAAGCTGAAAACTAAACCAACATAGTAGCGGAAATCCAACATACAGCTTATGATCCATAACCATCATTATTACAACTTTTAAAACTATCTCTAAAGCAAAATAAGAAAGGTTCACTATTAATGCCCAAAGTAGTGACCAGTAGTGACACACGGAGATTATATATATATATATATGTGTGTGTGTGTGTGTGTGTGTGTGTGTGTATCATATGTAGAAGCCTCCTGCTCGCCTCCGGATCAGTTACTCGTGCATACCACGTAACCTGTTTCTAGTCTGCCCGTTTAAGAGCACCCAAAGTAATAAGAAGAGACATAAAACTCTAGGTCAGACAAAAGTCTGATATGAGCGGTTAGCAGCAAAACAGAATAATAACAGGTATACTAAACCATACCTGAACCTGGACCTGCAACCAAAGAGTTAGCACAACAAGATGTACAATACTTTAAGGTGACACTAACATATGGTGTAAAGATACGGGGGAGGGGGTGTGCATGTCATAGTGATGGCAAACAATCAAGCATAGCAACCATCCTCACATCTCTCATTCAGTGCGTAAAGCATATGATATCCACTGCTTTGACCACCCAAATCCTTTGCTATGATCACTCTGCCCCATTGAGTCATGATGGCTCCACTGCACTGATCCATAGCCACTAATCCCTTGCTATGTCCACTCTGCCCCGTGAAGTCCTGACGACTCCACTGCACTGGCTCATAGCCATGCTACGATCACCCTGCCTCATGGAGTAACCACTGCACTGATCCGTAGCCTAACATCCGTCTTGGTGGTGAATCAAAGTTATGAACGTCGATAACCCCTTAGCATACGTCCCACAGCAAAGTCCAACTCATAAAGCTAACTCGTTGGTTCCCATCTGGATCCTGAGTTCTACTTCCTATTTAGACTACCTTTGCATCTCGGGTTTTGGTCATTATCCCGTTCGCACTTCAGTTCCATTCTGTTCGTTCGCTGTCCAGACTCTAAGATCGGTTGGTGATTCCTCCTTAGCATCTGTTCGCAACTCGTGGATTTCCCCATGGCGTCGGCTTGTGGCTCCAACTCCGGGTCGTGGTCCTCCTTCGCTGCACTGGCTCGTGACAATGCTCCAGGCTCATGAGTCTTCAGTTGGCTCGTGACATCTCACCGGGATCGTGGTCCTCCTCTATCCGATCGTGACCGTGGTGGCTCGTGAGGAAGTGGTTCGCGGCTCGTGGTCGACTCGTAATGGGGGTGTGTACCACGAGTAGGTTGGGCCGCATAGGTGCTCCACGAAACGGAATTTGACTGATTTCCTGCAACTCTTCCAGCAATCAATTTACGCCATACGACAGCGTTTTGGACCATTCTAACTTTTCTAATCAACCACAAAGCATACCATACAGTCATAGCAACATAGAGAATCAACAATAAACACCAAACAACAACTTAACATGTTAATGTAGATCAAACATACCCAAAAACCTATGTTTCCCCTTAATCATGCTTAACCATAACTAATGATAGGATTAGCAAAACATATCCAAATTAACCCAAATTTTTATCAGAGCCCTAAAATAATATTTTAGAATTTTACATTTTTTTCCAAATTTTTCTGAGTTATAATTTCGCTAATTAACACTCATCACCCCTAATTAACCATAATTAGTGAAAAACAATGCAAATCACTCACCTTAGCCACAAATAAATTAACAAATCTAAAAATTCCACTATTTGGGTCGAATTCTAATGCCTAGCAGCAGTTCCAACTCTGATTTGATGCTATTTCTCCTTGATTTGACATAGATTAAGTAATACGCGATTAAACAGTGATTTGGGATGAATTTAGAAAGTGGAGGCCATTGTTAGGGTTTCTAAGAGGTAAATGGCGGCCAGAAAACTGAAATAGAATGAAAACCTAACTCATTTCAGCCTCCCCATAACCCTAATCCTGAAATGGGTTATGGGCCCATTTGCTAATTACCCTAATCAGCCCACTTAAGTAGTTTTTCACCCTCTAAACCTTGTTTCAGCCATATCTCCCAAACAGTGAGTCCATTTGGCTAATGTGACCACTCTACGGAAAGGTAAACCATCATTGAATCCAATGGAAGTGGTTTCAGGTCAAAACTCCTTACCAATCAAAAGTTATGGTCGAAACAAGATCAGCTAGGGGCAAAATGGTCATTTAAAAATCGGCAAAAATCATGAACATGGGAAATGACCCCAATAGTCGTTCTCCAAAGTTACACGACTATATGACCCCATATAAAAAGAAATAAATATTCTACGATCCTTCGATACGTAGAATACGGGTCGTTACAATAATTTATGTCTTTTGGCCAATATAAGCGACCCTTGGATTTGGCATAAGAGATTCGGTCATTTGAATTTCAAACATTTATCTAAAATATCTAAATTAGATTTAGCTAGAGGATTACCCAAAATAAATCTTAAATTGGATAATTTATGTGATGCTTAACCATTAGGGAAATTAAGAAATAGTTCATTCAAGTCAAAATATAAGAATTCCACTTCATATCCGTTAGAATTATTACATATGGATCTATTTGGTCCATATCAGACACAATCAATAAACCATGGTAAATAAATTTTCGTAATTATCAATGATTTCTCTAGATTCACTTGGATGTTGTTTCTTAAATATAAAAGTAATGCTTTTGAATTATTTAAAACTTTTGCTAAGTGTTGACGGCAAAAAATGTCATAAACACCAAAGATTCTAATTACTATGAATTATTAATTTGGTCATGTAGACAAGAGCGGAAAATAGTAAATAACATGAGAGATTTATACTGGTTCGGCCTCGAGGGGGGCCTACGTCCACTTTGTAGAGTTATTGGAATATTATTGATAACACAAAGTTACAAGGTCAAGACCGTCTCATGACATCTCATTACATTCATCTTTAAGCTATATGATGTCATAATTATCATATATTGGGAAAAAGACACTTTTGTCCTTCTTCTTCCTCAAAGTGGAGACTCATTAAAGGAGCTCTCAAGAGGTCTCAAGTTCACCAATTCTAACCCCTTTGAAGTGTGAGGCCATAAGGTATTTATAGGAGAGGGGTTAGGTAGGAGTAGACAAGAGTAGGTAGAAATAGGGAACCATGCCCAGAAATTCGCATACGCCCCTGCGCATGCCAGAATTTTTCACCCAGCCTTGGGGAGCGAATTTCACACCTCGCGGGCTGCGAAATTAGCACCCCGTGGGGGTGCGAAACTCGTACCCCGTAGGATATGAATTTTGCACCCTATCGGGTGCGAAACTCGTACATCGGGGCGCGAATTTCGTACCTCCTAGGGTGCGAAATTCGCACTCCAGGGTACGGATTTTGCACCCTTCTGGATGCAAATTTCACACCCCGAGGGGTACGAAAATTATGAGAGGTGCGAAGGCCATGGTCATGGGCACTTGGGGCCTCGATGTTCGGGCTCACGACTCCTAGGGATTCGAAGCCTTGGTTCGAAAATGTGTTTGGAGGCGCTGTGAGGTCTCTATTGGCGCGATCCCTCTTCAACCTATTTCCTTCGCTCCTGGGCGTCCCTCTTGGCTTTAGTTCCATGCGACGCGTTTAGTCGAGCGTGGCTCGTGTACTTTTGGGAACCGGACCAAAAAACCAGTTAACATTTGCCTTCCAAAGTACGTCTTGTCTTAACATGATGTGTAGGGGTGTAAACGGGTCGGACCGAACCAGATGGAGGTGTGTCCAACCTCTGTCCTATAAGAATTCGGACGGACACGGACCAGACATCATATAGCTTCGAACCAAGCCGGACAACGGACTATCATGTCCGATATAGCCTTGGATAATAGAAAAACATCGAACATTTTAGATCGGACCGAACACTAGTGTGTCCAAGCTCTGTCTTATAAGAGAATCAAACGGACACGGACCAGACACCTTATTGCTTCGGACTGAGCCAGACAACGGACTGTCCTGTCCAATATACATCCCTAATGATGTGTTTTGCGTTAGATGAGGTAGTACTTGAGTTGTCGACTGGTCCTGTAAGATAAAGGAAAAAATATGTTAGTTATCGGGCTCGTTTGTTGTGGGATTGCAAGCGACCCGTTGCTGGTGTGGTGCCATGCTCACGTTGCTAAGTATTCATAGTGCATCGCCTCCGTGTGGTTGCGGTGATGGATATGCATACATAGGGATCACGTGTACAAGAGCGTATGGCGTGATGTTTCGAACCCCATGGGTCAAAAAGCTCGAACCCTGGGGGAGCTTCGAAAGCTCGAATCCTTATGGGTTCAAATTTTCAAAACCCGAGCGTGGTTCGAAATTTCAACCCTCCGCGGGTTCGATTTTTCGAACCTCGAGAGAGTTCGAGTTTTTGAACCTCGAAAGGGTTTGATTTTTCAACCCTTGCTGGGTTCGAATAGTCCTCGACCTTTGGTGGGTTCAAATTTTCGAACCCGGGGAGTGGTTTTAAATTTCAACCCTCCGCGGGCTTGGTTTTTGGAACCTAGAGAGGGTTCTAGTTTTCTATCCTCTAAAGGGTTCGAATTTTCGACCCTTGCTGGGTTCGAATTTTCGAGCCCTTAATGAGGTTTGAATTTTCGAACTTTGAAGCGGACTGAAGCTTTTTTAGCTTATTGCAGGGTTCGTCGTTAGCCTAACTGCCTCATGTCATACCTTGGCGGGGCGCTGTTTCATTTGTCTAGGACTTTGATCTCCCGACTGCCCGCTTTAGTGATTGTATGATGGCATATATTATGACTTTCAACATAGGATAGAGCTTATATCTGAACTATGACTGAACTGTTGGACTGTTTAGATTTCCTCTGTACATCCTAATGTTGCATGACACCGCACGCACATGTTAGTTTTCACTAACACGAAGGGGTACAGGTTATTCCAATGTGATGTCTAATACAGTGTGTTAAAATATATCTAGCTATGCAAACAAGATCAAAGATTGGAAAAACCCTAGAATCCAAGGCTTCCCCACCATCGTCACATACATCTGATTCTACCAACAGTGGTAGCTCGGTTGGCAGCGAGCTTGAGACTACTGAAGGATCCGTTCCTTCTCAAACGGTCAGTTCACCCGAAGTGTCTAAGCGCGGGGAAAAAATTGAGAGATTACATTCTCTGTCATACATAAAGAGGTCGTGAATGTGGATATAATTAGTGGAGATGCACCGGCGGCTCTGGTAGCCCCGGATATATTGCTCGAGGCAGTTATCTTGGAAAATCCGACGGACTCGATACCGTCGCACATGGATGCTACAACAGTTAGGAAGATGGCGTTGTGGTTCAATATACCAATGGGCGATGTCCATGCACCGAGAGAGGGTGGTAGGGCTCATGCACTGCCCGAGGGTTTGACCGCCTGGAACAGGCAAGCTTGTTTTGCGGGATGCGTGCCCTCAGCCAATGACTTTATTCGGGACATGCTATCCCATTTTCGCCTTGCACCTTTGCAACTGCATCCGAATGCTTATTCTTCACTCTTAGGCAATTACGTTCTCTATCGTGAATATTTACACTTGGAACCTACTGGAAAGGACATACGGTATTTCTTCCATTTCAGGAGAACGGCTAGCGGATCGCCCTCCCAATGGTTCCTGGAAGCGTCTCCTGCCACCAAGTTTTTCGTCGGGAAGTTGCCCAGGCCGTCAGTGTTCAAACACAACTAGTTCTTTGTGCGCTGCCCACCTGGATTTGCAAGGAGGTGGATAGAAGGAATAAGTATTTTCGAACTTCGTTTCCTACTATAAGGTTCTTGGTTCCCGTGTCTCATTATTTTTCGATCATGGCAGGAAATCCAGAGGCACCCACCGGTGAGGAGTACCAGCAACGCCCTAATGCTTTGCTAGCGATCCCTGAAGAGTTACACAAAACTGATACCGTGACAAGTCAAGAGCGCCTTCATCGTGCTGGGTTGCTTCCGGATGATCAGGCTATAATCAGGCCTGCCGTTGCCAGCAGTGTGCCGAAAAGGAAGGTGACAGAAGGTCCTGCGGCTTCTGGTTTGAAAAGAAAGCTGCCTTCTGCCGGGTCTAAACCCAAAAAGGCTGTCAAATTCCAAGGAGATTCACGTGGAGATAGGGCTGGTGGCGTGGAGTCAGTCACCCGGGATGAGGGTTTGTTGGACGCTTCCATCCCGCCTCCGATGGAAGGGGCGGGGGGAGAAGTGTCGGTCGGTCCATAGTCCCTTGTGACTTCTTGGGAGGTCGTCGCCCCGCTCAAGGCAGTGGATCAGTTTGTTGGTCTAAATGAAGTAGTTATAGACTTGTCTTCATGGCCAGATACGACAAGTATGGAAGAACTAGCTCTTGCTGCGAAGGAGTTAATTCCTTCGAGTGGATAACAATCTGGTTTGTTTAGAGAACACTTAGGGCATACACCCATACACACTGCATAGCCTTTAGGCTCCCCTGAGTTTGTAACTTGTCCGACTTTTATTCATTCCTTTGACAGGTGATATGGCCAAAGAGCGCAGAGGATGTGGTTATGGACACGGAGGCCGCCAAGTGGATGTGAGCGCTTTGGATGAGCGCCAACTCACGATTGATCTCCTGACTAACGAGGAGCGTGAAAAGTTGGAGGAAGGAAGGAGGCTACTACTAGAGGATGCCAAAAGGGAGAGGCTGGCGAAGCTCACCGCTAAAAAGGGGAAGGCTGCCATGACTGAAAGTGTGGTGGTAGCGGAGACCTTCGAAGAGGGAAGCTCTTACCGGCCATTGGCCCCTGGATCTGTTATGGCAATTGATCTCGCAGCCTCGGCTCGGGTTTCGACTAAGTATGACCCCGAGCATCCGGAGCTAGGAGATACCGGATTCACCTTACCTGCTATGACGAGCATCCTTCCCATTTTGTCTACACCATCTTTGACTGGAGGTAAATTCCCTTTATCGTGTATCCCTAAGCATGACGTGGTTACCGAATTTACAGACTAAAAGTTTGTGTTTTTATTGTGCAGTTATTCCTGGACTGACCATGACATCGCGCTCTGCCCCCAGGATTCCACAAACGATTGAATCTGGGCCAGGACCTGTGAGAAGGTAGCGATCAGTTGGACACCTATTCAAATATAAGGATAACTTCGAGCCTTTATGAAAGCCTTATCAAGGAAGGAGACATGGTAGATGGACAAAGTGGAGCTGCCCGAGGCCCAGTGGAGGCTGATGTGCCTTCGATCCATGACATGGTAGAGGGTATAAAGGGTCGGATTCGGCCAAGTGTGAAGAGGTGGAGGAGAAGGGCTGCCAGGCAGAAGGTCCTAATGAAGACCAAACGGGATGCAGAGGCGAGAGCCGTTGAGACAATTGCACGGAGGAAGGCCGGTGAGGACGTATAGAAGAAGAGGGCTGCTGATGATGCCTAGAGGAGAAGGGAGGATGATGAAACCCAGCGGAAGGCCACCGAGACCCTCGAGAAAACCAGTGCTGGCGATACTACACCGCATAGGTCCCAGAAGCTGGCTGAGTGACAGGCTGTCAGATAGGCCAAGGAGAAGGCTGAGCGGGAAGGCAGGGAGGTACCGGAGAAGAGCAATGTTGTAGTAGGCCTTGCTGCTGGGAATGCCTCCAGGCTCATGCCGCCTGTCTCCCCTACTGACATCGCGGAGATCTCTAGTGGCGATGGTGCGGCTGAGAAGCGTCTCTCGGCTTCTCATGAATCGACTACTTCCAAGAAGGATCGAGGAGGCAGAAGTAGTCCGAAAAGAAGAGGCCCGGCATGAAGGATGAACCGTCAAGTTCTGAATCGTTATTTTGGTAGTGTAGGCCGATAGTTTATGCGAATACGGCCCTCGCTTTTGGATTTTCAAGACATGGTGTGGTTTTCATGTACACCCTATCATTAAAAAAGAAAATGTTAGACATGTAGTTTGTTAAATGTGTGTGTGCATGAAAATTGAATATGAATTAGTAAAGATCGCAGTTTATGTCAAGTGTTCGGATGTTCTTTTTATGTTTTCCAGCGTCATGTACTTTCATAAGCATACTTATCGTTACACGTAACACAAAAGTGATTGGGGGCCTCTCTCTGGGTAAATTATTCCAGAGGGGCGGGATAGAGCGCTTGTTTTAGTAAGTTCCCTTAGATCAGGAAACCCGTAGTTTGCAAAACCAGGTTGGCGCCTGCTGTTTTGGATTGCCCGAGGTTGATCTTATGTATAGTGAAGGTGTAGGGCGTCATGATTTATGGTCCGCTCGGTGGGTGGCTCTCCGTCATTCATCGGGTTGCGGCGAGCAGCAGACATCATTTATTCACTTGAGAAGAGAAGCCCGGATCATCAGCCCGTAGGCTCTGATCATGGCTATGGGCTACCCCTTAGCCTTGAGAGCTTCGGGGAAGAAACAATTTTAGGGTCAGTCTCGGTGCTGCATTAAGATTCGATCGGCACCCGTAGCCAGGGAAGAAATTTATATCACTCCTGGCTAGCTGTTAGGTGTTCCCAAGTCGCTTGGGACTTGGGCGCAGAATGATTTATCCTCAGTCTCGGCACGGGGCCGAGGTTCGAGTTCAAGGTTATTTATGCTTGGTCGTGCCACGGACCGACGACTCGAGTAGCGTTGACGGCTCCCATGCTTGGGGTGTCGATCGTAGCTCGTGCTGTTTGTCCTCGATGTTGGCTCGAGGTTTGAATGGCGACACCGACTCCCATGCTCAGGAGCCGATACGGCGATCGACTGATTACATTCCAGCTGGTTGTCGGGACTTAATCAAACGTGTCATGCACGGGATAAACATAAAGAAGAGACGGGAAGTTGAACATAATTTCTACTAATAACTTTGGCAGTAGTAGCCTTTACAATGCCTTGAATTGCTAGAGAATAAGACATCGTTGGAAAGCATAAACAACTATGTACTAAGTTATGTAAAGTAGCGGCGAAGATGTTCACTGTTCCATACCCTTTGGAGTTCAGCTCCATCCATGGTTGCGAGTTTGAAAGATCCATTATTGAGCTTCCGTTGTATGGAGTACGGGCCTTCCCAAGGCCGGTTGGTGGAGGAAAGACCCGTTTTAAGACGAGGTTGTCGATGTTGAGGTCCTTATGTTAGACCCTGGAATCGAAGTATCAAGATACTCGTTGCCATTGGGCGGCGGCTTTGAGGTCAGCTTTGTTCCTCTCTTTTTTCTAGCAAGTCGAGTGACCCCAAAAGTAAATCTTGGTTTGCCTTTGGATCGAAATAAGTAATTTGATGAGATTGAAGCTCGAGCTCAATGGGGATAACAACTTCAGATCTGTAGGCGAGGGCGAAAGGAGTGTCTGGATGCCGTCTTGTGGGTGGTTCGGTAGGCCCATAAGGCTAGAGGAAGTTCGTCCATTGGCTTGGGGATGAGCCACTACCGAGAATCTTTTTCGATGATGTGGTGCTGACAGAAGGCATTGAATTCGGCGCTCTCGAACTGAGTGCTGTTATCAGAAATGACAGCTTGAGGGACCCTATATCGAGTAATGATGTTGCGCATAACGAAGTTGATCATCTTCTTGGTGGTGATTGTGGCAACAGCTTCGGCCTCTTCCCATTTGGTAAAATAATCGACTGTGACAACAACGTACCGTTCCCCGCCTCTGGCTATTAGAAGAGTTCCAATGATGTCGATTCCCCAAAATGGCGAATGGCCATAGGCTGATCATTTGCGTTAACTCTGTAGGCATAGCCCTTGGGATCTTTAAGAAGCGCTGGCACTTGTCACACTTGCGAGCGTAGTCTGCGGCGTCTTGGTCGAGCGTAGGACAATAATAGCCATGTTTAAGTATTTTACTTGCCACGGTTTGTCCTGTAGTATGGTCGCCGTACTCACCCTCATGTGCATTAGTGAGAACTCGGATGGCATCGTCACGGGCTAGGCATCTGAGCAATGGGACAAAGAAGCCTCTGCGGTAGAGCACCCCAACCATAAGAAGGTAGCGAGCTGATTGACGGTTGAGCGCTCGTCTTTCCTTGTAGCGTCCTGGGAGGGTCCCGTGTTGCAGGCAATTCTTGATCGGCGTCATCCAGGATTCAGGTTTGGATTCAGTGTTCATGGACGCCTTAGTCTGTATTTTCTTGATACTTGGGGAGTTGAGCACTTCGATAGGGGAGAACCCCAAGAGTTGCAGATCCTCGGAGCTTGCCAATTTGGCTAGTAAATCTGCTTTTTCATTTTTCTCTCGAGGAATGTGCACGATGACAAAATGGTCGAGGTAGGTGAGCAATTCCTGAACCTGGGTTAAATATAGAGCGAGTCGTCCCTCCTTCGCTTGATATTCTCCTTGCACTTAACGAACGACGAGTTGTGAATCAGAGAAGATTTGGATGGTCTTTTGTTTGAGCTCGATCACGATTTTGAGTCCGGCTATCAAGGCCTCATACTCCGCATCGTTGTTGGTAGCAGGGAAATTTAGCCTCAACGCATAATATATCGGGCGTTCTTCGGGGGTGATAAGCATGACTCCGGCCTCGGAGCAAGCACTGTTGGAGGAGCCATCCATGAACAATTTCCATTGAGCGTCGGGAGCTTCAGTGTTCTCTGCAGGAGTCTCCTCGAGGGCAGTGAATTCCACTATGAAATCAGCGAGAGCTCGGCCGAGGATGGCTTGGTGGGGATGAACGTTATCTCAAATTGGCTTAGCTCCATACTCCACTTTAATAGCCGCCCAGATGCCTCGGGTCGCTATAGGACCGGTCGTAATGGCTGGTCGTTGAAAACCTTTATGGGATGAGACTGGAAGTATGGTCGAAGCTTCCAAAAAGAAATCAATAAGCAGAACGCCAGCTTTTCCAGCTTCGAGTCATTCTTTTCTACCCCCATCAATCGTTTGCTTATGTAGTAGATGGGTCGTTGGACGCGGTTCTCGATGCGTACCAGTGCAGAGCTGATTGCCTGCACAGAAACAACCAAGTAGACATGTAAGTTCTCGTGGTCCACGGTCTTAGATAAGATAGGTGGTCACTCTAAGTGATTCAGAAGGTCCTCGAAGGCAGAAATGCATTCTCGGGTCCACACGAAGTTGTTTTTTCCCTTTCTAAGTAAATCAAAGAAAGGAATGCACTTGTCGGTGGCTTTAGAGATGAACCAACTTAAAGCAGTGACCTTTCCATTTAAACTTTAGACATCCTTGATATTCTTGGGGATTTGGATGTCCCGAATAGCTTGGATATTCCCTAGATTGGCTTCGATTCCCCGAGAATTGATGATGAAACCCAAGAATTTTTCTGAAGCGACTCCGAAGGAGCACTTCAGAGGATTGAGTTTCATGTCGTACCGGCGAAGGACATCGAACATTTCAGAGAGGTCCTGGGTGTGGTCGCTGGACTTTTTTGGTTTAACCAACATGTCATCCATGTACACCTCCATGGATTTCCCAAATTGGTTTTTAAAGGGTCGATTAACCATTCGCTGATAAGCGGTGCCGACATTCTTGAGGCCAAAGGGCATGACACAATAGTAGTAAAGTCCAAGGTCTATTATGAAAAAGGTATGATCTAGGTTGCGAAGATTCATCGGCATTTGATTGTAGCCTAAGTAGGCGTCCATGAAAGATCGTAGCTGGTATCCGACGGTTGATCAACAAATCGGTCGATCTTCGGGAGCCGGAAGCTGTCCTTGGGACATGCCTTGTTTGAATCGGAGAAGTCGACGCACGTTCGCCATTTACCATTGGCTTTTTTGACTAGGACCGGATTGGAGACCCATTCGGGGTAGTCGGCTTCGCGAATAAAGTTGTCGTTGAATAGATGGTCTACCTCTTCCTAGAGTGCTTTGGGCCTTTCGGGTCGCAAGAGGCGGCGCTTCTGCTTGATTGGAGGCATTATGGGATCAGTACTTAGACAATGGCAAGCGTTCGTGGGATTTATGCCTTTCACATCGGAGTGAGTCCATGCGAACACATCCAAATTTGCCTTCAAGAAATCTACAAGATCCTCTTTTATTGCGGGATGGAGTTGTGATGCAATCTTCAACACCCTTGATGGATCATCGGGATTAACTGGAATATCCACTGTAGGTTCGATTGGAGTAGCCTTCTCGTATTCAGGCTCTTCGTCCTTCCATGGGTCGAGATCACCAGAAAGATGGCAGTGGCGCCTGAGCCAAGGCCCAGACATCATTGGTTGCTATGCCGAGATAGTCTTGGCGCATGAAGGTGTGGACACGACTTTTCCCTTATCCTTATTGCGCGCATTCTTCCATTCCATTGCATAACATTCTCTGGCGTTTGCTTGGTCGCCTCTAACTGTTCCAATCCCATTTTCTATCGGGAATTTCATTAGGAGGTACCATGGCGCCATGTAGACCCGAACTCAGTGAGGAAAGGGCATCCAAGGAAAGCGTTGTAAGGGGAATCGATGTCTATAACCACGAAGGTGAGGATTCGGACCCGACTCTGATCCCCCTCGTCTAGCTTTATAGGCAAATCGATCATTCCCACTGAGGAACTAGAAGCCCATTGAAGCCGTGGATTGTGGCGCGACATGGCTTTAAATCCTTTGTTTCCAACTTCATCTGGTCATAAGCAGCTTTGAAAATGATGTTGACCGAGCTTCCCAAGTCAATTAATACCTTTCGGACAGAAGTGGCACCTATCTGAGTTGTGATAACTAGTGGATCGGTGGTCGGGATTTCGATTCCTGCAGAATCTCTTTCGTGGAAAACAATGTCGTCCCGCATGGTTTTTTGGATCTTGGCTGGGACAAATTCGTTGGGAGCGGAGCAAGCTTCATAAGTAGCATGCTTTATGGAACTCACATACTCTTCCATTTTCCGAACGCTGTCATGTGTAGGGTAAGGTCCGCCACATATAGTGTTGATCACGATCCCTCGCCTTGGGTTAGATGGACCCGGAGCCATCTTGGCGGGTGCCTGAGTGCTGGCGCCGGAGGCTTTGAATTTGTTTCAGGAGGAAAGGGTTCTTGGACATATTGCTTGAGTTGTTTCTCACAGATAAGCTTCTCGATTGCATCCCTAAGCTAGCGACACTCATTGGTATCGTGCCCATACACGTCGTGGTATCGACAGTACCTCCCAGTATTTTTCTCGCGGTCAGTTGATTCTCTGGTACGTGGCTTCTTGCATGGCAACGTGTTGCATGTCTCCAAGTAAATTGTTTATAAGTCTTCATTTAATGGAGTGTAGGTCTCGAAAACGAGGTGAGAGCCGGGTTTCCTTGCCTCCTCGGGGCCAAACCGTTGTTTCGTCCACCCTTCCTACCATTATTTGGTCTTTGCCTGTAGGGGCCTGCCCCCTTGTTCTAATCGAAGTGCTCTTCGACTTGTTTTCCTCTAAGGTTTTTATTTGCGGTGTCCGCTTGGAGGTCGTTGGGGCGGCGTGTTTCGGAGAGCCGGCTCCGCCTTGCCTCCTCTTAGCAAAAGTAATGCCCTACCTTCTTGCAGAAGGCATCGAGGCTTTTTGGATGCTTCCGATCGATCCATGCCACGAATTCGAAAGTAGGAAGGACGCCTTTTGCTAATTGAAAGAGTATGGTGCGAGGGTCCAGATCTTCGACCTCGGCAAGGGCAATGTTGAACCAGGAGCGGTAGCTTTTGAGCAACTCAAGGTCCTTGGTATAGGTTGGATAAAGTAAGGGCATTTTTTGGAGTCGTGATATGCACCATGAATTGCTTGACTAGTTCCGTCGCTAGCTGGATGAAGTTGTTGATGGAATCAAGGGGGAGGCGAGAGAACCAAAGTAAAGCAGTCCCGGATAGGAAAGACTGGGAAGCACTTGAATTTGATTAGATCATTGCATCGACTTGAATCCAGTTTTCATTCATACGAGTTCATGAAAGAAGAAGGATAGGTGGAGCCATCATAAAGTGACATCTGTGGCATGCTGAAGTGTCGCAACCACTTGGCCTCGTTTGCTCTTCTTGTAAAAGGATTATGCCTAATGTAGTCCTCCTATGAGTCATGTGCATTCCGTCGCATTTCCCTCATGATCCTTCGGACCATGTCAGGAAGGTAAGTTGGATGGGGATCTGCCATTGGGACCCATGGATTTTGGCGAGGTTCCGGAGTTCTGTTGCGAGGACGTCTTCTGTGATGGATGTATGGGTCATCTTCTTCCATATCCTCGACATCTATAATCGGATCCTGGTGCGGAGCGGGTTGATGCAGATCCTACTCTGGAAAAGCGCGGACTGTTGGAATAGTAGGTCCATCGTGTCGATGGGCGACCATTGGGATTTGTCGATGAAGGGGTTGGTTGGGCCTGGCCCGCCATTGATGATCAAGCAAGAGCGATCTCGGGATTGTGCACTATAACATCCCGTTAATTTTGACCATTTAATTTATTGAACTTAAATTTAATTAATGATTTTAAAACAATTTTAAAATAAGCATCAAATGATAAATGTATCTTAGAATGTATTGATTTAAAACATGAAATCGATTTATAATGAAATATTGATGTTTAAAATTTGTTATTCTCAGTTAGGAGCGATTTAATAGTTTTATTTTGAAAACGTCAGAGTTTAGTCGCTTCGTTTGAATTGATTTTTGATGATTACTTTTGGTAGCGACAACAAATATATATATATCTCAAATAAAAATAAAAATGTAAAATAAAAAAAGATAGTCGAGAAAAAAATTTATATTTGAGATGCGTCTAACTAGAAATAGCGTAGAAATTAATTTCGTTGGAAAATTTTAATGTTTGTCAGTCGCGCAATTTTCAGTGCAAAGCTGCACATAAGAGTTCAAATTTTAGAAATTTTAAAATCTCTTTAGTTCGAACAAACATGAAAAATATTCTATTTTTTGTCACAAATCCAATCGCGAAATTTGTTTTGCGAAAATCAGATGTTTTGACCTCCATTTATTTGTTTTCTTATCTGAATTTTACGTTTGAAGGGATCCGTAACGCGTTTTTGACCGGAGCATCGTGACACTGCAAATAATACACATTTGGATCCGTCTCATCGTGTTGATTATCCCAATATATTCGTTTATCAGTTTCGGGTCACGTTAGAACTGCTTAAAGGCTTGCACAGTTAATTTTTGAAACAAAGCACATTTGAGCTCGATGTGTCTTTATTCGAATCCCACATATTTTTCTAGTCATTTTGGTTTTGGAAAACCCTTTTTTTGTTTTACTAAATCAGCCGTTTAATTTTTTGTTTTTCTGAAGTGTAGTAAGTGGACATATTTGTACAAAGAATGCAAACTCATTGCTTCTTCTCTGGAATATGGAACATCTTTGTATTCACTTCTTGGAAGTTTATAAACATTAATGACTTAAAGGGAAGGAAACATCAAACATGCCTTGAATATGAAACCATAGTTATGTCCAAATCGTGCCCTCTTGCAACTAAGGATTATATCCAAGTAATAAAAAGAAAAGGAGAGAAAATATAAAGGCCTCAAAACCATGCATACGACTTACAGGAATAAACAAACAACCAAGCAAAACATAAAGACATCTTTAAAGTTATTTAATGTACTCTTCACGTTTAGTAGTGTTCCTTAGCTACATTCACTACATTCATTTTATAATTCCAAGTCCTATTCATTTTCTCCCAGAGGCTTATATGTCTTAAGCATTTATATAATAAATAGTTGACATATTGGAATACTCAGAGACAAAATGCTGAAACGCCTTTTTTCCCAACGAGTTGTGTATCCTCGAAGATCGATCCCACTTAATTATACATAAAAATATATATTTGAATTTTTTTTCTAAGTTTGATCTTATTTTTCTAAAGGAATGTGTCTGCGTTCAAGTCACATTAAAGTTCCATGCAGATTGTTTGAAGTTTTTTTATTTGGTTACTGTTCATTCATTTTATAAATGGCTCATTTGACATGTTCATGCCCAAAATTTGATTTTTAGTTTGTCCTATTCAATTGGAAAAATATCCAAACATTGGCATGTAGGCATTTAAATAAAAGGGCCGCGTTCCCATATATAATTATGTCGTGTCACTCGTTTGATCCTATAATGCTTAAACAAATGACTGGGCAAACAGAAGAAAATTTGATAATACAATTTAAACCAAATCGTTGCGTGTTGAATCGGTAAATGTGGCACGGAGGAACGCGTGAATGCGATACATACCGTTTGAACTCGACTTTTATATATACACTTCCTCTCTCCTCTGCCTATTCTTCTTCACATTAAAAATAAATAAATCTGAAGCTTCCTACAGCTGCCCCCAAATTATTATAAAAGAGTATGAAACCCTTTCCACCGCTCCATAACCACCGCAAATTTTCATGGCCTAAGAAATTTAAGTCTTGCTTTCGTCGCCGGCCTTCCCACTGACCGAAACTACCGCAAGTTGCCGCCGTCACCATCCAGTCACTCCAGCGCAATCCGCCCAGCACCCAAAACCGCTCCTATCGCCGTCGAGCCAGCCGCTGCTCCTTCCACTTCTATCCACTATCGTAACTGAAGGTAAGATTCTCTTACAATTAATTGTATTTCAAGTCTTCGACTACGGTTTAAAATTAGTGTGGTTTGTTCTACTGCATATCTTTTTGTTGGATTTCCTAGTTTTTATTTTGGATTTAAGCTTCTTGAGTCTTGGACCTACGTTACACCATATTTTGACTACAGACTTTGAATACTTGGGAATATTCAATGTTGATTGGGTATTTGGAATTTTAGTAACCCAAGTTAGCACTTGTTCACTTGTTGGGTTCCATGTTATATTCGTAGCCACCCACATTTCTTTGTTGTACATTTTTGAAATGGGCATTTTTATGTAGTTGCTTAAGGACATTTCAACTGGTGTGATAATAAACAAATTGTTAACTGATTTTTTCTCTCCAATAATGTATATATATATATATATCATATTGTTCGGATTCATAAAAAAAAATTAAACCTATTTGTTGTAAGGATTTAAAACATTCGTTTTGGTTCAAAGCAATTGTGTTTTTATACTGTACTGCATGGGATTGGAAACCCGCACCCTATTTGCATGTTCGACCATTTTAGAGTTCATGTCCAGGTAGTCTAGTTGCCTAGTGTTACCACCATTGGTAGTTCTCACCATTTGCATGATGCATACGATCCTAGTGCCGCATGTATGTTATTACTCAGATGCCCTATACCTGACGTTGGTCTGCATAAGTTTTGCTCTCCATTAGTCACTAAATTTAGGAACCATGCACGTTACGCTAGGTAGTAGGGGAATTGGGAACATGAAAGAAAAAAAACACTTGTGAGTATTGACATTGTTTGTTGTGTGATAAATGCTTATTATATCAGTTATAATTTAATTATTTACTTTGATGTTAGTATTAGGAAGAATTAATTAGAAATGTGGTTTCCACCCATATGGAATTTGTTAAGTCTAGGATTCTGACGTTAGAATTGTTTGAGCCATAGTGGCCAATATAGCATGTTAGAAGCTCCATTTGACACATCTGCATAGGCGTTTATAAGACATGGGAATTTGTGTTCACAAGTTTTCGGTTAAGTAATTATGGATTTTACTTGGGAGTGTACTATTCTTTGTCTTTGTGAACTTGGTGCTTCATGTTTTGTATTATTATGTTACTCCATACATGCTTTCCAATATTAGTGAAGTGATCTTGCATAAATTTTATTTAGGCCATTTGTAGTTGTCGTGACATTTCATTACATTGCTTGACACTTTCCTTGTTACTAAGTGTCGCTTCATGCATGTTGTCTGTTAGCTCTGTTCCGTGATTTTTATTTTGGCCGACATGGATTGATATACTCGGATTACTAAATATTTGTTAGGATTAAACTAATTATATTTATGTGCATATTCAAAGTCGTTTACTTGAACTATGATTTAATTCTGACTCAAGTGTTTTATGTTTTGCATGGAACACTCGGGTCAGATCCTAAGTGTTCCAGGCTTAGAGATTTCAGCATGCAACGAACTGGAGAGGCACATGAAGACGCAAGATGCTTATGCGCGCGCCCGACCAAAAATCGTAATACTTTATTTTTTTTAACATTCATGTAATTATTCTTCCGTTGTATAAAAATGATTTGTAAACTCTAGTATTATTTATATAGAATTTTATTCTGCTGCCAGTGTTCCGTGTCTGTGATTCTGTGTTTGTTCTGTTTAAACTCGCTAAGCTAATAACAAATCTGTCATTTTGAATGCTTCGAGTTGGTTTATTTACCGACTTGAGACGGTCAAAATGCTAGGTCGTTACAATGTGGTATCAGAGCCAGGTTTATACAAAGCTTGGCTTACGGGTTTAAAAATTCATTAGATATAGGGTCGCAATACCTTAGAATAAGTGAAATTATCACAGAATTACTCTAGAGAGAGTGTATTTTTAAAAATTATGTATTTTGAAAATATAAATTATTTTGAAATATAAGGTATTCTGAAATTTAAATCTTTTTGAAACCCCACTCTTCGTATCCGTTAAATTGGTAACTTTCTTCATTAAGTTTTTTTTTAGATATGAAATTTGATTTCATTTGACACCCATCTTTGAATTGTCAGTGAATATGAGCATAAGTGAAATAAATAAATTAAATTGGTTATTCACTAAACAGATTTGGATTAGTTATTTTGGAAATACCTATTATAAGAGAAACGATAGTAAGATGATTTGTCAAGATTTTGGGATATCAGCTAATAAATATGTACGATAAATGAGATTTGATAAGTTGAAGATGTTAACAAATAAATAGATTAGTAAGTGAAAATGTTAACCATTCAAAGAGGAATAATATATTTGGTTAAATTTATTTAAAATTAAATGCAAAATAATGAGGGCTCTAAATTTTGATAGGAAATTTTGATAAGTTGTCGCTTTAAATTGAAATGGCAAGAATTGAAGCACAAAAGGCATCCCGCCGGGAACGAAGAGAAATTGCTCGTAGAGAGGCAAACGAGCATTTGAGGAAATTTAAAGGAGAATTAAGGAGAGAAAAGATCATGGTCCATATGATAACGTTGTATGTTATCGATGTCATGAGTAGGGACATTACGCTGCCATGTGTCATGGGAAGATAAAGAGAAAGGATGTGAAGATCGCTCTGCTCGCTTCGAGATTGTTTGTTTTAAGTGTCGAAAGGAAGGGCATTTCCTTAACCATTTCCCTGAAGTATAAAGGGAGAAACAAGCACTCAATTTACCAGCTGGTCGATTTATAGTTTGTTATCATTGTCGCCAAATTGGACACATAGCTCGAAATTGTACTGAGAGACAGCGTGGAAGACAAGCTGTGCTCCGTCTAGCTAGAGCGAAAAGTGCAAAGAAAGTAAATGATGATGGACGCATCACATACTTTTGTTGGAATTGTAGAGATTTGGGACATGTTGATTTGGAATGCACTAATTCTTTTGCAGTGCCACCTGAACCCTATATAGTGCGTACCTAGGAGGAATTTCGACGAAGATGCGGATTACCGAAAAAGAAGCAGTTAGTCCTCCATGATTCTAAATTAATCGTTAGAACTATTTTGTAATGTTGCCTTTTGTAATCCTCGATCTCCTATGTACATGTTTAAAATAATATCAAGGCTTTATTTGGTTATTACTTAAAGTTGGAAGAATTTTGAATTTTAAGGAATGAATGTTGTAAAGCTTCGAGTTTGAATTTGGATTATAATGATAAACTATATAACAAAGATAAATAAAATCTTATAAGTATGAAATGTCTTTGATAAGAAATATTTGTTTATAAAATGGTATAATATGGAATGAATGAAGAATCCAAACTTCGAATGAAAATTGAAATTGAATAAGAAATTTGAGTTGTGATCTAAATTGAACACTCAGTTCAAACTGAAGAGTTTTCAATTGAATCTTGAGTCAAAATTAAGTTTGACTTCGATATCAGAATTGATGTTAACTAAAGTTGAAAAGTTTAGAAAATTGATTTGGATTGGAATATTTCTTGAAATTAGTATTATTTCTTTTATAGCTATATATGTTTTACCATTGTTTTACTTGTACTAAAGTATTAAATTTATCTATCTTATTTAGTTATTCTATACCAAGTCTATTTTTGAATTCTAATTAATTCTTGCAAACTTACTTTATATTAAAACCTATTTATTTTAATTCAAACCTATTTTGTCAAACCTATTTAATTTATTTTAACTATTTTATATTAAACTTATTTAATTTATTCAAATTCTATTTTCCAAAGCCTTATTTATTCAAACCTGTTTTGTTTCAGACTTACTATTTAAACTATTTCGTATCTAACTATTTTGAGAGAAAAAATATATGTATTTCCAATCCGAGCAATGTAAATCTGAAATAGTTGAATAATGAAAATTGAGATATGTAACCCAAATTGAATGTGAAGTTTAATAATGAATTGACTGTGAACATGAACCATATTTGGAATAATATTTAATATTCAAACCTGTTGTGACATCGAAATTGAAACGGAAATTTCGAGAATCTTTGACTTGAATGATTTGATATGAAGTTTTTGGACCTTATATATGGAAGATTATCGAAGAATTAAGTTTAATTCTAAAGCTATTGATCGGAAGGTAATTGATTTAAAGGAAACCTTATATAATGAATTTATATAAGAATGATATATTTGAAAACATGATGTTGAAAAGAAAATATTATGTAAATTGATATTATGTAAGTGCAATATGCATGAAATGTGAAATGAAGTACTATATATGTGATATATATGTTTTCAAAATAAAGATATGGGAAGTACCTTCCATCGAAATCGCAATTCCTGATGAGAGAGATTGCGTTGGCGCTCGTCGAGAGTATCCATCAAAAATCGGAAATCGTGGCTATGTTGGTGCTCAGTTGATTGGAGTTCCATCGATATTGAAATCTCACTTGGTCAGATCACATTGATTATTATTATTACTTATCTGTTCTAGCGTAATTGAGGGACGAGATGCCTACAGTTACAAGCGATTCCATTGGGGTAGTGGCGTAACCGCCGCGCAACTGCAATCTATACGCCATAGCGAAATTCGATGGGGGATGATCCCAACAGTTACAAGCAATTCCACTAGGATAGTGGCGTAACTGCCACGTAACTGCGATCAATGGAAACAACCATGGCAAAACTCGAGGGGTGTGATACCTATGGTTACAAGCGATTCTACTGGGATAGTAGCGTGACTGCCGAGTAACCGCGATCCATGGGGACGTATCTTTCCATATCCATTTTAAATGTTTTAAGTATTTTCACTGGGAGTTGAAACAAGTATATTTAGTACTTAGAGATTTTATCCACGCGCCTGGCCAGCGTATGCCTAACGTCTGTAAGAACGACATTAAACTTGTTAAACTTTGGGTTATCAAGTATTTTCAAATGTTAAATAACAAATCGATAATCTGCAATTTAATTTATATAACTTCAACATAATAAACTAAAAAAAAAAATTAAATGTCTTTAGAAATGCAACAGCTTCGAATTTTTAATAAAATACTTAATTTTTTATTTCAGAAGTTATTTCCAAACATGAGAACCATATTTTCAAAATTTAATTTTTTTAAAATAATTTAATTCATGACTATCAGAAAACTTGAAATTAAACAAAACGGGTTTGAAATAAAGATTTCGAATTTAATAAATAGATTTATAACAGATAAAATCAATTAATAATGTAGGACGAATTTTCGAATTTGAAATCCTGTAATTTATTATGTTTCAAACTTAATAAAATTTGGGTAAGTAAGAATATTTTGTTATATAAATAAGATTTTGTTTTTACAAACTCTCCTTTCCGAGGACGAAAAGTTATAAGTAGGGGAGATTGTAACATCCCGTTAATTTTGACCATTTAATTTATTGAACTTAAATTTAATTAATGATTTTAAAATAGTTTTAAAATAAGCATTAAATGATAAACATATCGTAGAATGTATTGATTTAGAACATGAAATCGATTTATAATGAAATATTGATGTTAAAATTTGTTATTCTCATTTAGGAGCGATTTAATAGTTTTATTTTGAAAAAGTCAAAGTTTAGTCGCTTCGTTTGAATCGATTTTTTAGGATTATTTGCAGTAGCGGCAACAAATATATGTATCTCAAATAAAAATTAAAATGGAAAATAAAAATAAATATTTGAAAAAAAATTATATTTGAGATGCGTCTAACCAGAAATTAATTTTGTCGGAAAATTTGAATGTCTGTCGGTCGCGCAATTTTTTGTGCAAAGCTGCGCATAACAGTTCAAATTTTAACAATTTTAAAATCTCTTCGAAACCAGTTCAGACAAACATGAAAAATATTATATTTGTTGTCATAAATCCAACCGCGAAATTCGTTTTGCGAAAATCAGATGTTTTGACCTCCGTTTAATTCTTTTCTTATCCGAATTTTATGTTTAAAGGGGTCCGTAACGCATTTTTGACTGGAGCATCATGACACTGCAAATAATACACCGTTGCATGCGTCTCATCGTGTTGATTATCCCAATATATTCGTTTATCAGTTTTGGGTCACGTTAGAACTGCTTAAAGGCTTGCACAGTTAATTTTTGAAACAAAGCACATTTGAGCTCGATGTGTCTTTATTCGAATCCCACATATTTTTCTAGTCATTTTGGTTTTGGAAAACCCTTTTTTTGTTTTACTAAATCAGCCGTTTAATTTTTTGTTTTTCTGAAGTGTAGTAAGTGGACATATTTGTACAAAGAATGCAAACTCATTGCTTCTTCTCTGGAATATGGAACATCTTTGTATTCACTTCTTGGAAGTTTATAAACATTAATGACTTCAATGAAAGGAAACATCAAACATGCCTTGAATATGAAACCATAATTGTGTCCAAATCATGCCCTCTTGCAACTAAGGCTTATAGACAAGTAACAAAAAGGGAAAGAGAGAAAGTATAAAGGCCTCAAAACCATGCATGCGACTTACAGGAATAAACAAACAACCAAGCAAAACATAAAGTCACCTTTAAAGTTATTTAATGCACTCTCCACGTTTAGTAGTGTTCCTTAGCTACATTCACTACATTCATTTTCTAATTCCAAGTCCGATTCGATTTCTTCCTGAGACTTATACGTCTTAAGCATTTATATAATAAATAGTTCACATATTGGAATACTCTGAGACAAAATGCTGGAACGCCATTTTTTTCGAAGTGTTGTGTATCCTTGAAGATCGAACCCACTTTATTATATACAAAAATATATATTTGAATTTTTTTCCTAAGTTTTATCTTATTTTTCTAAACGAATGTGTCCACGTTCAAATTACATTAAAGTTCCATGTAGATGGTTATTTTTTTTTAATTTGGTTACTGTTCATTCATTTTATAAATGGCTCATTGGACATGTTCATGCCCAAAACTTGATTTTTAGTTTGTCCTATTCAATTGGAAAAATATCCAAACTTTGGCATGCAAGCGATTAAATAAAAGGGCCAGGTTCCCATATATAATTATGTTGTGTCACTCATTTGATCCTATAATATTTAAACAAATGACTGGGCAAATAGAAGAAAATTTGATAATACAATTTAAACCAAATCGTTGCGTGTTGAATCGGCAAATGTGGCACGGAGGAATGCAAGAATGAGATACATACCATTTGAACTTGTCTTTATACATACACTTCCTCTCTCTCCTCTGCCCATTCTTCTTCACATTACAAATAAATAAATCTGAAGCTTCCTACAACTGCCTCAAATTATAAAAAAAGGAGTTCGAAACCCTTTCCACTACTCCACGACCACCGCAAATTTTTATGGCCTCCGAAATTTAAGCCTTGCTCTCGTCGCCGACCTTTCCACTGATCGAAACCGCCACAAGTCGCCGCCTTCACCATCCAGTCGTTCCACCGCAATCTGCCCAGCACCCAAAACCGCTCCTATCGCCGCCAAGCCTGTCGCTGCTCCTTCTGCTTCTGTCCACTAGTGTAACTGAAGGTAAGATTCTCTTACGATTAAATGTATTTCAAGTCTTCAACTACGGTTTAAAATTAGTGTAGGTTGTTCTACTACATATCTTTTTGTTAGATTGCCTAGTTTTGATTTTGGATTTAAGCTTCCTGAGTCTTGGACCTACGTTGCACCATATTTTGATTGCAGACTTTGAATACTTGGAATATTCAATGTTGATTGGGTACTTGGCATTTTCGTAACCTACGTTAGCGCTTGATCACTTGTTGGGTTCCATGTTATATTCATAGCCACCCACGTTTCTTTACTGTATATTTTTGAAATGGGCATTTCCATGTAGTTGCTTAAGGACATTTCAATTGGTATGATAATAACAAATCGTTAACTAAATTTATTTTTTCAGCAATGTATACATCATGTTGTTCGAATTCATAAAAAAAAAACTAAACGTATTTATTGTAGGGATTTAAAAGTTCAGTTTGGTTCAAAGCAATTGTGTATTTATACTGTACTGCATGGGACTGGAAACCTGCACCATATTTGCGTGCTCGGCCATTTTAGAGTTCATGTCCAAGTAGTCCAGTTGCCTAGTGTTACCACCATTGGTAGCTCTCACCATTTGCATGATGCATACGATCCTAGGTGCCGCATGTATGCTATTACTCGGATGCCCTATACCTGATGTTGGTCAGCATAAGTTTTGCTCTCCATTAGTCACTAAATTTAGGAACCACGCACGTTATGCTAGGTAGCAAGGGAATTGGGAACATGCAAGAAAAAAAAAACTTTTGGGTATTGACATTGTTTGCTGTGTGATTAATGCATATTATATCGGTTATAATTTAATTATTTACTTTGATTTTAGTATTAGGAATAATTAATTAGAAATGTGGTTTCCACCTATATGGAATTAGTTAAGTCTGGGATTCTGACATTAGAATTGTTGGAACCATAGTGGCCATTATAACATGTTAGAAGCTCCATTTAACACACCTGCATAGGCGTTTATAATACATGGGAATTTGTGTTCACAAGTTTTGGGTTAAGTAATTATGTCTCACGCCATTGCACTTTACTTAGAAGTGTACTACTCTTTGTCTTTGTGAACTTGGTGCTTCATGTTTTGTATTATTATGTTACTCCATACATGCTTTCCAATATTAGCGAAGTGATATTGCATAAATTGTATTTAGGCCATTTGTAGTTGACACGACATTTCATTACTATGCTTGAAAACTTTCCTTGTTACCGAGTGTCGCTTCATGCATGTTGTCTGTTAGCTCTATTCCGTGATTTTATTTTGGTCGACATGGATTGATATACTTGGATTATTAAATATTTGTTAGGATTAAACTAATTATACTTATGTGTATATTCGAAGTAGTTTACTTGAACTATGATTTAATCCTGACTCGAGTTTTTTATGTTTTGCACGGAACACTCGGGTCAGATTCTAAGTGTTCCAGGCTTAGAGATTTCAGCTCGCAACGAACTGGAGAGGCACGTGAAGATGTAAGATGCTTATGCGTGCGCCCGACCAAAAATCATAATGCTTTGTTTTTTTAACATTCATGTAATTATTCTTTTGTTGTATAAAAATGATTTGTAAACTCTAATATTATTTATATAAAATTTTATTCCGCTGCTAGTATTCCGTGTCTGTGATTCTGTGTTTATTATGTTTAAACCCACTAAGCTAATAACAAATCTGTCATTTTGAACGTTTCGAGTTGGTTTAATTACCGACTTGAGACGGGCAAAATGTCAGGTCGTTACATGCTCCATCGCTATATGTGACTGTAGTTCGATCGCCGTTGCCATTTTCGTTGTCGTTGGCATGACCATTACTATTATCGTTACCGTTGTCAAGGGCGTTGGCGTGGACGGCGACGTTGTTGGTGAGACTAAACCTTCTTCTTTGATGTGGGCCCCTTGACTCGGAAGAGGAAGTTTCTGAGACCGTTGGTTGAGGTCGAGCGTTGTTCTAAGCTAGTTGAAGTCGAGCGACGATGCGCTGACTTTCTTGAAATTTCCACATTAGGTCGATGTTATTCCTTAATGCTTGATTGTGCTAGACAGCTTTGTTCTCATATTTTACATTAA
Source organism: Allium sativum (assembly GCA_030737875.1). Taxonomy (NCBI): domain Eukaryota; kingdom Viridiplantae; phylum Streptophyta; class Magnoliopsida; order Asparagales; family Amaryllidaceae; genus Allium; species Allium sativum. Next base: position 897,120,182 of record CM060922.1, on the reverse strand, counting down.
GCGCGCGGATCTGATCTTGTGTTACGGGTGCATCGGGGTCCACAATAGGAGGGACATTTTCAGTAGTGGCCAGGGTATCCGCCGGTTGAGGTTGTTGGGCTGTCCCGACCTCGGCTGCGGCTGAAGAGCCGACCATTGCATTCTTTGGCCACTTTACCATCGTAAGCGGACTCGGCGGCAGGTTTAGCAAAGGAACCTTAAGCTCGTTGAAGTCGAGACAATACCGTGCAACAAAGACGAAAATCCAAGTTTTCTCAGTGAAAGCACCAAATGTTGACGGCAAAAAATGTCGTAAACACCAAAGATTCCAATTACTACGAATTATTAATTTGGTTGTGTGGACAAGAGCGGAAAGCGGTAAATAATACGAAAGATTTATAGTGGTTCGGCTTAGAGGGGGGCCTAGTCCACTTTGAAGAGTTGTTGGAATATTATTGATAACATAAAGTTACAAGGTCAAGACCATCACATGACATCTCATTACATTCATCTCTAAGCTATATGATGCCATAATTATCATATATTTAATATATTGGGAAAAAGACACTTTTACCCTTCTTCTTCCTAAAAGTGAAGATGCCATTAAAGGAGCTCTCAAGAGGTCTCAAGTTCACCAATTCCAACCCCTTTGAAGTGTGAGGTCATAGGGTATTTATAGGAGAAGGGTTAGGTGGGAGTAGGTAGGATTAGGTAGGAATATGTAGAAATGGGGGACTACAACCAGAAATTCGCACCCGTCCCCTGCGCATGCCAGAATTTCGCACCCTGTAGGATACGAATTTTGCACCCTGTCGGGCGCGAAACTCGTACCTTTAGGGATGAGAATTTCGTACCTCCTGGGGTGCGAAATTCGCACCCCCGTGTACAGATCTAGCGCCCTGCTGGGTGCGGATTTCGCACCCTGCTGGGTGCGAATTTCGCACCCCGAGGGGTATGAAGGTCACATTGTAAGTGGTGCGAAGGTCATGGTCATGGGCGCTTGGGGCCTTGATGTTCGGGCTCACGACTCCTAGGGATTCAGAGCCTTGGTTTGGAAATGTTTTTGGGGCGCTGCGAGGTCTCTGTTGGCACGATCCCTCTTCAACCTGTTTCCTTCGCTCCCAGGCATCCCTCTTGGCTTTAGTTCCATGCGACACATTGAGTCAAGCATGGCTCGTATACTTTTGGGAGCCGGACCAAAAAGTCAGTTAAAACTAAGATAATTCAAAATCTATGATCTTTGAAAATTAAAGTCATACATAGTGATCACGGTGGAGAATTTGAAAAAGAAAATTTTGCAATAAAAAGGGAATTATTCATAATTTTTCTTTTTCAAGAACTCTTCCACAAAATGGAGTAGTTGAGTGTAAAAATAGGACAATATAAGGGTATGCGAGAACTATGTTATCTGATAGTAGTTTACCAAAAAGTTGTTGGGCTAAAGAAGTTGATTTAGCTTGTTATATTTTAAACAGAATCTTAATTAGACCATTAACTAACAAAACTTCATATGAACTTCTATATAATAAGAAACCGAAGGTATCCTATTTCGAATTTTTGGGAGTAAATGCTTTATTTTAAATAATAAAGAAAATCTAAATAAATTTGATCCTAAATCAGGTAAAGGAATATTAATTGGATATTCAAAAAGAAGTAAAGCATATAAAGTTTTCAATTTAATAACTAATATTATTGAAAAAACTCTAAATGTATCATTTGATGAAAATTATAAAGTTAAAAAAAAAGATGAATATGATAGTGATAATGTATCAAATGAAATAAATAATGAATTTAATTAACCTAACAAAAGAATTAGGCTTTTAAGAGATCATCCTGTAGAAAATATACTAGCTGATATTGAATCTATAATTAGAACAAGAAATCAATTAAATAATATGAGTAATATAGCATTTATATCAACTATTGAACCTAAAAATCTAAAGGAAGCATCATTTGATGAATCATGGATACTTGTTATGCAAGAAGAATTGAATCAGTTCACCAGAAATGATGTATGGGAACATGTTCCTAGACCATAGGATAAAATTATAATGGGAACTAAATGGGTCTATATTTTTTTTATGTTTTTTGGAAAAGATAATCAGTTTTATAGTGGTCGTGCCACTTTTATTAAAAAGGGATAATAAGAAAAGGATTACTACACAGGCACAGTAATCCCCATCTGGTTGAAGTGCCAAAACACTATAGCTATACAATACAATATAGGATAAAAACTGAGTGCTTCTGCTACTACAAGACTCACAGCTAGTACACATCGTAGGAGGAAACGTTCAAGTCGTCAGTACCTATAACATTGACATTCTCATTAAAAAGTTCAACAATGTTAGGTACAAAACACGGGTTAGGACTATGAAACTCAATCTCTCGATCCCAAGTAGAATCAAGTAATGTTAATACGTTCCTCTCTCTAGCTCACCCATCTCAGTGAGCTCAAAATAATCTCTCACAACCTAATATTCCAATCTCCTGAAATCACCCTAAAATTTAGTGACATATTTATAATACGTGTTTTCATGAGGATCATATCTCATCCCAAATTTATCATGGACTCACGCCTGATTATCTGAGTACCAATATATACCACCATCATCCGATTCCACATCATAAGAAGAAACTTCATTATATGTAAGTACATCATTAGTAGGATTATCATTACTTTTCAATTCTTCTTCTAGACTATGGTCCTCATCATCTAGCTTATCATCTACTTTGGGCTTTACAACACAGATATGCGGAGGAGGTTTTAGAAGAGGAGATCAAACTAAGGAGGGCCCACTGAAGAATGCTTACAAGCTATAATCATATGTCCAAAAGAATAGTAACCTATGCAAATCTCCAGTTGCTATGAGTACTTAACATCAATAAAGGAATCATATCCATCAATAGAGATGACTTTAAGCTTGTTTTATAATGGTTTACTCAGAGTTTATTTCAATCAAATCTTTTACAAAGACAAGACTTGTAGCATCCCGGGAAATTCGACGCTTAAATCTAGACACTAACACATCCCGTGTCCAAACTAAAGTATCGAAAACCCAGAAAGCTAATAAAGAAATAAGAGGGTGAGATAAGAAAGAAAGAAATATTAGAAAAGAAGAATAAGAAGAAGAACCAACACAGAATCAGAGTCTCACATCGCAGCGGAACAAAACATAATATAAAAACAAATCTTTATTAAGAACTTGAAATAAAACTTACAATCATCATAGCACATCAACACATCAGGACAATTATAATAATATGTCCTCATATACAACACACAGCGGAAAAATAGTAGATATCGTAACTTAGAACTTCTTCAGGTTGTCTCCAGGCTTCACAACATCCAATACCTGAACCCGTAAAACTCGGTCTGACCCGAGCATTGCAAACGCTAGGATCAATCTATTGAACCAGTGTGAGAAAGACTCGCTAAGTTTAAGGGGATCATCCAACTTGATTTTAACGTTCAAACACTTTTGAAAGAAAAGGATAATCTTAGGACCAAATCCACACATAATTATGGACAACTTTTACCTGACGATAACCCAAAACATTTTTGAAATCATATCGCTTTTGATATTATGATAGTGTCTGTTACTACCAAAATTAACTCCGAAACAGGCTGATGGTGAAGGGACAGTGAATGAACCGGAAACAAAAGCCAAACACTAAAGAGAACTCAAAAACTACAGAATACCAGCAAAGTCCATCCGGTAGGGTCAATCAGTTAGGAGAGATGTATAGCGAAAGGTTGTTTAAGTCAAAAACAAAAAAGGGAAGCAAGAGCTCCGCTTATTGAAAACTCGGAAGGACGAAAGGGCTATCAGTATTAACCTGCTTAATACCGATACATCAGGAGGCAAAAGCATCAAGAGTATCAAGCCAAAAGTACATAGAGATTATCTGGAACCGACTTTCAAAACATCTACTGCATAAACACCGATTCAAAACATTTACTGCATAAACACCAAAAGGTCATATTGATAGACAACAGACAAAACACCTGGAGCAGCCTCCCGGTAGATCAGGCTATACGCGGAGACCCCACCGGAAGGCGAACCAGAATCCTAGAAAGGATACAGGCTATCCATACCAATTTATTTAGTACAGACACCGACAGGGCGCTCCGAACTGGTAGTTATCTACATACATCATGAGGGCAAGCTCCTCTAAGTATTCATAAGAAAACCGAAAGCCTACATCCGGAGTCTTATAACCGAGAGCATACAACCGGGAGCTCAAATACCTTCCGAAAAGCTATACATCAACAAGCTTAGATCAATCTCAAAGATGCCCCCAACTGTCCAGAACCTTCACAACGGAATTATTAATCAACACCACAAAGCGGTTGGAAGCTAAAACATCTGAGACCAAGGAAAAAAGCGGCCGACAAAGGCTCCTACAAGCCCAATGGCCCAACAGCAGAAGGGGCCCCGAATTCTCTACAAATAAGACCCCAGGGGTCATATTTTGGGGACAATTTTCTGATTCCTATTCTTGTACACTTTTTCACTAGAGTAAACCCTAACTCTTAAATCAATTTGGGGATTTCTTCTGTACTATTCTTGTATTCTAAATCAAAGATCAATAAAGAGTGAATTGATACTTATGGTATTTCTTTATGAGTTTGCTATGCTATTTCCTAGTTATTATTGCCTCAACTTACTGTTTGTTTCCTACATATAAATAAACCTTTGACCAAGCGTTTCTATAGGTCAGGTGAAACTCCACTTTCCGCAAGCTTAAACCCTTCCTACAAGTTTAGACCCTTCCTGCAAGCTGAGACCCTTCCTACAAGTTCAGACCCTTCCTGCAAGCTCAAACCCTTCCTACAAGCTTAGAACCTTCAACAAGCTTAGCGCAACACCCCTTCCTACCATCTGTTAAGTCCTTTATCAAGGGTTGTGTTTAGAAATTCATCCTCCTAGGGTAACTATTGGTTCTTGAATTGCTTAAGCGTGATACTCACCCCATCGAGAGAAGAGTAACTATACTTTTTGATTCTAGACCTTGATGCCTGGGAAACGGTGAACTAACTCAAACTTGAAAAGTCTAAACAACCTATTTTCTCTTATGTCCACTTCCATAGACCTGTTTCCGGTGTTGACGAAAAATATTGTTAACATTTTGGCGCTAGAAGGGGGGTCGAACCTCATATCCTTTGGTTAATCTTCCCACATATCTACTTGCGTTGTTCCGTCCCGGATTGGACTATGGCTTTGAAGAAGCAAAGTTATGGGTAAAAGGTCTCAACAAGAGTCCTGAGAATCTCAAATGGATAAGTCAGAATTCACTAACCCAAGAGTGATAGAAGAGAAAGAGCCAAGAGTGAAGGCCTTGCGGATAATGAAGCGAAAAAGGGAAATAGAACAATATACTCTGACACTGGGGATAACGGCCTTTCCTGCATAGGACAAACCCTACTACTCCCTCCAAGTGATTCTACGTCAGAGAATATTAACATTTTCTCTCACATAAGGAGAACTCTCCACTAGCAAGTTAGAGGAATGGTGTTTGAACAAGAAATAATGAATGATTTTGGCTACTACACCAACAAATGGTCTGAAAGGATATCACCCCAACCTCAGTATATTTTGGGAAGTAGAAACAAAGATATAGGTAAAACAACAAGACTGGGTCACAAAAGTATTAAGTCCCAGCAACAAGGAGAGAGGCTTACGCAAGGACTACCCAATAGATACTACCCCACCACTTAGATGGAAAATACCTACTTCCTAAACAGACACGAACTCAACTATTGGCCGATTACAAAGAAAAAGCCCAAATACGAAAGGAAAACAGATGGACCCTATTGTCATTAGCACATGATGAATGGACATGAAACTAACCACTGTAGAATCATTGAGGAAACGGTCATCAAATTCATCAACCACGGGCAATTACGAGAGTTTATAAAAAGATCAGATTATGTTCAATAAAAGTCCTTAGGAAAAGGATTATCAAACCTAATCGAGGGTACGGAAAACCCTCCTTTCAAAGCTTAAAGAAACCCAAAAGGGGTCAAACGATGAATGGATCAAATCCCTTGTCATCACCAAATTGGTCAGAGAAAGGCATCCCCCGGAAGGGGGTGTTATGTTAGTCTTTATCCATGCCCAAATCAGAGGAGGCTAGGATAAAGCATCAAAAGCATAAGCCTCCCTTTCACACCAGAAATGGTTGTGGCGGTGCATCTAACGTTAATACGCCATGTCTTTGCTTGTAGAAGAGTACCCCCTGCCTCTGCTATGAACTAAGCACGTCCTACCTCTGCTCGTAGAAGAGCACGTCCAACCTCTGCTTATGTTCCGCTTTACCCGCAGAAGGGAGCGCCAACCCCTATCATCGCCTACGATGGTCAGGATAGGGCACCCCTCGGAGGGGGGTGGTGTGTAAGCCTCTATCAATACCTACGATGGTCAGTATAGAGCATCAAAAGAATAAACCTTAATTTTGCATCTACAATGGCTCAGTTTAAGTTTCTAGGACCTTATCATCACCTATGATGGTCAGGATAAGGCGCCTCCTGTAGGAGATCGGGTAAGTCCTTGGGCCCTGCTTGTGGATAAGCTAGCCAAGCGCACCGGACGCACAGGCCCCGAGAGTGGCCAATAAAACACGTACATCCTCTGCTTTGACATCAAAAGCCCAGAGAGTGGCTCAAGAAGCACGTACAACCTCTTCTTCACAAATTAAATCCAAGGGGGACACCAAAACATTAATACCCGAATCTGGGTTGATTTGGTTCTTCACAAATACCCAAAGGGAATTTCTAGTCTTCAATCTTTAATTGCCTGAACAAGGGTTGGTTCAGGTCTTCTGTATTAATACCTGAATCCGGGTTGAATCAGATCTACAATAAGTACCGGAAGGGGAATAACGGTCTTATCTCTATACCCAAATCTGGGTTAATTCGGTTCTCAACGAAGACCAGAAGCGGACTTCCGGTCTCTTATTTTTATAACCTGAATCTGGGTTGGATCGGATCTTCACAAGTACCGGAAGGGGAATTTCGGTCTTATCTCAATATTGAATCCAGATTGATTCGAATCTCAACAAAGACCAGAAGTGGGCTCTCAGTCTCATATCTTAATGCCCAAATCTGGGATGATCCTGGAGTAAATTATAACCGAATGTGGGGTTCCGGTCTCGTCACAAATATCCACACCTGGATGGACTCAGAATCTTAAATCTAAACAAGAAGGAGTTGTTCAACCCTCTTGGTAATTTGAATATGGCTCAAAACTACACTTCAATTATTACTAAGGATAAGCTCATGATCCTCTCGTTTTCTCAGGGAAGTGTCTTTAACCTATACATTCATCAATTTATTTTTCAATATACCAGCTGTTTGCACAACACGGGAAATAACATCGCATTAAAACATAAGTTTGAAAAAGAACTGGGGAAAAGGTCCCTAACATTTCTAATAAAGTCCTACAACTAGGACTACTCCTTTTCTGGGAAATCTTACAATAGGGGTTTTCCCAAAAATACCTGTTACATGAGGAAGATTTTTACTAACATTTGGCATGGGTAGGTCTCCTGTCGTTACAACATCCTATGTCATGATAACATTGTTTCCAAAAAAAAGAAATACATCACACAAACCATTACACAAACACAATTGTTGTTTTAAAAAGATTTACATTACAAACATGCAAAGAAGTTCTATCATTTTAAGTCGGGGTTTTGTAAAGCAAACTCCAAAGAAGCGTAATTCCCTTTAGCTTTCTTTGTTCATTTTTCAACTTGTCAATTTGTTGATATAACCTACCTACCTCCACGTCAGAGTTATCAGAGGATTTTGTCAGTAGCCTATGTTGCAAATTATTGATAATCTCATCTTTCTCCTTTAGTTGTTTTTCCAAATGGGACACTTGTTCCCGGAGATTTGTGACAACTATCTTTTGAAGATAATACATCTTTTTATATCCCGAAAGGGGAGCACTCTCAAAATATCTTTGTGGCCAGCAATGTTCGAAGTTTCCTCTCTAAATTATGAAGAGGGGGTCTGGAATTGGTCCTCCTAGTCATGGATAAGATGAAATATTGTGATACATAAAACACAAGCATTAAGTATGCATTAGTAATATCGTACATTCCAAGGAAAGATAACCATATAACCTTTATTAATTTAACAAACACATACACATAACGTCCACACTGACATATTAATACAACATCACAAACCACCAAATGTCATGAAGCCAACACCGTTCATAGATAAGTTAAAGATACTTCATACAAAAATATTTGAAACTCCCTACTGGATTGTTTTTGCAGGAAGAATTCCTTGGAAATCCCTCACTTTTTCAAACATAGATCTAAAGGCATTACTATAACTTGTATCTTTGGAGGAACAGAGAACTGTCGTAACATGAGAAGACTAGTTATCAACAAAATTCAAGAAGGGGAAAAAATATTTCGGAAGCGAAAGCCATACCTATGTAACATCGACATTAGACCGGTCAAGAGTCCCTTTACTCTTAGAATCTGGAGAACCACATCCCTTGGAGGGTGCGGCAGCTAGACTCCGAGCATGAGAAATGCTTACAAAATTAGTAATATTCTTTCCATCATCAGATAATTCCTCCATTGCGAAAGAGGATATCCCATCACCCTTTCCATGTCCACCTTGCCGGTCCGTGTCCTCTCCTGTTTCCCTTCCGTTATGGTTTCCTCCTCCACCTCCTCCTCATATTCCTCGGAGAACTCGTCAATAAACAAGAGAGACACAGGATTTATCTTATCCATTGAGGGAATCGTATTTTCTCGCCTCACCTGCACAATCTTCTCTAGAACTCTATCTCTGATAGAAGGTTCAATTGAAGAAAAATCAAATTTCGAGAGTCTCTTATAATTATCGTAAAAAGCAAGGATGAGGGCATCTTCATAATACTCCATAACTATGTTATTAAGATGAACATTTAGGAAATTGGAAATTCTACCAGTAGCCTCGTAAATTATTCTTTTTGCAGTAGAAATCTGGGTGTTCATCCTATCCAACTCGGCGGCATGATCAACTTCCATCCCTGACTTTTCTTCCTTAAGATCTTCAACTTGCATCACCAACACATCTTTGTCCTTTCTCTCCTCTACCAGCAGTGTCGCTAACTTATCACGTTCATTGTCACTCTTCGCCTTCTCCAGCAACATAGTATTAACCTTATCCGCCAGCGCCCTGTTCTCCTCTTTAAGGGCATTAACCTCCGCCGCTGAAGAGGAGGCTATCCCTCTAGATGCATACCAAGGTTTCATCACCTAAGGGAAAGCAATGGATTGAGCCTCCCACAGAAACAATGTAAAAGCAAAAGACGTTAGAAAAGATAAGTCAATACCGAAAGTTGATCTCTGATTTGTTACCGGTCGAAATATGTCGAATCTAAGGATGAAGAAGTCGGAGTAATGTTAGCGACTTCAGGGGATGAAAGAGAAAGATTCACAAGCCTTTCGAAATTTGAGGCTGGCGGAGGAGGTACAGGAGAGATAATAGGCTGAGAAGAGGAAGGCATCAAGAGATCATGCCTTTCCCCACCTAACTCACCAAAAGTATCAGAGAGGACAGTGCTACTTACAGACTTACCTTTTAGAGAAATGTCAGCAGAGGCATCAACATCGACCACCTGGTTGTCATCATTAGTTGTGGGGTCAAAAGTCAGCCTTGTTTTCGGGGTAACAACAATGTTTTCTGGAAAACCAACTGGCTTATCATGCCTGGACTTCTTTGACGGTGATTGTAACACCCGTATTTTTCGATCGAATAATTAATTAATTTAATTAATTAAAATAATGGTTGGGTAATTTAAAGGTTTGTTTAATTAAAGAATAATGAATATTTAATTAAAATAATAATTAAATAATATATTTAATTCAGAAATAATTAGAATTAGTGGAATTCACAATATTGTGTGAACTGAACAATTCAAAGTATATAATTCAGTTTAGAGTTGAATTATAATAACGAATATATTATTTGAATGAAGTTTGAATGTATAATTATATTATAATTAAAATCGAGCTTGAAATGGCACGATAATTCGTTATTTGGCGATTTGAACTTCAACTGAAGGTACAGGATTCGTTTTAAGCCGGATTTCTGTGAAACAAGAAACATTTGGAGCTGGTGAAGTATATTTTTCTAGTGGAAGAGAAAAATCGAGATTTCGTCGTGTAGATTTTTAGTTATGTCCAAATTAACTATTCAGAAAAACAACGGTATATTCGTTCGTGGCCATAACGGTTATTTAAAAATATTTGAATATCGGGTTTGAATCTAGACAAGGTTCTTTTGAGACGTAGTGATAATTTAATTTTTAGAATTTTACTGTAATTTTTAATTAATTAAATACACGACTTTTTATTTGGAGTATTTTGGACCCTGTAATCAACATTTTGGGGTTTCACCATATGAGTTAATCTACCGATATTATTATGTTTTAGGGATCACGACACAGTACTAAACTCAATGATATTTTTATATTAGTCCGTAAAAAAACGGAGTTGGCATAATAGGGTACATAACTTTACTAAATATAATAAAATAAAAATATCCCATTTCATTTCTAAAACCCTTTTTCATTTTTACCTGTGGTCAAAACCAAGCCACACATCATCTATTCCAACCACCCGTTCTCTTATCCTCGAAACAAGCGTGGCCTGCATATGTCCACGAGAAAACCAAAATATATACCCCAACAAAATTCTAAACCTAAAACACTTCTTCATTTTCTCTATCTCCTCAACGTGTTCAACCGCCACTATCTTCAATAGCTCAAACGAAAGTCATGACAAATGAATTCAAAGGAAACCAAAATCTCGTATCGATTGTCATCAAACTCCTGTATTCCTCTCTTCAGCAATGAGCCTCCACTCTTTCTGTCTCTCAAGCAAATTCCGTCGTCTTCAAAACAAAAGAAATCAAAACGTTAGAAGGGAAGCTCAGCGGTGAGCATGGTCTGAAGCCGGGTCTGGAAGCAGGGCTGTTGCGAGTTATTTGCAAATGGGGTAAGTGGACTGTTGTATATTGTTTTTGGAGGGGAGATGGGAGTAGAAATCGGCAGTAGTGCAAAGAACGTATTGCAACAATGAGGAGTGATCAAAGAAAACATGAAGGAACTTCTTTTGGCAGAACTGTGTCACTCTTGAGCTTGTGCGTGGCTTCTCAGTGGCCATACGAAGTTGGCCGATATTGGCAAATAAAGGGTGCGGTAATGGATATGGGGTGAGATGATGTGTTTGGAGGTGTTGGTGAAGTGATGACGCTGTAATGATGGGATCGATTTAAAGAGAAGGGACTGGAGCTGCTGTTGTGTTGGTCAAGAATGGAGTGGGCTGATGTTATAACCGAAGGGAAGTTTGCATCCATGAAGGTGTGGAAACATGTATTGGAGTCGGAAAAAGGAATTGGTGTGGGTGGTTTCTGAAGTGGGTGAACAAGAAAATATGGCTTGGAGTTCGATGGATTTGATGGACATGGGATTGTGTCAACGAGCCGAACATTCTGTAACGGAAATGGACGCAATTGGAATCGACTGAAATATAACCATTCAACGAATCAAAATCAAGGTGAGTAAAACTCACCAACTCTGAACAGTTCTATTTTTATAACATATATTTAGAACTAATAAATGATGAATGATTGCTGTGTGTTAACTGTTTGGTTGAATTTCTTATGTATTGGTTGAAATTATAGATAATGATATATATATATATATATATATATATATAAATCGTTAATCAACTGTTGATTCTGTTTAGCAGAATATTTCATGTTGAAATGAAATTGATGTTAATTATATTGTTTAACATCTGTGATGCAGGGAAACAGATTGGAGGAATCCAACTGGATTCCTCAACATTTATTTTACTATTTGTCATATATTGTAATATATGATGTGCTATATAATCTGTTGATGATTATGTGTGTTTGGATGATATCGATCACCGTTGTTTGGTATTTTAAATACCGTAAGAAATACGTGAAGGTATAAAAGGGAATTTTCAAAGTATATTGAAGATAAATAGAATAAAGGAATATTTATTTAGGAAATAAATAGAATAAAGGGATATTTATTTAGAAAGTAAATGGAATTATAAAAGGAATTTTTATTGGGAAAATAAACAGGATTTATAAAAAAAGGAAGTTAACGAGATATAAAAGAGTTAATCGAATTTAGTTAATCGAATATGGTTAGTCGAATAGAGTTAGTCAAACATAGTTATTCAGGATAAGTTGCTATTTTGCACGACAGCTTGCGTAATTCGCAGGGCTGCAGATAGCCTACGGCGGTCGGATGTTTCCTGAGGGAATTAGGCGTAACCATTGTGATCGCTGCGATCTAGAGTTAAGCGAATAGAGTAAATCGAATATTGGTTATTCGAATAAGAGTTAAGAAAAAAGGAGTTAATCGAACATAGTTAATCAAAATGGAGTTAAACAAAAATTAGAAATTGACTAGAGATTAATAAGTTGAATGGTTTCCTAAGTATCGATCTGATGTAGGTTTTGGCCTTCGGGGTTTATACTTAGGAAGTTGTTCTCTTGTTAGTTTATAGTTAGAGTCTGATAGATGTGGAAGAATAGTGATACGAAAGTAAGCCATGGAAATGTTTTCTAGTGTTAATAACGTATATTTTCTAAACATAGAAATGAGTGTGTATATATATATATATATATGTGTGTGTGTGTGTGTGTGTGTGTGTGTTGATGATTGGATCGATAATTCCATTTGGAAATAAGATCGTTGTGTGTACACAGACGTGTTTTCATTTGATAGTTAAATCACTGACTATCAAAGTTTTGACCATTTTAACGTTGTTAATATGGAGAGACCGGTTGGATTATTATCCGAAGAACCACCCCGTATTGGCATAAGCATTGCGAATCATATATGCCAAAGATGATTGAAGACGGAGTAAAGTGCAAGGGCTGTTGTATAAATCTTAGATAACAATTGCTTAAGATGGATATACTGAATAGTGCCTTCAGTTTGTCCAGTCCCAGGACGACCTATATGGAAGAATGTCTGACAAAGTATATCTAATAGATCGCGTAAGTTGATCTCTTCAAACGTATTCACGTTTGGTGGCGGACGAATTCGTTTCTCTTATCTGTATACTCGTGTTATTTTTGGATAAATCAATTTGTGATTTAAAGGGTATGACAATGTGACATTCTAAGTGAATGAAGATGTGGCATGTAAAAGATAAGCTTAGCTTCTAGCCTCACATGTGGTAAATGACAGAAATCGGGCAGGCAACATGGCTATGTAGGTCGCACCTATTAGGGTGTATAATCACCTAATCTAGAGTTTCATTTACTTCTAGAAAAAATCTATTGTCGATGTTGTCCCATTTGGGAAACGGTTGCCGATCCCAACCGTTGGTGATATACATTCGATACACTCAAGCGAAATGAGTGGTCGGTCATGTGTGGCCGGGTTGCAAGATGTTCTTGTTGAACCCAGTGTATTCCTCTCTAGAGGTACACTAGCGAAAGGTGGTTCCATACCTTGTCATAGTTAGAAATCCATTACCCAATACTTGCTTGCGATTTTGATTTTGTGTGTGTGTGTATATATATATATATATATATGTAGAACGTGAGATGAAAGCGTTTCTGCTAGATGATTATTATATTGTGGTTGATAGACATTATTGTAATATCAAAAGGTTTTTGATATAAAGATATTTTGGATTTTCATAAGGGAAAAACCCGTTCCGTTATACGGTGTGGTCTTATGAGATATCGTTCACTTGTTCAAACTGTTTTACTCATACCAGTCCCATGACTGACCCGGAGTTTATTTTGTTTTGTTTCCCTAAACTCTTTGGTGCCCAATTTTCTATGTGCAGTCAAGTAGTCAGGAATTTACAGATATACTGGAAGAGCTTGGAGTAGGAGGCTTCAGGATTATATAGCTGTAGTTATTTCCGCTGTGTTGTAAGTGTTGTACTCTGATAATGTTACTGTATACATATACTGATTTTATTTCAAGGATATGTTATCTATTTTACATTGTTCGTTCCGCTGTGAGATTCGTGTTACTCTGATGTTGTATCTTCTTCTTCTTCTTCTATTCTAAGTTTCTATCATATCTATCCTCACCCTCTATTTTCTTTCATTAACTTTCTGGTTATTTTCGATGTTTGGTTAGTCGTCATTGAGTTTATGTCAATAACCAAAGTCGCTAAAAATACGGGTCGTTACAGTTGGTATCAGAGCTTAAGGTTTAGTGAATTACCTTGGCTCTGTGGCGTGACTCGGTAGAGATAGGGTTAGTAATGCCTTAGATTGAGTTGAGTGTATATATACGAGTGAACGTATTTGCTATTTGATATAAAAATGGTTTTATATTGAGTAGATTCATTGGTTGAGTTGTTCATGGGTTCTGATCGATCAAGATCCACTGTATCGGTAGGAGTTTATAAACACTCGAATACGATGGGTCGACATGATATGTTTTGAATAGAGGGTAAACAGAATAATTTTACCCAAATTATATTTTGATATAGAGAAGATATATATATATTGGAATGAATATATATTTTGGATATATTGGTTGTTATTATAATCGAGTAGGATTAAAAATTAAATGGTTATGTAAATAGCCAATCAGAATTCATATAAGAGAAATACGTGAAATGAAATGAAATAAATCTGAAATAAAAATCAGAATTGAAATTAAAACTCTGGAAATTTGAATAAGAGTTTGTAAATGGATTTGAATTGAATATATGAGAATTTTAAAATCCTGGGAGATTTTAAATTGTTTTACTAGCATTATGAAGGGTATTTTGAAGTTGATTTCAAAATGAGAGTGTTTAAAGCATTGGAAAATGATATAGTATTGAACTCACTTCGATAATTGGGAAACAAATTCCGATGATGATCATGACATCGTAGGTGTTCATTTTCGAGTTGTAAGTGACGGAGTACTACCGAAAAGATTTTGTTTTTGAATTATTTTGAGAGAAACAAGTTGTTTGAAATCCGAAAAGGAATATTTGGTTTTAGAAAAGCAAAGCTGTTTAAAACTCTTAGGAAGAGACTGTTTGAATTAAAAACAAATTTAAATAGAAATTTGTGAAACCGAGCTGGAACTGAATTGAAACCAATTAACTGGAAATTGAATTGGATACGATATATCAAGTAGAACCAGATTTTGAATTGTGAGATAGAATCTGAAATGGTATAGGATTGATGCGTTAAGAATTTTAAAACCGGGAATAGAACTTTGATTTGAAATTGAATTTGGCTTAGATAAGCGAATGGTTGGGTTGAGGATAAATTGATCAAAGTTTGATTGGATTGATATTGGTATATGCTGAATCGGCAGCAGACGGAAATGATATAATGATATGCCCGACAAAAAGGTACAAGTTTATATTTGATATAAGCATAAGATTTATGAGCCGAATTGGCAAGCTGCTTAGCTGTTTGATTTTCTTTTGGGGTGGAAATGGCCCAGAGAGGCGAGTTGGAGTTTGACCTATTGACCCGTACAAAGGAGGTACTGGCGAAATTTTTCGAAAAATTAAGGTGTTAGAAAATTTTCAGGATTTTTGAAAATTTTCCTTGATAAGAATTAATTAATAATTTAATTGAAATTAAATTGGTTCAGTTGAAACTGAATTTGAGAAGTAAACAAATAATTTTTACCAATCAATAAGGTTTGTTTTCTACCTTAGCAATTTCGAGGACGAAATTATTTTAAGTGGGAAAGAATGTAACGACCCGTATTTTTCGATCGAATACTTAATTAATTTAATTATTTAAAATAATGGTTGGGTAATTTAAAGGTTTGTTTAATTAAAAAATAATGAATATTTAATTAAAATAATAATTAAATAATATATTTAATTCAGAAATAATCAAAATTAGTGGAATTCACAATATTGTGTGAACTGGACAATTCAAAGTATATAATTCAGTTTAGAGTTGAATTGTAATAACGAATATATTATTTGAACGAAGTTTGAACGTATAATTATATTATAATTAAAATCGAGCTTGAAATGGCGCGGTAGTTCATTATTTGGCGATTTGAACTTCATCTGAAGGTGCAGGATTCGTTTTAAGCCGGATTTCTGTGAAAGAAGAAACGTTCGGAGCTGGTGAAGTATATTTTTCTAGTGGAAGAGAAAAATTGAGATTTCGTTGTGTAGATTTTTAGTTATGTCCAAATTAAGTATTCAGGAAAACAGCAGTATATTCATTCGTGGCCATAACGGTTATTTAAAAATATTTGAATATCGGGTTTGAATCTAGATAAGGTTCTTTTGAGACGTAGTGATAATTTAATTTTTAGAATTTTACTATAATTTTTAATTAATTAAATACACGACTTTTTATTTGGAGTATTTTGCACCATGTAATCAACATTTTGGGGTTTCGCCATATGAGCTGATCTACCAGTATTATTATGTTTTTGGGATCACGACACAGTACTAGACTTAAGGTGTAACGACCCAATTTTCGAACACATCGGAAGTCATGTCATTAATAAGAATAAGAATAGATAGAAGATAAAAACAGAGAACATCAGAATCTCACAGCGGAATTTTTCACAAAAGATAATACTTTATAACATTACACAGCGGAATATATTACATCATAGCATCATAGGTCTAGTGATACAACCCATTCAAAGTACATCTGTAATTATACATATCATAGACGACTAACTTGCAGACGTGATTATATAGTAGATAAGATAGGTGGATCAGCACATATATAATCTACATCCAGCTTCACAAGTTTAATCCAATCCTGATTCACTTGTCTATTTATAACAAGTGTTATGAATACCCAAGAGTTTAAGGGAAACACAGAAAAATAAACTCCAGGTCAGTCAGGGGACTGGTATGAGTAAACTGTTTAAAAAAACAAATAAGAATATCCCATAAGACCACGCCATAAATACGGAACGGGTTTTTACCTTATGAGACCAAAACACTTTGTATACTTGAAAATAGATATTATCATAGTGTCTAGGAGTTTTCACAAATAATTTAGAATCTAGAAGAATGCTTGCATCTCACATTCTCCTACATAGTATACAAATAAAAACCGCTTGGCGCTTATGGAAATTGGATTTCCAACCATGACAGGGTATGGGACCACCTTTCGATGATGTATCTTTAGAGGCGAATACACCTGGGTTCAACAAGAACGTCTTGCAACCTGGCCCACACATGACCGACCACTCATTTCTCTTGAGTGTATCGAATGTATATCACCAACGGTTGGGAGCTACCCACCGTCTTCCCAAAAAGGGACAGCATTGAAATTGATTGAAGAAGAAAATAAGATTTTCTCTAAATAGGTGATTATACACCCTAATGGGAGCGACCCACATAGCCATGTTGCCTGCCCGATTTTTGTCATTTCCCTGGGTGTGAGGCTTGAGGCTAGACTTACCTTTTTATCATCATTGTTTAATTTATTTGGATGCCACATCGTCAAATCCATCGGAAGAACACTAATTGATTTCCACAAAAATACTCTAGTTAACAGGCTAAAGAAGTTACCCTTCTGTGCCAGCAACTGGTACGTTTGAAGAAAACAACGTACATGATTCTTTTGGAAATACTTTGTCAGACATTTGTCCATACAAGTTGTCCTGGGACTGGAAAAACCGAAGGTACTATTCTGTAAAACAAAATAGCCCTTGCATATCTCCGTCTTTAATTTTTTTTCAGTAATCTCTGACGCGCAACGTATAAATCGAATCGAAGTGGGATATTAATCCTGGATTCTTCAAAGCGATCAACGTAATGTCTTTTTCGATTGGCAGATACTTAAGAGAACTAGTTTCAATGTTTTATCTCAACACTTCGATCAAACAGAATAATATATAAAAATTCAGATAATTGACTGTCTGTCATAAATAAACACTAAAGCACGTGCTCCGCACACGGTAATTTAAACAATAATGTAAATTCGTTTTTTTCAACAATTATTAAATACTTTGTCTCACTTTGTTCATCGTCGCTTTATCTCTAAACAGTTATTAATCTAAACTGAGCAATTATACTAGCTGATCAACATTTTAATTACTGAGTTATGGATCATTTGTCAAATAAAAACCATACTATGGAATCATCACTTCATTTTCCTTTTTTATTCTTACATAATCATTTATTTATTTATTGATATGTACAATTATTTATACACTTTAAAACACTCCTTTATTTTATATAATTACCCTTCTATTATATTTTCTTTTAATTTCTCCTTTCCTAATTTCAATTTCTTGGCCCAATTGCTCCTCGTCCTACTGGTTCCTTCTCTTTATTTCTTCACGAACTCTGCCCAGTCTCCTTTTGCCCCTCTTTTTTTTTCTATTTGATTTATTTAAAATTTTGTTTAAATTTCCTAAGGTCCAACTCTTTTCTTTCCACTCACCCTTCTTTATTTCTTTTAGTGATTTCTACTTCTCGGCCCAAACCCATTTCTCCTACTTTCCTTCCTTATTTCTAATTTCTCTTCTATTTTATTTTTGTTTTCTTTTTACTTCTCCCTTACCCTATCTTTATATTTCTATTTTCTTTTCTCTTCTCTTTCTGTTTTACTAATTCCTTCAGCCCAAACCCTCCAGGCCCATCTCCTTTCCATTTTGCGCATTGTCAAATACAATTTTTCCTTTGTGCCAAAATCCTACTTCATTGCTAAATACCTATTTGCCTTGCCAAGTACCTATTTGCCAAGTACCAATTCCCTTGATTCCATGCCAAACTCCAGATTCCCTGTTTGCCCGATCCTTCCCTTCCTTTTCCTTTTTTCTTCTACTTCGTTTCAGTATACAGCGTGCACTGGTGCACGTGCACCAGTGATCCGGCCACTCAACGGTCACTGATCCACTCCCCACAAGTCACGTTGCTAACCTAGGTCATCTACGACCTGTCATCTCCATCAAAACTCTCCTTCTTCTCAAAAGCACCTTCCCTCCATTACTGCCTAAAACCCACGCTCAAGACAGACCCAAAAATGGATGCCTGCACCCAACTTTGTCCACCGGAGTGTCTGCCACCGCCACCACATCCAAGCCCACCATCATACGCTCCTCCCCACCAAAAACTGTTAGACTCGATCACCCCAAAAGGACACACACATCGATCAAAACCTGACAATCGAAAATCCCCAAATACCCTAAATTTACTTCGTTCTCATAAATCATGTCATATGAAAATCGTTGGTTATTTTTCCCACCATCCTGGCTCTTCCACGCTGCTCTACGCTGAACTTCATCGTCTCCGACCATTTTGGGTGGTCGGAAATGTTCTATGATCAATTTTTGGTTATTTCCATATTCCTACTGAATCATAAAGCTAAAAATCACCATTTGAGTTCTAAAAATCATGATTTTCAGAGGTGAACACCGTCGTATAGTTAAATCACGAATTCACCATGTTCGAATTTTTGGGTTTTCAAGCTTCTTACAGTATATTGATTTACATTGGCTATCATACCTTATTTTCTTAAGTTGCAAGTAGTTTAAAACTATACTATGAATAAATATAAACAACATCCACACTAATCTTATATCTCCTAACTGTCTCGAATTAAAGTTGTGGGGTTCATAAGATGACAGTGGTGAATATGTTAACTGTTCTCATCATACTGGAGCATTTATACTAGTCAGTCTGCAACTCAAAAGGTTTGTTTTAAATTGATACCATATTATATACAGGAGCATAAGTATAATAGTTATCACATAATCTAATATTCAAGTGATAATAAAAAAGAATGACAACTTAGAGTTTACTCATTATTTGTGTTGACTGTCTGTATACCCCAGGTATTTAAGTTTGCTCACTAACTCCTTTTTGTTTTATTCCAGATTTTAAATAAAAATACTACTACTCACTCAACATTTACACAAGTATAAACATCTATAGATATGAAAACATAACAGTCAGAATAAAATAGAAAGTTTACTCACCTACTACTATTGTTACTGTCTATTTTATTCTTTTTCCAGACTTTTTTTATATTTCTTTTCCTTTTTTATTTCAGTTTTTGACAAGGATAATATACATAAAAATACTTATATAGAGTATCTAAATGAAATACAAGGGTGCTTTGCACCAAGTAGTTCATTGTTATGGTTTAGACAGTAAAACTGTAGGAAAAACAGAAATTTAAAAATGCAAGTTTTACTCACCTAAATTTCTTGAACCCTTAGGCTTTGCTTTTCTTTTTCTGATCAATTTAGAAGGACTTGTGTTTGTGTGTGTGTGAAATGAATGTGCTCAGGCCTATTTATAGCGGAGAATTGAATAAAATAAGTGTGCAAAATCAGTTTTAGATTTGGTGTTCACAAATTGATTGACAACACATAAAGGAAAAATATTTTCTTACCAAAGCAAAACAACAACACCCCCTCTATTCACATGGCTTAGATCAGCCATCATCACCCCTAAAACCCCTTGCCTATGGCCTCATTTTCCCTTATAGTTTCTATGACATATCATTACCTTAAATGCAAATGTACTACAAATCTTTCCTGGGTTTTAAACACATTATAGTATCCCTTTTTGGTACCATATAAAATCAGTTTTGCCTTGGTTTTTAAACCCAAAATCCTTTCATGAAAACTTGATTTAACAACACATATAAAATACATTTACTTGCCTTGCAAGTTTGGCAAAAATCTGAAAGTTTGTTGTGCAAAAATGACCTCGACCACGTGATGATATGTCATGAAAATCTTATAAAATCTATTTGCTTTAGTGTTTAACTAGTGTAGGTGAAATCCATGTGATATTGGCAAGATTTTGTAAATCTATGATGCACATGTTCTTTGACAAAATGAACATGGTTTTGAATTTGCAAATGAAAATGTCAATTTCTGAAAATTTTGATAGAAATGAGGAAGATTTGAGAACTGAAAATATATTCGATACAAAGAGATTTGGCCATGTGACATATCTCTCCTAGATCCACTTTTACTATTTCCTTTCTAGTGTACGTTGCATCGTCCAATATACATTCATATAAATGAGAACATGCTTGCACAAAGAAATAATATTAACATGTTTTGGTGGTGTGCAAGTGAACATGAACTAGCTTTGAACTTGCTTTGACAAAAAGGAAACGTCATTTTCATGCTTTGGGTGTTGATGTATATGTATATATGAATATGAACTCGCCTTGATCTTGCTTTGACAACAAAATGGTCTTTGACATGTTTTAATTCAATTTTAAACAAGTTTTCCAATTCAAGAATTTGAAAAAACCAAACTCTAAATCTTTTTTCCAATTCAAGAATTTGCAAAAACCAAACTCTAAATCTTTTTTCCAATTCAATAATTTGCAAAAACCAAACTTGCTATGTAAAAGTGATGTTCTCATACATGTGTAAACAAGCGCTATTGAATCCATGCTATCAAACACAAATGTCTAAAAATGGGTTTTTAGTAAATGTTGTAATATATGCACCTATAAATGCTGTTATTAACATGTTTTCGATTTTCAAAGTCTGGATTTAAAATCGTATTTGTAAACATGATCAATTTATCTGTGTCAGTGATCAGTGTAAATACCTGGGTCATTACATTCTACCCCCTTATAAAAAATTCATCCCCGAAATTTGTAAATAGTAGATTAGATTTATCGACACACATCTATAAATAATTAACACACATCAGCAATTTCCTATTTAAAACCAAAAATATCTGCCCAAATTCCCTCTTCTCACTCATCGATCAATTTACTTAACTCCGTTAAGTATTACCCAAAATCTTTGTTCACGTACTTAATGATCTCCATTTCAGGGCTCACAGATATGATTTGATTTCACAAATCGACCAATTCACTTTCCCAAGTTCATATCAGCCTTAATTTTAGGAAATCCAAATTTTACTTCAATTTAGAATTCTATTCCGATTTTCCGGTATCAATGTGATTGGATATCATTTTAATTTAATCCAACCATATTTAATTTATCTCTTGGCTGACCCTGATTAATTAACTCATTTTATCCTGCCGGACTGGTACAACTTCCCCCACAGTCTCTCCTTGATCCTGGGATTCAGTATTACGACCAGTAGCAGTGGAAGTTCCACTAGCTCGACCTCTTCGTCCTCGGATACTCATCTTAATCACCTGAATATAACAGGTCGTCATTCCAGACTTGATTGGATATAACTAACTTAGGTATACCATCCAAGTTGATTTATTTTAAATTTATTTTAAATTTTATAAAAATACGCTCTCTCACACTCACCCAAAGCCTATGTAATCAGTAACCTAAGCTCTGATATCAACTGTAACGACCCAACTTTCGAACACATCGGAAGTCGTGTCGTTAATAAGAATAAGAATAGATAGAAGATAAAAACACAGAACATCAGAATCTCACATCGGAATTTTTCACCAAAGATAATACTTTATAACATTACACAATGGAATATATTACATCAGAGCATCATAGGTCTAGTGATACAACCCATTCAAAGTACATCTGTAATTATACATATCATAGACGACTAACTTGCAGACTTGATTATATAGTAGATAAGATAGGTGGACCAGCACACAGATAATCTCCATCCAGCTTCACAAGTTTAATCCAATCCTGATTCACTTGTCTATTCATAACAAGTGTTATGAATACCCAAGAGTTTAAGGGAAACACAGAAAAATAAACTCCGGGTCAGTCAGGGGACTGGTACGAGTAAACAGTTTAAAAAACAAATAAAAATATCCCATAAGACCACGCCATAAATACGGAACGGGTTTTTACCTTATGAGACCAAAACACTTTGTATACTTGAAAATAGATATTATCATAGTGTCTAGGAGTTTTCACAAATAATTTAGAATCTAGAAGAATGCTTGCATCTCACATTCTCCTACATAGTATACAAATAGAAACCACTGGGCGCTTATGGAAATTGGATTTCCAACCATGACAAGGTATGGGATCACCTTTCGATGATGTATCTCTAGAGGCGAATACACCTGGGTTCAACAAGAACGTCTTGCAACCTGGCCCACACATGACCGACCACTCATTTCTCTTGAGTGTATCGAATGTATATCACCAACGGTTGGGAGCTACCCACCGTCTTCCCGAAAAGGGACAGCATTGAAATAGATTAAATGTAATGACCCGGTATTTTCACGGATCACTGATACAGTGTTAATTGATCGTGAATACGTATTTTCAAATACGATTTAAAAATTGAATTTATTAATTACAGAATTTGTTGACATATATATAATAGCATGTATATGTGCAGCATTTATCAAAATCCATTTTTGATATATTCAGGTATGATAGCACAAATTTAATAGCGTTTGTTTAATTTTATTTTACACAGGTATATATGATAGCATATTTTAATAAGTGCTATTTAAAGTTATGTTTTTAAATATATGTTAAATAACATTTTTGCATAGCAATTTTAAAATGCTATATTTTGGTCATGTTTTCAAAAAAAAAAAAGCTTTAAACCATTGTTTTAGTAAATTTCTTGTTTTATAACATGATTAAACATATTTCCAAAAATACAACATGACCTAGGCATTTCATTTTTCTCAAATACATGGACAAGAAATATTTAAATTTTGTATGCATTTAGATTTGAAAGCTTGTATTGTCTTATTCTTTTCAAACTCATGATATCATAAATATGAGTTTGCATTTATATATATATATATATACACTTTGAAAAACCAAATCATGTATTGTCAAACCCCTTGAAAAATCACACTCTCATTCATGTATCACATAGATATGATAGCAAGTAAGATCTCAAGAATTTCCAAAATCCTCTTGCGCACTTAATGATCTCATCTAACCTATGAATCATGCTAGCAAGTAGGAAGATTTTAGAGACATGATAAAATCAGTTTTGGTAAGAACGATTTCAGTTTTTAATCTATTTATATATATTTCTTTACTTACATATACACATGAGGATGCACCTACACCAAATATATCTACACTAGATTAATACACTAAGAAAGGGGATTTGAAAGCATGTATACATGGCACATGGCAAATCATTTTTGTTGCTACATTGTCAGATTTGAAATCCTATCATTTCATTTCATTTAATTTTTCTGAAAATAAAAAACCTTTGCTATTTTCGAGATCACGGCCATTTTGTCAAGAGACATGTATGAGTATATCTGCAAAATCATATTAGGATATTAAAATCTTACCTACACTAGATGGCCACTAAGGCAATGATTTTTCCCAAGATTTTCTTTGCACAAAACCCACATGGCCGAGAGCAAAGTGATGTAACATTTTCAGATTTTTACTACACTTGGAAGGCAAGTTTGTGCTTTAAAAATATTATTGTAAAATCTTATATTGACATAAGAAAGTATGGTTTGAAAGCTCAATATTTCTGAGCATTGTTAGTACATAAACCGATATCAATATTTCGCTTGAACCAAGAAGAAGATTGGTAGGAAGAGAGGCAGTACATAGCACATTTAATAGGATAAGTCTTTGTAGACCAATGAGAAGTTTTAGTGCATTGCTTAGGGAAGTTTTAGGTAGTATCTAGGCTAGAAACCCCATGTGCATTTGAAGATAGAATGTAAGATTTTGAGAGAGAAAAAAAAAAGATTTTAAATGTGATCTTTATTTGACAAGGGAAAAAGTTGTTTTTGCTGTTTTCAAATCAGCATTTAATGCATAGTATTTTATCAATTTATCACCCCTATATAAGGACCTCCCATGTGCACAACCTTACTCACTCAACCACACAGCAAGTTCAAAAGTTTTATCAAAGCAAAGTAAGAGTTTGGAAGATTGAAGTGAGTAAAAACTGTTTTTAAATTTCTGTTTTGAAAAATCCTGCATATTTATGTTTGAACTGTTCTGTCTATGGTGTGTTCTTTGTTGAATACGACTTTGTTGAAACAATCTATGCTTAACAACTAGGAAATGGGTATTAGTACTTAATTTTGTGAGTAAACTATTTCTAATTTTCTGTTTTGAGTTTCCTGTATATTTCTGATTTGAATTATTAATCTGTGGTATAATTGTTTGTTGGGTACGACTTTGTTAGAATCACACTCTATGCTTAACAACTAAGGGTTTGTGTTGGTATCAAATTCAGTGGTAGTGCTAGTTTGAATTATTTTTGTTTGCTAAAGATTTAGACCCGTTTCAACTAAATAAAAACATGTACTGTGTTGATTTCAAATCACAAAAAGGTGCTTAAATGGTTGATGATTTGAAGAGTGTATGGCCACTAGTTGTGTTAGGATAACATGGGTTCAAATTATGTACACTAGGGGTATTTTTTAATCAAAACCAAAGCATTTTAACTTAAGAAAGAAAAGCAGCATCAGGAAGAGTAAAACACAGCAGCTCTCTGTTCCACAAATTCAAAATGGATTTTCAAACATACTAAAAACTTTTTTGATTTTATAATTGCAATAGCGGTTCGAAATCATGATTTCTGATGGGTATAACACGATTTTTAATGAGGTGGACATGGAGGAAAAGGGGTATGAACGGAAATTGTTTTTCCGGCAAGATCAGGTGATCTGGGCAGTTAAACTCGACGGCGTAAAGACTGGAGGTGCATGTCGAGTTGGAGAAGGAAGGAAAAATACCAATTTATTTTTATATTGTGTGATTTGTGTGATCGAAGTAAAATAAGGTTTTTGGGTATTCTCGGTTGCCAGAGTTTTGATCCGATCATGTAGCAACTTGGGGCGATCGAGTTTCGATCTGATTGAGGTGGAGGGACGTATCGATGTAGAGGTTGACTCGGAGGTGGTGGCTGACCGTCCGGTGGACTGAGGAGGGAGAACGACGCGTATTCTCGGATGATGCCATACGAGAAAGAAAAAAAATGAAACAGTGAAAAACCTATAGAAATAAAATTGGCCAGACCTAGGGACATCAATGTGATCTAGGGGAGATGAGCGACTTGAGGAGGTGGGTGGAGGTGATGGACATGGACCCGGGTAAGTGTGCACGTGCACAGCTGGGGCAGGCAGAAGGAAGAAGAAGGAAAGGGAAGTGGTACTCACGGCGCACTGTATTTTTTTTTGGAGTGATCAAGGCAAATGGCTGAGGAACGGGCCTGGCACTTTGCAATGGGATCAGCCAAGGGGTATTTGTCCAAACCATTATCACCGGGCTAAATTTCGTGAGCGCACACAGATCACTGGAAGCTGGTACTTAGTCTATCATGATACTTTGAGTTTTTGACCTAAAAACAATGGGTTTTATTATGTTTTAAAATTTAAATAGTTTAAAAATAAAATTTTGAATTATTTAAAAATAGGAAAATAAATATTTATAAATAAAAATGGAAGCTTAATTTTAAATAAAAAAATAGAGAAATAAGTGAATCAGGATACGCTGTTCGTCAAGAAGTTGAAAGCCTATACCGAACGGAAAATTTTATTAAATTATAAATTCTGTTTATAATTTAAAATTAGAATCTATTTGTGAATAATGTATTTAGATTTTTTGTAAAAATACAAGTGATAAGAGGACAAACATAACACATACGCTGAATTGACCGTTCAAACTGTAATTTCAAAGTACAAGGAACCGGTCGAGTACAGTTCAGTATTCGCTGAAATAAGAATTGTAAAATATATTTTTTGATCATGTTTAGACTGATAAATAAAGAGGATAAAATTTATCACTATAAAAAGGAGGAGTAAATCAGATCGAAAGGGAGATCTGACGAAAATTTTGTCAAGAAAAGCAGAAGTGAGATTAGTTATAAATTTAAATTCGATTTATATCTCAAATAAGATATTTGGTTTACAGTGATAAAATAAGAATATTTTATTTACACTGAAATTTGCCGAGTTCAAATCTGTAAGTCAAAATCTCTGTCACAACATAACTGGTAATATTATACTGTCTGAACTGGTAAACAAAAACAGTATTTGCTGTGTAGTTTAATAATTTAAAAGAGGAAATTTTATTATAGAAAGAAGAAGAAGATTCAGTCAAGAAATCAAAGGAAATTTGACACAGGAATAATACAGTATAAAAGCCGTAAATGAAATTTTAAAATTATAAGTTCATTTGTGAAGAATCAGAGTTAGAGATACTTGAGGAAAGGTAAATTTCTGAAAAGAATAATAGAAGGATTCATTTTCAGAAGTGACGAACAAGATAGAAATAAAACCCGTGCAGCGCGCACACTAAAATTGTTCAATTCTAAGATATGATCAAAATGCCAGATATAAGCAAGATGATCGTATACTGCTTGATTTGACTATATATGTAGTTGATATTAATCATGTTGGATTAATGATTTAAAAGAAAATGTTTGTAATCATTTCAAAGAGTCCGGATGTACAATCCACTTTGATTTGATTAGACGCCGCGTGTCAGAGATGTTCAAACTAAAGACGACAGTGTGCAAAAAGATTGTGAATAATATTTTCGGTCTGTTCAGTCCCAGAACAAATCTGAATGGACGAGTGTCTGACAACGTATATCAGTCAGATTATACACATCGAATTTACGTAAGTATATTATGTTGGTGGCGGAGGAATTCGTTCCTCTTAGCTTTATTGCCCGTGATATATTTGGGAAATCGTATGAGTGTTTCTGACGGGTAGGACGATGTGGCATTCAAAGGAAATGAACCAGTGATGATGAAACGTAAGTCTAGCCTCAAGCCTCACAACCAGGAAATGACAAAAATCGGGCAGGCAACATGGCTATGTGGGTCGCTCCCATTAGGGTGTAGTATCACCTATCTAGAGAAATTCCTTTTGTTTCTTAATCTATCAATTCTGCCCATGCGGGGATGGTTGCCGTACACAACCATTGGTGATATACACTCGATACACTCAAGAGAAATGAGTGGTCAGTCATGTGAGGGCCGGGTTGCAAGATGTTCTTGTTGAACCCAGATGTATTTGCCTCTAGAGATACATCAGCGGAAGGTGGTCTCATACCTTGTCAGAGTTGGAGAATCAATTTCCATAAGCGACAAGCGGTTTTATTTATATACTATATCGGAGAATGTGAGATGCAAGCATTCTCCTAGATTCTAAATTTATTTGTGGAATACCTATATGATAATATCTGATTTCAAGTATACAAAGTGTTTTGATCTCATAAGGTAAAAACCCGTTCCGTATTCACGGCGTGGTCTTATGAGATATTTTGATTTCTCTTAAACTGTTTAAACTGTTTACTCATACCAGTCCCCTGACTGACCCGGAGTTTATTTTTCTGTGTTTTCCCTTAAACTCTTGGGTATTCATAACACTTGTTATGAATAGACAAGTGAATCAGGATCAATGAGACTATGAAGCTGGAATGAAGATTTTGCTGTGTACTGGTCCATCTATCTACTGTATAATTAAATCCGTCAGTTAATCATCCTTGATATGTATAATTACTGATGTACTTTGAACGGGTTGTATCACTAGACATATGATGCTTTGATGTAAAATATTCTGCGATGTAATATTATAAAGTGTTATCTATTGTGAAAATTCCGCTGTGAGATTTTGATGTTCTGTGTTTTATCTTCTATCTATTCTCATTTCTTATTAATGGCACAACTTGCGATGTGTTCGAAAGTTGTGTCGTTACAGTTGGTATCAGAGCTTAGGTTACGGATAACCTAGGCTTTGGGTGAGCGTGAGAGAGCGTATTTTTATATAAAATTTTAAAATGAATCTAAAACAACTTGGCTGTTATACCTCATCAAGACTCGATTGACAACCTGTTATAGTCAGGTGATCAAAATGAGCACCCGTGCACGAAGAGGTCGAGCTAGGGGGTCATCAACTGTTACTGGTCGTACTGCTGGATCCCAAGACTAAGGGGAAACAATAGAGGAAGTCACACCAGTTCAACAGGATAAGAGCTTTGCAACCATTTGTAAGGAGTATACGACTTTGGGAGGTAAAGTTTTCAAGGGAACTGAGTCGTTTACTAAAGTTCAAGCTTGGATGAGGTCTTGTGAAACGATTTTCAAAGGGTTGAAGTTGAATGATGATCAGAAACGTCTTTTGGCATCATGGCAACTTCAAGAAACTGCTGCGATCTGGTGGGATGCTCAAACTGCTAATGTTCCTGAGGAAGATTTCACTTGGGAAAAATTCAAAGAAGCTTTCGAAGCACAGTTTCTACCTGCTGCAGGGAAGACTAGAATGTATAGAGATTTTATCGATCTCAAGCAGGGAAATATGAAAGTATCAGAATATGAGAACAGATTCAACTCGCTTTCTTGTTTCGGGCCAGAACTGATCAACACTTCGCTTAAGAAAAATGAAATGTTCATAGCTAGATTGAAGGATAGCCTGCAAGTTCAGATGATTGGACATCTCAAGATTCCATTCGTTGATCTAGTGGATATGGTTGTTCGTTATGAGGCACTGGAGGGTAAAAAGCCAGTTGCTAAAGCAGCACAGACAAGAGGATCTAGTGGAGAGAATCCAAACAAAAGGAAGTTCAACCCAAACTGGAACAACAACAACGGAGTACCTAAGATGGGAGAAAAAGCCAAAGAACGATTCAAAGATACCATATGCCACAACTGCTTGCAGAAAGGACATATTGCCAAGTTCTGCACCAAGCCAGCAGCAGAAAAGCTACAACAGACTCAGCAAACAGAGCAACCTCAACCAAAGGGAACAAGTGATGTTATTCCCCAGAAGTTTTCATGCTACAACTGTCATCAGCCTGGGCACTTGGTTAGAGACTGTCCACTTAAGAAGGCACAACAACCAAAGGTCTACGCTTTGATGAATTAGTCATCAACTTCTGAGAATGTGGAAGGAGTTTCAGAAGGCACGTTACTCTTTTTAGATAAGAGGAGTTAATTAACTAGGGTCAGCCTCGAGGTAAAATTTAATATGGTTGGATTAAATTAGGATAATGTCCGTTCATATTGATACCGGAAATCGAGTTAGAATCTTAAATTGAGTTAAAATTTGGATTTCCTGAAATTAAGGCTGAGCTTGAGGTTTTATTAGATACAGACTCAAGAAAAGTGAAATGGGTTGATTTATAAAATAAGATCATATGTGTGACTCCCGGAATGGAGATCATCAATTAAATGGATGAAGATTTTGGGAAATACTTATCGGAGTTAAGTAAATAGCCCAATGAGTTGAGAAAGGAATCTTGGACAGATATTTTTGAGTAGGATATTGCAGATGTGTTTTATTTATTGATATGTGTTTATATATATAGGTCGATAACTCTAATCTACTGCTTACAAATTTCGGGGACGAAATTTTTATAAGGGGGTAGAATGTAATGACCCGGTATTTTCACGGATCACTGATACAGTGTTAATTGATCGTGAATACGTATTTTCAAATACGATTTAAAAATTGAATTTATTAATTACAGAATTTGTTGACATATATATAATAGCATGTATATGTGCAGCATTTATCAAAATCCATTTTTGATATATTCAGGTATGATAGCACAAATTTAATAGCGTTTGTTTAATTTTATTTTACACAGGTATATATGATAGCATATTTTAATAAGTGCTGTTTAAAGTTATGTTTTTAAATATATGTTAAATAACATTTTTGCATAGCAATTTTAAAATGCTATATTTTGGTCATGTTTTCAGAAGAAAAAAAGCTTTAAACCATTGTTTTAGTAAATTTTTTGTTTTATAACATGATTAAACATATTTCCAAAAAAACAACATGACCTAGGCATTTCATTTTTCTCAAATACATGGACAAGAAATATTTAAATTTTGTATGCATTTAGATTTGAAAGCTTGTATTGTCTTATTCTTTTCAAACTCATGATATCATAAATATGAGTTTGCATTTATATATATATATATACTTTGAAAACCCAAATCATGTATTGTCAAACCCCTTGAAAATTCACACTCTCATTCATGTATCACATAGATATGATAGCAAGTAAGATCTCAAGAATTTCCAAAATCCTCTTGCACACTTATGATATCATCTAACCTATGAATCATGCTAGCAAGTAGGAAGATTTTAGAGACATGATAAAATCAGTTTTGGTAAGAACGATTTCAGTTTTTAATCTATTTATATATATATTTATTTACTTACATATACACATAAGGATGCACCTACACCAAATATATCTACACTAGATTAATACACTAAGAAAGGGGATTTGAAAGCATGTATACATGGCACATGGCAAATCATTTTTGTTGCTACATTGTCAGATTTGAAATTCTATCATTTCATTTCATTTAATTTTTCTGAAAATAAAAACCCTTTGCTATTTTCAAGGTCACGGCCATTTTGTCAAGAGACATGTATGAGTATATCTGCAAAAATCATATTAGGATATTAAAATCTTACCTACACTAGATGGCCACTAAGGCAATGATTTTTCCCAAGATTTTCTTTGCACAAAACCCACATGGCCGAGAGCAAAGTGATGTAACATTTTCAGATTTTTACTACACTTGGAAGGCAAGTTTGTGCTTTAAAAATATTATTGTAAAATCTTATATTGACATAAGAAAGTATGGTTTGAAAGCTCAATATTTCTGAGCATTGTTAGTACATAAACCGATCCCAATATTTCGCTTGAACCAAGAAGAAGATTGGTAGGAAGAGAGGCAGTACATAGCACATTTAATAGGATAAGTCTTTGTAGACCAATGAGAAGTTTTAGTGCATTGCTTAGGGAAGTTTTAGGTAGTATCTAGGCTAAAAACCCCATGTGCATTTGAAGATAGAATGTAAGATTTTGAGAGAGAAAAAAAAGATTTTAAATGTGATCTTTATTTGACAAGGGAAAAAGCTGTTTTTGCTGTTTTCAAATCAGCATTTAATGCACAGTATTTTATCAATTTATCACCCCTATATAAGGACCTCCCATGTGCACAACCTTACTCACTCAACCACACAGCAAGTTCAAAAGTTTTATCAAAGCAAAGTAAGAGTTTGGAAGCTTGAAGTGAGTAAAAACTGTTTTTAAATTTCTGTTTTGAAAAATCCTGCATATTTATGTTTGAATTGTTCTGTCTATGGTGTGTTCTTTGTTGAATACGACATTGTTGAAACAATCTATGCTTAACAACTAGGAAATGGGTATTAGTACTTATTTTTGTGAGTTAACTATTTCTAATTTTCTGTTTTGAGTTTCCTGTATATTTCTGATTTGAATTATTAATCTGTGGTATGATTGTTTGTTGGGTACGACTTTGTTAGAATCACACTCTATGCTTAACAACTAAGGTTTTGTGTTGGTATCAAATTCAGTGGTAGTGTTAGTTTGAATTATTTTTGTTTGCTAAAGATTTAGACCTGTTTCAACTAAATAAAAACCTGTACTGTGTTGATTTCAAATCAAAAAAAGGTGCTTAAATGGTTAATGATTTGAAGAGTGTATGGCCATTAGTTGTGTTAGGATAACATGGGTTCAAATTATATACACTGGGGGTAGTTTTTAATCAAAACCAAAGCATTTTAACTTAAGAAAGAAAAGCAGCATCAGGAAGAGTAAAACACAGCAGCTCTCTGTTCCACAAATTCAAAATGGATTTTCAAACATACTAAAAACCTTTTTTGATTTTATAATTGCAATAGTGGTTCGAATCATGATTTCTGATGGGTATAACACGATTTTTAATGAGGTGGACATGGAGGAAAAGGGGTATGAACGGAAATTGTTTTTCCGGCAAGATCAGGTGATCTGGGCAGTTAAACTCGACGGCGTAAAGACTGGAGGTGCATGTCGAGTTGGAGAAGAAAGGAAAAATACCAATTTATTTTTCTATTGTGTGATTTGTGGGATCGAAGTAAAATAGGGTTTTTGGGTATTCTCGGTTGCCAAAGTTTTGATCCGATCATGTAGCATCTTGGGGCGATCGAGTTTCGATCTGATTGAGGTGGAGGGACGTATCGATGTAGAGGTTGACTCGGAGGTGGTGGCTAGCCGTCCGGTGGACTGAGGAGGGAGAACGACGCGTATTCTCGGATGATGCCATACGAGAAAGAAAAAAAATTAAACAGTGAAAAACCTGTAGAAATAAAATTGGCCAGACCTAGGGACATCAATGTGATCTAGGGGAGATGAGCGACTTGAGGAGGTGGGTGGAGGTGATGGACATGGACCCGGGTAAGTGTGTACGTGCACAGCTGGGGCAGGCAGAAGGAAGAAGAAGGAAAGGGAAGTGGTACTCACGGCGCACTGTATTTTTTTTTGGAGTGATCAAGGCAAATGGCTGAGGATCGGGCCTGGCACTTTGCAATGGGATCAGCCAAGGGGTATTTGTCCAAACCATTATCACCGGGCTAAATTTCGTGAGCGCACACCGATCACCGGAAGCTGGTACTTTGTCTATCATGATACTTTGAGTTTTTGACCTAAAAACAATGGGTTTTATTATGTTTTAAAATTTAAATAGTTTAAAAATAAAATTTTGAATTTTTTAAAAATAGGAAAATAAATATTTTTAAATAAAAATGGAAGCTTAATTTTAAATAAAAAATAGAGAAATAAGTGAATCAGGATACGGTGTTCGTCAAGAAGTTGAAAGCCAATACCGAACGGAAAATTTTATTAAATTATAAATTATGTTTATAATTTAAAATTAGAATCTATTTGTGAATAATGTATTTAGATTTTTTGTAAAAATACAAGTGATAAGAAGACAAACATAACACATACGCTGAATTGACCGTTCAAACTGTAATTTCAAAGTATAAGGAACCGGTCGAGTACAGTTCAGTATTCGCTGAAATAAGAACTGTAAAATATATTTTTTGATCTTGTTTAGACTGATAAATAAAGAGGATAAAATTTATCAGTATAAAAAGGAGGAGTAAATCAGATCAAAAGGGAGATCTGACGAAAATTTGGTCAAGAAAAGCAGAAGTGAGATTAGTTATAAATTTAAATTTGATTTATATTTCAAATAAGATATTTGGTTTACAGTGATAGAATAAGAATATTTTATTTACACTGAAATTTTCCGAGTTCAAATCTGTAAGTCAAAATCTCTGTCACAACATATCTGGTAATATTATACTGTCTGAACTGGTAAACAAAAACAGTATTTGCTATGTAGTTTAATAATTTAAAAGAGGAAATTTTATTATAGAAAGAAGAAGAAGATTCAGTCAAGAAATCAAAGGAAATTGGACACAGGAATAATACAGTATAAAAGCCGTAAATGAAATTTTAAAATTATAAGTTCATTTGTGAAGAATCAGAGTTAGAGATACTTGAGGAAAGGTAAATTTCTGAAAAGAATAATAGAAGGATTCATTTTCAGAACTGACGAACAAGATAGAAATAAAACCCGTGCAGCGCGCACACTAAAATTGTTCAATTCTAAGATATGATCAAAATGCCAGATATAAGCAAGATGATCGTATACTGCTTGATTTGACTATATATGTAGTTGATATTAATCATGTTAGATTAATGATTTAAAAGAAAATGTTCGTAATCATTTCAAAGAGTCCGGATGTACAATCCACTTTGATTTGATTAGACGCCGCGCGTCAGAGATGTTCAAACTAAAGACGACGGTGTGCAAAAAGATTGTGAATAATATTTTCGGTCTGTTCAGTCCCAGAACAGATCTGAATGGACGAGTGTCTGACAACGTATATCAGTAAGATTATACACATCGAATTTACATAAGTATATTACGTTGGTGGCGGAGGAATTCGTTCCTCTTAGCTTTATTGCCCATGATATATTTGGGAAATCGTATGAGTGTTTCTGACGGGTAGGACGATGTGGCATTCAAAGGAAATGAACCAGTGATGATGAAACGTAAGTCTAGCCTCAAGCCTCACAACCAGGAAATGACAAAATCGGGCAGGCAGCATGGCTATGTGGGTCGCTCCCATTAGGGTGTAGTATCACCTATCTAGAGAAATTCCTTTTGTTTCTTAATCTATCGATTCTGCCCATGCGGGGATGGTTGCCGTACACAACCATCCGTGATATACACTCGATACACTCAAGAGAAATGAGTGGTCGGTCATGTGAGGGCCAGGTTGCAAGATGTTCTTGTTGAACCCAGATGTATTTGCCTCTAGAGATACATCAGCGGAAGGTGGTCTCATACCTTGTCAGAGTTGGAGAATCAATTTCCATAAGCGGCAAGCGGTTTTATTTATATACTATATCGGAGAATGTGAGATGCAAGCATTCTCCTAGATTCTAAATTTATTTGTGGAACACCTATATGATAATATCTGATTTCAAGTATACAAAGTGTTTTGATCTCATAAGGTAAAAACCCGTTCTGTTTTTACGGCGTGGTCTTATGAGATATTTTGATTTCTCTTAAACTGTTTAAACTGTTTACTCATACCAGTCCCCTGACTGACCCGGAGTTTATTTTTCTGTGTTTTCCCTTAAACTCTTGGGTATTCATAACGCTTGTTATGAATAGACAAGTGAATCAGGATCAATGAGACTATGAAGCTGGAATGAAGATTTTGCTGTGTACTGGTCCATCTATCTACTGTATAATTAAATCCGTCAGTTAATCATCCTTGATATGTATAATTACTGATGTACTATGAACGGGTTGTATCACTAGACATATGATACTTTGATGTAAAATATTCTGCGATGTAATATTATAAAGTGTTATCTATTGTGAAAATTCCGCTGTGAGATTCTGATGTTCTGTGTTTTATCTTCTATCTATTCTCATTTCTTATTAATGGCACAACTTGCGATGTGTTCGAAAGTTGGGTCATTACATTAAAGAAGCAAATGAGATTTTCTCTAGATAGGTGATTATACACCCAAATGGAGCGACCCACATAGCCATGTTGCCTGCCCGATTTTTTTCATTTCCTTGGGTGTGAGGCTTGAGGCTAGACTTACCTTTTTATCATCACTGTTTAATTTATTTGAATGCCACATCGTCTAGTCCATCGGAAGATCACTAATTGATTTTCACAAAAATACTCTAGTTGACAGGCTAAAGAAGTTTCCCTTCCGTGCCAGCAACTGGTACGTTTGAAGAAAACAACGTACGTGATTCTTTTGGAAATACTTTGTCAGACATTCGTCCATACAAGTTGTCCTGGGGCTGGACAAACCGAAGGTACTATTCTGTAAAACAAAATAGCCCATGCATATCTCCATCTTTAATTTTTCTTCAGTAATCTCTGATGCGCAACGTATAAATCGAATCGAAGTCGGATATTAATCCTGGATTCTTCGAAGCGATCAACGTAATGTCTTTTTCGATTGGCAGATACTTAAGAGAACTGGTTTCAATATTTTATCTCAACTCTTCGATCAAACAGAATAATATATAAAAATTCAGATAATTGACTGTCTGTCATAAATAAATACTAAAGCACGTGCTCCGCACACGGTAATTTAAACAATAATGTAAATTCGTTTGTTTCGACAATTATTAAATACTTTGCCTCACTTTGTTCATCGTCGCTTTATTTCTAAACAGTTATTAATCTAAACTGAGCAATTATACTAGCTGATCAAACATTTTAATTACTGAGTTATGGATCATTTGTCAAATAAAAACCATACTATGGAATCATCACTTCATTTTCCTTTTTTATTCTTACATAATCATTTATTTATTTATTGATATGTATAATTATTTATGCACTTTAAAATTCTCCTTTATTTTATATAATTACCCTTCTATTTTATTTTCTTTTAATTTCTCCTTTCCTAATTTCAATTTCTTGGCCCAATTGCTCCTCGTCCTACTGGTTCCTTCTCTTTATTTCTTCACGAACTCGGCCCAGTCTCCTTTTGCCCCTCTTTTTTTTTCCATTTGATTTATTTCAAATTTTGTTTAAGTTTCCTAATATCCAACTCTTTTCTTTCCACTCACCCTTCTTTATTTCTTTTAGTGATTTCTACTTCTCGGCCCAAGCCCATTTCTCCTACTTTCCTTCATTATTTCTAATTTCTCTTCTATTTTATTTTTGTTTTCTTTTTTACTTCTCCCTTACCCTATCTTTATATTTCTATTTTCTTTTCTCTTATCCTTTTGTTTTACTAATTCCTTCAGCCCGTCAGCCCAAACCCTCCAGGTCGATCTCCTTTTCTTTTTGCGCATTGTCAAATACAGTTTTTCCTTTATGCCAAAATCCCACTTCATTGCTAAATACCCATTTGCCTTGCCAAGTACCCATCTTCCAAGTACCAATTCCCTTGATTCCATGCCAAACTCCAGATTCCCTGTTTGCCCGATCCTTCCCATCCTTTTCCTTTTTTCCTCTGCTCCATTTTAGTATGCAGCGTGCACGGGTGCACGTGCACCAGTGATCCGGCCACTCAACGGTCACTGATCCACTCCCCACAAGTCATGTTGCTAACCCAGGTCATCTACGACCTGTCATATCCATCAACACTCTCCATCTTCTCAAAATCACCTTCCCTCCATTACTACCTGAAACCCACACTCAAGACAGACCCAAAAATGGATGCCTGCACCCGACTTCGTCCACCGGAGTGTCTGCCACCGCCACCACATCCAAGCCCACCATCATACGCTCCTCTCCACCAAAAACTGTTGGACTCGATCACCCCAAAAGGACACACGCATCGATCAAAACCTGACAATCGAAAATCCCCAAATACCCTAAATTTACTTCGTTCTCATAAATCATGTCATATGAAAATCGTTGGTTATTTTTCCCACCATCCTAGCTCCTCCACGCTGAACTTCGTCATCTCCGACCAACTTGGGTGGTCGGAAATGTTCTATGATCAATTTTTGGTTATTCCCATATTCCTACTGAATCACAAAGCTAAAAATCACCATTTGAGTTCTAAAAATCATGATTTTCAGAGGTGAACACCGTCGTATAGTTAAATCACGAATTCACCATGTTCGAATTTTTGGGTTTTCAAGCTTCTTACAGTATATTGATTTACATTGGCTATCATACCTTATTTTCTTAAGTTGCAAGTAGTTTGAAACTATACTATGAATAAATATAAACAACATTCATACTAATCTTATATCTCCTAACTGTCTCGAATTAAAGTTGTGGGGTTCATAAGATGACAGTGGTGAATATGTTAACTGTTCTCATCATACTGGAGCATTTATACTAGTCTGTCTGCAACTCAAAAGGTTTGTTTTAAATTGATGCCATGTTATATACAGGAGCATAAGTATAATAGTTATCACATAATCTGATATTCAAGTGATAATAAAAAAGAATGGCAACTTAGAGTTTACTCATTTTTTGTGTTGACTGTCTGTATACACTAAGTATTTAAGTTTGCTCACTGATTCCTTTATGTTTTATTCCAGATTTTAAATAAAACTACTACTACTCACTCAACATTTACACAAGTGTAAACATCTATAGATATGAAAACATAACAGTCAGAATAAAATAGAAAGTTTACTCACCTACTACTACTGTCGCTTACTGTCTATTTTATTCTTTTTCCAGACTTTTGTTTATATTTCTTTTCCTTTTTGATTTCAGTTTTTGACTAGGATAATATACATAAAAATACTTATATAGAGTATCTAAATGAAATACAAGGGTGCTTTGCACCAAGTAGTTCACTGTTATGGTTCAGACAGTAAAACTGCAGGAAAAACAGAAATTTAAAAATGCAAGTTTTACTCACCTAAATTTCTTGAACCCTTAGGCTTTGCTTTTCTTTTCTGATCAAGTTAGAAGGACTTGTGTTTGTGTGTGTGTGAAATGAATGTGCTCAGGCCTATTTATAGCAGAGAAATGAATAAAATAAGTGTGCAAAATCAGTTTTAGATTTGGTGTTGACAAATTGATTGACAACACATAAAGGAAAAATCTTTTCTTACCAAAGCAAAACAGCAACACCCCCTCTATTCACATGGCTTAGATCAGCCATCATCACCCCTAAAACCCCTTGCTTATGGCCTCATTTTCCCTTATAGTTTCTATGACATATCATTACCTTAAATGCAAATGTACTACAAATCTTTCTTGGTTTTTAAACACATTATAGTATCCCTTTTTGGTACCATATAAAATTAGTTTTGCCTTGGTTTTTAAACCCAAAATCCTTTCATGAAAACTTGATTTAACAACACATATAAAATACATTTACTTGCCTTGCAAGGTTGGCAAAAATCTGAAAGTTTCTTGTGCAAAAATGACCTCGACCATGTGATGATATTTCATGAAAATCTTATA
Source organism: Allium sativum (assembly GCA_030737875.1). NCBI lineage: Eukaryota > Viridiplantae > Streptophyta > Magnoliopsida > Asparagales > Amaryllidaceae > Allium > Allium sativum. Next base: position 897,081,091 of record CM060922.1, on the reverse strand, counting down.
AAATCTATTTGCTTTAGTGTTTAACTAGTGTAGGTGAAATCCATGTGATAATGGCACGATTTTGTAAATCTATGATGCACATGTTCTTTGACAAAATGAACATGGTTTTGAATTTGCAAATGAAAATGTCAATTTCTGAAAATTTTGATAGAAACGAGGAAGATTTGAAAACTGAAAATATATTCGATACAAAGAGATTTGGCCATGTGACATATCTCTCCTAGATCCTCTTTTACTAGTTCCTTTCTAGTGTAGGTGGCATCCTCCAATATACATTCATATAAATGAGAACATGCTTGCACAAAGAAATAATATTAACATGTTTGGTGGTGTGCAAGTGAACATGAACTAGCTTTGAACTTGCTTTGACAAAAAGGAAATGTCATTTTCATGCTTTGGGTGTTGATGTGTATGTATATATGAATATGAACTCGCCTTGATCTTGCTTTGACAACAAAATGGTCTCTGACATGTTTTAATTCAATTTTAAATAAGTTTTCCAATTCAAGAATTTACAAAAACCAAACTCTATTTTTTTTTAAATGAACTAAACATATGAAACAAAAATGGCATTTAAAACTTGCTATGTAAAAGTGTTGTTCTCATACATGTGTAAAATTAAATTTAAACAAGCGCTATTGAATCCATGCTATCAAACACAAATGTCTAAAAATGGGTTTTTAGTAAATGCTGTAATATATACACCTATAAATGCTGTTATTAACATGTTTTCAATTTTCAAAGTTTGGATTTAAAATCGTATTTGTAAACATGGTCAAATTATCTGTGTCAGTGATCAGTGTAAATACCCGGGTCATTACACAAGGATATTTTTATATCAGTCCGTAAACAAATGGAGTTGGTATAATGGGGTACATAACTTTACTAAATATAATAAAATAAAAATATCCCATTTCATTTCTAAAACCCTTTTTCATTTTTACCTGTGGTCAAAACCAAGCCACACATCATCTATTCCAACCACCTGTTCTCTTATCCTCGAAACAAGCGTGACCTGCATATGTCCACGAGAAAACCAAAATATATACCCTAACAAAATTCTAAATCTAAAACACTTCTTCATTTTCTTTATCTCCTCAACGTGTTCCGCCGCCACTATCTTCAACAGCTCGAACGAAAGTCACGGCAAATGAATTCAAAGGAAACGAAAATCTCGTATCGATTGTCTTTGAACTCCTGTATTCCTCTCTTCAGCAATGAGCTGCCACTCTTTCTGTCTCTCAAGCAAATTCCGCTGTCCTCAAAACAAAAGAAATCAAAATGCTGGAAGGGAAGCTCAGCGGTGAGCATGGTCTGAAGCCGGGTCTGGAAGCAGAGCTATTGCGAGTTATTTGCAAATGGGGTAAGTGGACTATTGTATATTGTTTTTGGAGGGGAGATGGGAGTAGAAATCGGCAGTATGGCAATGAACATGTTGCAACAATGAGGAGTGATCGGAGAAAACATGAAGGAACTTCTTTTGGCAGAACTGTGTCTCTCTTGAGCTTGTGCGTGGCTTCTCAGTGGCCATACGAAGCTGGCTGATATTGGCAAAAAAAGGGTGCGGAAATGGATACGTGGTGAGATGATGTGTTTGGAGGTGTTGGTGAAGTGATGACGCTGTAATGATGGGATCGATTTAAAGAGAAGGGACTGGAGCTGCTGTTGTGTTGGTCGAGAATGGAGTGGGCTTATGTTATAACCGAAGGGAAGTTTGCATCCATGAAGGTCTGGAAACATGTATTGGAGTTGGAAAAAGGAATTGGTGTGGGTGGTTTCTGAGCGGGTGAACAAGAAAATATGGCTTGGAGTTCAATGGATTTGAAGGACATGGGATTGTGTCAACGAGCCAAACATTCTGTAACGGAAATGGACACAATTGGAATCGACTGAAATATAACCATTCAATGAATCAAAATCAAGGTGAGTAAAACTCACCAACTCTGAACAGTTCTATTTTTATAACATATATTTAGAACTGATAAATGATGACTGATTGCTGTGTGTTAACTGTTTGGTTGAATTTCTTATGTATTGGTTGAAATTATAGATAACGATATATATATATATATATATATATATATATACATACATACATAAATCGTTAATCAAATGTTGATTCTGTTTAGCAGAATATTTCATGTTGAAATGAAATTGATGTTAATTATATTGTTTAACATCTGTGATGCAGGGAAACAGGTTGGAGGAATCCAACTGGATTCCTCAACATTTATTTTACTGTTTTTCATATATTGTAATATATGATGTGATATATAATCTGTTGATGATTATGGGTGTTTGGATGATATCGATCACTGTTGTTTGGTATTTTAAATTTCGTAAGAAATACGTGAAGGTATAAAAGGGATTTTTCAAAGTATATTGAAAATAAATAGAATAAAGAAATATTTATTTAGGAAATAAATAGAATAAAGGGATATTTATTTAGAAAGTAAATAGAATTATAAAAGGAATTTTGATTGGGAAAATAAACAGGATTTATAAAAAAAGGAAGTTGACGAGATATAAAAGAGTTAATCGAATTTAGTTAATCGAATATGGTTAGTCGAATAGAGTTAGTCAAACATAGTTATTCAGGATAAGTTGCCATTTTGCACGACTGCTAGCGTAATTCGCAGGGCTGCAAATATCCTATGGCGGTCGGATGTTTCCTGAGAGAATCAGGCGTAACCATTGTGATCGCTGCGATCTAGAGTTAAGAGAATGGAGTAAATCGAATATTAGTTATTCGAATAAGAGTTAAGCAAAAAGGAGTTAATCGAACATAGTTAATCAAAATGGAGTTAAACAAAAATTAGAAACTGACTAGAGATTAATAAGTTGAATGGTTTCCTAAGTATCGATCTGATGTAGGTTTCGTCCTTCGGGGTTTATACTTAGGAAGTTGTTCACTTGTTAGTTTATAGTTAGAGTCTGATAGATGTGGAAGAATAGTGATACGAAAGTAAGCCATGGAAATGTTTTCTAGTTTTAATAATGTATATTTTCTAAACATAGAAATGAGGAGATACATACATATATATATGTTGATGATTGGATCGATAATTCCATTTGGAAATAAGATCGTTGTGTGTACACAGACATGTTTTCATTTGATAGTTAAATCACCGACTATCAAAGTTTTGACCATTTTAACATTGTTAATATGTAGAGACCAGTTGGATTATTATCCGAAGAACCACTCTGTATTGGCATATGCATTGCGAATCATATATGCCAAGGATAATTGAAGACGGATTAAAGTGTAAGGGTTGTTGTATAAATCTTAGATAACAATTTCCTAAGATGGATATACTGAATAGAGCCTTCGGTTTGTCTAGTCCCAGGACGACTTATATGAAAAAATGTCTTACAGAGTATATCTAATAGATCACATAAGTTGATCTCTTCAAACGTATTCACGTTTGGTGGCGGAGGAATTCGTTTCTCTTAGCTGTATACCCATGTTATTTTTGGATAAATCAATTTGTGATTTAAAGGGAATGACAATGTGACATTCTAAATGAATGAAGATGTGGCATGTAAAAGATAAGCGTAGCTTCTAGCCTCACATCCGGCAAATGACAGAAATTGGGCAGGCAGCATGGCTATGTAGGTCGCACCTATCAGGGTGTATAATCACCTGATCTAGAGTTTCATTTACTTCTAAAAAAAAATCTATTGTCGATGCTGTCCCATTCGGGAAACGGTTGCTGATCCCAACCGTTGGTGATATACGTTCGATACACTCAAGCGAAATGAGTGGTCGGTCATGTGTGTCCGGGTTGTAAGATGTTCTTGTTGAACCCAGTGTATTCCTCTCTAGAGGTACACTAGCGAAAGGTGGTTCCATACCTTGTCATAGTTGGAAATCCATTACCTAATACGTGCTTGCGGTTTTGATTGTGTGTGTGTGTGTGTGTGTGTATATATATATATATATATATATATATATATATAGAACGTGAGATGAAAGCATTTCTGCTAGATGATTATTATATTGTGGTTGATAGACATGATTATAATATCAAAAGGTTTTTGATATAAGGATATTTTGGATTCTCATAAGGAAAAAACCCATTCCGTTATACGGCGTGGTCTTATGAGATATCATTCACTTGTTCAAACTGTTTTACTCGTACCAGTCCCATGACTGACCCGGAGTTTATTTTGTTTTGTTTCCCTAAACTCTTGGGTGCCCAATTTTGTACGGGCAGTCAAGTAGTCAGGAATTTACAGATATACTGAAAGAGCTTGGAGCAGGAGGCTTCAGGATTATATAGCTATAGTTATTTCCACTGTGTTGTAAGTCGTGTACTCTGATAATGTTACTGTATACATATACTGATTTTATTTCAAGGATATGTTATCTATTATACGTTGTTTGTTCCGCTGTGAGATTCGTGTTACTCTGATGTTGTAACTTCTTCTTCTTCTATTCTTTGTTTCTATCTTATCTATCCTTACCCTATATTTTCTTTCATTAACTTTCCGGTTATTTTCAATGTTTGTTTAGTCATCATTGAGTTTTTGTCGATAACCAAAGTCGCTAAAAATACGGGTCGCTATAGTGATTCAATGTTGGGCTGAGCAAGCCTCTTTATAGCGCTGACATTAGACCATTAAAGGCTATGAGAGCGGATGCATCCTGGGAAGTTGAAGATCCTTAACAAAGAAGAGTTAAATTAGAGAAAATAAGAATAAGGAAATGTGAGAAAGAATGACAAATGTTATCTAATCAAAGGTATGATTTTATCCAAATCACCTGGAAAGATGGGAGAGCTTGCATTGAACGTGCTAGAACTTAGCGATAGCCCTTTAGAATAAGAGAATTGGATGGGAGGTTTCCCTGGTACCTTTTCCCCATAGGAATCAAGCCATATTGGCGAAGCCTATCGGCGGTTCAAAGTAATGACTGACACATATTTTGCACTAGTGCTTTGAAGATAGCCTTGACAACTTGAGCTTCCTACCGAGTTAAAATCATATCTTTAGAAGAGGATTCTGTGATAAAAGAAGGATGCAAATAAATGAATCAACAAACATAAAACAATTACTTTCTGAAACAAGTAGCATACCATAGTCAATAAATTTTCCTGATATGCCGAAAGGGCATTTAACGAGAAAAAACTGATCTTCCCATGGCTTAGTCTTGCTAATGCTATCGCTAATCAGTCTCCTTATGGGATTAGCCCTCCGTATCAACGACTCCAAACTTTTAGAAAATCGGTCCGTATGACGAATGAGTTTATGACTTAAAGAATCCTGACCTGATGCAATCGCTAGCGCTTCCAAGCATAAAAGAGTTGTATATGTATTGGGTGAGAGTTGAATAGGGGCAACTCTCAAATCACATAAAAGCTTGTGTAAAAAAGGTGGGAAAGGAATAAAGCCTCCGTGCTAGATATGAATCGCTAAACACGCAAAATACCCTTCCGGAGGGTATTTAAGGAAATATGGAGAAGAATCTATGATAGCTTCAATACCCGATATACCAAAACTTTCTAACATAGCCTTTACTGAATCTTGGGAAGTGAACGAGGACGACCTTGGAGAAAATTCCTTCTTAGGTCATGAAACCTTAGAATTTTTGTCTTCGCCTCAGCAGGACTTTCACTAGACATGATTCTGCCAGGTGACATTATTCCATCACAATGCCATTAGTATACATACTTCTTACATAAACGCATGCATAACACTTATAAATAGATTGAGTTTCATTATATCTTGTTAACACAAAATTCGATTTGCGGTAAGACAAATCGTACCCAGATATTGAATGTAAAAAGGATTGTACATAATGTACTTTCATCAGTAGACATCTGAGCTGTTAGTACAGAGAAGGTAGATATCCTAACATCAAATTTCAGGGATGGGAAACACGCATTTGAAAAATCACTAGCGGTCCAATGGGAATTTTGCAAGAACCGAAAAATTCAATATTACCACCCCAAAACCGGGCTAGAAAAAACCCAAACGAGGGGAGTAGATTAGCCCTAATTATGTTGGAATCATTTCATATCGATGGCATAGAATCTTAATTAGTGAGAAAATTGCTTTCTTCTTGTGTATTTTGTTTTGCGTATCACATTTCCTAAACATGGTAATCCATGAAATAGGTGGCCACTCATATTGGACATTAATCGTAATGAAAGAGATTGTTATCGTTTAAACGCATTTTACGTTTAGCATAAATTAAGTCGACTCCCCCATCAATTTCAGTACATAATTAAGATTACAACTTATAGAAAGCATAAAAATACTTACAAATAATCGAGCTTTGATTTTCAAAGGTAAAATTTGAGTAGCTTTTAAGAGAAATGTTAATCTTGCTCGAGAATTTGATTTGTAGGTGAAAGGCGGAAACAAGGAAGAAGAAGAATTTATGTTCAAATTTCAAGGCCGATCTGGACCGTACAGGCACAAACTAATCAATGCTTCCGATCAAATAAGATCAAAAGACTCAGATATGACACTTCGGAAAAGGCAAAAAGTTTGACTTGAAAAGCCGAAAATACCCCTTCATTAGGGGGCAAATGTTGCTACCAAAATTAACTCTGAAACAGGCTGACGGTGAAGGGGTAGCGAATGAACACAAATACAAAGGAACCCCCTATGAAAACAAAAGCCAAACACTAAAGAGAACTCAAAAGCTGCAGAATACCGGCAGAGTCCATCCAGTAGGACAGATCTATAGCGAAAGGTCGTCTAAGTCAAACTAAGAAAGAGGGAAGCAAGAGCTCCGCCTATTGAAACCCGTAAGGACTGTTGGTATTAACCTGCTTAATATTGATACATCAGGAGGCAAAGGCATTAAGAGTATCAAGCCAAAAGTACGTAGAGATTATCTGGAACCAGCTTCCGAAACATCTACTGCACAAGCATCGAAAGGTCATATTGATAGACAATAGGCAAATCACCTGGAGCAGCCTCCCAGTAGATCAGGCTATACACAGAGACCCCACGGAAGGCAAACCGGAACGCTAGAAAGGATACAGGCTATCCATAATAGTCTACTTAGTACAAACACCGATAGTGGTTCTGAACCGACATCTTTCTACATACATCATGAGGGTAAGCTCCTTTAAGTATTTATAAGAAAACCAGAAGCCTACATCCGGAATCTTGTTGCCGAGAGCATACAACTAGGAGATCAAATACCTTCTGAAAAGCTACTACATCAACAAGCTCAGATCAATCTCAAAGAAGCCTCAACTGACCGGAACCTTCACTACGGAGGTATAATCAACACCACAAAGAGACCGGAAGCTAAAACATCCAAGACCAAGGAGAAAAGCGGCCGACAGAGGCTCCTATAGCCCAATGGACCAACATTAGAAGGCGCCCCGAATTCTCTATAAATAAGACCCTTGGGGTCACATTTTAGGGACAATTTTCTGATTCCTATTCTTGTACATTTTTTCTCTAGAGTAAACCCTAATTCTTAAATCAATTTGGGGATTTCTTCTATTCTATTCTTGTATTCTAAATCAAAGATCAACAAAGAGTGGATCGATGCTTATGATATTTCTTTATGAGTTTGCTATGCTATTTCCTAGTTATTGTTGCCGCGGCTTATTGTTTGTGTAATGACCCGGAAATCCGGTCCAATTTTGAGTTGACCAAAACACAAGTCCAACCCCAAATTGAACTGAAAATCAGGAAATTAATAGAAAGAAAACAGAGGGTGAGAATAGATAAGATAGAAACTTAGAATAGAAGAAGAAGAAGAACACAACATCAGAGTAACACGAACCTCACAGTGGAACGAATAACATATAGTATATATAACATAACTTGAAATATACACCTGTTGTAACGCCCCACACCCGCTAAGGTAACTCACTAAGGGAATGTCTTAACTTCGGTGGAGCATTTTAAGTGAATAAAGAACAGAAAAATTACACAAGACAGATATAAATACTTGAAAATCTAAAACATCATTTCATTGCAGCAGAAGGTAAACATGTTTAGTTACAACACCATAAAGAGTCAAGTACTAAATATCCATCTTGATAAAAACATAAGTACATAATCCCACTACATAAACAATAGCCATAAAAGAAAAGATAAGCTGGGCTTTACATCACGGTCCAAGCTCCAAGCGATAGATAAAGAAGTCTGATCAAAGCCCACTAGTGCTAGGCCCAACCTGAGGACCTGAGGGGGAAAAAGATAAAAACAACGGGGTCAGACATAAGTCTGAGTGAGCCCTATAACTTTGACAATACAATTATTAAAGTAATTAGGGTATGATATAAACTTGGTACGGGATGACTGGGGATAAATGACTACACTAAGTAGCCAACTAGACATAGGATGAACTAAGATAACGGTAAAGATGCACCTACCCACCCAAGGGTAATTACTAACTGCACCACACCAGTCATTCCTACTTAAAGGTTGATCCCTCCCAAGGACTTAGCAAATTTACCCAGTAGTTTCGTGTACCCCTAGCTGACTACATAGGTGCCGTCTGCCCCTATCTCCACTAGGTGTACCCACTACTCCCAAGCGATCGGCTCCCTACTGTAGATACCCGTGCTGGCCCCACAATGGGGTGTATCACTCCCCAAAGTGGCAACCCGATACAACAAATGGTGCACGACTTATACCTACATGATGCAGCAACGTCTTACCTACCAGCCCGGTTCCACACACGCATATGAAACCCGTTGGACTTGCATTGCCACCGCTAACCCGTTTTGGCCTCTTATAATCAAGCCCAGCACGCGTGTCCCGTCCTCGACATGGGTCGAGCCCAATAAGATACATCTGGATTACTGGTTGAAATGGGCCCCCCACAAGCTACCACCTAAGCTTGTCATTTTATCTAGTGCATCCCACTTAACCCTTTAATCATGTTTAATTACATGTTTCCACTTGGTTAAGTATTCTAATCGTATTTTCTATTGCCACCCAAGGCAACCCACTAGATTTCCTCATGCCACCCAAGGCACTTACTTGATTTCCACATGCCACCCAAGGCACCCACTTAACCCCTCATGCCCACTACATGCTTATCTGGTTAAGTGTTTCTTAATTGATTAAAAACGTAACCGTTGTAAAGACCTCTCACATTAGACTATCTTTTATGGCAGCTGGATTTGCCGGTTGGGTCCGGGCAGCCTTACGCCATAATCGAGTCTAACCTCGTGTCTATACACTTGTCACGTATTTAGTTTGTGCCTAAGACCTCTCACATTGGGCCAATCATTTGTAGCCGCTGGATTTGCCGGTCGGTTCTGGGCAGTCTTACGCTACAAAAGGGTCCAACCTCGTGTCTTAGTCGATTAATTACACCTAATTAATCACCCCCAAATTAATTTTCCCTAATTAATTCCAATTTTAACGATGTACATAATTGACTCAATTATGTCCATCCACTTTATGGTATGCATAATCATACCAACTTCACACAATTTCATTAACATGTATATTAACCCCATCGTTCCCCACGTAATTCGCTAACATGACATAAATGGGAAGATTCATCACAAATACAATGGGTTCAACTTGCATAACACATTAGCATCAACATGGGTTTAAAGGTGTCAACATGCATATAGCATCAAACCCAACTAGCATAAATAATCAACCCAAACTTGCATGAATCACATATGTCATAAAGAGGTTAACTTGCATAAGCTTCTTATGTCATACAAAGGGGTCAACTTGCATATGTATGTATGACATATAAAGGGGTTAACTTGCATATGTATGCATATCATCCAAAGGTGTAAACTTGCACATGTTACTTGCATATAACCAAACACCAAACTTGCATAATATGTCATATGTGAACTTGCATATAATCATACACCAAACTTGCATACATATGAACTTGCATATAATCATACACCAAACTTGCATAATCATGGTGTCATAATGGATCAATGTTTATCATAGCAATTTGCATAACTAGCATCATGAACACATAGCCTAACACTTGCATAACTTGCATAACATCATGATCATGTAGCATATAACTTGCATAACTTGCATAACATCATGAACATGTAAAATATGACTTGCATAACTTGCATAACATCATGAACATGTAGCATATGACTTGCATAACTTGCATAACATCACAAACACATAGCATATAACTTGCATGACATGCATATCATCATTAACACATAGCATATAACTCGCATAACATGCATAACATCATTAACACATAACATATAACTTGCATAACTTGCATTGATCCACATTCATAGCCATAACCTCATTATATCCTATCATAATCAATTCAACAATTGGTCATTAAGGCTATAGAAAACTGACAACTTGTTGATTAGCACTCCTAAGAAGAAGATTAAGTTGCTAGAGTTGATTAGAAGTTGATTTGAGAAGCTATCTTCCTCTTTAATTTGATGGAGGCTCCTTCAAGTTGCATTTTGACGGCATAACGGTGTTGTAGCTATTTTTAGTATGAATTAGGGTAGTCTTAGGGTGTATTTATAGAGTAGTTAGGTGTTTTAGGCCATTAGATTAACCCTAAATTAGATTAGAGCCGTCAGATCTCGTCCTAGCCACCAAAACACAGCCCAAAAGCCAAGCTGATGCACCCAGGTCACCTGGGCTCGACCAGGGAGGTCGACCCGCAGGTCGACCCTAGGGTCGACTCCCCAGTCGACCTGGTCGGCAGGTCGACTCCCCAGTCGACCCCCTGGGTCTGGCGGGAATTTTCCCGCCACTCTGAAATGTTTGAATTTTTATTTTTAAACCTGTTTTGAATTTCTGAAAACTTCTTCAGGCCTTAATTGGGTCATACGGACTCCGATTTTCGAAAAATCGGACTCTATTTCGTGTATTTTTCCGAGACGAACGCAATGGCATAGCCCGTTTCCCCTGATTCAGATTTTAAAATTTAATTATGCCCTGTTTTATATTATAGCAAGTTATTCAACATACGGGGTGTTACATTCTCCCCTACTTAAAGGATTTCGTCCCCGAAATCTCTAAGTCAAGAAGAACGTATCCTACCAACCAAACAACCATCTACTCAAACCATCAAACACTGGCATCCACTGTCCTTAAAGTTTCTAATGCTTTATGAACATATGCAAAGAGTGTGTGTATATGTTCCCTGTCTAATGCAAAATCAGGCGGTCTACTGATTCAGTTGACCTCCTTAATGCAAACCATGATAGTGCCATACATCAATATGTATGCAAAAGAACCTTATCGACACATACTATTTCTACATGAGTGCACAACCATACACCAAAATGCATCATCCATATGATAATGCAACCATTATACATCCATTAATGTAGTTACCTACACACATTATATGCAATATGCAATATGAAGTGATTGAGCCGATCTAGTGCCTAGAGTGTGTGTATATGCATCCACGAGCAACCACTAGCAACCACTTGCATCCACACGCATCCATCAATCATAACATGTCTCAAACACATGTTTCAACCATAGGTTTACCCTATCTAAAGGTCAAAGGTACTAATGAGAGGACATACTAAAGTTAAGATAAGTACTAGACAAACGATAAAGGAGAAGTTAAAAGACATACCCTCAAAAAGGAATGGGTACAATGAACGCATCTTCGCTTTTGTCTCCCAAGTAGCATTACTCTCATCTTCTCCCCATTGCACCTTGACTAGCCGCACCTCTCTGTTCCTCAACTTCCTAATCTCTGACCCAAGGATGCGGGTAGGAGCTCGTCGAATAGTCGCATCACGCTCTACCTCCACTTCTTTAAGCAAGCTCGGCTCTACCACCTCTGCGGTCTCATGTAGGCACTTCCTCAAATGTGACACATGGAATACGTCATGTACCCCACTAAGTCTCTCGGGTAAATCCACTCTATATGCCATCCGTCCAATCCTTTCCTTAATAGGAAATGACCCAACAAATCTTGGAGCCAACTTCCCAACGGACCCAAAGCGAACCACATTCCGTAATGGAGATACTTTGACAAAGACCATGTCCCCAACATCAAACTCAAGATCCGTCCTCCTCTTATCCGCGTAAGATTTCTGCCTGTCTTGCGCCGCTTTCATCCTCCTTCGAATCAAGTCAATCTTTTCCGAAGTCTCTCTAACCATATCAGGCCCAAGCAAGATCTTATCCGTAGATTCCCACCAACATGTAGGTGATCGACAAGGCCTTCCATAAAGAGCTTCGAAAGGAGCCATACCAATACTGGACTGAAAGCTGTTGTTGTATGCGAACTCCACCAATGGAAGATGCTCTTCCCAAGTACCTCCAAAATCCAAGATACAAAGCCTCAAAAGGTCTTCCAGAACACGATTCACCCTCTCGGTCTGGCCGTCCGTCTGAGGATGATACGCGGTGCTCAAACACAACTGAGTCCCTACCGCCTCTTGCAAACTCCTCCAAAACTCGCTAGTGAAGATAGGATCTCGATCACTCACTATACTAGAGGGTACCCCATGCAATCGAACTATCTCTCGAAGATAAACTGAAGCTAGCCATGGAGCAGTCCTCTTGCTCTTCACAGGTATGAAATGGGCACTCTTAGTAAGTCTGTCTACCACAACCCAAATTCCCGTATTACCTTTCCTTGATCTCGGTAACCCATCAATAAAATCCATCGAGACACTATCCCACTTCCATTGCGGAACTTCCAATGGGTGAAGCAACCCACCGGGTTTCTTTTGCTCCGCTTTCACTTGTTGGCACACCAAGCATCTAGCGACATACTCGGCCACATCTTTCTTCATACCGGCCCAAAAGAAAACTCGCTTCATGTCTTGGTACATCTTGTCCCCACCGGGATGAATGGTCATCCTAGAACGGTGTGCATCATCAAGAATAGCCTTCCTCAAACCCTTGTCTTGCGGTACACAAAGTCTACCGTCTCTACGCAAGCACCCCCTATCGTCTAGGGTGTACCTACTCAAATGGCTGGACGACTCCCCCCTTATGAGCCTCTCTACCAACTCAACCAACTGTGGGTCATCCCTCTGTGCCTCGCCAATCCGTCCCGAAAGAGTAGGTCTGACCTCCAAGGATGCTAGCAAACCGGGTATATAGTCAACGGAAGGTCTGAAATCAAACATCGAGATAAATTCCAAGCTTCATCGTTCCACGAACAATGGACTCAAGGACAACCTTTTTCTACTCAAGGCGTTCGCCACCACGTTACCCTTGCCAGAGGTATACGCTATCTCGAAATCATAGGATGCTAAGAACTCCATCCACCTTTGCTGTCTCACGTTCAAATCCTTCTGAGAAAACAAGTACTTCAATGATTTGTGGTCAGTGAACAATTCGAATCTCTCTCCCAGAAGATAATGGCGCCAAATCTTAAGTGCAAAAACAATAGCGGCCAACTCTAAATCATGGGTAGGGTAATTTTTCTCATGCTTCCTCAACTGCCTTCCACCATAGGCTATTACCCTTCCCTCTTGCATTAAGACTGCGCCCAGTCCAGTCCCACAAGCATCGGTATAAACAACAAATGGCTTACTCCCATCTGACAACACTAAGACTGGAGCTGTGGTTAAAGCCCTTTTTAACCGTTGGAACGCATCATCACAATCTACGTCCCATGCGAAGACTAGGTTCTTCTTCGTCAAGCGAGTTAATGGGGCCGATATCTTCGCGAAGTCCTTGATAAACTTCCTATAGTAGCCAGCCAACCCCAAGAAACTCCTCACCTCGGTAGCATTCTTCGGAACCTTCCATTCTTGAATGGATACTACCTTCGCGGGATCCACTGCTATCCCTTCCTTGGAGACCACGTGCCCCAAGAACCGCACTTCCTTCCTCTAGAAGTGACATTTAGAGAATTTAGCCTTAAGGCTATGCGCTCGAAGAGTCTCCAACACTTCCCTAAGATGTAGGGCATGCTCTTCCTCACTCTTAGAAAATACTAAGATGTCATCAACAAAGACCACCACGAACTTATTAAGGAACTCCCTGAACACCCTACTCATCAAATCAACAAAGTATGCAAGGGCGTTCGTCAAACCAAATGGCATCACCAGCCACTCATAGAAACCATCCGGATACCTAAAGGCAGTCTTGTCTATGCTATCCTCAGCCACCCTCAACTGATGAAACCCCGTGGCTAAGTCCAACTGAGAAAATACTGAAGCGCCAACCAACTGATCAAAAAGATCATCAATTCTCGGCAATGGGTGTCTATTCTTCTTTGTGAGCTTGTTGAGTTCTCTATAGTCTACACAAAGTCTGAGGGACCCATCCGCCTTCGTAGCAAAAACTACTGGAGCACCCCACTCCGATATACTTCGTCTTATGAACCCCTTCTCAAGCAACTCCCCTACTTGCTTATGGAGTTCCCTCCTCTCACGAGGAGCCATATGGCGCACTGGCAAAGATACTGGTTTAGCATTATCCACCAGATATATTCAGAAGTCTATCTCCCGCCTCGGAGGTAAGCCCTTCACCTCCTCAAACACATCCGAGTATTCCCGGACCACTCTAACAGATCGCAAACTCTCAACCGAAGCGTCAAGCGATTCAAGATAACTTAGCATAACAGAATCCATGGGATTACAAGAGATCTCGAGAGTGTTACCCAAGCGGGTCATGAGCCTAACAACTCTCCTTTCGCAATCAAGAACGGCACCATTACTGGATAACCAGTCCATGCCCAAAATCAACCCATAGCCCGTGAAGCCCAAAACAAAAGCATCACATCTAAACTCAACGCTAAGTATAGAAATCTTCAAACCCAAACATATCATGGACAAATAAGTGGAGCCCCCAATTGGGTAGGGGTGAGCATTATTTGGTTAAACCAAATAACCCAACCAAACCAATTTAATTTGGTCGGTTTGGATTGGTTTTGAAATATGATCGGTTTGTAATTGGTTTGGAAAAATATTTAGTTTGGTTATCGGTTTAACCAAATTAACCGAACTTTTAATATATTTTCAAACTTATCGATATTATAGTAAATATTTTAAAGTAATTTAGTTACCTAGGTTAATTTTAATCATCATATATTTATCAGAATTACTTTTTGGAAGCATAAGAATCATAAATAATAACACTTTAATCATATATTTATAATTTATTTCAAATTATAGTTAATATTACGAACAAAAGGTCTAAAATATTTTTAGTTCGGTTTAATTGGATAACCAACCGAACCAACTAATCTTAATTTGGTTGGTTTGGTTTGGTTTTCAATTGTATCGGTTTTAGTTTGGTTTGACAATTTTCAACATCGGATAAACCAAACCAACCAAACGCTCACCCCTACAATTGGGTTTGAAACAACCAAGGGATCATCTACTAGACTGGTGTCTAAGTGCAGTGACTCAACTAATGATGATGAGATAAACGAATGCGATGCGCCAGAATCAAACAATGTACGGATAGGATGATCAAATAGAAAAACCAGACTTTCAACGGAAATAGTTCTACCTCTTTCCTGAATCGGTGGAACCGCGAGAACCTGAACTTGCCCCCCTGCCTAACCCGGTGCCACAAGAGCTTGCACCTGCCCTCCTGAGGTAGATCCCGTCCTTTGCCCCTTCTTAGGGCAATCTTTCACTAGATGCCCTGCTTCACCACAATGGTAGCAGCCAGTCTTCTTCTTCTTCCGACAATCTTTGCTTAGGTGGCCTGGTATCCCGCAATTGAAGTACTTCTTCTTTCCCTTGCCACCGTTTCCTTTCCCACCCTTGTTTTGCTGTTGTTGTTGAGGTCTCTTTTGATCTCCTTTCTTCTCGGGTGCCTTATTAGCATTGGGACCCTTCTCTTCCTCATGCATGAGTGCCATGTCTACTAGCTTCTCAAAGGTGGCCCCCATAGGGATATGAGTCATAGCCAATCCATGCATCGGTTCATTCAAGCCCTTAACGAACCTCAAAGCCTTCTTCTCCGGTGTATTCACCATGTCTATGCCAAACCTTGCCAATTGATTAAACTTGTTGACATATTCCTTCACCGAGAGGTTTCCTTGCTTTAGAGTCAAGAACCTTTCCATATACAAGTTTTCCTCCGCCCTTGAGAGAAACTTTGCCACAAATCTTTGCCTAAAATCCGCCCAAGAGTCAACGGGGCGTTCTCCATTAGTGACCTCCCACCAGAATGAGGCCTCTCCCTTCATTAACCAAGCGGCTAACTTGACTTTCTTTCCTTCTTCCATCTCAAAGATATCTATCAACTCATCCACCTCCTTAAGCCAATCTCTAGCCTCCACAAAAGTTTCTGATCCTTGAAAAGGTTTCCTTCCCATAGCCTTAAATTCCTTGCAAGTCTTAGCGAAAGTATCCATGCGAGGAGGAGGAGGGGGAGGAGGAAGATCGGGTGCTACGATTGGTGGAGGAACATTTGCTGGACCCGCAGTGGAGGCCCTAGCCTCCATCAATCTCCTATACCATACTAGTATCGTCACACCCTCCGGAAAATTAAGATCTTCAACCATGCTGAAACGAAAAAGGAAAGATTCAAAACGGAGAATTCGAAAGATAAAGATATGGCTATTGGGGATTATGCTTTTCTTTCAAAAACTTTTCTCTTTAAAGACATGTTTTTGAAAATACTTCTTCCAAAAATGTTTTTAGAAAAATAGTTTTCTAAAAAATTTATCTGTTCTGGTAACCTTTGCTCTGATACCACGTGCAACGCCCCACACCCGCTAAGGTCACTCACTAAGGGAATGCCTTAACTTCGGTGAGCATTTTAAGTGAATATAGAACAGAAAAATTACACAAGACAGATATAAATACTTGAAAATCTAAAACATCATTTCATTGCAGCAGAATGTAAACATGTTTAGTTACAACACCATAAAGAGTCAAGTACTAAATATCCATCCTGATAAAAACATAAGTACATAATCCCACTACATAAACAATAGCCATAAAAGAAAAGATAAGCTGGGCTTTACATCACGGTCCAAGCTCCAAGAGATAGATAAAGAAGTCTGATCAAAGCCCACTAGTGCTAGGCCCAACCTGAGGACCTGAGGGGGAAAAAGATAAAAACAACGTGGTCTGACATAAGTCTGAGTGAGCCCTATAACTTTGACAACACAATTATTAAAGTAATTAGGGTATGATATAAACTTGGTACGGGATGACTGGGGATAAATGACTACACTAAGTAGCCAACTAGACATAGGATGAACTAAGATAACGGTAAAGACGCACCTACCTACCCAAGGGTAATTACTAACTGCACCACACCAGTCATTCCTACTTAAAGGTTGATCCCTCCCAAGGACTTAGCAAATTTACCCAGTAGTTTCGTGTACCCCTAGCTAACTACATAGGTGCCCTCTGCCCTTATCTCCACTAGGTGTACCCACTACTCCCAAGCGATCGGCTCCCTAGTGTAGATACCCGTGCTGGCCTCACAATGGGGTGTATCACTCCCCAAAGTGGCAACCCGATACAACAAATGGTGCACAGGTTATACCTACACGATGCAACAACGTCTTACCTACCAGCCCGGGTCCACACACGCATATGAAACCCGTTGGACTTGCATTGCCACCGCTAACCCGTTTTGGCCTCTTATAATCAAGCCCAGTACGCGTGTCCCGTCCTCGACATGGGTCGAGCCCAATAAGATACATATGGGTTACTGGTTGAAATGGCCCCCCCACAAGCTACCACCTAAGCTTGTCATTTTATCTAGTGCATCCCACTTAACCCTTTAATCATGTTTAATTACATGTTTCCACTTGGTTAAGTATTCTAATCGTATTTTCTATTGCCACCCAAGGCAACCCACTAGATTTCCTCATGCCACCCAAGGCACTTACTTGATTTCCACATGCCACCCAAGGCACCCACTTAACCCATCATGCCCACTACATGCTTATCTGGTTAAGTTTTTCTTAATTGATTAAAAACGTAACCGTTGTAAAGACCTCTCACATTAGACTATCTTTTATGGCAGCTGGATTTGCCGGTTGGGTCCGGGCAGCCTTACGCCATAATCGAGTCTAACCTCGTGTCTATACACTTGTCACGTATTTAGTTTGTGCCTAAGACCTCTCACATTGGGCCAATCATTTGTAGTCGCTGGATTTGCCGGTCGGTTCTGGGCAGTCTTACGCAACAAAAGGGTCCAACCTCGTGTCTTAGTCGATTAATTACACCTAATTAATCACCCCCGAATTAATTTTCCCTAATTAATTCCAATTTTAACGATGTACATAATTGACTCAATTATGTCCATCCACTTTATGGTATGCATAATCATACCAACTTCACACAATTTCATTAACATGTATATTAACCCCATCGTTCCCCACGTAATTCGCTAACATGACATAAAAGGGAAGATTCATCACAAATACAATGGGTTCAACTTGCATAACACATTAGCATCAACATGGGTTTAAAGGTGTCAACATGCATATAGCATCAAACCCAACTAGCATAAATAATCAACCCAAACTTGCATGAATCACATATGTCATAAAGAGGTTAACATGCATAAGCTTCTTATGTCGTACAAAGGGGTCAACTTGCATATGTATGTATAACATATAAAGGGGTTAACTTGCATATGTATGCATATCATCCAAAGGTGTAAACTTGCACATGTTACTTGCATATAACCAAACACTAAACTTCCATAACATGTCATATGTGAACTTGCATATAATCATACACCAAACTTGCATACATATGAACTTGCATATAATCATACACCAAACTTGCATAATCATGGTGTCATAATGGATCAATGTTTATCATAGCAATTTGCATAACTAGCATCATGAACACATAGCCTAACACTTGCATAACTTGCATAACATCATGATCATGTAGCATATAACTTGTATAACTTGCATAACATCATGAACATGTAACATATGACTTGCATAACTTGCATAACATCATGAACATGTAGCATATGACTTGCATAACTTGCATAACATCACAAACACATAGCATATAACTTGCATAACATGCATATCATCATTAACACATAGCATATAACACGCATAACATGCATAACATCATTAACACATAACATATAACTTGCATAACTTGCATTGATCCACATTCATAGCCATAACCTCATTATATCCTATCATAATCAATTCAACAATTGGTCATTAAGGCTATAGAAAACTCACAACTTGTTGATTAGCACTCCTAAGAAGAAGATTAAGTTGCTAGAGTTGATTAGAAGTTGATTTGAGAAGGTATCTTCCTCTTTAATTTGATGGAGGCTCCTTCAAGTTGCATTTTGACGGCATAACGGTGTTGTAGCTATTTTTAGTATGAATTAGGGTAGTCTTAGGGTGTATTTATAGAGTAGTTAGGTGTTTTAGGCCATTAGATTAACCCTAAATTAGATTAGAGCCGTCAGATCTCGTCCTAGCCACCAAAACACAACCCAAAAGCCAAGCTGATGCACCCAGGTCACCTGGGCTCGACCAGGAAGGTCGACCCCCAGGTCGACCCTAGGGTCGACTCCCCAGTCGACCTGGTGGGCAGGTCGACTCCCCAGTCGACCCCCAGGTCGACCCCCTGGGTCTGGCGGGAATTTTCCCGCCACTTCTGAAATGTTTGAATTTTTATTTTTAAACCTGTTTTGAATTTCTGAAAACTTCTTCAGGCCTTAACTGGGTCATACGGACTCCGATTTTCGAAAACTCGGACTCTATTTCGCGTATTTTTCCGAGACGAACGCAATGGCATAGCCCGTTTCCCCTGATTCAGATTTAAAATTTAATTATGCCCTGTTTTATATTATAGCAAGTTATTCAACATACGGGGTGTTACACCTGTACTTGAATATACATCATAATCAAAGTACAATACTTATAACACAGCGGAAATAACTATAGCTATATAATCCTGAAGCCTCCTACTCCAGCTCTTCAAGTGTATCTGTAAAATCCCGACTACTTGACTGCCCGTACAAATTTAGGCACCCAAGAGTTTAGGGAAAACAAAACAAAATAAACTCCGGGTCAGTCATGGGACTGGTATGAGTAAAACGGCTTAAAACAGTTCAAGCAGGTAAATGATATCTCATAAGACCACGCCGTATAACGGAACGGGGGTTTCCCTTATGAGAATCCAAATTATCTTTATATCAAAAAAACCTTTTAATATTATAATAATGTCTATCACCCACAATATAATAATCATCTAGCAGAAACGCTTTCATCTCACGTTCTACATATACAGTATACAATCAAAACCACAAGCACGTATTGGGTAATGGATTTCCAACTATGACAAGGTATGGAACCACCTTTCAGTAGTGTATCTCTAGAAAGGAATACACTGGGTTCAACAAGAACATCTTGCAACCCGGTCACACATGACCAACCACTCATTTCGCTTGAGTGTATCGAATGTATATCACCAACGGTTGGGATCAGCAACCGTTTCCCGAATGGGACAACATCAACAATAGATTTTTAGAAGTAAATGAAACTCTAGATCAGGTACACCCTACTTCGGTGGGACCGACTTAGCCATGCTGCATGCTCGATTTCTGTCATTTACCGAATGTGAGGCTAGAAGCTACGCTTTATCATCACACTAGATTCACTTTGAATGCCACATCGTCAAATCCATCAAATCACCGATTGACGTCCTCAGCCATACTTTATGTGTTAGCTAAAAGAAGTTTCCTTCTCCGCTTCCACTCTAGGTACAGTTGGAGAAATCAATATCGTCTGGAAATACTCTGTCAGACATCCGTCCATACAAGTATTCCAGGAACAGGATGAACCGATGGCACGATTCTGTAAACAGGATAGCCCATGCATAACTCCGTCTTCAATTTCCTTTGGCATATATGATTCGCAACGCTTATGCCAACACAGAGTGGTTCTTTGGAAAATAATCCAACCGGTTTCTCCATATTAACAATGTCAAAATGGTCAAAACTTCGATAGTCTGTGATTTAGCTATCGAAGAAAATCAGGTGCGCAAACAACGATATTATTTCCAAATGGAAATTTATATCGATCAAACATCATTTACCATTTATCTCTTTATTTCATTAATTTACTTATCTCCTGTTTCCCTATATTCAATATTTCTTATTTTCTAAATTTGGAAAATATAAGTTATTAACATTGGAAACCATTTCCATTTCTTGTTTTCTTTATTAGAAAACATCTCTAGTTTCTTATTTGGAAAACATTTCCGAAGCTTCTTCATTGGACCTAGACAGATGTTTAAACAAACCATCGCGATGCCAACTCAAACCATTTTCTTAAATTTCTAAATTCACTTAACCATCCTTTACTATCGAACCTTAACCATTCCTTAGTTAAAAATGAAGTCAATCAAGTTGGGGTAATACTACCTCTCAGACCTTAACTGAACAACGTTTCTAACATTGAAATAGACAAAGTTCACCCTTCTAATTCTTTAACAAACTTCCTTACATAACTCTCTTTCAAATCTTTTCTATTTGATAATTCTTTCCTTCGATAAGGTATATTCGATAACTCTATTCAATTTATTCTATTCACCTAACTCTTTTGATTTAACTTTAACTCTATTCACTTAACTCCTATCGAATAAATTATATTCGATAACTCTTTTAATTCTATTTGAATAAACTATATATTCGATTAACTCCTTTTACTCTATTCGAATAAACTATATTCGATTAACTCGTCTAATTCCATTCCAATAAACTATATTCGATAACTCCTCTAACTCTATTCGAATGAACTATATTCAATTAACTCAATTGATTCTATTCGAATAAACTATATTGGTTTAACTCTTCTAAATCTATTCGAATAAACTATATTCGATTTACTAACTTTCGAATACCTTATTCGATCACTCCCTTTGAATACCGTATTCGATTTAACTAACTTTCGAATACCATATTCGATCACTTTGTTGATTTATAAAGATTTCCCTTTTTATATCGTTTATCCATTTTAGAAAGATTTCCTTTTAACAAAGCTTATTCATTTATAAAGATTTACTTTTAGTAACGGTTCTTCACTTCATAAATGATTTCCTTTATCTTTCTATTTATGAGTGCTTTACAAATATCTCCTATTCGATTTCATTTGTAAAGGTTTTACAAATATTTCTCTTTCTATTTGATTTGTAAAGGTTTTACAAATATTTCTCTTTCTATTCTATTTGCAAATGATTTGCAAGTAATTCCTTTATGGTTTTATTTCTAAGTATTTTCTATTTCTAAAAATCCATTTATAAATAAATTTTTATTTATAAATATTCTGTTTATAAATATTCTATTTATAATTATTCTCTTTTATAAAATCCTCTGATTTTATAAATAATCTATTTTCAATATTCATTTTGAAAATTCTCTTTTCACCATTTCGGTATGTTATGGTATTCAACATATCAAATCACGATGATCAGTATCGTCCAAACACATATAATCGACAACAGATTATATATCACATCATATATCACAATATATGAAAAACAGTAAAAAAATGTGTTGGATTCCTCCAACCTGTTTCCCTGCATCACAGATGTTAAACGATATAGATAACATCACTTTCAGTTCCATATGATATATTCTGTTAAACAGAATCAATATAGAAATTCAACTAACTGACTAGCAGTTCAATCAAACAGTCAGCACACAGTCAATTAGCCAATATTTACAGTTCTAAAAATACAACATGAATTTATAAACTGTTCAGAGTTAGTGAGATTTACTCACATTTGTAGTTCATCGTTAAAGAACGATAAACTGTTGTTTGATTTGAATCAAACAGTTTATTTCGCCGTAAATTCAAACTAGCCCCAATCCACTTCCAGTCAGCTTCATTGTGAAGCTCCCGTCCATATGATCCTGTCGGATGTTTCATTGAATTCTGATAACGTATGGAGGAGATATGATGTTTACAAGTTTAATACATAAAATTTGAAATTTAATATTAACTTAATTAATATACTGGGGCTTAAATCTTGATATACGGCCCAAACCCGAACCCGCTTAATGCTTCTTCCTCCAGACATACCATACGCGACTCCCTCCTACACCATTCACCATTTTAGCACCTTTCAACTAACCATCGCTCCTCACCTCTTCACCGAAACCAAAAACCGAAATCACCAGTGTTCTTCTCGTTCGATTCTCCACCCACCCGTACCTGATTGGAAGGACTCGGCCGCCCCCTTGAAATCACATCGCTGTTGAGCTCCAGGTTTTGAGCGACACTTTTGCTCACCGAAGATCACCAAAAACTCACACTGAGTGCTAAATCATCGCACGAGTACAAATCCGACATCCTTTTCATGCATCGGTGCTTCAATCCGCAACTAACTCGAACCCTAGCCTCTACTGTACACGTTCACTACTCCGACAATGATATCGAACTGCACAGAAATGGTCGAAAACTGAAGTCCTTCCACTCGTGATCCCAAATATATAGATATCATGATTTTATGATTTTTATTTCTATTTCAAATGATTTTATTCCTCCCTTTCTTTTACTGTATGAAGAGAAAGAGCGACGGATTTGTGTTGACCGCTGAAGAGAAAAGTTTAGGGTTTTAGAAAGTTAGTCCTACATTTATAGGGAAAATAAATATCTAGATATTTTATAAAAGGAATATTCTCGGTATATTCTTTTGTTAATTCGTGTTTAAAAATCCCTATGATCACATACGATACCCGTAAATCACCAAACTGGACATGTAGCTACAGTTCGACATTACGGTCCCTACGAAACTGGTTTCGTCGAATTCCGACTTCGTATGCTCTGGAGGACCCATTTAAATATATAAATATATTGAAATGTAATTAAATTAAATATTAATAAATTAATATTGTCATATATATTCGCAGTGGAATACCATACAGCACTACAATATTCCTATATGAATTTCTAACTTGATATTTCAATCTGGGTCAACCCGATATTCTATTTATATTGAAATTCCTTTTTTAAAGTATAAATAATTCCTTTATAAATTATAAAGGAATTCCACAGCCAATTTTCTGAAATTTGATTTGGACGTGAATCAAAATCTGCACGACGAGATCCCGATTTTTCTCTTCCACTAGAAAGATATACTTCACCAGCTCCTATCGTTTCTTGTTTCACAGAAATCCGACTTAAAACGAATCTTGTACATTCAGCTGAAGTTCGAATCGCCAATTTACGAACTGCAGCGCCATTTCGAGCTCGATTATAATTATATTATAATTATACGTTCAAACTGTCATTTATATAATATATACGATATCTAAATTCAATTCCAAGCTGAATTAAATATCATAGATGATCCAGTTCACACCATATCACCATTTCAGCCAATTCTGATTATTTCAGAATTAAATATATTATTTAATTTATTATTTTAATTAAATATTCACCATTATTTAATTCCACGACCATTTAATTCACTATATCACTATATATATATAATTAAATTAATTAATTATAATACCTCTGCCAATGCGGGTCATTACAATCTTCCCCACTTAAAATAATTTCGTCCTCGAAATTGCTAAAAGGTAGAGAACGACCCTATCGACTGGTTAGAACATATTTGTTCACTTTTTAACTTCAGTTTCAACTGAACCAATTTAATTTCAATTAAATTATTAATTAATTCTTATCAGCGAAAATTTTCAAAAATCCTGAAAAAAATTTAACGCCTTAACTCTTCGAAAAATTTCGCCAGCACCTCCTTTGTACTGGTCAATACGTCAAACTCCAACTCGCCTCTCCGGGCCATCTCCATCCCAAAAGAAAATCAAACAGCCAAGCAGCTTGCCAATTCGGCTCATAAATCTTATATCCAATAGAAATATAAACTTGTACCTTTTGTCTGCATATCATTTTATCCTTTCCACCTGTTATCAATTCAGCGGATACAAGGGTCATCTCAATCAAATTCCAATCTGCTTTTACCCACAACACAACCATTCGCTTATATCCAAGCCAAATATCATTTCAACTCGAGTTTTCTTCTCAATTCCCAACTCTTAACTTGATTATCACATTACACTTCAATTTTGAATCTCATAATCTAATTTGTCTTGATATCATTCTAATTCAATCTCAATTACCACTTTAATGGCTTTACTTTAATTCAATTTTGCTTTCACAAATTTCTGTTAAATTTGTTTTTAATTCAAACAGTCTTTCCTTGGAAATTTTTAAACATTTTACTCTTTCAAAAATCAAATTTTCCTTTTGAACATGTCACTGAGTCCTTAATTAATATTCCATTAGTTAAATCACTTCTCTATTTCTTTATCAATATTTGTTAACCAAATATTTTCAATAACCATATTGGTCTTTTATGTTATTTGGAAAACATTTCCGAATATCGCCTTCCTTTATTTTCTAAACTTAGAAAATATATATTATTTATAATTGAAAAATATTCCAATTACTTATCTCTTTTCCAATCTCGTTTATTTCTATTCTTAGGAAATATTCTTTATTATATTTCCAAGCTTACACTTATTTGGGTTAAAACGGATGTTGTGTAAAACATCGTTACGACAACCCAAATACTATATTCAACTAACTCTTATTCAACATTGATCTTTGAGCCTGAAATCTTACTATTTATTTGTTAATAATGAAATCAATCAAGTTAGCGTGTAACTTCCTCACAAACCTTGACTGAATCACATTTATAACGTCAAAACAGATAAGACTACTTACTCGAATAATCAATACCATACAACTAATTCTTCACTTTTAAACACGTATACGCTTCCTCTTTCTATTCTTACTAGATTTTATTCTTAGTCTTCCTTTTGATTTTACTATTCTATTTCTAAGTTCTTTTCCTTATCGACTTCTATATATATCGATACGTTGATTTCTAACTATCAAGTTATCTTAAAAATATTCTAACTCCTTAAATTCCCAGAAAAATTCTCCATAACCTCCTTTGTACCAGGAGCATCGGAATATTTCAAATAGCCTCCCATGGCCCTCACCAATCCAAAAGAAAAAGAAAAAGCCAAGCGGCTGGCCGATATGGCGCATAAAATCTCATATATGAATTAAATACATACCTTTTGGTCGAGCATTCTATTTATATACCTTCATACCTTATCCATACCTATCTCATGTATATTTATACCTGCCCAATCTATTTTAACTATACCTGATCGTTTTAACTCAATTCGCTAATTAATTTATTAATTAACTCTTTAGTCTACTTCACTTTTATATTTGAACATGACTTGTTCAAATATATTTTAACTTGCTTATTAACTAATTTGAATCCAAATTTCAAATTTAAGTTCTATATTCGATTTCGAATATCCATTTACAAATCCAATTCACCTTTCAAAGTTCAACTTCAAATTCAAAACTCGATTAACTAATTCCTCTTCGACTTAGTTAATTCTATTCAATTTCTATTCAAATTATACATATTCAAATTCTATAGTTTAAATTCCATTTGAATTCTATATTCAAATTCTATAGTTTAAATTCCATTTGAATTCTATATTCAAATTCTGTATATTCAAATCCTATATTTGAATTCCATTTGAATTTCTATATTCAAACCCCATTTGAATTTCTATATTCAAACCCCATTTGAATTTCTATATTCAAATTCCATTTCACTTCCGATATTCAAATCCTATATTTGAATTCCTTTATATTTTCTATATTCAAATCTATTTGATTTCTCTTTATTCAAATTCTATATTCAAACCTATTTGAATTCTCTTTATTCAAATTCTATATTCAAATCTATTTGAATTCTCTTTATTCAAATTCTATATTCAAATCTATTTGAATTCTCTTTATTCAAATTCTATATTATAAACCCCATTTTGAAATTCAACACAACTTGTCTTTCCCAAAACAAATTCAAAACAGTATCTCTGGTTGTAATTAACTCGAAAATGAATACTGATGATGCAACTGTCATCATCAGAATCTATTTTCCAGTGATCGAAGTTAGTTCAATACTATAAAACCATGTCTTAACATTTCCACTTTGAAATTCATTTCAAAATATAATTCACACTGCTTGTAAAACAATTTAAAATCTCTCAGGATCTTAAATTTTCCTTATTCTTAATCCAAATCCATTTACAAACACTTATCCAATTCTCCAGAGTTTTAATTCAATTTTTGGTTTAAATTTTAGATTTAACTCATTTCACTTATATGAATTCTGATTGGTTATTTACATAACCATTTAATTTATAATCTTACTCGATTATAGTAACACCCAATATATCCATTATATTAAAATTTTGATATATATCAAGACATACCTTGGGTAAACTTATTTTAATTTACCCTCTTTTCAAAACATACCATGACGGTTCATCGTATTCGAGTGTTTACAAAATCCCTACCGATACAGTGGATCAAACTGATCGACTAGAACTCATAAACGACTCAACCAATAAATCTCCACAATATAAAACAAATTTTTATATCAATAACAAATATGTTCACTCGTATATATACACTAAAACTCAATCTAGGGTACTGCTAACCCTATCTCTATTGAGTCACGCCACAGAGCCAAGGTAATTCAGTTAACTTAAGCTCTGATACCAACTGTAATGACCCGGAATTCCGGTCCAATTTTGAGTTGGCCAAAACACAAGTCCAACCCCAAATTAAACTGAAAATCAGGAAATTAATAGAAAGAAAACAGAGGGTGAGAATAGATAAGATAGAAACTTAGAATAGAAGAAGAATAAGAACACAACATTAGAGTAACACGAACCTCACAGCGGAACGAATAACGTACAATATATACAACATAACTTGAAATATACACCTGTACTTGAATATACAACATTATCAAAGAACAAAACTTACAACACAGCGGAAATAACTATAGCTATATAATCTTGAAGCCTCCTGCTCCAGCTCTTCAAGTGTATCTGTAAAATCCCGACTACTTGACTGCCCGTACAAATTTAGGCACCCAAGAGTTTAGAGAAAACAAAACAAAATAAACTCCGGGTCAGTCATGGGACTGGTATGAGTAAAACAGTTTAAAATAGTTCAAGCAGGTAAATGATATCTCATAGGACCATGCCATATAACGGAACGGGTTTTTCCCTTATGAGAATCCAAATTATCTTTATATCAAAAAAACCTTTTGATATTATAATAATGTCTATCACCCACAATATAATAATCATCTAGCAGATACGCTTTCATCTCACGTTCTACATATATAGTATACAATCAAAACCGCAAGCACGTATTGGGTAATGGATTTCCAACTATGACAAGGTATGGAACCACCTTTCGCTAATGTATCTCTAGAAAGGAATACACTGGGTTCAACAAGAACATCTTGCAACCCGGCCACACATGACCGACCACTCATTTCGCTTGAGTGTATCGAATGTATATCACCAACAGTTGGGTTCAGCAACCGTTTCCCGAATGGGACAGCATCAACAATAGATTTTTAGAAGTAAATGAAACTCTAGATCAGGTGAATATACACTCTACTTCAGTGCGACCGACTTAGCCATGCTGCCTGCCCGATTTCTGTCATTTACCGGATGTGAGGCTAGAAGCTACGCTTTATCATCACACCAGATTCACTTTGAATGCCACATCGTCAAATCCATCAAATCACCGACTGGCGTCCTCAACCATACATTATGTGTTAGTTAAAAGAAGTTTCCTTCTCCACTTCCACTCTTGGTACAGTTGGAGAAATCAATATACATGATCGTCTGGAAATACTCTGTCATACATCCGTCCATACAAGTCATCCAGGAACAGGATGAACCGAAGGCACTATTCTGTAAACAAGATAGCCCTTTCATAACTCCGTCTTCAATTTCCATTGGCATATATGATTCGCAACGCTTATGCCAACACAAAGTGGTTCTTTGGAAAATAATCCAACCGGTCTCTCCATAATAACAACGTTAAAATGGTCAAAACTTCGATAGTCTGTGATTTAACTATCGAAGAAAATCAGGTGTGCAAACAACGATATTATTTCCAAATGGAAATTTATATCGATCAAACATCATTCAACATTTATCTCTTTATTTCATTAATTTACTTATCTCCTGTTTCCATATATTCAATATTTCTTATTTTCTAAATTTGGAAAATATACGTTATTAACAATGGAAAACATTTCCATTTCTTGTTTTCTTTATTAGAAAACATCTCTGGTTTCTTATTTGGAAAACATTTCCAAAGCTTCTTCATTGGACTTAGACAGATGTTTAAACAAACCATCGCGATGCCACCTCAAACCATTTCCTTAAATTACTAAATTCACTTAACCATCCTTTACTATTGAACCTTAACCATTCCTTAGTTAAAAATGAAGTCAATCAAGTTGGGGTAATACTACCTCTCAGACCTTAACTGAACAACGTTTCTAACCTTGAAATAGACAAAGTTCACCCTTCTAATTCTTTAACAAACTTCCTTACATAACTCTCTTTCAAATCTTTTCTATTTGATAATTCTTTCCTTCGATAAGGTATATTCGATAACTCTATTCAATTTATTCTATTCACCTAACTCTTTTGATTTAACTTTAACTCTATTCACTTAACTCCTATCGAATAAATTATATTCGATAACTCTTTTAATTCTATTTGAATAAACTATATATTCGATTAACTCCTTTTACCCTATTCGAATAAACTATATTTGATTAACTCCTCTAATTCCATTCCAATAAACTATATTCGATAACTCCTCTAACTCTATTCCAATGAACTATATTCGATTAACTCAATTGATTCTATTCGAATAAACTATATTGGTTTAACTCTTCTAACTCTATTCGAATAAACTATATTTGATTTACTAACTTTCGAATACCTTATTCGATCACTCCCTTCGAATACCATATTCGATTTAACTAACTTTTGAATACCATGTTCGATCACTTTATTGATTTATAAAGATTTCCCTTTTTATATCGTTTATCCATTTTAGAAAGATTTCCATTTAACAATGTTTATTCATTTATAAAGATTTACTTTTAGTAACGGGTCTTCACTTCATAAATGATTTCCTTTATCTTTCTATTTATAAGTGCTTTACAAATATCTCCTATTCGATTTCATTTGTAAAGGTTTACAAATATTTCTCTTTCTATTTGATTTGTAAAGGTTTTACAAATATTTATCTTTCTATTCTATTTGCAAATGGTTTGCAAATAATTCCTTTAGGGTTTAATTTCTAAGTATTTTCTATTTATAAAAATCCATTTATAAATAAATTTCTATTTATAAATATTCTATTTATAAATATTCTCTTTTATAAAATCCTCCGATTTTATAAATAATCTATTTTCAATATTCATTTTGAAAATTCTCTTTTCACCATTTCGGTATGTTATGGTATTCAACATATCAAATCACGATGATCAGTATCGTCCAAACACATATAATCGACAACAGATTATATATCACATCATATATCACAATATATGAAAAACAGTAAAATAAATGTTGAGGAACCTGTTTCCCTACATCACATATGCTAAACGATATAGATAACATCACTTTCAGTTCCATATGATATATTCTGTTAAACAAAATCAATATAAAAATTCAACTTACTGAATAGCAGTTCAATCAAACAGTCAACACACAGTCAATCAACCAATATTTAACAGTTCTAAAAATACAATATGAATTTATAAACTATTCAGAGTTAGTGAGATTTACTCACATTTGCAGTTCATCAGTAAAGAACGATAAACTGTTGTTTGATTTGAATCAAACAGTTTATTTCTCCGTAAATTCAAACTAGCCCCAATCCACTTCCAGTTAGCTTCATTGTAAAGCTCCCATCCATACGATCCTGTCGGATCTTGTTTCACTGAATTCTGATAACGTATGGAGGAGATATGATGTTTACAAGTTTAATACATAAAATTTGAAATTTAATATTAACTTAATTAATATACTTGGGCTTAACTCTTGATATACGACCCAAACCCGAACCCGCTTAATGCTTCTTCCTCCAGACATACCATACGCGACTCCCTCCTACACCATTCACCATTTTAGCACATTTCAACTAACCACCGCTCCTCACCTCTTCACCGAAACCAAAAACCAAAATCATCAGTGTTCTTCTCGTTCGATTCTCTACCCACCCGTACCCGATTGGAAGGACTCGGCCGCCCCCTTGAAATCGCGTCGATGTTGAGCTCCAGGTTTTGAGCGACACTTTTGCTCACCGAAGATCACCAAAAACTCACACTGAGTGCTAAATCATCACACGAGTACAAATCCGACATCCTTTTCATGCATCGGTGCTTCAATCCGCAACTAACTCGAACCCTAGCCTCTACTGTACACGTTCACTACTCCGACAATGATATCGAACTGCACAGAAATGGTCGGAAACTGAAGTCCTTCCACTCATGATCCCAAATATATAGATATCATGATTTTATGATTTTTATTTCTATTTCAAATGATTTTTATTCCACCCTTTCGTTTACTATATGAAGAGAACGAGCGGCGGATTTGTGTTGACCGCTGAAGAGAAAAGTTTAGGGTTTTAGAAAGTTAGTCCTATATTTATAGGGAAAATAAATATCTAGATATTTTATAAAAGGAATGTTCCCGGTATATTCTTTTGTTAATTCGTGTTTAAAAATCCCTGCGATCACATACGATACCCACAAATCACCAAACTGGACATGCAGCTACAGTTCGACATTACTGTCCCAACGAAACTAGTTTCGTCGAATTCCGACTTTGCATGCTCACACATCGTATTTTTAACCATCAAAATACTGACTGTTTCTCACTCTAAAAATCCGTACGGCCACACAATGACTCTAAAAATCACGAAACTGGAAATCTAACAACTATTTGACATTGCGGATCCAACAAAATTAGTTTCGTCGAATTCCGACTTCGTTTGCAAAAGTGACTATTTTTAAAGCTCTGGAGGACCCATTTAAATATATAAATATATTGAAATATAATTAAATATTAATAAATTAATATTGTCATATATATTCGCAGTGGAATACCATACAGCACTACAATATTCCTATATGAATTTCTAACTTGATATTTCAATCTGGGTCAACCCGATATTCTATTTATATTGAAATTCCTTTTTTAAAATATAAATTATTCCTTTATAAATTATAAAGGAATTCCACAGTGACTTTTCTAAAATTTGATTTGGACGTGAATCAAAATCTACACGACGAAATCCCGATTTTTCTCTTCCACTAGAAAGATATACTTCACCAGCTCCCAACGTTTCTTGTTTCACAGAAATCTGGCTTAAAACGAATCTTGTACATTCAGTTGAAGTTCGAATTGCCAATTTACGAACTGCAGCGCCATTTCGAGCTCGATTATAATTATATTATAATTATACGTTCAAACTGTCGTTTATATAATATATATGTTATTTAAATTCAATTCCAAGCTGAATTAAATATCATAGATGATCCAGTTCACACCATATCGCCATTTCAGCCAAAATTGATTATTTCAGAATTAAATATATTATTTAATTTATTATTTTAATTAAATATTCACCATTATTTAATTTCACGGCCATTTAGATCACTATATCACTATATACATAATTAAATAAATTAATTATAATACCTCTGCCAATGCGGGTCATTACAGTTTGTTTCCTACACATGCATAAACCTTCGACCAAGCCTTTCTGCAGGTCAGGTAAAACACCCTTTTTTGTAAGCTTAAACCCTTCCTACAAGCTCAGACCCTTCCTACAAGTTCAAATCCTTTCCTGCAAGCTCAAACCCTTCCTACAAGCTTAGACCCTTCAATAAGCTTAGCACAGAACCACTTCCTACCATTTGTTAAGTCCTTTATCAAGGGTTGTGTTTAGAAATTCATCCTCTAGGGATAACTGTTGGTTCTTGAATCGTTAAAGCGTGATACTCACCCTATCCAGGGAAGAATAACTATTCTTTTGGATTCTAGACCTTGAGACCTAGGAAGCGGTGAACTAACCCAAACTTGTAAAGGCTAAACTACCTATTTTTCTCTTAGGTCCACTTCTATAGACATATTTCTGGTGTTGACAAAAAATATTATTAATAGTGTATGATACAAATAAATAACAATCTAGCCAAACGCTTGCATCTCACGCTCAACATACATAGTATACAATCAAAACTACGGGCTTTTATTGGAGAATGGATTCCAATTGGAAAGGTATGGGACCACCTTCCGACAATGTATCTCTAAAGAGGAATACACCAAGATTCAACAAGAATATCTTGCAATCTAGGCTAGACATGACTGACCATTCACTTCGCTTGAATGTTCCGAGTATATTGTCACCTACGGTTGGTACCAACTTAACCATTCTCAAGAGATACAGAAGGAAAAAGAAGAACAAATATGAATATGTTTAGATGGTGATAATACCCCCTAATGGGAGCGACCCACATAGCCATGCGACCTACCGGATTTTACACCATTTCCTAGTTAATGAAGCTTGAGGTTATAATTATTTTTAAGAATATCTAACCACCATTCACTTTGAATGTTACATTTCAAATCCGTCAAATCATTAATTGACGTCCACAAATATACTCTAGGTGTCAAAGAAGTGCCCCTCTTTGCCACCAACTCGGTATATTGGTAAAAATCAACGTACATGGTTTTTAGGAAATACTTTGTTAGATATTTGTCCATTCAAGTCATCTAGGAACAGGATGAACCGAAGGTACTCTCATACTACATCCAATATCGGAATCACCTCATGGATCAGTACCAAATAGTCCTTACAAATCCGTAGATTCCAATCACGACAAATCATTATTGAATATATATATATATATATATATATATATATATGGATCAGCCAGAGAAATTCAACAGCAGTCCTCCGCTCTTGAAGACTTATGGTCTTCAATTGCTCCATCTCGATCAGATATCTTCTTCGTTTACATATTCGTAGATTCAGAATGGTTTTTGAATATAATTCGATTTCGGTCTTTCCGTACCAACAACGCTGGGCCAAATTTTGATAGTCGGTTATTAAACTATCAAATAAATAATCATAAAAATAAAACGAATCCATTGGATTTTACACAACGTCACTTGGCCCTTTAATTTCCATTCGTTAATCAAAATATGTAAATCTTGCAAAATCGAAACACAGCTTTTACTTCTTATTTCATAAATAAGATTATACTCAAACACTTCTATTCAACTTATAAAACTTTTTGGATTATATTTTATAATACCATACTCTCTCTTTGGAAATCTAATATAAGTTTACTTAACTTAAATATTAAGTAAAATATTATTTAAAACATTTTTATACTAACTTTACCAATCTTTTTACAACATTATATACCAATAGAATCTCTTTTTATAAACTTCAGATACATTTATTTCAACCCCAATTTAACTGCAACTCAATAAAACCTCATTTCTCACTTAATATAGCAAATCTAAATTGCATCTTTATCACTTAACTCGCCTAACCATTTTATTCAAATCTAGTTTGCGTTTCGATTCCATTTCATATCTTTATTAGTCCCTAACATAAATCAACAAGAAAATAATTTCTTAAATATCAACCCCAAAGGCTGAAACCAACATCAGATCAATACGCAGAAAAACATTTATCTCAACAGATCTCCAGTTAAGTTCAAATTCTTTAATTCCATAACTCGATCTTTTATTCCATTTATAAACCATTTCCAATAACTCTGTAACAACCCGAAAAATCTGAACCATTTTTTTTTTGTTGAAATTTTAATGGATTTTAAATATTTTAAATAATAACGATGAAAAATTTATTTAAATCAAAGTTAGAACGAATATATTTATTTTAATTATAAAAGGAGTTTGAAATAACGCGGTAGTTTGAAAATTTGATTTTGAACTTTGACTGAATGTACAAGATTCAAAATAAATCGGATTTCAGTAAAATCAGAAATATTTAAAATATGTTTAATAATATCTTTCTAATGAATGTAAGAAACTGAGAATTCACTTTATAAATTGAAAGTTGGGTTTTATAACTTCGTCAAATCTCGTATTTTATAAAATCCAATTGAATAAAATTCCAAACAAGAATTTAATTTAAACTTTGATTTAAACTTAACTTATGTTATAAATAATATCAAATCACTTAAAAACATCATTTAACCATAAACAGGCCTTATAGTTTTCATAACTTTCATTGATACCTCTTAAATTCCAATATTACCCCATTTTAATTATAAACTAAATAATAGTCTAATTCAATAACAATGTTTACTTCACCATTAACTATCTCCACTAAAATTTAATAATCCACTTAAATAATCAAATTCAGTTAACCTATTGATTTGCCCAGCTCTAAAACATGGTTAGCTCGTTAATCAAATTCTAATTAGTCTTTTCACTTAAATTTTATTACTATAATTAAGTCAAATAATCTCATTTTAATTGTTTCTTAAAACAATTAATCTCGGTTATCAATCATATTTTAATTTTTGCTTACTTGTTTCTCAATCTTATTAATACAAGAATTAGTTTTATAAAATCATTTAATAATAACTTAAAATTTAAATAATAAACACTTTATTTAATTTTCATAAACTTCCATTCAAATTAATATATTTCAAATTCATCTTCCATTATAAAATAAATTTTATAACTTCTTTTCTATCGATTCACTTGACGACGAATCAATCTTTACAAAATGAGGTATAATAAGGCCATCAGCTATTAATTCCTCAACCAATATCGCACATTGCTTAATAACAAACACTCTTTGAATTCATATTCAACAACCAATAACCAGATCCTTAGTCCAATCATATTGGTTAAACAGTTCATATAATGATCATATGAAAATTAACAATAAATTTGAGGAATCTAGCTGGATTCCTACACTTGTTCTCTCTGCACCCAAATGGGTTATCTCAAATAAAATAATCCATTTACTACGATAATATATAATCTATTGAATAAACATCAATAATAATTTCAACTGATAACGGTCAAATAATAATAACAATTCAAGCACCCAATTTATTTAATATGTTTATATTATTATAAACGTAACCAACAAGGTAAGTTATCTCATTTGGAATTAATCTTTAAAAATAACGATGTCATTTCATTTAAACTAAACAAACATTTAATTTAAATCGGTTATATGAAAATATCCAGCATATATCAAACAAACACTCAAATCAACCAATAATTAGCGAATATAGCACACAAATATTAAACTCGACTTATATAAAATATAAGTAGGACAACTGAGTGAGTTTAACTCACCTTGATTTTCCATTCATTGAAGCGGTTCAGTTAAAGTTAAATTAAATGGTCGTTTAATTTAACTATAAATTTCTTCTACTTCCAAATTTGTCCAAACTGGTCCCATTATGTTGTTCTCGTCAAAACGATTCCGACAAAATCTTGTTTATATCGGATTCTGGGTACATAAATAAAAAGTTATATATATATTTAAGTTTATACAACTTATATTAATATAATTAAATCACTAAATAAACACTGATTTGAAACATTTAACATCGTTATTTTATTTTGTGTTAGAGTTAGTATATATTATCAGATGATTGATATCTAATTAATAATTAGGATAAAACCCTAATATTTCAACAGTATAATACCTTGATGAAATATCTTCTGGTACATAGCGAATATGTACACAAATCCGTTGTTTGCAGTGTGTATAAGGGCTAACTTAAATGTTAAATTATTATAACTTAAACAATGGTTGTTTAGCAATAATTATAATTATGCACTTGTAATTACGTTATAATATTGGCCATGTAAACCAACAGTTTGGCACAATTGAACTTCTACTTCACCTGCTTTAAATTTCATTTGTCACGTTATAAATATGGCACAAATTTTCTATTGGCCATGTCATACATGGATTAGGCACTCTCTTACTAATACGTATGGGCCTTGTATTGATGTTACAATAGTTAGGCATTTATAATGTTAGATTAGGAATATTTAATCTTTGATTAACCGGCTACAATTTCCTTCCTTACTTCTGTTCAAAAACCCGAACTCTTGCTTACTTCACCTTTCACCGCTCTCAAGCTACCCCCAGCTCCAGTCAAACTTCCCAAAGCCCATGTCAACCGTTGTCAAGCCACCCACTCGCTCTAGACGCCGCCAACTCCACCCAGTTCACTATTTCCTATACGTACTGTCACTCCAGTTATATTTTTTTCTTTTTTTCTTTTTTACTGTTCCGTCCAACATAAACTCCACCATCTAAAACTCCACCCATCCACGCCACTGCACCTCCTTTACCTCACCGTCGGTCGCACATGCTTGACCACCATCACGTGCCGATCCTCTGGGAAATGCTCAACCAGCTCGCGTATACGTTACTTCACGATGTCGTCTCGTTCAAAAACGTGAACCCCACTCCCTTATGAATCACATCGGCCGATCACCTCGGACTTTTCAGTTAACAACTTAGTGGTTATGGAGATATTTAAACACAGTGGAGGAGTTCGATTCATTGAAGGAAGTTTGGGTATAGACATTGAAGTGGAGCTTTTGGTTTGCTGGAAGAAAATAGAAGGAGTTTCAATTTTCTTTCTATATAATCGGTGGCCATTAATTTACTTCACTGAAAAAAAGAGGGAAATGGTGATACCCAGTATTTATAATATGTGAAATAGCTTGGCATGAACAGTGTTGTAGATGATAGTGTAGCTGTGGGTATTAGTAGGGTAACATGTGTTTAAATTGCACTGGACATAGTCGATTACAATATAGCTTCTGTATGTATTAGTAGCTAGCTATGTGATTTAATCTTTGGGTGTACGTTAATATGGGTAGGTGAATTTGGCAGTAAATGGTATAGGTATGTAGTGTACTTGGGTAGCGTAGTCGGCAGAAAAAGAAAATACAAAGGAAACATGCTTAACCATGAAGAAATTGGGTGATAAGTTTAATATTAGGCATGTGTGTACAATATAAATCAGTACTATTTAATTTATATATTTTCTTTTGTTTCTATTTCTTAAGGTAGAAGTTTCTGTTTTAATATGGTTAAATAAATTTCTACCGCTATTCATGTTGCATGTTAAAGATACGCTCTGTCCCATGCGATCTCCAAATGCAACAAAATTATACATACTCCTGTATCTTGACGTTCCGGATCCAATGGAATTAATTTCATTGAATTCCGACTCTGTTTGCACGACGTTATTTTAATTTCAATGCATTCATCAGCCCAGGTTTTAAATATCGTCCACTCACAAAACAACTCTGATTGGCTCCAAACTGAAAATCTTGCAATAATTAGCTATACGTATTCCAATAAAATTCGTTTGTTTAAAATGAAGTTCGTTTGGAAAATAGCTATTCACACAGCTTATATAATATCAATATAATATTAATTTGATTCCAAAACAATTAAATTAAATAATAATAAATTATCATCATCGTACATATCCAAACAAAATAATATATCACTTTAGATTCAATCAATATAGATTTATAACTCAATATTACCATTTTCGAGTTATACGATGTCCAAGTATATAAAATTTCCTTTGAAATAAATTAATTAAATGTTATAATTTATATACGAATCCATAGCGATTATTTGAAAATTTAATTTGGACATAACTTACAACATATATACTGAAATCTCAATTTTTCTCTTTCATTAGAAAATTTTAATCAACTAGATTCAAACGTTTCTTATTTCATAGAATTCCGACTTAAAACAGATTCTGTATATTCAATTGAAGTTCAAAACTCAATTTTACAAACTACCGCGCCTTTACAAGCTCGTTCTATATTCAATATAAATATAAACGTTCAATTTTTGTCTTATAAACGAATTCAATATTAAAAATCCATTAGTATTTCAAATATAATTTAAAACAAGTTTAAATATTCAGTTCAAATAGTTGGAAAATCCAGGTCGTTACATTCTTCCCCTTAATAGAATTACGTCCCCGAAATTACAAAGCAAGGAGAATGCTTCAGACCCATTTATTTTCAAAATAATTATATTAAAATATTAGCAACAATATTTCTAAGTTTAAAATATTATGAAAAATTCGCCAGCACCTCCTTTATACTATTTGAACCAAACAACCATAACTCGCCACTCCACCCATACATCGATCAAAAGAAAAATAAAAGCCAATCGGCTACCCAACGTACAGGTTTAGAATTATTCACCAATCAATAATATTAAGGTTAACCTATTGTTGACGTCAAAATTTTGGTTACTTGTGACAGTCGACGCCCAATTGTGCGTAACACATGAATAATAATCACAGAATACAGTAAAGTAAAGAAAACAGGGGACACATAAGACTTTTTATAATGGTTCGGCAAGAGATAGTGCCTACGTCCACTATATATATATATATTGATTTTCTGTTGATTACAAGTACAACACTTTTTCTTTTTGAAGAAAGAGGGAGAGTTGACTATTTTTAGAGTTAGTAGTGGGACTTGTGTTTGAAAGAGGAAGTTCCTCCGAGAATTTGAAGTGGGAGAGACGAAGTAGAGAAAGTCCCTTTCCATTTTGAGCATGGAGGTATTTATAGGTGAAGAGAGGCGCTGGGTGAGCTGCATGTGGCTTGCCTCTTTTGCGGAGCTTGGACATGTGGAGCTTGATCATTTGAAGTAGTTGCGGCGGTGGGATCCGGTCTACTGCTGATTAATAGTATCCTCAAGAATTATGGATTACATGGCACTCGAGATGAGGTGTATCAAAAGAAGGGTTTTGGCCGGAAGTGGTTGACCACCTTTAGTGCCTTGAGAATCGGGCTAATGAATGACTTGTCTAGTTATTTTCACGTAGATCTGGAGATATCTGGTCGATCTGACTTTTAAGGAAATGCTTAACTCGGTCGGTCTGGAAGAGCGATTATATCGGGGCATGAGATGCCGCTGCTCGAAGGAAACCGACTTTGGCCGCCACTTTTCTAGGCCTTCTTAAGTAGGAGCCGATCGCCTAGGCTTTATGAATAAAAGGTCGCTCGCTATGCTTAGTCGGTGATGACATTGGGCTTCGATCCGTTGAACTATGACATCTTCTGCCAAAAACGGGGCAACACCTATTTGTTGGGCAACTAATACTCTAATCACCAAGAAAAATAATTATAGCTCTTCCTTCTCTTCCAACCTGCACTAACTCGATAACCAATGGCAATAACAGATACATGGTTAAATTGTCTAGTTTTATTTTATATTGATTCTATCCAAATTCATTATATTGAAATTTATTCTCTAAGTTTCAATTCATTCCACTATTGATGAATTTTTATTATCCAACTATTTTATCATCCTATAAAAAATAATAAACCATCAATATACCCAAATCATTCCATTTTCCTTTCCAATTTTATTTAACTAATCTTTAGTTAAATTCTGGTTTGTTTAATTCCATATTAATATTCTAATTCACAAATTACTCTGATTATATTAAAAAATTCACAATCTCATTTGAATTCCATTCAAATCAATTAACCAACTAATATTCCAGTAATTAGATAAAATTATTTCTTTTCTACATAAAAATGTAATTTGAGCAAAATTATTTCATTTACCCTCTTTACATAATAACATTTTGTCAGTTTGCAGTTCAGCTTGAACCGATCAAGCAACATCAATACTAAACATTGGTATATAAAATTTACAAATACGCTCTCTCGTATTTATACACTCAACTCAATCTAGGGTATTACTAACCCCATCTCTATCGAGTTACGCCATAGAGCCAAGGTTATTACTAAACCTCGCTCTGATACCAACTGTAGCATCTCGGGAAATTTAACGCTCGAATCTAGACACTAACACATCTCGTATCCAAACTCAAGTATCGAAAACCCAGAAAGCCAATAGAAGAAATAAGAGGGTGAGATAAGAAAGAAAGAAATATTAGAATAGAATAATAAGAAGAAGAACCAACATAGAATCAGAATCCCACATCGCAGCAGAACGCAACATAACATAAAAATAAATCTTTATTGAGAACTTGAAATAAAACTTGCAGTCATCAGAGTACATCAACACATATGGACAGTTATAATAATCTGTCCTTATATACAACAGACAACGGAATATTACTAGATATCATAAGTCTGAACTTCTCCAGCTCGTCTCTGGAATTCGCAACATCCAATACCTGAACT
Organism: Allium sativum; assembly: GCA_030737875.1. NCBI lineage: Eukaryota > Viridiplantae > Streptophyta > Magnoliopsida > Asparagales > Amaryllidaceae > Allium > Allium sativum. The sequence continues at coordinate 897,040,052 of CM060922.1, read as the reverse complement.
TGTAAAAATCGGTCTGACCCGAGCATTGCAAACACCAGGATCAGTCTGGTGAAACAAGTTGAAAAAACTCACTAAGTTTAAGGGGATCATCCATAATGTTCAAATCCTTTTGAAAGAGAAGGGTAATCATAAGACCAAATTCACACATTAACACGAATGACTTTATCTTACGATAACCCAAAATATTTTTGAAATCATATCTCTTCTGATATTATAATAGTGTCTAATACAAATAAATAACCATTTTTGAAATCACGTCTCTTCTGGTATTATAATAGTGCCTAATACAAAAAAATAACAATCTAGCAGAACACTGGTATCTCACGCTCTACGTACATAGTATAATATCAAAACTGCAGGCTCTTATTGGAGATTGGATTCCAACTGGCAACGTATGAGACCACGTTCTGACAGTGTATCTCTAGAGAGGAATACACCAGGATTCAATAGGAACATCTTGCAATCCAGGCTAAACATGACCGGTTGTAATAACCCGGAATTTCAAAATCAATTTAATTTTTTTATTTTAGCTATTTGAATGTATTTTAAATAATTATGACTAAAAATTTATTTAAGTCAAAGTTAGAACAAATAAATTTATTTTAATTATAAAACGAGTCTGAAATGGCGCGGTAGGTTGAAAATTTGATTTTAAATTTCAATTGAATGTACAAGATTCAAAATAAATTGGATTTCAGCGAAACAAGAAATGTTTGAATCTGCTTAATAATATCTTTTTAACGAATGTGAAAAATCCAAATTTCATAACGAGAATTGAAAGTTATATCCAGTTTAAAATTCAAAATAGTCGTTATGGAATTTAGATATATTTTAATATAATATATAGCCCTTAAAAATAACCATTTTGCAAATGACCTCCGTTTTCGACGAAACCACTGTTGCTGGATCCGGAATGTAAAATTATTGCTAGATTCCAATTTTCATAATTTTTGGAATTAATATGTGAGCATGGTGAATTTAAACGTGTTTGGTAATTTCAGTTTGAATTTAATCGACTGGAAAATGGCCATTTTTCAGATGGTCTCCAAATTCGACGAAATAGTTTTGTTAGGACCATGTCGTCAAGACATAACTAGAAATAATTTTTCTGTAATTTTTAGAGTTAGTATGTGGTCCCGGTAATTTAAAATGTACGTTTAAATTCAATATACATTGATTTATATTTTAATTTTGATTAAAACTGATCGAAATAGTCAAATTAGCTTACGAAACATATCCCATTGTGTTCGAAATGGGTGTATTTAGCTAGGGGCGACAATCGTTGGGTTTGATTCGGAGTTCATATGTACAAACACATTTTTGGAAATTAAATAATAATAAATTATATTATAAAACCCTAATTTTTCATTAAACCCTAAGTCAAACCAGGTCGTGGTCAAACTGAATTGAAACCTACCTCCATTTCATTTTGAACGAGAAAGAGAAAAAAACAATCCCCAAATCGAAATCATCCCTGTCGCTCAGGCGCGTCAACCTCCGTCACCATTCGCCTGTGCCACCGTCCTCCCCTCGCACTATCGAACTCTAGCAATGCATGCATCGGTCACCGTGCACCTGCCGTTGCTCCACCGTAGTCGCCGCAATCGCCACCACGTTTTTCCACTTCAGCCACCACCGCGAGCTCCGGTGTGAGCACTTCCGACTCCCTTCCTCCGTAAATCAGCGAGCCAAGCATAGAAGCCGAGTCCAGTTCAATGAGCAACTCAAGAAATCTGTGCTGCCTTCGGGTTCGAGCACACCATTTGCCTGCACCTTCACTTGTCTGCTGTTTTGATGTGAGTTCTCTGCTTTGATTTTTCGACTTGAGTTTTCTACTTGAGTTTTCTACTTTGAATTGATCCTTGATGTTGCATGATTTCTGGAATTTGATTGAATCTGAAGTGTTCGAAATTTCTGCATAACTGACACGAGTAAATTCTGATAAAAAAATAGCAGTAATTAAATTTTAAAAATGAAAAAAGAAAAGTAAAAAAAAAACATTAGTTTAAAATCAGATTTTTATGTATATAACATTAGTTTAAAAATGTTATTCTTTTTAAATATAAATGACATTGGATAAAAAATGAAATTTATATATAGATACCGTTATAAAAATATGATTTATATATATATGGTAGCACTATAAAAATATGATTTATATATATATATGGTAGGGCTATAAATATATGATTTTTATATATGGTAGCGCTATAAAAATATGATTTATATATATATGATAGCGCTATAAAAATACGATTTTTATATCTATGGTAACATTATAAAAATATGATTTTTATATGTATCGTAACGTTATAAAAATATGATTTTTATATGTATGGTAACGTTATAAAAATATAATTTTTTTATATATAGTAATGCTATAAATAAATATGATTTATATATATGGTAGCGCTATAAACATATGATTTATATATATATATATATAGCATTATAAAAATGAAATTTATATATGGATACCGTTATAAAAATATGATTTTTATATATATGGTAGTGTTATAAAAATATGATTTTTAAATATATGCCAGCGTTATAAAAATACGACTTTTATATATATGGTAGCGTTATAAAAATACGATTTATATATATATGTAGCTTTATAAAAATATGAGTATATATATATATAGTAGCGTTATAAAAAAATATGATTTATATATATAGTAGCATTATAAAAAAAAATATGATTTATATATATATAGTAGCGTTATAAAAATGTGATTTTTAAAATGTAAACATCATGTTAAAAATATGATTTTTATATAGATAGCATTGAAATAAAAATATGATTTGTTATTTATAAATATCATTGTTTAAAAATGTGATTTTTAATATAAACCGCGTGAAACAGACTGCGTTGGAACTGACTGGAGGCAAATTCAAATCCAAACCGTCTGATAAAGACTGACGGAGTGGATCCCAACGTGAGAACTCCTTCTCACTCAAATTTATTTATAGTTAAATATATACTAGGTTGCAGACGGGGCTTAGAAGCCCCCGACACTATTTATTATACAAACCATGATTGTGTATTTGGATTGTATTGTGGAAATTTGTTTTTGTTGAAAATTGATTGTATAGTGGATTGAATTGATTGAATTTGGTTTGTGTATGGCGCAAGCCAGTATTAGGCGAGGGATAAGGCTAGACCTTACTCTAGTTTTAATATCGCGCCGTTATGTTGCCGAAATTTTCTAAAATGTTTTAGCTAGAAAAATTAATAGCTAGTTAAAATATTATTTTTAACATGTATATGAGGTATATAAAATGGGTATGTTATGGAATAAATACTAGTTCGCTAAAAATATTATTTTTATTTTATAACTGCAATGAATAAAATTATTTAAGCATAGAATTTTAGAATCAAAGTTATAAAATTCTATATATATTTATTGGATAGTTAAAAATAAGTTTACACATCCATTTACAAGTCGTACAACTTGTTTATGCTCGCCTATTTTTGTGATATCGATTGGGACGATAATTTTTACAGATCGCCCCAGTGCACAAATAATTATTATTTGATGATTGAAACCTCACGCGGGTATTGGGATGATATTTGGCATACACTAATCCCAATTGTTTAGTTGTATGTCAATCGATTGGTTGAAAGACTATTGTGAACATTAATTATTTATCTTTAATGCTTATGCATTTGTGTGATGCACTCTGGATGATGGTTGATGGGTTTTGATTGGTGTTGTATACATGTCTTGTATGAAATCCATATAAATAAATTATATGGTAATTGATTGGGTCTGATACCAATTAAAAATGGAACTAATATTTTAAAATAATATCCAGTAACATATTAAAATGCGAATTTGATGTCCGATTTTGGATGAACACGAAAATATTGAAATATACGAAGCTGTGTTGATTAGATTTGCGCCATTTTAAGGCTAACGATATTTATATCGATTTTATTTATTTTATAATGTATATCGAAAAGGAAATTATTTCATAATCTGATATTTTGAAAATATTATCATTTAAATATTATAATGATAAGGAATATTCAATTTTGACTTAAAATTGAAGTGGGAATCGTTTTTAAAACGAATTTATAAAATACGTTTTGAGCTAAATATACATTATATATATTATAAATATAATATAATGGTCTGAATAGAATGCGCAGCGCTACGACCGTTCGCGAATTTCGACCATTGACTTCGAATTGATATTATGGGAGATCCGACCATCGGATTCTCCTAAAACCAGAACTGTTGGGTTCGTATCAAAAAGAGCTTTCCAAAGAATATAAGAGATTTGAAATCTAATGGTTGGATTTGGAATTATGTCCAAATAAAATTTGAAAAAGGTCGTTATAAATGCATTTCGATGACTGTTTATGGAAATCGACTGAAAGGGCCTTAATAAAATTATTACCAATATTAATAATTTGTGTAAAATCATAATAAATGATTTGGAAAGAATTCGGATGAAAAATTCCATGTTTATAAAGATAAAAATATTTTTATTAAAATGAACTAGTTATTAACTAGTATAATAATCCAATATTTTTAAAATAAATAAACTGGATTTGAAATGGTTTTAAGATAACCAAAATTTTCCAATGAATAAATTGGGATGGAAATAATCTTTGGAATATTTTAATAATGGATTCCGTGGTTATATGGATATTGTTATGGGAATCTGGAAGATGCAGATATCGTTATTCCCAATACGATATCCGTTAGTTTCAGAATTTGATATTGAATATAAGCCGATATAATTTCTATTCAAAGTCTTCTATTTAATATTAAATTGGATTTTAGGTTTGTCGTGAATGGTTTCTTCATTAACACTGTTCTTAAACCCATCTGAGAAAAGAATAAATCTTTTAATTAAGATTTAGTGAAGTTTACCAATTAATTAATATTTAATTGGAATTGAATAAAAGAATTGGATTTTGGGTTTATCGTGAATGGTGTTTTAAATAACACTTATTCTTTAACCCAATTAATAGTGAAATGTGATTTGGAATTTATAAATCTTTTTATTAAGATTTAGTGGAAGTTTTCTAAAGTAAATTTTTCCAATTTAATATATTAAATTGGAATTGAATGGAATTGGATTTGGTAATAATCGAAGTGAGCTTCTATGGACGAATACTGTTAATATATATGGAATTTAAAAGGCCTTGTTGTTATTCCATTTATATTATTAGTCGGATACAGAAATCGATATTGATTATATATTGATCTGTTTTTCCGTGAAGATTCCATAATTAATGGAATGTTATTTCGGGTTTATCGTGAACTGTGTTTTGAACAACCTTAGTTCTTTAACCTAGTTAAAGACAGGATTACATGTCTAACATTGTATTTTGAACCGTACTGTTGATCTCTGCTAAATATATATATCTGTTTGGTGGCGGAGAATTTATTCTCTTACTTAACACCAATCTGTAAGACGTACAAGCTTAGAGATTATATATCGACACAAATCAATGGTACGGTGTAGATCGCCGATGTGGCATGTTTGTGTTTCCAAAGTTAAATAATCATTAACTAATGATTGTTGGAAGATTAAAACTAAGTGAAGTTTTGGTAAATATTTAATTACATTGAAATGAAAATATGATAATTTAAAATTATCAAATTTGGGAAATGATCGAGAATGGAGTACAACTAGTTTTACTCCAGGCGATAGTTAAACCTTTAATTAGATTTGAACATGAAATGGTAATTAAATTTAATGATAACACCATGGTGTTAGATATGGAGTATTACCAGTTTTTCTCCATGGGATGAATAGGTTGGGATTGGGAAATTAAACAAATGATTACTTCGGTAAGGTTCGCTAATCCCGACTAGTTGATAAACCTTAATTTGGTTTAGAATTGATATCCGAAGGAAGATTAAAGAATAAATTTAAAATAATTTATCTTTGATAAAATTAATGGGAACTTTTCCAAAGCATAAGAATATTTGAATAAAAGAATATTCTGGATTGGAATGAGGTATATGTTGTGTTGAGTTATTCTGAAAGACCGGGTTCATCCCATTCTGAATAAACAGTTTGATGATAAGTCAACGATGAAGACTGTGGTTGAAGACCAGAAATCTTCACATCGTTTGGATGATTACCGATGTCTTAATTGGGCTGTTCAGCCAAGAAAAGGTAATAAGTGGTGATCGTCCAGACGCACTTGGAGATCAACCGGATATGCGAGGACCTCTCTCCTGTATTAGACATATAGGACGAGGAATAAGGTGCCTCCGGTTTCATTCAGACCCAGAACGAACTAGTAAATGGATGTATATCTGACATTGAATTTTATTCTATGTTGACCGATTTCTATTAAATGTATATCTATTTGGTGGCGGAGAATTTATTCTCTTACTTAACACCCTTCTCTGAGACGTACGAGCTTAGAGGTTATATATAGATAGACATCAGCTGCATCGCATGAATTGTCAGTGTGACATGCTGAGATGCAAATGATCAAGGCTTTCGTTGAAAAGCAAAACCTTGTGGTTGATGATCAAACCATGGCTTTAAATAGCATTGTTTGTGTATAGCGTTAATTTGCGAGCCTCACACCCTGGTATGAACCGGAAACGGGAGAGGACTACAGGGAGAACATGCATTTCTTTCTAGCTAGGAGTGGTGTCATGGTATGACGCCCATACGTTTTTACTTATGTGGATGATGGAAAGCTAGGTACCTCGGATATATCGGTCGCTACGGGTCCGATGGATGGATATGGTCGACATACTGACCAGACTTACACCCCATAGGGTGGGGGAAACGTATTGTTCAAGAATAACTATTCCTCAAACGTAAGGGAGGACTGGCCTTGAAGATCCAAGGGCTTGACTGAGTACTTGTCCTGAGGCTCGGGCTAGAGAGTCTCGAAATCGGTAAGGACGATCCCTTGCCTTGGTTCATGATGGAAATCCAACTTCTAATATGACATCGTGCGGTTTTGATTGTAGAACCAGTAAGGTGACATGATTTATGGTACCCATGCCATCTATGATTGATCCATTTATATTTGAAGTTGTTTTATACACTATGGACTTATAATAGTATCAAATGATTTGTTTAAACGTACCAAGCATGTTTGGCTATTATAAGGAAAACTCTATCGTCGACCACATTCATTGTGAGATGGGACCTAAGTCTTATAATAGCTTCATTTTTCTGTTTAGCATTGCGCTGTTTGTTTTATGCACTGGTATTCATGGGGGATAAACACATTCCATGTTATACGGCGTGGTCCGGTGATTTACCTAACTTTAAAATCGAGCTAATAATTGTTTTACTTCTCACACCAGTCCCATGACTGACCTGGAGTTTATTGTTTTAACCTAAACTCTGGGTGCCCCTATTTCCACACGAGCAGCTAATAGTTTTGGTTTTGTAGATATTATATTCTCAGGATCCTGGTTTACAGCTGGAGCGATATTCGGAAAGCTCTTTATCCTTGTATTTCTTTAAGTTGTGTTATGTATTATTTTCCGCTGCACTGTAATTATAAATCTATGATATTTTTCTAATGTATATTATTTATTCATGCTCTATTATATTCTTGTACTCTGATGTAAATTGTTGTGATAGCAATGAAATGTTCTATCGTTTGCGTTCTGATTTGTCCTCTTCTCAACTCAATCCAGGCTTTCCCGTAAGGGCGAGTTTGGGTCGTTTCACCGGCCATTCACTTCGCTTGAATATTCTGAATATATTGCCACCTACAATTGGTACCAATATAACCGTTCCCGAGAGATACAGAAGCAAAAAAGAACAAATATGAATATTCTCCAGATAGTGACAATACGCCCTAATGGGAGCGACCCACAAAGCCATGCGACCTACCCAATTTTATACCATTTCCCGGTTGATTAGGCTTGAGGTTATAATTATCTTTAAGAACATATGACCAATCACTTTGAATGTCACAGATCCGTCAAATCATTAATTGACATCCACAAATATACTCTGGGTGTAAAAGAAGTTCCCCTCTTCACCACCAACTTGGTATATTTGTAAAAATCAATGTATGGGTTCTTAGGAAATACTTTGTCAAACATTCATCCATACAAGTCATCCAAGAACAGGATGAACCGAATGTACTCTGCTACTACATTAAATATTTGAATCACCCCATGGATCAGTAGCGAGTAGTCCTTGCAAATCCATAGATTCCAATCACGACAGAATCACTGTCGAATATGTATATGTATATATATATATATGTGTGTGGGTGTGTGTGTGTGTGTGTGTGTGTGTGTGTATAGGGATCAGCCAGAGAAATTCAACAATAGTCCTCCACACATGAAGGTTTATGGTCTTCAATTGCTCCATCTCAATCAGGTATCTTCTTCGTTTACGTATTCGCTGGTTCGGAATGGGTTCCAAATGTAAATTCGATTCCGGTCTTTCGGTACCAACAACGCTAGGCCAGATTTTGATTGTCAGTTATTTAACAATCAAAATAAACAATCATAAAAATTAAATGAATCCATTGGGCTATACACAACGTCACTTGGCTCTTTAATTTCCATTCGTTAATCAAAATATTTAAATCTTCCAAATTCGGAAACACAGCTTTTTACTTCTTATTTCAAAAATAAGATTATACTCAAACACTTCTATTCAACTTATAAAAAATTTCAGATTATATTTTATAATACCATACTCTCCCTTTGGAGATCTTATATACATTTACTTAATTTAAATATTAAATAAAATATTATTTAAAACCTTTTTATATTTACTTTAGCTATCTTTTTAAAACACTATACACCAATATAATCTCTTTTTATAAACTTCTGATACGTTTATTTCAAACACAAATTAATTGCATCTCGATAAAACCTTGTTTCTCACTTAACATAGAGAATCTAAATTGCATCTTTATCACTTAACTCGCCTAACCATTTTATTCAAATTTGGTTTTCGTTTCGATTCCATTTCATATCTTCATCAGTCCCTAGTCGTAAAACAGCAAGAAAATAATTTCCTAAATATCAACCCTGAAGGGCGAAACCAACATAAGATCAATACTTAGAAAAAAATTTATCTCAACAGATCTCCAGTTAAGTTCGAATTCTTTAATTCCATAAATCGAGCTTTTATTCCATTTATAAACCATTTCCAGCAAATCTTGTATTTTATAAAATCCAATTGAATAAAATTCCAAACAAGAATTAATTTAAACTTCGATTTAAACTTAACTTATGTTATTAATAATATCAAATCACTTTAAAACATCATTTAACCATAAACAGGCCTTATAGTTTTTGTAACTTTCATCAATACCTCCTAAATTCCAATATTACCCCTATTTTAATTATAAAGTAAATAATAATCAAATTCAATAAAAATGCTTACTTCACCATTAACTATCTCTACTAAAATTTAATAATCCACATAAATAATCAAATTCAGTTAACCCATTGATTTTCCCCAGCTCTAAAACATGGTTATCTCGTTAATCAAATTCTAATTAGTCTTTTCACTAAAATTAAATATAAATATAATTAATTCAAATAATCTCATTTTAATTGTTTCTTAAAATAATTAATCTGGGTTATCAATCATATGTTAATTTCTACTTACTTGCTTCTTAATCTTATTAATACGAGAATTTGTTTTATAAAATCATTTAATAATTACTTAAAACTTAAAATAATAAATATTAAACACTTTATTTCCTTTTCATAAACTTCCATTCAAATTAATATGTTTCAAATTCATCCTCCGTTATAAAATAAATTTTATAACTTCTTTTCTATCGATTCACTTGACGGTGAATCAATCTTTATGAAACGAGGTATAATATGGACATCAGTTATTAATTCCTCAACCAATATCGCTCATTGGTTAATAACAAACACTCTTTTAATTTATATTCAACAATCAATAACCAAATCCACAATCCAATCATATTGGTTAAACAATTCATATAATGATCATATGAAAATAAACAATAACTTTGAGGAATCCAGTTGGATCCCTACAACCTGTTCTCCCTTCACCCAAATAGGTTATCTCAAATAAAATATTCCATTTAATACGATAATATATAATCTATTGAATAAACATCAATAATAATTTCAACTAATAACAATCAAGTAATAATAACAATTCAAGCAGCCAATTTATTTAATACGTTTATTATTATAAACGTAACCAACATGTAAGTTATCTTGTTTGGAATTAACCGTTGAAGATAATGGTGTCATTTCACTTAAATTAAACAAATGTTTTGTTTAAATCGGTTATATGAAAGTATCCAGTATTTATCAAACAAACATCAAATAAAGCAATAATTAGCGAACATAGCACACAAATATTAAACCCGACTTATATAAAATATAAGTGGGATAACTGAGCGAGTTTAACTCAGCTTGATTTTCCATTATTTGAAGCAGTTCAGTTACAGTTAAATTAAACGGCCGTTTAATTTAACTATAAATTTCTTCTACTTCCAAATCTATCCAAACCGGTCCCATCACGTTGTTTTCGTCAACGCGATTCTGGCAAAATCTTGTTTCTGTCGGATTTTTGGAACACGAATAAAAAGTTATATACGTTTAATTTTATAAAAGAGAAATTTCTTTATCTATCCAATTTCTAATGAATCAAGATATCCATTTGCTTTAATATAAATTGTAGCTATCTGTTCTTCCACAGTAAGGGATCTGATTGGGATTGTTTAAGCAACTCGGGTAATCGAATAAAAAGTTATATACGTCTAAGTTTATAAAATTTATATTAATATAATTAAATCATTAATTAAACACTGATTTGGAACATTTAACACCGTTATTTTTATTTTTTGTTAGATTGGTATATATTATCGGATGGTTGATGCCTAATTAATACTTAGGATAAAACCCAAGTATTTCTACTGTATAACACCCTGATGAAATATCTTCTTGTACATAGCAAATATGTACACAAATCTATTGTTCGTAATTTTGATAAGGGCTAGCTTAAATATTACAGCATTAAAACTTAAACAACGGTTGTTTAACAATAATTATAATTAAGCACTTGTAATTACATTATAATATTGGCCATGTAAACCGACAGTTTGGCACAATTAAACTCCTACTTCACCATCTTTAAATTTCATTTGTCACATTGTAAATATGGCTCAAATTTTCTAATGTCCACGTCATATATGGATTAGGCACTTATGTTTTGACTGGGTATATAATAATCTTCCTACCTGCTCTTACTAATATGCACGGGCCATGTATTGATGGTTACGATAGTTAGGCATTTATAATGTTAGATTAGGAATATTTAATCTTTGATTAACTTGCTACGACTTCCTCCCTTACTTTTGTTCGATAACCCGAACTCTTGCTTACTTCATCTTTCACCGCTCTCAAGCTACCCCCAGCTCCAGTCGAACTTCCCAAAGCCTACGTCAACCGCGACCAAGCCACCCACACGCTCTGGATGCCGCCAACCCCACCTGGTTCACCATGTCCTGTATGTACTGTCGCTCTAGTTATATTTTTTTCCTTTTTACTGTTCCACCTAACATAAACTCCACCATCTAAAACTACACCCGTCCACGCCACTGCACCTCTTTTTCCTCACCATCGCCCCCACACGCTTGACCACTATCACGTGCCGGTCCTCTAGGAAATGCTCTGACCACCCAGCTCGCGTATACGTCACTTCACGATGTTGTTTTGTTCAAAAATGCGAACCCCACTCCCTTCTGAATCACCCTGGTTTTTCAGTTAACAACTTAGTGGTTATAGAGATATTTAAATACAATGGAGGAGCTCGGTTCATTGAAGGAAGTTTGGGTTTAAACATTGAAGTGGAGCTTTTGGTTTGCTCAAAGAAAATAGAAGGAGTTTCAATTTTCTTTTTATATAATCGGTGGCCACTAATTTGCTTCACTGAAAAAAGAGGAAAATGGTGATGCCCAGTGTTTATAATATGTGAAGTAGCTTGGCATACACAGTGTTGTAGATGATAGTGTAACCGTGGGTATTAGTAGAGTAGCATGTGGTTAAATTGGACCGGACATAGTCGAGAACAATATAGCTTCTATATGTATTGGTAGCTGGCTGTGTGATTTAATCTCTGGGTGTACATTAATATGTAGGTGAATTTGGTAGTAAATGGTATAGGTATGCAGTGTACTTGGGTAGCTTAGTCGGCCGAAAAAGAAAATACACCCATCCAGTTCGTCGTGTCCTGTATGTACTATCGCTCCAGTTATATTTCCTTTTCTTCCTTTTAACTTTTCTGCCCAACATAAACTCGACCATGAACTAAAACTACACCCATCCACTCCACTGCACCTCCTTCACCATTGGCCGCACTTGCTTGATCACCATCATAACCGATCCTCTGGGAAATGATATGACCATCCAGCTCGTGTACACACCACTTCACGACGTTTTCTTGTTCAAAAATGTGAACCCCACTCCCCTTTGAATCACGTTGGTTGATTACCTCGTCTTTTTCAGTCAATAACACAAGGTTATGGAGATATTTGAATACAGTGGAGGAGTTCGGTTCATTGATGGAAGTTTGGGTTTAAACGTTGAAGTGAAGCTTTTGGTTTGCTGGAAGAAAATAGATGGAGTTTCATTTTTTTTATATAATCGGTGTCCATTAATTTACTTCACTGAAAAAAAGAGGAAACTGTTAATGCTCAGTATTTATAATGCGAAGAAGCTTGGGGTGCACGCTGTTGTAGAAGATTGTGTAGCTGTGGGTATTGGTAAGGTAGCATGCATTTAAATTCGACTAGACATAGACGGGTACAATATAGCTTTTGTGTGTATTGGTAGCTAGTTATGTGATTTAATCTCTGGGTGTACATGAATATGGCTAGGTGAATTTGCCACTAGAAGGTACAGGTACGCAGTGTACTTGGTTAGCTTCATCGGCAGAAAAAGGGAATATAAAGAAAACATGCTTGACTATGAAGAAATAGGGTGATAAGTTTAATACTGGGCCTATGTGTACAATATAATCCAGTACTATTTAATTTATATATATTCTTTTTTTTCTTTTTCATTGGGTAGAAGTTTCTGTTTTAATATGGTTAATTAAAATTCTACCGCTTTTCATTTTGCACGTTAAAGATACGCTCCGTCCAATACGATCTCAAAACACAACAAAATTAGACATATTAGTATATCTTGACGTTCCATATCCAATGGAAATAATTTCGCCGAATTCCGATTCCGTTTGCACAGCGACGTTATTTTAATTTCAATACATTCATCGGTTCACGTATTGAATATCGTCCGCTCACAAAACAACTCTGATTGGCTCCAAACTGGAAATCTGGCAATAATTAGCTATCCGTATTCCAATAAAATTCGTTTTATCGAAAACGGAGAGCGTTTGGAAAATAGCTATTCATACGGCTTATATAATATATTAATATAATATTGATTTAATTCCAAAACAATTGAATTAAATAATAATAATAATTTATTATCATCGTACATATCCAAATAAAATAATATATCACTTCAGATTCAATTAATGTAGATTTATAACTTAATATTACGATTTTCGAGTTATACAATATCCAAATATATAACATTTCCTTTTGAATAAATTAATTAAACATTATAATTTATATATGAATCCACAACAACTATTTGAAAATTTAATAAGGACATAACTTACAATATATAAACTGAAATCTCAAATTTTCTCTTCCATTAGAAAATTTCAATCAACTATATTCAAATGTTTCTTGTTTCACAGATTTCCGACTTAAAACAGATTCTGTATATTCAATTGAAGTTCAAAACTCAATTTTATGAACTACCTCCCCTTTACGAGCTCGTTTTATATTAAACATAAATATAAACGTTCAATCGTTGTTTTATAAACAAATTCAATATTAAAAATCAATATAACATTTAAAACAAGTTTAAATATTTAGTTCAAATAGTTGGAAAATCCTGGCCGTTACAAGATTTTTTCTTAGCCTCCGTATGGAATCAAAATGTTTAAAGGTTCCAATTCTACTAGCTAGCTAATTCAAACATGAGTGTCTGAAGGACCGATGGAATCCTGGTAAATATATTCCAAACCTGAGTGGATAGAACTCTCTCTAGCATTCTCAACTGACGTACTCCAAGATGTTACGATAAAAGGCTTCCCTCCAATTATTACTGGATCGGATTCCAACACCTTCCTTCTTTCCTCTAAAATCGAGAATTTGATGTAAAAAAATGCATTTACATAATTAACACGTAGACCACCTCTCAAGTTCCAAGCCTTACTATAATGATCACGTACATCTAGACACAAAACATTAGAATCTAAAATAACCCATAAGGTGGTCTTTCCAATAATTGACCCCTTTAACTATCTCAGATGTAGGAAAAGGATTTTCTAATGAAGAGGAGAAATCACGGGGAATATAAGCTCCAACATATCTTGGAAGGGAGGTGAAGAAAGATGAGTAACTAGGTTTAGAGGAATTTCCAGCTGGTTTAGCAATGGCATTATCACAAATTTTAGGCTTGCAGTGAGGTTGTACAAGGTTTGACACAACAGGTATGGTAGGGGTATTAACTCGAACACATAGCGTGCTAGTCAAACCGGGGAGGGGGTTGGGCTCGCAACAAAATTTTGAGACACAGACACATTGCCACCCTCGATAATTATACTATCAGCTTTCATTTCATTGAAACCCAAAGTTCATCCGGCTAAATCTGACTCTACATTCTTATTTTCATCTCCTGGTGATTTACCTGTGGTTGTCGAATCATTTTCTTAAGGGATCGGCATGAGAATAGATTAAAAATTTGATTATGTATCTGTCCATCTGTTATCGACCAGTTGACTAGCAAGCAGAGCTGAAACTGGCGAGGTATCATTGTCTTTAAGTCCAGATAATGAAGATGCAAAATCTGATGAGGCTAAAGAATTTGCGATGTCTTGAAATAAAGCATGATTAGTTGCTCAAGGATATTTTCAAGAAGAAGTAATAGATTACGACGAAACCTTTTCCCCCATAGCAAGACTAGAGGCTATTAGAATTCTACTTGCTTTCGCTAGTCATAATAATTTCAAATTATTTCAAATGGATGTAAAAAGTTTCTTTTTAAATGGATTGGTTGAAAAAGACGTTTATGTTGAACAACTCCCATTATTTGAGGATGAAATATTTTCTAATCATGTTTATAAGTTAAAGAAAGCCTTATATGGTTTAAAACAAGCTCCTAGATGAAACGACCCAAACTCGCCCTTACGGGAAAGCCCGGATTGAGTTGAGAACATGACAAATCAGAACACAAACAGAAGAACATTTCATTGCTTATTACAATAATTTCATCAGTGTACAAGAATATAACAGAGTATGAGTAAATATTACGTATTGGAAAGAAATATCAGAGATTAAAATACATTACATAGGAGTGGAAAAATAATACATAATCACAAATGTAAGGAATACACGGATACAGAGCGTTTCGAATATAGCTCCAGCTGTAAATCCAGGATCCTGTGAATATAATATCCACGAAAACCTAACTACTAGCTGCCCATGAGGAAAATAGGGCACCCAGAGTTTATCTTAAAACAATAAACTCCAGGTTAATAATGTGACTGGTGTGAGAACTAAAACAGTTATTCAATCTTTACTTTAGAAATAAAGTAAATCAAAGGACCACGCCGTATAACACAGAACGAGTTTCATCCCAAGAATACCAGTGCATAAACCAGTTTATAAACAACGCAATGCTTTTCAAAAAATGAAGCTATTGTAATACTCAGGTCCCATCACACAATGCAATGCAAGCCATAGGATAGAGTTTTCCCTTATAATAGCCAAACATGCTTGGTACATTTAAAACAAAAATCATTTGATACTATTATAAGTGTAAACTATATAAAACAACTTCAAATATAAATGTATCAATCATAGAAGGCATAGTTCCCCATCCCACTATGTCTCCATACCAGGCTCTACAATTAAAACTGAAATGTCACGTATTGGAAGTTGGATTTCCATCATGAACCAAGGCAAGGGATCGTCCTTACCGAATTCGAGACAATCTAACCTACCATGTCTCAAGCTACAGCCGCAACTGCACCTTGGATCTTCAGGGCCGGTCCTCTCTTAGGTTTGAGGATTGGTAATTCCTGAACAATGCATTTTCCTGCCCTGTAGGGCGTAATGGTGAGTATGTCAACCATATCATCCATTGGCCCCGTAGTGGCCGATATATCCGAGGCGCCTCGCTTTCCATCGTCCAAATAAGTAAAACTGCCTGGGCTCCATACCATGACACCACTACTAGCTAGAAAGAAATGCATGTCCTCCCTGTAGTCCTCTCCCGTTTCTGGCTCACACTGAGGTGTGAGGCTCGCAAATTAACACCATGCACAAATCTATGCTATATTAAAGTCGTGCTTTGATCATCAACCACAAGACTAAGCTTTTCGACATAATCCTTGATCACTTGCATCTCATCATGCCACACTGGCAGTTCACGCCATGCAACTGATGTCTATCGATATATAACCTCTAAGCTCGTACGTCTTAGAGAAGGGTGTTAAGCAAGAGAATAAATTCTCTGCCACCAAACAAATATATATTTAATAGAGATCAATCAACATAGAATAAAATCCAACGTCAGACACTCATCCATTTAATAGTTCGTTTTGGGTCTGAATGAAACTGGAGGCACCTTATTCCTCATTCCATATGTCCAATATAGGAGAGAGGTCCTCGCATATCCGGTCGATCTCCAAGTACGTCTGGACGATCACCACTTATTACCTTGTCTTGGGTGTACAACCCAATCAAGACATCAATACTCATCCAAACGATGTGAAGACCTCCGGTCTTCAACCACCGTCTTCATATCGTCGAATCAATTATTCAGAATGGGTATAAACCTGGCCTTTCCGAATAATTTACGTATCTTATAAACAAGGGCTATAAGACACAACATACGCCTCATTCTAATCCATAATATTCTTTTATTCAAATATTCTTTTCATAATTTAAACCAAATTAAGGTTTTCCAAACTAGTCCGGATTAGCGGACCTTATCGAAGTAATCATTTGTTTAATTTCCCGATCCCAACCTATTCATCCTATGGAGCAAAACTTGTAATACTCCATATCTAACACCACAGTGTTATCGGTAAATTTAATTACTGTAACACCCCATAATTTTAAAACGGGACATAAGAGATAATTAAAGACTAATTAATCTTTAAAAGAAGAATTGGGTGAAATGGTTTATGCCATTGCGTTCATCTCGGAATTTCGATTGAGATATAGTTCGAGTTTGCGTAAATCGGACTCCGTATGAAGAAGTTATTATGGTTTGAAGTTTGTATACGCGCAAAAAGAATATATATATACATATATATATTGGGTTCAGTACTTCAGAAATAGGTCCAAAAAGTCAAAAATGGGTTCAAAAATTCAAAATCAACCAAAACAGGCTAGGTAGGAAAATTCCCGCCATAGGGTGTTGACCCCCTTAAGAGGTATTGACATAGGTGTCGACCCCCTCATAGGGGTGTCGACCCTGGTGTCGACCCCCCTATAGGGGTGTCAAACCCCTTAGATATGGGCGAAATACTTCGTTTTGTACCTGGCTGACATGGCAGTGACGAATTTTGAGGTATTAGGGCTTATGTGTCGCGCTGTGGTTGGCTGGGTGATGTATCTCTTTAGTTTGGATGGCTCTGATGACTCCTAGGTTGATCTAAAGGCTCAAATTGATCCTATACTCCTATATATACATCTCTAAACCTAAACCCTAACTTTACAACCCTATTCTCTATTGCCATCATGTTGTTCATCTACAAACTAACCTAGCCGACACCATAACAAATCAAATTCTAGATTAAAGATAAAAAGATAAGAGATAAAGATTCAAAGCATAGGAATTGCGAAAAGGATGTCTAGAACAACAACGAGCGAATCAACGCCTACATCAACGGATTAGCTTAGCAACTTCAGAAATTAGATCCCAGAATTCAAGATTCGTTTTCTCTGAGTGCAGTTACTTTCACAAGATAATTGTTTAAACGTAATTGTGAGGAGTTATGAATTGGACTGTATGAAAATGTTTGTAAATCATATAAAGTTTATGTCTTTGCAAATTATGTTTTGATTTATGCTTGATTTGATTCATTATATGCAAGTTATGTTCTATGTTAATTCATATGCCTAAATTACATATGCAAGTTATGTATGCAAGTTTGCTCGATCTATGCAAGTTATGAAAGATTATATGCAAGTCAGGTTCATATATGTAAGTTCATATTTTATATGTTCATATGTTTGGATCTACATGTTAATATGATTAGATCCACATCAGTCAATATGTTTAGAACTATATGTTTATATGTTTAGATCTGCATATTTATATGTAAAGATCCATATCAGTCCATATGTTTAGAACTATATGTTCATATGTTTAGATCTACATGTTTATATGATTAGATCCATATCAGCCCATATGTTTAGAACTATATGTCCCTATGTTTAGATCTACATGTTTATATGATTAGATCCATACCAGTTCATATGTTTAATTCTATGCAAGTTTATGTTTAGATCTATGCTAATTCGCATTCCATATGTTGATTGGATCTATTTTTATATGTTTACTAGATTTATGCCATATTAGATCTATATTGTTTATGCCAGTTATAATGTCATGTGTTTCTTCCCTTTTTTTATGAGTTGGGTTAATTGCGAGCCTAACGTATCACATGAACTATACGTACGAACGACGTGGGAACGTTGGGGAAAAGTTTGGGTAAAAGTTGAATATTATGTAACTGGCATAAAAAGGGTTGTAATAATATAATTAATTTTGGGCATAGCTAGAAAATGTGGCATAACTTAAATTGACCACACTTAAGGATAATTTACATATAAACTTGGACATGAATGGTAAATATGTAAATTGGCCAAAAGATGAACGTGCCTAACCCGAGGTTAGATTGAGTTGTGGTGTAAGACTGCCCGGAACCGCCCGACACATCCAGCGACCGCAACAACATAGATCTAATGTGAGAGGTTAGCGCATTAAGCCCAAAAACCCAAGGTTAGAATGAGTTTGTGGTAGAAGTTTGCCCAGAACCGCCTGACACATCCAGCAACTTCAAACAACAGTTCTAATGTGAGAGGTTGGTGCTTTAATGAATAAATTAAAGCTAAGGAACAAACATGCTAAGAATGGAAAGGTTAAGTAACATATGAACGGGCAGCACTTAACCAATATAACATGTTAGGTGGGTGGATTAAATTAACATGGACAAGAAGACAACTTAACCAATATTACATGAACAAAGTGGATAGGGTTACAGCAAGCTTAACCAATAATACATATGGACTTGATAAGGGGAAGGGTTAAGTAAATCTTGGGTAAGTGGGTAATATTAGTATATATAGGCCCACAAACTAAACCGTTAAATAAACATGCGTGAATCAGCGAGAAGGTTAAGTAACATATGAATAGGCAACACTTAACCAGTACAGCATGTTAATTAACCAAATGGGTAGGGTTAAGTTAAATTGAGAACACTTAACTATTATAACATATTGATTAGGAAACCCTAGTAACGAGGACCCATTTCAGTAGTAACCCACACAGATGTATCAAGGTATATGTGCTAGGCAGGGTGGGGCACGATTACTGGGCTGATTATAAGCGGTCAAAATAACGGCGGGTGGTGCAGCAGTGTAGGTTCCGATGGAGAATGGGCGTGCACATGCTCCAGAGTGGAAAAAGCAGGCACTGGGCATCAGTAGTATACATTGTGCATCTTGAATCATGTCGGGTTACCATCTTGGGAATTGATACACCCCATGATGGGGCCAGCACGGGTATCTCCATACAAGCGGGGCCGAATGACACAAGTAATGAATACATACTAGCGAGGTCGAATGACACAAGTAATAAGTACATGCTAGTTAGGGAGCTGATTGAACGAGGAAGTTAGTGGGTACAACTCGTGGGGGTAGGGGCACCTATGATAGCAGCTAAGAGTACACAAAATTGTAACTTCCTAGATTTTTCGGCCATTTAAATTCGAATATTTGAATTTGTTTATATATTATATTGGGAATATAATGGATTTTTAATCGAATTTATTTATTTATTTAAAATAGAGTTCGAATATATATATTTATATATTATTTAAAATGAGCTCGAAATGACGCGGTAGTTCATAATTTTCGATTTGAACTTTAACCGAATATACAGGATCCAATAAAAGTCGGATTTCTGTGTAACAAGAAACGTTTGAACCGTTTCGATTATATTTTTCTAATGAAAGAGAAAAATCGAAATTCCAGCTTATAGATTTCAAGTTACGTCCTGTTCAAATTTTCAAATAGTCGCTGTGAAATCGTTTTAAATTATAACGATTTATTTATTAATATTAAAGGATTTTTATGTAAATGAAATAACATCTTTGAGCCAAAATTTCTTAATATTGAGTTTTGAATTCTAGTGATTAAGATTTGAAACCGTTGTTTCAAATAAATACGATGATAATATTTTATCGTTAAATTTAGCAATTGAATTTAATTTATATTATAACAAATATTATATTAGATTTATAAATAATCACATGAATGTATATGTATGTGTTGGCATATACATCAGCGTTTCCTTTTGGTTCGAAAGGGTACAACATGGAAACTAAAAGCTAAAAACCAGTGTATGTAAAAGGAAATATACGAAAATTGGAAAATGATCTATACGATAAAAACATATAATTGTACATATATGGAATGGTCTGTACACATGCAGCATGAAGTGACAAAATAATTCATTCAAAGATTAGTGTACAATACATGTCAGGTCAAATTTCTGCATTTTGCAAATACAAAACAATACATGAGATTTTCGGTACAATACAAGTTCTAGAGTACAAAAACCAAGAAAGAAATCAACATTTGTAAATCAACATTTGTAAATCAACTTCTTCATGTTTTTTTATTTTCTGAACCAGTGAAGCCGAATGGACAGATTTTCCAATTTTGTGTTTGATTTGGATGCAGGTCCTTAATACTTCTATACAAATGTGTACCTGCAACTATATAAATTAAAAGAGATATTAGTTAATCACATATAAATATAGAAATATATTTGGAAAATCAACATAGAAATGATCAATACATAGAAACTTATATATTTGGTGGTACAATGCTGAGCCAAATGGACAAAAACAGTTCTACATACAAAAAAATATATATGTATATCTTCATACATATGGCCGATCAAACCATACAGGAAAGAAAAAAAGAAAAATATAAATTGAACACAACTTGAGCAGCTAGAAGAAATATAGCGGAACAACTATATATATAATATGAACACCTATAAACAATCAATGAACAAAATATATGTATATCTTCGTATACATAAGGGCTGATTGGAGAAGAAGTGAACAACAAAGTGAACAGCTATAAAATGTACAAGAACAACTAGAGATAGCACATTGAACGAGCTAGTGAAATAGATATGTATATATTTTATATACATCAACCGTATAGCATAATCAAAACAAGAAAAAAATACAGTAAAAAAATCCACTTTGAAATTACTGTTTACATACATTGAAAACCCAACTTGAATGAGAATACACTTTCGGATCTGTATATTGATTTACACAACTCATAGCCACAATCGATTTCGAACAGATCAACAAGTGCTGGGAAAATCCTATACTAAATCCGAACCAAAAATCTAACCTACAGATTTGAATCTTGATTGGCATAACAATTCGTAGCCACTGATAAACGTTGATCTTATCTAATTTCCAACCGCAACTATAAATACGCTATCACACAATGTGTTTCATCACCCACTCGAAAATGCAGTAAACAAAAACCCCATTCGAAACCAAAAAAATCAAACAAAATAAATATAATAAGGAAAAATTAGGTAAATAACTTATCTGTATTTGAAAATCCTCATATCGCAATTCTGTATAATTTTGGACCAACTCGCTGATGATTCTGTTCGAGATCGAAGCTTTAGGTTGCGAGATGGAAGACCTCGTTATTGGTGGAGGCTCGCTACTTTGGAAGGCTGTGTGGTTGATCGATGAAGCACGATAATTGTTGAAGGGGTTGTTTGGGAGTTCGGTGGATCGTCTGGAGGAGGAGAACGAGGAAGTGGTGGCATAGAGGAGGGGGGTGACGCCGAATATCTCAAAGTAGCAGAAGAAAATGGGCCTTAAGGTTTTTAATTTGGGGATTAAAATGGTGAAGGCGGCCGGTAATGAGGAGGGTTACGGTAGTAAGGGATGTAAGGGTTTTAAAGTAAAGCGGGTCGGGTTCTTTTTGGGCTGAAGGGTTAAGTTAAAGCCCATTTAAATATATAAGAACCATGTTTAAAATTTTAATTTAATTTAAAAACTTTTTTATGTGATTTCTCGCACATACGTTATCAGATTCAAGCGCGGTCAGTCTCGTTGGGACCGTAGGGACGAGAACTTTGAGATGGAGCAGAGGTTGGACGGATTTGAATCAAGGTGAGTTAAACTCACTCAGCTCTCCCTATTTATATTTTATATAAATTGGATTTTTATTTTGTGTGTTCTAGTTTTAGTAATTGACCGCTTGTTAGTTATATAATTATTATTGATTCAATTACTGAAAATTTAACAGTCATTTAATTTCAGAAAAAACACCAATCATTTTGATTTGACCCGAATAAGGTAGTTTTCCCTTGATTGGTCACATTTATATATGTGCTTGAATTGTTTAAATTGTTTGAATTGGTTGTTAATTGATTGGTGATCGTTATAGAATTATCAATCAAATAAAAAGGAATGGTTGATTATTATTGATTATTGAACCTTATTTTGTTCTGATAGTAACCAAGGGTAGTATGGTTAGGTATTTGGCATCACCTGGCCTATAAATCAATCGATTTATAAAATATGGGTTTTATCGACAGTGAATCGATAATAATTAATTATATATATACATTATAACGAAAATAGATTTGAAAGTTATTACATTGAAAGGTTATTTAAAAAGGAAAAATATAAATTATTTAAAGTTTATAAGAAATTATGATTTTTTTTATAAAACAAATTCTTATGTGGATAAGAATTATAAGGAAAGAGCAAGAAATAACCTAGCCGTTAAGTATTTGATTAATCATGAACGATTAAATAAAGTTATTTAAATTAATTATATTTTTAAGAGGAATTAAATAGAATTGGTTAGAAGAGTAATCATGTTTGTGTTGACCGAGTCGACCATTTAAAGTTAGACTTTAAATTAGTGAAATAAATTAAAGAATAATTGGTTAATCTTAGTAAGAATTTAAAAAGGAAATTTATTATTTATTCTAGTAAATAAAGGAGTTAATTAATTTGCAATGATTAATGTTGAGGTAAATAATCTATTCCTAAATATAATACATTTTGGTAACCGAGTATGAAATGAAATATGGTCGAGTGTCGGAAAAAGGCTAGGGATGAGTTTTATTATTTGAGCTCTAGCCTTATAAGGAAGAAATAAAGAGGTCTAAGCGAATACCTAGCTAAAATGAAAGGTTTTACTTAACGTTTGTATTAAGTGAAGGAGATGAAGATGTAAAGGGTTTATATCAAACCTGAAATTTATAAACAAGGTTTATAAATAGAATATGAGTTTAAACGTCATTTTTAAATAGGAAATACTTAATAATGGAATTAAGTTAAACCAATAGAGTGGAAAAGGGATTTCCCCAAAGAAAAGGGAATTGGTAAAAAGTGATTTGATTTGAGTTTGGTAAACGAAGTTGAAAATAGGATATGTAATGATAATCCAGTTATAAAACAAAGTTATTTTAATAAGTCGAGAGTAATAAAAGGAATGTTTAGTAAGCAAATAATTAAAAAGAGAAACTTCCAAAGAGGGTAAGAAGAACTATAAGGCTATATTTTAAATAAACAAGATAAGTGGGATGTGTTTTGATATTAAATTGAATATCGCTTCTTGAGTTACAACTCATATTTATCTTAAGATAAGAACGTTGTTGATCAAGGTCCGAGAGGTAATTAAAATACCCCAACTTGAACGACTTCGCGACTATCCAAGAATGATACTAGTTGGTAATGGCAAGAGTGTATGATAAGATTTCCAGAGTAAGATAAATAATATGAGGCGATATTTCCCTAGTAACAAAATTAAAAGGAAATTGGGCGATAATTTCAAAGAGTAAGGGAATGATGTATAAAAAGGTTTATTATTTAAGAATAAGGATTGGATACTTTCCAAATAATGAAACAAAAGAGTTGCGTAACGTCGAATAGTAAGTTGAACTGATTTTTCAATTATAAATAACAAAATGTTATAGTAAATGTTTGAAAATGATAGTTAAATTGAGTATTGGATATCATTATATAATATATTCTTTTAAAATGAGATTTTTTTGTGAATATCAATATATTAAAGCAATAAGTGAAATGTTTTCCCCAATATTGGAATATTTAAGTTTAATTGATTAAAGAAGCCAGGTGATGCTGAGTACTAGATCAGTGAATCCATTTTATGATTTCATGAATGTTCATTTGATAGTTAAATAACCGACTATCAAATTTTACCTTTACGATTGTTGGTATGGAAAGACCGGGATCGAATGTATATTCGAAAACCAATCCGACCAACAAATACAAAATATATAGAAGATATCAGGCGACGATCGAGATGGAGCATGTGAAGACCATAAATCTTCATAAAACGGAAAAACCACTTAAAATCTCTGATTCAACCCGGAGATTTACTAAGGTTTTGTCGTGGTTGAAATCTGTGGATTGTAAGGACTATCGCTACTGATCCATGGGGTGATTCCTATATTGGATGCAGTAGGAGAGTACCTTTGGTTCATCCTGTTCCTAGATGACTTGTATGGACGAATGTCTGACAGAGTATTTCTTAAGGGTCACGTACGTTGATTTTTACAAACGTATCTCTGTTAGTGGCAGAGAGGGGCACCTCTCTAGCTTAATGACCAGAATATTTTTGTGGACGTCAATTAGTGATTTGACGGATCTGACAATGTGGCATTCAAAATGAATGATGACCAGATGTGTTTTGACCTCAAGCCCCATCAACCGGGAAATGACAAAAATCGGACAGGCATCATGGCTATGTGGGTCGCTCCCATTAGGGTGTATAATCACCTATCTGGAGAAAATCCATTTCATTCTTTAATCTATTTCGATGCTGTCCCTTTTCGGGAAACGGTGGTTTGAGCCAACCCATTGGTGATATACATTCGATACACTCAAGCGAAATGAATGGTCGGTCATGTGTGGGCCGGGTTGCAAGACGTTCTTGTTGAACCCAGTGTATTCGCCTCTAGAGATACACTATCGGTGGGTGGTCCCATACCTTGTCACAGTTGGAATCCAATCTCCAATAAGTGCCCACGGTTTTGATTGTATACTATATATATAGCGTGAGATGCAAGCATTCCACTAGATTGATATTTACTTGTATTTAGACACTATTATAATACCAGAAAAAATATTGATTTCAAAAACTGTTTTGAGTTATCGTAAGGTAAAAACCGTCCATATTTATGTGTGGATTTGGTCTTATGATTATTCTTTTCTTTCAAAAATATTTTACCTTTAAAATCAAGTTGTGTGATACCCTTAATACTGTGCGAGTTTTTATCATTTTGGTTCACCAGACTGACCCGGTGTTTTGTAAATGCTCGGGTTAGCCCGGGGTGTACAGGTTCAGGTTATCTGGTACTGAGAAGTCCAAAGACGAGCTAGAGATGTTCAGACATATGATATCTAGTATTTATCCCGCTGTGTATATGGGACAGGTTATTAAAACTGTCCAGAGATGTGATGTACTCTCATATTGTAAGTATTTTTAAAAGCTCTCAATAAAGATTTATTTCTGTATTATATTTTGTTCCGCTGCGATGTGAGACTCAGTTTATGTTGCATTGGTTTTTCTTCTTCTTCTTCTATTCTAACTTTCTTTCTTATCTCACCCTCTAATTTCTTTCTATAAACATTCCAGTGTTTTCGGTGTTTGGAAGGTCGGCATAAGTTATGGTAAAGGTATTTATGTCGATTTTTGGGTTCGGAAATCCTTGGGTCCTTACAGTGGTATCAGAGCCATTGGTTGAGTTGTAGCCTTGGCTCTGTGGCGTAACTCAATAGAGATGGGGTTAGTAACACCCTTGATTGAGTTGAGTATATATATATATATATATATATATATATATATGAGAGCGTATTTGTAAGATTTTATATACAAATGTTTTGTATTGTGTTATTTGACTAGTTCAAATGTTGAGAAGCATTGAACTAGTGAATGGATACAATATTGTTTTATAAAGGAGGGTAAATGAAATAGTTTTACCCAAGGTATATTTTTATATAGAAAACGGAAGTAATTTTCTATAATATAGTAATGTGAGTTGTTTGTTCTGATTGATTTAATTTGAAATCAAATTGAATTATCAAATAAAATTGAACTGATTAGTAAATCAATTCATCAATTGAATCGGATATGAAAGCAAAACTGAACCTGGTTAAGTAGAATCAATTTAAGAATGACTTCAAATAAAATGAACTTAAATAAATTGGGATTTGAAAATTAAATGGATAAATCATAGGAATTAATTTTAACATTAATCGATCGATATTAATGGATGTTAAACCAAATAGACACAAACCCTATATTGAAAATTAATTGAATTTAACCAGTTGGGGTTAATGAGAAATTGTATGAATGGAAAGCAAGAGATAAATCCCGGTATAGGGGATTGGAAACAAGATTGGTTGTGAAGTGGAAACAAAATTATTTAACCCAAATTATTATTTGCATTATAAGTGAAATAAGTGCAGAATCTTGAAGGCTGTGGAGATGATTTGGTTATACAGACTGCAAATGCAGACGATAAGTAGCCATTGATACGTTTCGAAAATTGGAATTTGAATTGGAATGCTCGACAAAAAGATAAACCTTAATATTATGGGTTAAGCAATTTCTTTGTACCCTAAGTGGATTGTCATTTGGATTTTGAATTTTCTTTCCGAAGAAGTTGAGGCTCAGAGTGCCAGTTGTAGTCGTACCGATCGAGCCATGCAGAGGAGGTGCTGGCAAAATTTTAGAAAATTTTTAGAGTTCAAATTTATTTTGAAATTAATGCAAAGGTAATGATTTTAAAATAATTTGGTTCGGAATATTCATCTTACTTTGCAATTTCGAGGACGAAATTATTTAAGGGGGGAAGAATGTAACATCCCAGATTTTTCGGCCATTTAAATTCGAATATTTAAATTTATTTATATATTATATTAGGAATATAATGGATTTTTAATCGAATTTATTTATTTAAAATAGAGTTCGAATATATATATATATATATATATATTTATATATTATTTAAAATGAGCTCGAAACGACGCGGTAGTTCGAAATTTTCGATTTGAACTTTAACCGAATATAGGCGATCCAATAAAGGACAGATTTCTGTGAAACGAGAAACATTTGAACCGATTCGATTATATTTTTCTAATGAAAGAGAAAAATCGAAATTCCAGCTTATAGATTTCAAGTTACGTCCAGTTCAAATTTTCAAATAGTCGCTGTGAAATCATTTTAAATTATAACGATTTATTTATTAATATTAAAGGATTTTTTATGTAAATGAAATATCATCTTAGAGCCAAAATTTCTTAATATTGAGTTTTGAATTGTAGTGATTAAGATTTGAAACCGTTGTTTCAAATAAATACAATGATAATATTTTATCGTTAAATTTAGCAGTTGAATTTAATTTATATTATAACAAATATTATATTAGATTTATAAATAACCACATGAATGTATATGTATGTGTTGGTATATACATCGGCGTTTCCTTTTGGTTCGAAAGGGTACAACATGGAAACTAAAAGCGAAAAACCTATGTATGTTGAAGGAAATATACGGAAATTGGAAAATGACCTATACGATAAAAACATATAATTATACATATATGGAATGGTCTGTACACATGCAGCAAGAAGAGACAAAAGAATTCATTCAAAGATTAGTGTACAATACATGTTAGGTCAAATTTCTGCATTTTGCAAATATAAAACAATACATGAGATTTTCGGTACAACACAAGTTCTAGAATACAAAAACCAAGAAAGAAATCAACATTTGTAAATCAACTTCTTCATGTTTTTTTTCTTTTCTAAACCAGTGAAGCCGAATGGACAGATTTTCCAATTTTGTGTTTGATTTGGATGCAGGTCCTTAATATTTCTATACAAATATGTACCTGCAACTATATATATTAAAAGAGATATTAGTTAATCACATATAAATATAGAAATATATTTGGAAAATCAACATAGAAATGATCAATACATAGAAACTTATATATTTGGTGGTACAAATGCTGAACCAAATGGATAGAAACAGTTCTATATACAACAAAATATATATGTATATCTTCATACATATGGCCGATCAAACCATTTAGGAAAGAAAAAAATAATATAAATTGAACAGAACTTGAGCAGCTAGAAGAAATATAACTGAACAGCTATATATATAATATGAACACCTATAAACAATCAATGAACAAAATATATGTATATCTTCATATACATACGAGCTGATTGAACAAGACAGTGAACAACAAAGTGAACAACTATAAAATGTACAAGAACAGCTAGAGATAGCATATTGAACGAGCTAGTGAAACAGATATGTATATATTTTATATACATCAACTGTACAACAAATCAAAACAGGAAAAAAATACAGTAAAAAAATCCACTTTGAAATTACTGTTTACATACATTGAAAACCCAACTTGAATCGACAATACACGTTTGGATCTATATATTGATTTGCACAACTCATAGCCACAATCGATTTCAAACAGATTAACAAGTGCTGGGAATATCCTATACTAAATCCGAACAAAAATTCTAACCTATAGATTCGAATCTTGATTGACATAACAATTCGTAGCCACTGTTAGACATTGATCTTATCTAATTTCCAACCGCAACTATAAATACGCTATCACACAAAGTGTTTCATCACCCACTCGAAAACGCAGTAAACAAAAACTCCATTCGAAACCAAAAAAAAAAAAAAATCAAACAAAATAAATACAGTAAGGAAAAATTTGGTAAATAACTTATGTGTATTTGAAAATCCTCAGACCGCAATTCTATATAATTTTGGACCAACTCGCTGATGATTTTGTTTGAGATCGAAGCTTTAGGTTGCGAGATTGAAGACCTTGTTATTGGTGGAGGCTCACAGCTCTGGAAGGCTGTGTGGTTGATCGACGAAGTGCAGTAATTGTTGAAGGGGATTGTTTGGGAGTTCGGTGGATCGTTTGGAGGAAGAGAACGAGGAAGTGGTAGCATAAAGGAGGGGGGCGACGCCGAACATCTCGAAGTGGAAGAAGAAAATGGGCCTTAAGGTTTTTAATTTGGGGATTAAAATGGTGGAGGCGGCTGGTACTGAGGAGGGTTACGGTAGTAAGGGATGTAAGGGTTTTAAAGTAAAGCGGGTCGGGTTCTTTTTGGGATGACGGGTTAAGGTAAAGCCCATTTAAATATATAAGAACCATGTTTAAAATTTTAATTTAATTTATAAACTTGTTTATGTGATTTCTCGCACATACGTTACCAGATTCAAGCGCGGTCAGTCTCGTTGGGACCGTAGAGACGAGAACTTCGAGATGGAGTAGAGGTTAGTCAGGATCGGGAACAACGGAAAATTTTAGTCGAATTAAACTTCAATTTAATTTGACTAAAAACCAGATATTTATCGACGGATTTAAATCAAGGTGAGTTAAACTCACTCAACTCTCCCCATTTATATTTTATATAAATTCGATTTTTATTTTACATATTTTGGTTGTTAGTAATTAACCGCTTGTTAGTTATATAATTATTATTGTTTCAATTACTGAAAATTTAATGGTCGTTTAATTTTAGAAAAAATACCAATCATTTTGATTTGACCCGAATAAGGTAATTCTCCCTTGATTGGTCACATTTATAAACGTGCTTGAATTGTTTGAATTGGCTGTTAATTGAATGGTGATCGTTATAGAAATTATCAATCAAATAAAAAGGGATGGCTGATTATAATTGATTGTTGAACCTTATTTTTTTCTGATAGTAACCAATGGGTAGTATGGTTGGGTAATTGGCATCACCTGGCCTATAAATCAATCGATTTATAAAATATGGGTTTTATCAACAGTGAATCGATAATAATTAAGTTATATATATATATTTTATAACGAAAATAGGTTTTGAAAGTTATTATATTGAAAGGTTATTTAAAAAGGAAAATATTAATTATTTAAAGTTTATAAGAAATTATGAAATTTGTTTTATAAAACTAATTCTTATATGGATAAGAATTATAAGCAAAGAGCAAGAAATAACCTAGCGGTTAAGTATTTTATTAATCGTGAATGATTAAATAAAGTTATTTAAATTAATTATATTTTTAAGAGGAATTAAATAGAATTGGTTAGAAGAGTAATCATGTTTGTGTTGACTGAGTCGACCATTTAAAGCTAGACATTAAATTAGTGAAATAACTTAACGAATAATTGGTTAATCTTAGTAGGAATTTAAAAAGGAAATTTATTATTTATTCTAGTAAATAAAGGAGTTAATTAATTTTCAATGATTAATGTTGAGGTAAATAATCTATTCTTAAATATAATACATTTAAGTAACCGAGTATGAAATGAAATATGGTCGAGTGTCGGAAAAAGGCTAGGGATGAGTTTTATTATTTGAGCTCGAGCCTTATAAGGAAGAAATAAAGAGGTCTAAGCGAATACTAAGCTTAAATGAAAGGTTTTACTTAACGTTTGTATTAAGTGAAGGAAATGAAGATGTAAAGGGTTTATATCAAACCTGAAATTTATAAACAAGGTTTATAAATAGAATATGAGTTTAAACGTCGTTTTTAAATAGGAAATACTTAATAATGGAATTAAGTTAAACCAATAGAGTGGAAAAGGGATTTCCCGAAAGAAAAGGGGATTGGTAAAAATGGATTTGATTTGAATTTGGTAAACGAAGTTGAAAATAGGATATGTAATGATAATCCAGTTATAAAACAAAGTTATTTTAATAAGCCGAGAATAATAAAAGAAATGTTTAGTAAGCAAATAATTAAAAAGAGAAACTTCCAAAGAGGGTAAGAAGAACTATAAGGCTATATTTTAAATAAACAAGATAAGTGGGATGTGTTTTGATATTAAATTGAATATCGCTTCTTGAATTACAACTCGTATTTATCTTAAGATAAGAACGTTGTTGATCAAGGTCTGAGAATTAATTAAAATACCCCAACTTGAACGACCTCGGGGCTATACAAGAATGATACTAGTTGGTAATGGCGAGAGTATATGATAAGATTTCCAGAGTAACGGAAATACTATGAGGCAATATTTCCCCAGTAACGGAATTAAAATGAGATTGGGCGATAATTTCAAAGAGAAAGGGAATGAGGTATAAAATGGTTTATTTTATAAGAATAAGGATTGGATACTTTCCAAATAATTAAACGAAAGAGTTGGCGTAACATCGAATAGTAAGTTGAACTGATTTCTCGGTTATAAATAACAAAATGTTATAGTAAATGTTTGAAAATGATAGTCAAATTGAGTGTTGGATATCGTTATATAATATATTCTTTTAAAATGAGATGTTTTTGAGAATATCAATATATTAAAGTGATAAGTGAAATGTTTTCCCAATATTGGAATATTCAAGTTTAATTGATTAAAGAAGCCTAGTGATGCTGAGTACTAGATCAGTGAATCCATTTTATGATTTCATGAATGTTCATTTGATAGTTAAATAGCCGACTATCAAATTTGACCTTTACGATTGTTGGTATGGAAAGACCGGGATCGAATGTATATTCAAAAACCAGTCCGACCAACAAATACGAAATATATAGAAGATATCAAGCGACGATCGAGATGGAGCATGTGAAAACCAAAGATCTTCATTAAAAGGAAAAACACTTAAAATCTATGATTCGACCC
The DNA here is from genome assembly GCA_030737875.1 of Allium sativum. Taxonomy (NCBI): domain Eukaryota; kingdom Viridiplantae; phylum Streptophyta; class Magnoliopsida; order Asparagales; family Amaryllidaceae; genus Allium; species Allium sativum. The sequence continues at coordinate 897,008,016 of CM060922.1, read as the reverse complement.
AGAGATATACTGGAGTTTTTTCATGGTTGAAATATGTGGATTGCAAGGACTATCGCTACTAATCCATGGGGTGATTCCTATATTGGATGCAGTAGGAGAGTACCATCAGTTAATCCTGTTCCTAGATGACTTGTATGGATGAATGTCTGACAGAGTATTTCTTAAGGGTCACGTACGTTGATTTTTACAAACGTATCTCTGTTAGTGGCGGAGAGGGGCATCTCTCTAGCTTAACGAGCAGAATATTTTTATGGACGTCAATTGGTGATTTGGCGGATCTGACAGTGTGGCATTCAAAGTGAATGATGACCAGATGTGTTTTGACCTCAAGCCCCATCAACCGGCAAACGACAAAAATCGGGCAGGCAGCATGGCTATGTGGGTCGCTCCCATTAGGGTGTATAATCACCTATCTAGAGAAAATCCATTTCATTCTTTAATCTATTTCGATGTTGTCCCTTTTCAGGAAACGGTGGTTTGAGCCCAACCGTTGGTGATATACATTCGATAAACTCAAGCGAAATGAGTGGTCAGTCATGTGTGGGCCGGGTTGCAAGACGTTCTTGTTGAACCCAGTGTATTCGCCTCTAGAGATACACTATCGGCAGGTGGTCCCATACCTTGTCATAGTTGGAATCCAATCTCCAATAAGTGCCCACGGTTTTGATTGTATACTATATATGTGGAGCGTGAGATGCAAGCATTCCACTAGATTGATATTTACTTGTATTTAGACACTATTATAATATCAGAAAAAATATTGATTTCAAAAACTGTTTTGAGTTATCATAAGGTAAAAACCGTCCGTATTTATGTGTGGATTTGGTCTTACGATTATCCTTTTCCTTCAAAAATATTTTAACTTTAAAATCAAGTTGTGTGATACCCTTAATACTGTGCGAGTATTTCTCACTCCGGTTCACCAGACTGACCCGGTGTTTTGTAAATGCTCGGATTAGCCCGAGGTGTACAGGTTCTGGTTATCCGGTACTGAGAAGTTCAGAGACGAGCTGGAGATGTTCAGACATATGATATCTAGTATTTATCTCGCTGTGTATATGGGACAAGTTATTAAAACTGTCCAGAGATGTGATGTACTCTGCTATTGTAAGTATTTTTAAAAGCTCTCAATAAAGATTTATTTCTGCATCATATTTTGTTCCGCTGCGATGTAAGACTCAATTTATGTTGCATTGGTTTTTCTTCTTCTTCTTCTTCTATTCTAACTTTCTTTCTTTCTTATCTCACCCTCTAATTTCTTTCTATAAACGTTCTAGTGTTTTCGGTGTTTGGAAGGTCGGCATAAGTTATGATAAAGGTATTTATGTCGATTTTCGGGGCTGGAAATCCTTGGGCCGTTACAGAAACTACCACTATCATGATTAGTAAGAGGGGTCAACTTTTAGTAGGGGACTACTAAGGTGTGGTGTAACTAGTAATGATTCAGTGTTACTAGCATTGGTGAAGTGTAGTAATTATCCTGTAGCGATTACAAGCGCAATCTACATTATATCTCGTTCATCTTGTCTGCTTTGTCATGCCTATTTATTCTATAGTCATTTCTTGCTTTCCAGTTTATGTTCTTATCCTATTACTTTAATGATTATATTGTTAAAGTCACTGGACTCACCAGACTTATGTCTGACCTAGTTTGTTTCGCCTCTTTTCTTCCGTTCCCCCCAGGTTCTTAGGGAGGAAATACTCAAGCTTAGTTCAGATGTCTCTTTCTTCCAGCTTGAAGTTAAAAGATGTATTGCTTGGCTTTGATTCTGCATATGGCATTTTTCTGTTGGGGATTATGGCTTTAAAATTATGTACTCTGAAGGTTTTGTACAAGACTGTTATTATGTACACTATTTTGGTATTTGTAAACGTAATCAAACTTATTTATGTTTCTGCTGCAATAAAATTACAAAATTTTCAAGTACTACTTTTTCTGTCTTGTAATATTCTGTTCTGTTTACTTATAATGCTCCACAAAACTTAATGCATTCCCTTTGTGAGTGACATTAATGGACGTGGGGTGTTACACGTGGTATTAGAGCTGAAGGTTACCAGAACAGATAAAAGATTTTGAAAACCATGTTCAAAAATACTATTTTCAAAAACATGTTTCAAAGTAGGAGTTTTCAAGAGAAAGATTTACTATGAAAAACATAATCCCAAAAAGCCATATATCTATCTTTCGATTCTTTGTTTCGAATCTCTTCCTTTTTCTTTCTTGAGTCTCTTTCTCCACGTTTAGATGCCTTTCCTAAGATATGGAAGGATTTCGGTGCGATGGGCGGAAAACCTTTTCATTGGACTGAGACGTTTGTCAAGGCTATAAATTGGCTCAAGGAAGTGAAGGACTCGTTTGGTATCTTGGAGATAGACAATGGAAGGAAAGTTTAGCTAGCTGCTTGGTCGATGAGGAAGTTTAGACTGAGGAACACAACCCCAAGGATGAGGAATTTTTTGACATGGCTTTAATCCACGAAGAAGGTAAAGAAGAAAGCGGAAATAATAATTAACCCCCGTAACAAAAGAAGGTGTCTTTATTTTGGTATAACGGGCTATAACTAAGGACTGTAGGAAGAAGAAGAAGCATGGTTGTTACCATTGCGGCGAGGCAGGAAATATGATTTAAGATTACTCAAGGAGGAAGGGACAAGGGCATGGACAAAGGACAGGACCTACTTCTGGAGGAGAGGTTCATGCTTTCATGGCACTAGGACAGGAGAGAGATAGAAGCATTTCTGTTGAAGTTTGATTTTCATTTTTCAGTCATCCTATTCGAACTTTGTTTGACTCATGCGCTTCACAATTGTTTGTATCTGCTTCGTTAGTTGAAACACTGCACCTAAATACTAGTCTTGTTATGAATCCCATTGTAGTCTCAAATCCTATTGGTGGTTTGGCTCACTTTTCTATGGTTTGTCGGGTTTTGAGAGTGTCTATCTTGGGCGTTGGGTTTGAATGCAACGCCTTCGTTCCTGGTTTCACGGGCTAGGGCTTGATTCTAGGGATGGATTGGCTAGCCAGGCATGGTGCCATCCAGGACTGTGGAAAGAGGGTAGTTAGACTGTTGACTCGTTATGGAAAGACCCTTGATATTTCTTGTGACCCTAGGGGTTCAATGATGCTTAGCTACCTATAATCTCTTGACGCATTCATCGATGATTTGAAATCTATTCGTGTAGTCTGTGAGTATGGTGACATCTTTGATGAGGTTCGGGGTCAACTCCGAGGCACGAGATAGACCTATAAATATACTTTGTAGATAATGAAAAGCCGGTTGCATTGTCAGTGCACCACATGGCTACGAGAGAGAGAGAGAGGAGGGAACTCAGTAAACAAGTGGGGGAGCTACTTGAGAAAGGGTTCATAAGAAGAAGCATTTCAGAATAGGGTGCTCCAGTTGTTTTTTCTACGAAGACTGATGGCTTGCTTAGATTGTGCGTGGACTATAAGGAGCTGAACAAGCTCACGAAGAAGAATAGACACCCATTGCCGAGGTTAGATGATTTGTTCTATCAGTTAGCTGGTGCTTCAGTTTTCTCGCTGTTGGACTTAGCTATAGGATTTCACCAGTTGAGGGTAGCTGATGATAGCATAGATAAGACTGCTTTTAGGACTCCTAATGGTTTCTTCGAAGGGCTCGTCATACTTCCTTTTTTGGGTTGACGAATGCACCCACATATTTCATAGATTTGATGAGTAGGGTATTTAGGGAGTTCCTAAACAAGTTTGTGGTAGTCATTGTAGATAGTATTTTGATTTTCTCTAGAAGCGAGGAAGAGTATGCTCTACATCTTAGGGAAGTCTTAGAGACCCTAGAGCGCATCAACTCAAAACTAAGTTCTCCAAATATCATTTTTGGAGGAAAGAAGTGAGGTTCTTAGGACACGTGGTCTCTAAGGAAGGGGTAGCAATGGATCCTACAAAGGTGGTGGCAATCCAAGATTGGAAGGTTCCTAGAAAAGCAACGAAGTAAGAAGTTTTCTAGGGTTGGCGGGCTACTATAGGAAGTTCGTCAAGGGCTTTGCGAAGGTATCAGCCCCAGTTTTGACTTTGCTAGATGGGAGAAAACCATTCACACTATATACCGATACTTGCGAGGCAGGGCTTGGAGTAGTTTTCGATGCAAGAGGAAAAGGCGACATGCAAAAGGCAGTAGGTACGCAGTTATGTTTGAGCATCGCGTATCGTCCACAAACGGATGGACGGACAGAAAGGGTGAATAGAATCCTTGAAGATCTTTTTAAGTTATGCATCCTAGATTTGGAGGACAAAAGAAGAGCACTTTCCATTTGTGGAGATCGCTTATAACGACAGTTATTAAGCTAGTATTAGGGTTTTTATGGATGACTGTGTCGACTACGCCATTGCGTTCGTCTCGAAATTCTGCTTGGAATAGAGTCCAAGTTTTAAATCGGACTCTGTATGAAGAAGATATGGCCTTCAGAAGTTTCAACAAAGACCAGCCCGAAATTCAAAAATCAGATTTTGAAATTCAAAACAGACACCTGGGCTGGGTGGGAAAATTCCCTCCCAGGGCCCAGGTCGACCTGGGGGGTCGATCTAGGTAAACAGGTCGACACTAGGGTCGACCTCCCCCCTTTTCCAGAACTGGAGACAGGTCCATTTTTCTGTACCTGGATGCTTTTTGACCAGATTCGTGAGCTCTAACCTATTTATACACCCCCAAACCTAGCTTTCTCTCCACACAATTTCATTCTGCCTCTATTCTAATTAAAAATAAAAATGGCGTGCTACTTTGCTAGAATCAAAACTAGAACTAGTGCATCTTCTTCCAATCTGAATAGAGTTAAAAGAGAACAACTATTTTCTAATCTAATCGATAGTCTACGCCAAAGGAGCGCTATTCAATGTCAGAATACAGATCCCAGAAATCAAGATTTGCCTTTTCAATCGTGAGCACAATTATTTTCAGATATGAAATTTAATAATTATCTTGACATTTTTGTGAACCTGGATCCAAGGTTATGCATAATTTTCTGTGGATTTATCTTGATTGTGACTGTTCTGTATCTGTTCCCTCTTTTCTTGCTTTTTGTTTATAGCCAGGCTACCACGAGCCTGCGCCAAATCCCATAAGAGATTAACGCATGAATGCTAAATTTTGGGACAAATAATCGATAATGCATAATTGGACATGACTGATCTTTAACTGATTTGAGAAATGGACATATGTTGTAAACTAGATCTAGATCTGTGTATACTCTGTAATTTGGAAGAAGAGGAATCATTGTATGATAACATGTGACTTGAAACTTGGGGACATAACGCATGTTTAAAATTAAGATCTGATTTTGAGATGTTACAATTTAAAGATCTAGACTTTTGAGGTAAATTTTATGTAACGATTCTTGACTTGAAAAAGGAATATGTGACTTAGGCATAAAGACCTATATTATAATAGGATAACTATTAATGTGAACACGCCTAAAAGTGGATTTTTGGATATTTGGAATTAAAGGCTATAATTTGGCATAATTCATATGGTATATCATGATTTGGGCTTTTAGAGAATATTCTGTATTGTGCAAAGTTTAACTAATTTTTTTGGCATATGTTGTATTATGAATTATGACCATGATTTAGGCATGAAAGTTTAGGCTTAATTTATGATTAGGCACGATATTAAATAGAATTTTGGAAATATATAATCTGCTAAATCTGTTGAATTGTCTAATCTGCTAAATTTGTTGAATTGCCTAATCTGCTAATCTGTTGAATCGCCTAATCTGCTAAATCTGTTATCTGTTGAATTGCCTAATCAGCTAATCTGTTGAATCGCCTAATCTGCTAGATCTGTTATCTGTTGAATTTCCTAATCTGTTGAAAGCTAAATAATTGTAATTTCGGTATGAAAATCCGTAGGCTCGATTTAAGATTGAGTGAAAATATGGAAATTTGATTAATCTGCTATAACCAAGTTTAATCTGATAACTGGACATAATTAGTCTGATATCTGTATAATCTGTATTGGAATAAATTGGCTATGACACGAGGTTAGACTCTGTTTGCGGTAGAAACCTGCCCGGAACCAACCGGCTTAACCAGCAACCGCAAACTATCAGTCTAATGTGAGAGGTCGTAGGCATAACTAAAATATGCTTAGACACGAGGTTAGGTCTGGCTTGTGGCAGAAGTCTACGCGGAACCGCCCGGCACATCCAGCGGCCACAAGCTACCGACATAATGTGAGAGGTCTATGCATTAATATTTAATTAATGCAAATTTAAGCGAAATGTGGTGTCTAAAAACGTGTTCGGTAGATAGGGTTAAACCAATCGGACTGATGAATCTAATAAACCCGTTTCGTGAATCTGTAGGCCCAATACAAAGTTAGACAATCTGTAAGTCTATTAAATCCATACATCTGATCTGTTAATTTGAAAGGTTGTTAACTTGATTGTCTGATCTGTGAACTAGAAATATGAGCTCTATCTGAAATCGGTAAATAAGTTAATCTGAAATCTGTTAGTCTGGGGACACAAGGTTAGGAGGGGAATTACTTGTATCATTTGTTGTGTTGAACCTATATTAGTCAGTAACCCTTTCTGGTATCAAAACTTTGACCCCATGCTATGTAGGGGTCCGGGAATGCTTACTGAACTAATTATAAGCGGTTCATTCTGATAATGGCGAGGGGTGTTGATGGCGCGTTCCAATCGGGTTATGCGCGTGCATGGATCCGATCTGCTCTGAGGATGTAAGACACCGTGACATCTGTAAATAGGTCTGTGCCAATAGGTTGCCACTTTAGGGAGTGATACACTCTACTGTAGGGCCGATACAGGGTATTTATGTATTAGGGAGTCGATCGCTTGGGGGTAGGACTTAGAGTGCACTTAGCTCTGTCTGTTCTGTGGGTACCGTCTGTTTCTGTTGGGTGGTAATATCTGTCTGTTTCTGCATGGTACCGTCCGGTCTGGTGGTAAAGGCCCATTACTAGTGTACACCTAATTCTAACATTCTGTTTCTGTAGAGATTATTCTATATCCGTTTCTGCTTCGGTTTAGACATTAGGGTACACTTAGTTCTGTCTGTTCTATAGGTACCGTCTGTTTCTGTTGGGTGGTAACACCTGTCTATTTCTGCGTGGCACCGTCTGTTCGGGTGGTAAAGGCCTATTACTAGTGTACACCTAATTCTAACATTCTGTTTCTATAGGGATTATTCTGTTTCCGTCTCGGATTCCGTTTCTGATTCTGTTTCCGTACCTTCTATCTGTTTCGGTGGTAAAAGCCCATTATTATTATTCTGTTTCCATTCCTTCTGTCTATTGGGGTGGTAAAAGCCCATTATTAGCATTCTATTTCTGTACCGTCTGCCTCTGTTCGGGTGGTAAAAGCCCATTATTAGCATTCTGTTCTGTACCGCCTGCCTCTTTTCGGGTGGTAAAAGCCCGTTACTAGCATTCTGTTTCTGTAAAGATTATTCTGTTTCCCTTTCTGTTTCAGTTTAGACATTAGGGTAGCACCTAATCCTGTTACACTAGTATTAGTGCAGAGAAGTGAAAACCAAGTAAGAAGCTTAGCTTAGCCTATATCATTCTGTTTCTTTTGTTAACCTGCTATTCCTATTACGATTATCTCTCATCCAGTTTTATTTACATGTCATGATACTATTATCTGTTTATATGCTGAAAGTCACTGGACTCACCAGACTTATGTCTGACCTAGTTTGTTCGCCACTTTTCTTCCGTTCCCCCCAGGTTCTCAGGGTGGAAACATAGGAGCTTGATTCTGATTCTCTGCTTGAAGTCTTTGAAGTATTACTTGGCTTTGGCTCTATCTTTCCATGGCTTTTTATATTGGGGATTACGACTTTAAAAACTATGCATTCTGAAGGCTTTTTTACAAGACCTATATTTAAGTACATGAATTCCGATATTGTGATTTTGAAAGATGTAACTAAACTCATTTCTGTTTCTATTGTAATAAAGTTATAAAATTTTCAATTACTACTTTATCTGTCTTGTAAATTTCTGTTCTGTCTACAAAAAACGCTCCACCAAAGTTAAGGCATTCCCTTTGCGAGTGGCCTTAACGGAGGTAGGGTGTTACACTTGGTATCAGAGCTTAAGGTTACCAGATTTGATAAAAAGTTTTTGAAAACTATTTTCAAAAAGGTTTTAAAAAGGAAGTATTTTCAAAAGTAGAGTTTGTTTTGGAAAAACATAATCCCCAAAAGCCAGATATCTATCTTTTCTCCGTTTTGTGTAATGGCCGGAAAATCCGTACCAATTTGAGCTGACCAATATCCTACACATTCAACTCAAAGTGCACAAAAATTCAGATCATTAATAGAAAGAACTAAGAGGATGAGATAGAAAAGATAGAACTAATAGAATAGAAGAAGAAGAAAAAATTCACTGAACAGAATCGGAGTAAACACGAAACTCACAGCGGAATAAATAAAATGTATTATATACATAACTTTGAATTACAAAACTGAATTTGTACATACATACCATATATCAAAGTACAATACATCATATCACAACGGAAATAATCTCAAAATATTAATGGTGAAAGCTCCTGCTTTGAGCCCCTCCAAGTGAATCTGTAAAATCCTGAAACACTTGACTGCCCGTACAAATTTGGGCACTTAAGAGTTTAGGGAAAACAACAAAATAAACTCTGGGTCAGTCATGGGGCTGGTGTGAGTAAATTCCAACCATATTGTTTAACTTTGAAAATCCTTTTGAAACAAAGGGATAATAGTAAGACCAGCCCATGCATAAACATGGACGGTTTTTACCTTACTATAACCCAAATTACTTTGATATCCAAATCAGTGATATTATGATAATGTCTAAACAAATAATTATCCAAGTAGCAGAACGCTTGCTTCTCACGCTCCACATACATATAGTATAAAATCATAAAATGCAGGGCTCTTACTGGAGAATGGATTCCAATAGACAAGGTACGAGGGCACCTTCCGAACAGTGTATGCTAGAGGGTATACACCTGGGTTCAACAAGAACGTCTTGCAACCCGGCCTCACATGACCGTCCACTCATTTAGCTTGAGTATGACGAATATATTGCCACCCACGGTTGTTGGCCATCCAACCGTCAACCAAAGATACATAATAGAAAAGAAGTATAAATATGAATTTTCTCAAGATCGGTGACAATACACCCTGCTTGGGGATGACCCAACTAACAATGCTGTCCAGCCTAACTTTTGTTACTTCCTGGCTGTAAGGCTAGAGGCTACGTCTATCTTCAGAACACATGATCACCATTCACTTCGAATGCCACATCGCCAAATCCGTAATCACATATTGATTACACAAATGCACATTGGGTGTAGGATAAAGAGAAGTTACCTTCTCCCCACCAACTTGGTATATTCGTAAAAACCAACGGCGTGACCGTTGGAAATACTCTGTCAGACACTCGTCCATACAAGTTGTCCTGGGACTGGACAAACAAAAACACCATTCTAGAACTGGACGACCCTTGCATTTAACTCCGTCTTCAATTATCTTCAGCATATCTAATTCGCAGTGCTTATGCCTATACGGAGTGGTTTTCAGATAATAAATCCAATTGGTCTCTCTGTATTGACAATGATGGTCAAAACACTTCGATGGTCGGTTATTTAACCACCGAAGTAAAAACAAACATCCGTTCAAATGTATCACATACACACGGGTACTTCTTATTTAACGTTCGTTTTTATTATTTGAATTCTCATAACTTACCAGATATTTCTCAAATCCTGTTTTAGCTTTTTTACACTTCTTGGAAACCATTTCCAGTTATTATAAACTTTTATTCTCACATATTCCAGAAAACATACGTTATTAACGTTCGAAACATTTCCATTCTTTTCACATTCTTTATTTCCTATACTTGGATAATATAACCTATCAACATTGGAAAAATATTTCCAATACTATTATAAATATTTTAATCTGCCAACCGTTCACTTTTAAAACAATATTCACTTTAAAATGTCATACTTATTTTAGAAATCTGAATACCTTTATCAAATAACACCTTATTTGAGTAATAAATACCCTTATCTTGTTTACCAAAATCTCTTTCATAATTTTATATCCTCATTCCACTTTATAAACTCTATTACTAACTCAACTTCTTGTTAGATCGATATCCAGTTTATGACTAAACATTGATTACATATCCTATTATAATTTACTAGTTCAAACTGGATATTAACTATCCTATTAGATTATAATTCCTAAAAATATATTTACTTTATTACATTCGACATCATCGAATTATAGTTCCAAATCCTAGTGGTTTAATTCTAATCACATTTCGAACATCGAAATGCTGCCATCGTTTTCTAACACGATTCTCCAATTTCTCTTTCTAAACTTATTCTCATATTTTCTTACAACATCGTTACTTATTACTTTCGAATAAGTGGATTTCAAACTAAACTGTTTTCACATCCTAGGGAGTGCCGCTATATATAAAAATCACGCTTAAACTTGGTCAACAGCGCTAATTTATTGTTATAGTTCAAAAACTTGTCATATGCTGTAATATTCCCCTTTATAACTAATCTTGACATAACAGTCACGCTTAAGCCTAGTCAACGGCGTTTATTTTATCGCTATAGTTCTAAGACTTGCAATACGCTGCTATATTTCCTTTATACTAGTCTTGACATCTCTTTCCGTTACAAACTGATATCGTTCCTCGATAATAGTGAAGCCGTTCAAGTTGGGATATTTTATTTACCTCTCAGACCTTGATCGACCACGTTCTTACCTTAGAAAAGATACAAGTCTATACTCTAATCCCTTATTGCTTATAATATTCATCAAATCATATTTCCTTGTTTTATTTTGGAATATGGTTTTATAACACCATATTCATACTTTGAAATCTTCGTTGTTTATGATTATGTATTTTAAACATTAAATCTTCGCTTTAACTTCATTCCACAGTTTTATTTATAACTTCTTTACAAGGAGCCATTTAATCTAATAATCAATTTTCAATTAAACAGTTGATTTAAATCAACTTCATTCCATCAGTAAATTCGTTACCTGATTTTAATTATTTCTTACCATTAGATAAATATATTTAATCTAAAAATATTTCTAAATTGTTTGTCTTAAAATAATTATCCAAGTATTTAATCGTAGGATAATTTCTACTTTATAAACTTATTTAAATGTCAACAATCGTTTTTATTTACTTTATAAAACAAACTCTAAAATACTAGTTTATAATAGAACTTCTATTATAAATTTAAAACTTCACTTTAATTATAAAAATATAATTTTTATAATTAACTTTGTGGATTTACCTGATGGTTAATCAACTTCAAATGATGGGTTTATGGTCGTATATTGTCACTTTCTAAATTGATATCGTTTATTCATTAAATCAAAACAAACGTTGAATTCACATTCAACATCAACATTCACATGGGGTTTTACAATAATTTGGGTTCAAACAGTGCATATAAAACAAATAGTACACATAAATATCGAGGAATCCAGTCAGATTCCTCCAATCGGTTTCCCGCATTCACAGATGTTAGTCAAGCAATTAACACTGATTGCATACGAGGGATATTATAATCGACGGAATCAGTATCTAATATATGCAACGATATATTTTTCAACCAATTTAATTGTGATCTACCTAACGACCATCACACAGTATCCATCCAACATTAAAATATAATTGTAATATTTTAAAAATAGATCAGAGTTAGTGATTTTACTCACATTGGCGCGTTAACCGTTTAATAACGATTTGCGTTCGCTGATTCAAATACCCGCTCCATCAGCTCCTTCTTCCTGAACATAACATTTGCTGCTACACTGAATAACCATTAGCCAATCCTTTAAGCCCTCTGAACGCATCCATTGTAAATTGCCAATACTTCATCATCCCGGTTTTCTTTTATATTTATCAAAACTGGCTCACACATACTCCATATCTCTTGTTTGTTCAGCATAGCAAAACCACACCTCTAATTCACTGAATTTCCATTGAAATGCACTCTAGAATAACTCAACTTCCCTTTAGTCTCTTAAACTGGGCTTCACATAATAATTCGGCCCATACTGTTGCTGAAAACCCAGACAGCCTAAATGAATTTAATGTTCTTCTTTTCCTTTTGAATCCGCTGAAACATCTCAGCATCCCATTTTTTGAAACCCATTTTGTTCCTCCTCTCAAGTATTTTCTTCATGCCCATTTTCCCTAGTTTGTTTCTACACAGTTAGATCTCCAACCATAACCAATCTCCACTTCATGCCTTGACCCAACGCCACTTCCATCTTTATATTGCACCATTTCTATTTTCCCCATTTAAAACTTCACTGCACTATTTTCGGAAGTTTACCGCTTCCTTTATTGCAAACTCCATCTCTCCTCACATTATTCTTTCTCCTGTGCACTTCGTTAAACACAAATGCCCTATCTTCTACATGCCATACTCCTGTGAACCACTCCACCATTCACTCTACACTCCCCTCACGTCTTGCGTTATACCCAGAACCCAACCTCTTTCTCCTCACCTTCCTGCTTCACCAAAACTTCATTCTTAAACACCAACGCTCGAAAGAGACAGTACCATCTTCCAAAACAAACTATCCCGCTTCAGATTTTCAGCCTCCCCCTTGTTTTCTGCTGATCCGAACATTCCAACACCTAGCCTCGCATCTCCTTCTCGATGTGTTCGCACAACAGGTCGAGAGCTCTCGTGAGAACTTACGAGTCCTTCTGGTCTTCATGTTGAAACAGTAACCCATGAAACCCTCACGCAACTTCTAGTATTTAAAACCTATCTCCAGCATGCTTTTAAACACATTTACCATGCTCACATCGCCAGTTTCTAAACAAAACCTCACCATCGAACTCCACTATTCCTCAACTTCCTTCATTGATCACCAGCGTCTCGGCGGAGCCTCACTGAGCCGACCCCCTTGCTATAAGATTAGATCTCACACCGTCTCTTCACTGTGTCAAAAGGCACAACTACAGTGTATTTTTCAGCAAGTGAAACAGAGTGTCGAGCCTTAAATATGCATACAGAAACGACGAGATGATTTTGATGACCCATATACGTAAACGTTACATTTTACTGAAGTGAACACAATTTGTTTCGAATTTTCTATTGCCATGAAAGTGTTCGAGATCTGAAAACAAGAAGAACTAGGAGCAGTGTACTCAGCAACGTATATATATAAGAGAAGAAAGCTTAGAAGTTAAGCAATAGAGGCTATAGGGTATGAAAGAACCCGTAACATCCCCGGTAAGGAAGGAGCGGATATTCGATGTAACGACCGGGAATTTCGCTCGATCCGAATCAGTCGCTAAACCGAGCCAGACCGTTCGAAACGCCTGATTGTTTTGAGAACACGACAAATTAGAACGCAGACAGAAGAACATTTCATTGTATATTACAATAATTCCATCAGGATACAAGAATATACAGAGTATGAATAAATATTACACAGAAAATATCAGAGATTTAAATTACATTTAAATACATCGCAACGGAAATAATATATAACACAACTAGAAGAGATATACGGATACAGAGCTTTCCGGATATCGTTCCAGCTGTAAACCAGGATCCTGTGAATATAAATCTGCAAAACCAAAACTACTAGCTACCCGTGCGGATAATGAGGGAACCCAGAGTTTAGGTTAAAACAATAAACTCCATGTCAGTCATGTGACTGGTGTGAGAACTAAAACAGTTATTAATCTTTATTTTTAAAGCTAGGTAAATCAAGAGACCACACGATATAGAACGGAATGGGTTTCCTCCCAAGAATACCAGTGCATAAAACAACAGCGCAATGCTAAATAAAGAACAATGAAGCTATTATAAGACCCAGGTCCTATCATACAATGCAACACAAGCCGGAGGATAGGGTTTTACCTTATAATATCCAAAGAATGTTTGATACGCTAAATTTCATGTTTTGTTATTACTATAAGTGTATAGTGTTAAAACAATTTCAATCATAAATATCAATCATAGACGGCATGGGTACCATATATCATGTCGCCATACTAGGCTCTACAATCAAAACCGCAAATGTCACGTATTTGGAAGTTGGATTTCCATTTGTGAACCGAGGCAAAAGATAGTCCTCTACCGATTCGAGACAATCTAGCCTACCATGTCTCAGATTTCCGGGTTATTACGTAGGTGTATGGGTTTGTTCGCTTAAAGAGAACGCAGTAGGTACATGCATGCAGGCTATTTGTTTTATAAGATGTTTTGTTTTCAGTTTTATATTAGAGAAGATATTTTTAGATCTAAGTGGCAATATGTGGTTCATGTGAACACCAAAGGTAATGTAACCTTATTAGTGCAGTTTTTTAGTATTTACAAAGAAAATATAACATAAAGCTAGTCCATATAAGCAACCGTATAATTCTTCAGTCGTTATATATATATATATATATATATATATATATATATATATATATATATATATGTATATATCGGTCACCTAAAATTTTGCTTATATGTTGCTTGCTACGGACGGAAATAAAAATACTGTCGTGTCCAGCGAGGTGTTACGATCCTAAAAATATAATAATATCGGAAGTTTAACTCATATTGTGAAACCCCGAAATATCGATACAGGGTGCGAAATACTCTAAATACAAAGTTGCATATTAAATTAATTAAAAATTACAGTAAAATTCTAAAAATTAAATTATCGCTATGTCTCAAAAGAACCTTGTCCAAATTCGAAACCGATATCTAGTTATATCAAATAAACCGTTACGGTCGATAAACAATTCTATAACGACTTTCTGAATATTTGATTTGGATATAATTCACAATCTATAATGTGAAATCTTGGTTTTTCACTTCTGCTAGAAAGATACAGTCCAACAGATTCCACCGCTTCTTGTTTCGAGGAAATCTGACTTATAATAGATCCAGTACGCTCAGTTGAAGTTCAGAACGTTAAATTACGAACTGCCGCGATATTATGGGCTCGATTAATTTAATATATATTTTTATACATTCAACTTTGTTTTTATTAATATATAAATCCATTTATATTATGAATTCAATATTAAACAGATTTAAATATTCAAATTCAAACCGACAAAAACATGGGACGTTACATTCCTTCCCCCTTAAAATAATTTTGTCCTCGAAATTGCTAAGATAGGGAAAATGCTACAATATCTGTTATAAACAAGTTAAAAATCTTTAATTTCTTAAATTCAGTTTCAATAGAACTGATTTATTTAAATTAAAATATTAATTTCTTCTTGTTAACGAATACTTTCAGAAATTCTGAAAATTTCCTAATAGTTTAAATTTTTGGAGAATTTCGTCAGTATCTCCTCTGCACGGGTCAATCGGTACTACTACAACGCGCCTCTCTGGGCCTTCTCCAATCCGAAAGAAATTCAAACAGCCAAGTGGCTTGCCCAATATACTCATAGAAATCTCATATTCGATATAACTTAAACACGTACCCTTTTTGTTGGGCATTCAACTTCATCCCTTTCATTTTCTATCACCTCGGTTGGTCTCCTCAAACCCATCATTCACCTTTTCCAAGCCAAATTTCATCTCAAATTCCAGGTCTGATCTCAATCCCAATTTATTTCTCAATAATCCAAGTCCATGGTCAAGCCTGGTTCTGTTCCAAATCTTAATTCACAAATTCCACTACTTTGCCAAGTCAAATCCTTATTCCAGTACGATTTCCATTTACTTGATTTCAATTCAACTCCAATTTTATTTACTGATTTATTTCTCAAATCAGTTATCTTCATCCCCAAATTCAAAGTTTGATTCTTATTGTCCAAGAATCAATTCATTTTAATAACTCGAATCTCCAATATTTCTCTTTTACAATTTCCATTCTGGATCGTTCCAAATTCAGTCCAATTCTGATATCTTAGTTTAAATTCCACTTTTACCATTTTCTTCATAAATTAAATTTTTATTTCATAATTCAAATTCCTGGGATTTTTCAACTTAGTTTGAAATCATATATTATTCAAAACTTTTGAATTTCTAACAACTTGTTTCCTCACAGTAATTTCAAAAACAAAATCTTTGGTAGTAATCTGTCACTTAGAACCTCGAAAATGAACACCAATGATGGCGTGCACATCGTCGGAATTATTTTCCAGTCATCGAAGTGAGTTCAATATTATATCACTTTCAAAACACTTACTTTCAAACATTTTCATTTGAAAATCACCTCAAAATATTTTTTCAAAATGCTTGGAAAACATTTCCAAATCTCTCCCAGGATTTTAAATTTTCCATATATTCAATCCAAAATTCATTTGCAACTCCTTGCCAAGTTTTTAGAGTTTTATTTCAATTCTGGTTTTAAATTTAGATTTAGTTCATCTGATTTTGCACATTATATTTATATAATATTTCGATTGGTTGTTTATATAACCAACTCAATTATGATCTTATTCGATTATAATAATGATCACACATCCAGTAATATCAAGATATATACTTCTTTTTATACCAAAATATATTCTAGGTAAAATTATTTTATTTACCCATCTTTTTAAACAATACTATGTCGAATTGCCCTATCCAAGCGTTTATAAATCCCTATCGACACTGTCAGCTAAACGCGTCGATCTGGAATTTATATACCACTCATCTGATAAATCAACACAATATAAAATAATTTTTATATTGATTTACAAATACACGCTCATATATATACACTTAACTCAATCTAGAGTATTACTAACTCCATATCTGTTGAGTTACGCCACAGAGCCAAGGTAATCACTTAACCTTATGCTCTGATACCAATGTAATGGCTGGAAAATCCGTACCAATTTGAGCTGACCAATATCCTACACATTCAACTCAAAGTGCATGAAAATTCAGATCATTAATAGAAAGAATTAAGAGGATGAGATAGAAAATATAGAACTAATAGAATAGAAGAAGAAAAAAAAACTCACTGAACAGAATCAGAGTAAACACGAAACTCACAGCGGAATAAATAAAATGTATTATATACATAACTTTGAATTACAAAACTGAATTTGTACATACATACTATATATCAGAGTACAATACATCATATCACAGCAGAAATAATCTCTAAATATTAACGGTGAAAGCTCCTGCTTTGAGCCCCTCCACGTGAATCTGTAAAATCCTGAAACACTAGACTGCCCGTACAAATTTGGGCACCCAAGATTTAGGGAAAACGACAAAATAAACTCTGGGTCAGTTATGGGACTAGTGTGAGTAAATTCCAACCATATCGTTTAACTTTGAAAATCCTTTTGAAACAAAGGGATAATAGTAAGACCAGCCCACACATAAACATGGACGGTTTTTACCTTACTATAACCCAAATTACTTTGATATCCAAACCAGTGATATTATGATAATGTCTAAACAAATAATTATCCAAGTAGCAGAACGCTTGCATCTCACGCTCCACATATATATAGTATAAAATCATAAAACGCAGGGCTCTTATTGGAGAATGGATTCCAACATACAAGGTATAGGGGCACCTTCCGAACAGTGTACTCTAGAGGTTATACACCTGGGTTCAACAAGAACGTCTTGCAACACGGCCTCACATGACCGTCCACTCATTTAGCTTGAGTGTAACGAATATATTGCCACCCACGGTTGTTGGCCATCCAACCGTCATCCGAAGATACAGAATCGAAAAGAAGTATAAATATGATTTTTCTCTAGATCGGTGACAATACACCCTGCTTGGGGATGACCCAACTAGCCATGCTGCCTAGCCTAACTTTTGTTACTTCTTGGTTGTGGGGCTAGAGGCTACGTCTATCTTCAAAACATCTGATCACCATTCACTTTGAATGCCACATCGTCAAATCCATAATCACATATTGATTACACAAATGCACACTGGGTGTAGGATAAAGAGAAGTTACCTTCTCCCCCACCAACTTGGTATATTTGTTAAAACCAACGGCGTGACCGTTGGAAATACTCTGTCAGACACTCGTCCATACAAGTTGTCCTGGGACTGGACAAACAAAAACACCATTCTAGAACTGGACGACCCTTGCATTTAACTCTGTCTTCAATTTTCTTCAGCATATCTAATTCGCAGCGCTTATGACTATACGGAGTGTTTTTCGGATAATAAATCCTACCGGTCTCTCCGTATTGACAACGATGGTCAAAATACTTCGATGGTCGGTTATGTAACCATCGAAGTAAAAACAAACATGCATTAAAATGTATCATATACACACGGGTACTTCTTATTTAACATTCGTTTTTACTATTCGAATTCTAATATCTTACCAGATATTTCTCAAATCCTGTTTTAGTTTTTTTACACTTCTTGGGAATCATTTCCAGTTATTATAAACTCTTATTCTCACATGTTCCAGAAAACATACGTTATTAACGTTCGAAACATTTCCATTCTTTTCACATTCTTTATTTCCTATACTTGGATAATATAACTTACCCACATTGGAAAAATATTTCCAATTCTATTATAGATATTTTAATCTGCCAACCGTCCACTTTTAAAACATTATTCACTTTAAAATGTGAATGTCATACTTATTTTAGAAATATGAATACCTTTGTGAAAAAACACCTTATTTGAGTAATAAATACCCTTATCTTGTTTACCAAAATCTCTTTCATAATTTTATATCCTCACTCCACTTTATAAACTCTGTTACTAACTCAACTTCTTGTTAGATTGATATCCAGTTTATAACTAAACATTGATTACATATCCTATTATAATTTACTAGTTCAAACTGGATATTAACTATCCTATCAGATTATAATTCCTAAAAATATATTTATTTTATTACATTCGACATCGTCGAATTATAGTTCCAAATCCTAATGGTTTAATTCTAATCACATTTCGAATATCGAAATGCTGCCATCGTTTTCCAACACGATTCTCCAATTTCTTTTTCTAAACTTATTCTCATATTTTCTTACAACATCATTACTTTTTACTTTAGAATAAGTGGATTTCAAACTAAACCGTTTTCACATCCTAAGGTGTGCTGCTATATATAAAATCACGCTTAAACTTGGTCAATAGCGCTAATTTATTGTTATAGTTCAAAAACTTGTCATACACTGTGATATTCCCCTCTATAACTAATCTTGACATAACTGTCATGCTTAAGCCTAGTCAAAATCATTTATTTTATCGCTACAGTTCTAAGACTTGCAATACACTCCCATATTTCCTTTATAGTAGTATTGACATCTCTTTCCGTTATAAACTGATATCGTTCCTCGATAATAGTGAAGCCGTTCAAGTTGGGGTATTTTATTTACCTCTCAGACCTTGATCGACAACGTTCTTACCTTAGAACATATATAAGTCTGTACTCTAATCCCTTATTACTTATAATATTCATCAAATTGTATTTCCTTGTTTTATATTGGAATATGGTTTTATAACACCATATTCATACTTTGAAATCTTCGTTGTTTATGATTATTTATTTTAAACATTAACTCTTCGCTTTAACTTCATTCCACAGTTCTATTTATAACTTCTTTGCAAGGACCCATTTAATCTAATAATCATTTTTCAATTAAACAGTTGATTTAAGTCAACTTCATTCCATCAGTAAATTCGTTAACTGATTTTAATTACTTCTTACCATTAGATTAATATATTAAATCTAAAAATATTTCTGAATTGTTTGTCTTAAAATAATTATCCAAATATTTAATCGCAGGATAATTTCTACTTTATAAACTTATTTAAATGTCAACAATCGTTTTTATTTACTTTATAAAATGAACTCTAAAATACTGGTTTATAATAGAACTTCTATTATAAATTTAAAACTTCACTTTAATTATAAAAATATAATTTTTATAATTAACTTTGTGGATTTACCTGACGGTTAATCAACTTCAAAATGATGGGTTTTTGGTCGTCTATTGTCACTTTCTAAATTGATATCGTTTATTCATTAAATCAAATCAAATGTTGAATTCACATTCAACATCAACATTCACATGGGGTTTTACTATAATTTAGGTTCAAACAGTGTATATAAAACAAATAGTACACAGAAATATCGAGGAATCCAGTCGGATTCCTCCAACTGGCTTCCCGCATTCACAGATGTTAGTCAAACAATTAACACTGATTGCATACTAGGGATATTATAATCGACGGAATCAGTATCTAATATATGCAACGATATATTTTTTAACCAATTTAATTGTGATCTACCTAACGACCATCGCACAGTATTTAACCAACATTAAAATGTAATTGTAATATTTAAAAATAGATCAGAGTTAGTGATTTTACTCACATTGGCGCGTTAACCGTTTAATAACAATTTGCGTTCGCTGATTCAGATATCCGCTTCATCAGCTCCTTCTTCCTGAACATAACATTCACTGCTCTAGTGAATAGCCATTAGCCAATCCTTTAAGCCCTCTCAACGCATCCATCGTAAACTGCCAATACTTCATCATCCCGATTTTCTTTTATATTTATCAAAACTGGCTCACACATACTCCATATCTCTTGTTTGTTCAACGCAGCAAAACCACACCTCTAATTCACTGAATTTCCGTTGAAATGCACTCTAGAATAACTCAACTTCCCTTCAATCTCTTAAACTGGGCTTCACATAATAATTCGGACCATACGGTTGCTGAAATCCCAGACAGCCTAAATGAATTTAATGTTCTTCTTTTCCTTTTGAATCAGGTGAAACATCTCGGCATCCCATTTTCTGAAACCAATTTTGTTCCTCCTCTCAAGTATTTTCTTCATGCCCATTTTCCCTAGTTTGTTTCTACACTGTTAGGTCTCCAACCATAACCAATCTCCACTTCATGCCTTGACCCAATGCCACTTCCATCTTTATATCGCTCCATTTCTATTTTCCCCATTTAAAACTTCACTGCACTATTTTCGGAAGTTTACAGCTTCCTTTATTGCAAATTCCATCTCTCCTCACATTATTCTCTCTCCTATGCACTTCGTTAAACACAAATGCCTTATCTTTTACACGCCATACTCCTATGAACCACTCCACCATTCACTCTACACTCCCCTCACGTCTTGCATTATACCCAGTACCCAACCTCTTTCTCCTCTCCTTTCTGCTTCTCCAACACTTCATTCTTAAACACCAACGCCCTAAAGAAACAACACCATCTTCCAAAACAAACCATCCCACTTCAGATTTTCAGCCTCCCTCTTGTTTTATGCTGATCCAAACATCCCAAAACCTAGCCTCACATCTCCTTCCCGATGTGTTCGCACAATAGGTCGAGAGCTCTCGTAAGAACTTACGAGTCCTTCTGGTCTTTACGTTAACACAGTAACCCATGAAACCCTTACGCAACTTCCAAAACCCGTCTCCAGCATGCTTTTAAACACACTTACCATGCTCACATCGCCAGTTTCTAAACAAAAACCCACCATCGAACTCCACTATTCCTCAACTTCCTTCACTGATCACCAGCGTCTCGGCGCAGCCTCACTGAGCCGACCCCTTTGCCGTACGATTAGATCTCGCACCATCTCTTCACTGTGTCAAAAGGCATAACTACAGTGTATTTTTTAGCAAGTGAAAAAAGTGTCGAGCCTTAAATATGCATACAGAAATGACAAGATGATTTTGAGGACCCATATACGTAAACGTTACATTTTACTGAAGTGAAGACAATTTGTTTCGAATTTTCTATTGCCATGAAAGTGTTTGAGATCTGAAAACAAGAAGAACTAGGAGGAGTGTACTCAGAAGCGTATATATATAAGAGAAGAAAGCTTAGAAGTTAAGCAATAGAGGCTATAGGGTAGGCACGTAGGTGTATGGGTTTGTTCGCTTAAAGAGAATGCAGTAGGTACACGCATGCAGGCTATTTGTTTTATAAGATGATTTGTTTTCAGTGTTATATTAGAGAAGATATTTTTAGATCCAATAGGCAATATGTGGTTCATGTGAACACCAAAGGTAATGTAACCTTATCAGTGTAGTTTTTTAGTATTTACAAAGAAAATATAACATAAAGCTAGTCCATATAAGCAACCGTATAATTCTTCAGTCGTTATATATATATCGGTTACCTAAAATTTCGCTCATATATGGATTGCTACGAACAGAAATGAAAATACTGTCGTGTCTAGCGAGGTGTTATGATCTCAAAAATATAATAATATCGGTAGTTTAACTGATATTGTGAAACCCCAAAATATCGATACAAGGTGCGAAATACTCCAAATAAAATGTTGCATATTACATTAATTAAAAATTACAGTAAAATTCTAAAAATTAAATTATCGCTATGTCTCAAAAGAACCTTGTCCAAATTCAAAACCGATATCTAGTTATATCAAATAAACCGTTACGGTCGATAAACGATCCTATAGCGACTTTCTGAATATTTGATTTTAATATAATTCACAATTTATAACGCGAAATCTTGGTTTTTCACTTTTGTTAGAAAGATACAGTCCAACAGATTCCAACGCTTCTTGTTTCGAGGAAATCCGACTTGTAATGGATCCAGTACGCTCAGTTGAAGTTCAGAACGTTAAATTACGAACTGCCACGATATTACGGGCTTGATTATATTTAATTTATATTTTTATATGTTCAACTTTGTTTTTATTAATATATAAATCCATTTATATTGCGAATTCAATATTTAAACTGATTTAAATATTCAAATTCAAACCGACAAAAAACGCGGGACGTTACATTTTGAATCCCTTTTCTTTCGTTTTATCATGTCTGGGGATCTTAACCTTCAGGAGGGTGTACCGATACCTGGCTAGTTCATGAGTTACCTAGAAGCTAGGGCTAATGAAGCGGGCCTAGCAGACATCCCTCCTCCCCTAGTTGCAGCGGTTCCTCCTCCTCCTCTGCGCGTGAATACTTTCCCGAAGATATGTAGAGACTTTCGAGCCATGGGTGGGAAGAACTTTAATGGAACTGAATCCTTTGTGGAGGTAAGTAACTGGCTCAAAGAAACCGAGGATTTGTTTGTTATCTTCGAGATGGACGATAGGCAGAAGATACCGTTGGCCGTATGGTTGCTTAAGGACTAATCTTCTTTTTGGTGGGATGTCACAAATGGAGAGCGTCAGGTAGAGAGATGGATGGATTTCAGGCATAGGTTTGAGATGAAATTTCTCTCACAAGAAGAAGAGAGTCTATACGTAGAGAGGTTCTTGGCGTTGAAGCAGGGGAATCTATCAGTGAGAGAATACGTCAACAAGTTTAATCAGTTGGCGAGATTCGGCTTAGATTTGGTAAATACACCGTATAAGAAGGCACTAAGATTTGCTAAAGGTTTGAACGAGCCGCTACACGGATTGGCAACATTCCTATGAGGGCTACCTTCGAGAAATTAGTTGACATGGCATTGATGCGTGAAGAGGAAACCAAAAGTGAGAAGAAAGAAGAAAAGCTTGAAGGACCACAGAACAAGAAGGCGGGGCCTAAAAAGGAAACACAAAAGAAGGATGAGAAGTCTGAAGACAAGAAGGAGAAGAAGTGCTTTACTTGTTGAAGCTCGATCCATCTGAACAAGGATTGCAGAAAGAGGAAGGGCACCTGCTTTAACTGTGGTGAGATGGGACACTTCACTAGGGACTGCCCGAAGAAACGAGGGCAAGGGCAGAGGATAGGTCCTACTTCTGGAGGGCAGGCGAATACCCTCGAGGCTGGTGGATAGGATAGTAAAGGGAAAACTTCTTATATAAGGTCTAATTTCCTTATCTGATTGTGGAGTTAAAACTCTTTCTGATTCTGGCATTTTGATTCTGTAATTGAAACTCTGCACTTTAATACTTGTCTTGTTTCTGATCCCGCTGTAGACTTAGACCCATAAGGGTTATGACTCATCTGTTTGTGATAAGTTGGGGTTTGAGGTTATCTGTGTTGGGCGTTAAAGTTGACTATGACGCATACATTCTGGTGTTTTGTGGGATATGGTGGGATTTTTTCATGCTTAGTTTTCTGAGAATCATTTGATAATCTGATCTGTGCCAGTAGTCTGTAAGTGTCTGAATATTTCTGAAAAGGATAGGGGTTTTTGTTCAAAGCGTGAAGTAGATTTCCAGTTGGACATTTGTTTAATGGGAGTGATTATCTGAGTGTCAATTTGATGTTTATTCCGGTCTTCGGGGTTGATACTTAGGGGGTTATTCTCTTAAACCGATGTCCGATAGGAACAAAGCTTTTGTTTTAATTGTATTTGCTTCTATCACTCGGTTGTATCCTATCGACCGAATCTTCAACCCTTAGGTAGAAACTAATGGGTGTAAACATGTGTTTGAGACATGTTATGTTTGATGGTTGCAAGTGGATGCAAGTGGTTGCTCGTGGATGCATATACACACACTAGGCACTAGATCGGATTAAAAACACTCTCATACTGCATATGGATGTGTGCGCATTTTTCAATTTTGTGTATGAAAAATGGTTGACTCTGCACATGGATGTTGCATATGAATGAATGGTTGTGCACTCATATAGAAATGATATGTATCAAATAGGAAAATTGCATACATGTTGGACTCATGGCATTGACATAATTCGCATTAAGGAGGTCAACTGAATCAGTGGACCGCCTGATCTTTGCATTAGATAAGGAACATATTCACACATTTTTTCATATTTTCATACAACATTAGAAGTTTTCTAAGGAAAATGGATGCTTATGGATGATGGCTGAGTAGACGGGTGATTGGATAGCATGATACATTCTTCTTAACTTGAAGATTTCGGGGACGAAATCCTTTAAGGAGGGAAGAATGTAACACCCCGTATTTTCTGTGAACATAAGAGTATCAAATTAGAGAATAACTAAATTGTAACAAAATAACTAAGGGAAAAAGGTTATGCTATTGCATTCGTCTTGAAATTCTGCTTGGAATAGAGTCCAATTTTGCGTAAATCAGACTCCGTATGAAGAAGATATGGCCTTCAGAAGTTTCAGTAAAAACCAGCCTGAAATTCAAAAATCAGATTTCGAAATTCAAAACAGACACACGGGCTGGGCGGGAAAATTCCCGCCCAGGGCCCAGGTCGACACTAGGGTCGACCTGGGTAAACAGGTCGATACTAGGGTCGACCTCCCCCCTTTTCCAGATCTGGAGACAGATCCATTTTTCTGCACCTGGACGCCTTTCTAACCGGATTCGTGAGCTCTAACCTATTTAAACACCCCCCAAACCTAGCTTTCTCTCCACATAATTTCATTCTTCCTCTATTAAAAATAAAAATGGCGTTGCTACTCTGCTAGAATCAAAACTAGAACTAGTGCATCTTCTTCCAATCTGAATAGAGTTAAAAGAGAACAACTATTTTCTAATCTAATCGATAGTCTACGCCAAAGGAGCGCTATTCAGTGTCCAAATACAGATCCCAAAAATCAAGATTTACCTTTTCAATTGTGAGTACAGTTATTTTCAAATATGAAATTTAATAATTATCTTGACATTTTTGTGAACCTGGATCTGAGGTTATGCATACTTTTCTATGGATCTATCTTGATTGTGACTGTTCTGTATCTGTTCCCTCTTTTCTTCCTTTTTGTTTATAGCCAGGCTACCACAAGCCTGCACCAAATCTCATAAGAGATTAACACATGAACACTAAATTTTGGGACAAATAATGGATAATGCATAATTGGACATGACTGATCTTTGACTGATTTGAGAAATGGACATGTGTTGTAAATTAGATCTAGATATACTCTGTAATTTGGAAGAAGAGGAATCATTGTATGATAACATGTGACTTGAAACTTGGGGACATAATGCATGTTTAAAATTAAGATCTGATTTTGAGATGTTATAATTTAAAGATCTAGAATTTTTGGGTAAATTTTATGTAACGATTCTTGACTTGAAAAAGGAATATGTGACTTAGGCGTAGAGACCTATATTATAATCGAATAACTATCAATGTGAGCACGCCTAAAAGTGGATTTTTGGATATTTGGCATTGAAGGCTATAATTTGGCATAATTCATATGGTATATCATGATTTGGGCTTTTAGAGAATATTCTGTACTGTGCAAAGTTTAACTAAAAATTTGGGCATATGTTGTATTATGAATTCTGACCATGATTTGGCATGAAAGTTTAGGCTTAATTTATGATTAGGCAAGATATGTAAATAGAATTTTGGAAACATATAATTTGCTAAATTTGTTATCTGCAAAATCTGTTGAATTGCCTAATCTGCTAAATCTGTTGAATTGCCTAATATGCTAATCTATTGAATTGCCTAATCTGCTAGATCTGTAATCTATTGAATTGCCTAATCTGCTAATCTGTTGAATCGCCTAATCTGCTAGATCTGTTATCTGTTGAATTGCCTAACCTGTTGAAAGCTAAATAATTGTAATTTCGTTATGAAAATCTGTAGGCTCGATCTAAGATTGAGTAAAAATATGGAAATTTGATTAATCTGCTGTAACGAAGTTTAATCTGATAAATGGACATAATTAGTCTGATATCTGTATAATCTGTATTGGAATAAATTGGCTATGACACAAGGTTAGACTCTGTTTGCGGCAGAGGTCTGCCTGGAACCAACCGGCTTAACCAGCAACCGCAAACTATCAGTCTAATGTGAGAGGTCGTAGGCATAACTAAAATATGCTTAGACACGAGGTTAGGTCTAGCTTGTGGCAGAAATCTTCCCGGAACCTCCCTGCATAACCAACGGCCACAAGCTACCGACCTAATGTGAGAGGTCTATGCATTAATATTTAATTAATGCACATCTAAGAGAAACGTGGTGTCTAAAAACGTGTTGGGTAGATAGGGTTAAACCAACCAGACTGATGAATCTAATAAACCCGTTTCGTGAATCTGTAGGCCCAATACAAAGTTAGACAATATGTAAGTCTGTTAAATCCATACATCTGATCTGTTAATCTGAAAACTTGTTAACTTGATTGTCTGATCTGTGAACTAGAAATCTGAGCTTTGTCTGAAATCGGTAAACAAGTTAATATGAAATCTGTTAGTCTGGGGACACAAGGTTAGGAGGGGAATTACTTGTGTCATCTATTGTGTGGAACCCATATTAGTCAGTAACCCTTTCTGGTATCAAAACTTTGACCCCACGCTACGTAGGGGTCCGGGCACGCTTACTGAACTAATTATAAGCGGTTCATTCTGATAATGGTGAGGGGTGTTGATGGCGCGTTCCAACCGGGTCATGTGCATGCATGGATCCGGTCTGCTCTGAGGATGTAACACCGTGACATATGTAAATAGGTCTGTGCCAATAGGTTGCCACTTTAGGGAGTGATACACCTTACTGTGGGGCCGACACAGGGTATTTATGTATTAGGGAGCCGATCACTTGGGGGTAGGACTTAGGGTACACTTAGTTCTGTCTGTTCTATGGGTACCGTCTGTTTCTGTTGGGTGGTAACACCTGTCTGTTTCTACGTGGTACAGTCTGTTCGGGTGGTAAAGGATCATTACTAGTGTACACCTAATTCTAACATTCTGTTTCTGTAGAGATTATTTTGTTTTCGTTTCTATTTCTGTTTAGACATTAGGGTACACTTAGTTCTGTCTGTTCTGTGGGTACCGTCTGTTTCTGTTGGGTAGTAACACCTGTCTCTTTCTGCGTGGTACCGTCTGTTCGGGTGGTAAAGGCCCACTACTAGTGTACACCTAATTCTAACATTCTGTTTCCATAGGGATTATTCTGTTTCCATCTCGGATTCCGTTTCTGATTCTGTTTCCGTACCTTCTGTCTGTTTGGGTGGTAAAGTCCCCATTATTTGTATTCTGTTTCCGCATTCTGTTTCTGTACCGTCTGCCTCTGTTCAGGTAAAAGCTTATTATTAGCATTCTGTTTCTGTACCGTCTGCCTCTGTTCGGGTGGTAAAGGCCCATTACTAGCATTCTGTTTCTATAAAGATTATTCTGTTTCCCTTTCTGTTTCAGTTTAGACATTTGGGTAACACCTAATCTTGTTACACTAGTATTAGTGCGGAGAAGTGAAAACTAAGTAAGAAGCTTAGCTTAGCCTATATCATTCCGTTTCTTCTGTTAACCTGCTATTCCTGTTACAGTTATCTCTCATCCAGTTTTATTTACATATCATGGTACTATTATCTATTTATATGCTGAAAGTCACTGGACTCACCAGACTTATGTCTGACCTAGTTTGTTTCGCCTCTTTTCTTCCGTCCCCCCCGGTTCTCAGGGTGGAAACATAGGAGCTTTATTATGATTCTCTCTGCTTGAAGTGTTTGAAGTATTGCTTGGCTTTGGCTCTATCTTTCCATGGCAGTTTGTATTGGGGATTATGGCTTTAAAAACTATGCATTCTGAAGGCTTTTGTACAAGACCGATATTTATGTACTTGAATTCCGATATTATGATTTTGAAAGATGTAACTAAACTCATTTCTGTTTCTGTTTTAACAAAGTTATAAAATTTTCAAGTACTACTTTATCTGTCTCGTAAATTTCTGTTCTGTCTACTAAAAACGCTCCACCAAAGTTAAGGCATTCCCTTTGCGAGTGACTTTAACGGAGGTGGGGTGTTACAGCAGGGCTTGGAGTAGTTTTCGATGCAAGAGGAAAATGTGACATGCAAAAGGCAGTAGGTACACAGTTATGTTTGAGCATCGCGTATCGTCCACAAACGGATGGACGGATAGAAAGGGTGAATAGAATCCTTGAAGATATTTTGAGGTTATGCATCCTATATTTGGAGGACATGAGAAGAGCACTTTCCATTTGTGGATATCGCGTATAACAACAGTTATTAAGCTATATTAGGGTTTTTGTGGACGACCGTGTCGATTACCAACTTATTGGTGGGAATCTACAGATAAGATTTTTCTTGGGCCAGATATGGTTAGGGAAACTTCTGAGGAGGTAGACTTGATTCGAAGATGAATGAAGACGGCACAGGGCCGACAAAAGTCAAACGCTGATAAGAGACGAACCAACCTTGAGTTCGATGTTGGAGGCAGGGCTTTTATTAAAGTGCCACCGTGGAGGAACGTAGTTCTCTTTGGGGAGTGTGGGGAAATTAGCACCAAGGTTCGTAGGGCAATCCTCCATTACAGAAAGAATTGGACAGACCACAGAGTGAAGTTGCCGAGAAAGCCTAGTGGTGTTCATGACATGTTTCACGTGTCGCATGTGAGGAAGTTTTTACATGATACCACGGAAATAGTGGAGCCGAGCATGCTTAGAGAAGTGGAAGTGGAGCAAGATTCCATGATTAGACGAGCTCCTACATGCATCATTGGATTGGAGATCAAGAGGTTACGCAATAGAGAGGTCAAGTTGGTTAAAAATCCAATGGGGAGATGATCAAGGAAACGCGACGTGGGAGATGGGAGACAAGAGGCGTACACTGTACCCTTTCATTTTCAAGGGTATACTCTTAATTTCTCTATTTTCTATCACTTTGTTTAGATTACATTCTTGATCTTTAGGTAGGAAGACCTTATGGTTGTAAACATGTGTTTGAGACAGTTATGTTTGGTGGATGCAAGTGGATGCAAATGTTTGCTAGTGGTTGCTCGTAGATGCATTTACACACACATTAGACACTAGATCGGCTCAGTCACTTTCATACTGCATATGCATATATGTATTTGTATATGGATTGAAACTTGATGTGTTATCATATAGATGTTGCATTTGTATGAATGATTGTGTGCTCATGTAAAAGTTATAAAGTACGATTAGGAATAATTGCATACATGATGGACTCATGGCACTAACATAATTCGCATTAAGGAGGTCAACTGAATCAGTAGACCACCTGATTTTGCATTAGATAAGGACATATACACACACTATGCATATGATCATGAAAGCATTAGAAACCTCTTTAAGGACAATGGATGCCTGTGATTGAATGGTTGAGTAGATGGCTGTTGGATGGTAGGATACACATTCTTCTTGACTTGAAGATTTCGGGGACGAAATCCTTTAAGTAGGGGGGAATGTAACACGCCGTATAACATGGAACGGGATTCCTCCCAAGAATACCAGTGCATAAACCAGTTTATAAACAACGCAATGCTTTTCAAAAAATGAAGCTATTATAAGACTCAGGTCCCATCACACAATGAAATGCAAGCCAGAGGATAGAGTTTTCCCTTATAATAGCCAAACATGCTTGGTACGTTTAAAGCAAAAATCATTTGATACTATTATAAGTGTAAAGTGTATAAAACAACTTCAAATATAAATATATCAATTATAGGCGACATAGTGCCCCATCCCACTATGTCGCCATACTAGGCTCTACAATTAAAACCGAAATGTCATGTATTGGAAGTTGGATTTCCATCATGAACCAAGGCAAGGGATTGTCCTTACCGAATTCAAGACAATCTAGCCTACCATGTCTCAAGCTACAGCTGCAACTGCACCTTGGATCTTCATGCTCGTTCCTCTCTTACTTTTGAGGATTGGTAATTCTTGAACAATGCGTTTCCCCGCCCTATGGGGTTTAATGGTCAGTATGTCGACCATATCATCCATCGGCCCCGTAGTGGCCGATATATCCGAGGTGCCTCGCTTTCCATTATCCACATAAATAAAACTGCCTAGGCTCCATACCATGACACCACTCCTAGCTAGAAAGAAATGCATGTTGTGACGTTCGCCCATAACCCCCGCACTAAACAAGAGGAATAATGCACTGAAAGGCGTGCCAGGCTGCTATGGATGATCATCATAGTAAGTGAACACATCGAAACCTGTCGTAGAACTCACAGCGCAAGGATCAAATATAATAGAACATATACAACAGGTGATAGTAATGAGGTATCATATAGCAAACTTTTGAAACTCTTTCAACATCCAGAAAGATTATCCAACTGATATC
Source organism: Allium sativum (assembly GCA_030737875.1). NCBI lineage: Eukaryota > Viridiplantae > Streptophyta > Magnoliopsida > Asparagales > Amaryllidaceae > Allium > Allium sativum. Next base: position 896,977,155 of record CM060922.1, on the reverse strand, counting down.
CAAGTTTGTATATAAGGCCTCACTACAACTCTCAAGCAACTCAAACAGTGGAAACAGAAATACTAGATAGAATAAAACGGGTACGCTAGCCTCCTGCTCGTCATCGCTCAGCTTCCTCGTATCACTAAGCTCCATTACCTGTAACCTGCTACTTAGTCTACCCATCTACAACCGGATGAGCAGCCCAAGGTAACAAGAGGAGACATAAAACCTTGAGTCAGACAATAGTCTTAGTGAGCGATAAAACAGCTAACAAACTTCAATAAGAAAGTATATGAGAATGGGTAAATGAACAACTTATCTACCCACAACACCAGAGAAGAACTCAACCGTATCTTCCCCACATCGGACAGTAATAGCCTTTACACCAAGCATTTCAACCATTAATCCATAGAAACCAGAACAACCATTCAATCATAGAGAACACACATCACATCCAGATTATATAAGTCTCACACAGACAACCCTAATCGAGTTTTTTGGTTCGTACCCGAGTCGTACCCGAAAACGTACTTTTTCAGAAAACGACCCTGCCAAAACCGACCAGAACCTAGCTCCAGAATGACCAGCCAAAAACCGACCAGCCTTGCTCCAGAACGACCCGCCTCCATGCAGCTTTGGATCGACTCGACCTCCTTGGGACCGACCAGCTTTGGATCGACCCCGTCAAGACCGACCGGAATTTGCTCCACCTGACCGACCAGCTCCTTCAGAGCGACCAAGATTTGCTTCCAGTAAAAACCAACCAGAATGCCACCATCTGAAACCGACCAGAATGCCACCATATGAAACCGACCAGAGTGCCACCATCTGAAACCGACCAGAAACACTTCTGCTCCTTCTGGACCGACCAGCTTAAACCGACCAGCTCCCTGCCTTGCTTCCCAAGCCATACTATGACCGACCACCTCATTCCAGACCGGCCCGACCAACTCCAGGACGACCAGAAACCTGCACATCTCCAGATCGACTCCGATTTCGACCAAAACTTCGCCAAACGACGAATCCGACGAAACCAGCTTATCCGATTCATCCAAATGCAATCACAAACATGTTATGCAACCAACAATATCATCAATCTAACAATTTCCATCAAACACATAAATTTCCCAAAACATGATAAGTGAATCATATGAACATAAAAACGGATCTAACTTGCATAATCTTGAGAAAAATCATAAAATTAACCATTTAAATTATCTAGATCAGATCCTAAGGTGATTCATATATAAAATGGACTTAGCATGGTGTGGATCTAAGGAAAATAACTTGGAAATGATGAAATTAACATCCAATAACTCACATACTTCCATGAATCCGAATGAGAGATGTAAATCACTCACCAATTATCCAAATCTAAGCAAGAGCAATGAAAACGCAATCCGGACAGCGAACACTTCGAATCAAACTCTTCAATCCAATGAATTCGCCCTTGAGACGATGCAGATCTAGCCTCTTATGGTGTAGATCTTTGATTTCCCTCCTTGGATTTTGGAATTTTAATGGTGGAAAGATGTCAGAGGAAGAAGGAGATCAAAGCCTCCCCATAAGAGAATGGAAAATGCCAACCTTTCTCCATACCCCTTACCCCCTATTTATAGTCTCCACCCACCCTCTAATGGGCCTTCTCCAAATCAGCCCATTAGCCTTCCAAAACCTGAACAGCCAACTGAAAAACCTTAAAACAGCGATTTCTCCCAAACCGCTGAACCAAATCCTTAATGTAACCACTCTACGGAAAGGGAATCATCAATTCCTTTCCAATGGCACAGGTCTCACCCTCTGATTCGACCTAAGTCAAAAGTTATGCCCAGTACAAGGGGCAAAATGGTCACAAACAAAATTGGTAAAATTTATGGACATGTCTCACATCCCCATAAGCAACATACTAAAAGATGAGAATGATCCAACCCTCAGGGAATAAAATAAAATTATTTTATGATCTTCCGATACATAAAATGCGGGCTGTTACACATGTCCTCCCTGTAGTCCTCTTCTGTTTCTGGTTCACATCAGGGTGTGAGGCTCGCGAATTAACGCTATACACAAATCTATGCTATATTAAATCCGTGCTTTGATCATCAACCACAAGACTCTGCTTTTAAACAGAAGCCTTGATCACTTGCATCTCAGCGTAGCACATGGAAATTCACGCTATGCAACTGATGTCTATCGATATATAACCTCTGAGCTCGTACGTCTCAGAGATGGGTGTTAAGCAAAAGAATAAATTCTCCACCACCAAACAGATATATATTTAATAGAGATCAATCAACACAGAATAAAATCAAATGTCAGACACACATCCATTTAATAGTTCGTTCTAGGTCTGATCGAAACCGGAGGCACCTTATTCCTCGTCCCATATGTCAAATACAGGAGAGAGGTCCTTGCATATCCGGTCGATCTCCAAGTACGTCTGGACGATCACCGCTTATTTCCTTGTCTTGGGTGTACAACCCAATCAAGACATCAGTAATCATCCATATGATGTGAAGACCTCCGATCTTTACCCACTATCTTCATCATCGACTTATCGTCGAATCAATTATTCAGAACGGGTATAAACCTGGCCTTTCCGAATAACTCACGTATCTTATAAACAAGTGCTATAAGGCACATATACGCCTCATTCCAATCTGGAATATTCTTTTATTCAAATATTCTTTTCACAATATAAACCAAATTAAGGTTTTCCAAACTAGTCGGGATTAGCGGACCTTATCGAAGTAATCATTTGTTTAATTTCCCAATCCCAACCTATTCATCCCATGGGGCAAAACTAGTAATACTTCATATCTAACACCAAGGTGTTATCAGTAAATTTAATTACCATTTTACGTTCAAATCTAATTAAATATTTAACTATCGCATGGAGTAAAACTGGTGGTACTCCATTCTCAGTCATTTCTCGAATTTGATAATTTAAATTATCACATTCTCATTTCAATCAAATTAAAAATTCATTAAAACTCAACTTAGTTTTAATCTTCCTAAAAATCAATATTATTGATTGTTTAACTTTGGGAAATCAAACATGTCGCATCGACAATCTACACCATACCATTGATTTCTACCATTATATAACCTCTATGTTCGTACGTCTTAGAGAAGGGTGTTAAGCAAGATAATAAATTCTCCGCCACCAAACAAATATATATTTAGCAGAGATCAATAATACAGTTTGAAATACAATGTTAGACATGTAATCTTGTATTTAATTAGGTTAAAGAACCAATGTCATTTAAAACACAATTCACGATAAACCCAAAATCACATTCCATTAATTATGGAATCTTCATGGAAAAGAGATCAATATATAATCGATATCAATTTCCATATCCAAATAATAATATAAATCGGATAACGACAAAGCCTTTTAAATTCCATATATATATATATTAATAGTCTTCCTCCACATAAGCTCACTTCGATTATTACCAATCGAATTTCGTTCCATTCCAATTTATTTTACTAAATTGGAAAACTTTACTTTGGAAAATTTCCATTAAATATTAATAAAAAGATTTAAAAATTCCAAATCACATTTCACTGTTAATCGGGTTAAAGAACAAGTGTTATTTAAAACACCGTTCCGATAAACCCAAAAGTCCAATTCTTTCATTCAATTCCAATTAAATATTAATTAATTGGAAAATTTCTCTAAATATTAATTAAAAGATTTATTCTTTTCTCAGCTGGTTTTAAGAACAGTGTTAATAAAGACACCATTCACGAAAAACCCAAAATCCCATTTGATATTCAATACAAGGCTCTGAATAGAAATTATATCAGCTTATATTCAATATCAAATTCTAAAACCAACAAATATCGTATTGGAAATAACGATATAAATATATCTTCCAAATTTCCATAACAATATTCGTATAATCACGAAATCCAACATTGAAATATTCTAAAGATGATTTCCATTTAAATCCACTCCAATTCATATATTGGAAATTCTGGTTATATTAAAACCCATTCTCAATCGAATTTATTTATTTAAAAATAATTAGATTATAATTCTAGTTGATAACTAGTTTATTTTTTATAAAAATATATTTTTATCTTTTCAAGTAGGGAATTTTTCATCCCAAATCTTTCCAAATCATTTATTACGATTTTACACAAATTATTAATATTTTTAATAATTTTATTAAGGCCCTTTCAGTAAATTTCCATAAACGGTCATCTAACTGCACTTACAACGACCTTTTCCAAATTCGATTTGGACAAAATTCCAAATCCAACCATTAGATTTCAAATCTCTTATATTCGTTGGAAAGCCCTTTTCGATACGAACCCAAAGATTCTGGTTTTAGGTGAATCCGATGGTCGGATCTCCCGTAATATCAATTCGAAGTCAATGGTCGAAAATCGCGAACGGCCGTGGCGCGACGCGTTCTATTCAGGACATTATATTATATATATAATATATATTTCATCGATTTCCATTTAAAACGTATTTTACAAATCGTTTATGAATTCGTTTTAAAATGATTCTGACTTCATTTCCACTTTTAATCAAAATTGAATACTCCTAATCATTATATTATTTAAATGATAATATTTTCAAGTTATCAGGTTTTGAATTGATTTCCTTTTCTATATTCATTATAAAAATGAATAAAATTGATATAAATATCGTTTGCGTCAAAATGGCGCATATCTAATCAATATGGCTTCATCTATTTCAATATTTTCGTGTCCATCCAAATTGGACATCAAATTCATGTTTTAATCCTTTACTGAATGTTATTTTAAAATATTCATTATTTTAAAATATTTCCTTGTTTTAAAATATTCGTTCCTTTTTGTGTTGGAATCAGACACAACCAATTACCATATAATATTATTTATATGGATTTCATACACACATGTCCACAACAATAATTATACATAGTCAACCATCATCCAGAGTGCACTACACAACTGCATAAGCGTTAAATATAAATAATTGACGCTTACAACAGTCTGTCAACCTATCGATTGTCATACAACTAAAAATTGGAATTAATGTTTGTCAAACATCATCCCAATACCCGTGTGGGGTTTCAACCATCAAATAATAATTATTATTTGTGCACTTGGGCGATGTGTAAAAATTATCATCCCAATTGATATCGCAAAAATAGACGAGCATATACAAGTCGTCCGACTTGTAAATGGATGTGTAAACTTATTTTTAACTATCCAAATATTATTTTATTTATCACCGTTATAAGCTAAAAATAATATTTTCAACTAACTAATTTTTTCAAACACTTTTTAGAAAATTTCGATAGCATAACGACGCAATACTAGAACCGGAATAAGGTCTAGCCTTATCCCTCGCCTAATACTAGCTCGCGCCATATACAAATCAATTCCAATTAATTCACAACCAATTTTACAGTCATAATCAAATGACGCAGAATATCCAAATAAGTAAATACTCAACTAACCCAAATGCCATTTACGGCGCCATAAGTGGCTATTCGCGGAGTATGAAATCCGTGTGTTAGTAATATCCGTACATCGCTTTCAGTTATGTGATTGTGGGAATTCGAGTGTTGAACTCCATATAATTCAAATTACATAATTTGGTTTGTACAATAAATAGTGTCGAGGGCTTCTAAGCCCCGTCTGTATCCAGAATATTTTTAATTGTAAAATAAATTAAGTGAGAAGGAGTTCTCACTTTGGTTTCCACTCCGTCATTCTTTACTGTCGCTCAGATTCACTGCTCTGATTCCATCGCAATCTGTTTCACGCGATTTATATTAAAAGTCACATTTTTACATCGCTATATATAATTAAAAATAACATTTTTATAATGCTATATATACATTAAAAATCATATTTTTTACGGTGCTATGTATACATCAAAATCATATTTTTACAGTGCAATGTATACATTAAAAATCATGTTTTTACACTGTGATGTATACATTGAAAATCATACTTTTACAGTGCGATGTATACATTGAAAATCATACTTTTACAGTGCTATGTATACATTGAAAATCATACTTTTACAGTGCGATGTATGCATTGAAAATCATATTTTTACAGTGCGATGTATGCATTGAAAATCATATTTTTATAGTGCTATGTAGACATTGAAAATCATATTTTTACATTGCTATATATACATAAAAACTCATACTTTTACAGTGCGACGTATACGTTGGAAATCATATTTTTACAGTGTGATGTATACGTTGAAAATCATATTTTTATAGTGCGATGTGTACATTGAAAATCATATTTTTACATCGCTATTATGTATATAAAAATCAAATTTTTATCATGTTAATATATATGTAAAAATCAATTTTTTATTATGCTAACACACACACACACACATATATATGTGTACATATATAAATCATATTTTTAATTTAATGCTATCCAGATAAAAATTACATTTTTATCTTGCTACTGTATGTAATAAAAATAATATTTTTATCTCTATGTTGTCTATATAAAAATCATATTTTTATTTCACTATATATATAAAAACTGATTTGTAAATTTATGCTATATAAAAAAAACTGATTTTTAAATTTATGCTATATAAAAAAAACTGATTTTCAAATTTATAAAACTAATTACATAGAAAATAAAATAAAAAACTTACAGGTGGCATATGGGGAGGCTCGACGTCGAGGTGGAGCAAGGGGGTGGCGGCGCCTCTGACCAGCGACAGAGGCAGTGGGGGTGCTGCGATCTGGTTGAGGGGGGTCTAGAGTTTGAAGAAGGAGAGAAGAGGAACGGGGAGAGGGGCGTTCAAATTGAGGAAGGAGAGAGAAGAAGGAGGGCGGTGAAGGAGGAGGGTCGGTGCAGGTCATAAGGGAGGCGGCGACGATCGGTTGGAGGCGCGACAGGGGGAGAGCGACGCGATTTGAGTATCACGGTTTTTTTTTAAATTTCCTACGGGTTTGACTGAGTGGAGAGATAAAGGGGTTTGACCCTTTATATATATTTTATTTAATTATTTAATTAATTCTAAAAAGTCACCTTTTCTTTTGAACACCAAATCAGATCCAAGACCATCGTCCCTAGCTAATTACCCCCATTACAAACACAATGGGATATGTCCCGTAAGCCAATTCAGCCGTTTTGATCAGTTTTAATATAAATTAGTTTAACATTCAAAATTGATTTTAACATACATTTTAATTTATTGGGGCAACATACTGACATTAAAAATTCCCAAAAAATAAATCTAGCTATGTTTTGACGATACGGTCCTAACAAAGCTAATTTCGTCAAATTTGAAGACCATTTGAAAAACGGTCATTTTCCAATCGATTAATTTCAAACAAAAATTGCCAAACATGTTTAAATTCACCACGCTCACATATTAATTCCAAAAATTATGAAAATTGGAATCTAGCAACAATTTGACATTCCAGATCCAACAAAAGTGGTTTCATCGAAAACGGAGGTCGTTTGCAAAATGGCTATTTTTAAGGGCTATATATTATATAAAACATATAATTTTCACAACGACTACTCTGAATTTTAAACTGGACATAACTATTTATTCCCCTTATGAAATCTGATTTTTCACATTCATTAGAAAGATGTAATTAAACAGATTCAAATATTTCTGGTTTTACAGAAATTCGGTTTATTTTGAATCATGTACATTCAATTGAAATTAGAAATCGAATCTTCAAAGTACCGCGCCATTTCTAATTAAAATAAATTTATTCGCTCTAACTTCGACAAAAATAAATTTTTAGTTGTTATTATATAAAATAAACAATTTTAAATATTCAAAATACATTAAAATAGCTAAAATAAAAATTCTAAATTGGTTCTAAAAATCCGGGTTTTTACACTAGAGCCTGGTATGATCGCTTAAGAACTTATTTACTTCAATCAAACTTTGAAATTGGTAAAGTAGACAATACACGATTTATTAAAAGAAATGAAAATCATATTCAATTAGTACAAATGTATGTAGATGATATAATTTGTGGATCAACCAATAATTAAATGAATCAAGAATTCTCAAAAATCTTGACAAAAGAATTTGAATTGAGTCATATGGGAGACCTCATTTTATTTTAGGATTACAAATTAGATAATAATGGATATTGATTAATCAAGAAAAATATGCTAGGGATTTAACTAATAAATTTAACATGGCTAGTACTAAAGGAAAACCCACTCCTATGGCAACCAATGAAGCCTTAAGTAAAGACGATTCTTCCAAAGAAGTAGATCGCAAGTTATACAGAGGAATGATAGGATCCTTACTATATATAACTATGAGTAGAGCAGATATAATGCATAGTGTTTGTGTTTGCGCTAGATATCAATCACTACCTAATGAAACTTACTTAAGAGCCGTAAAACGTATTTTATGATATGTTAAAAATATATCAGACTTTAGTTTATTCTATCCTAAGAACGATTCATTCAATTTAATTTTGTATTGCAATGCTCACTATGCCGGTTGTAAATCAGACCGAAAAAGCACAAGTGGAACCTGTCACTTTTTGGGGTCATTTCCTGATTTGCTAGTTTAGTAAAAAGCAAAATACCATTTCCTGGTCAACAAATGAATCAGAATATATATTCGTTGTTTTGGCTTGTTCTCAAGTAATATATATGCAACAAACTCTAAGATATTTTGGTTTAAATATAACTAAATCACTAATTTACTACAATATTACGAGTGCTATAAATCTGTATAAAAATCCTACTCATCTTGTTAGAAAAAACATATTAATGTAAGACATCGTTTCCTAAGAGATAACGTTAATAAAGAAAATATTTCACTGGAATTTATTAACATAGAAAATCTTATTGAATATATATTAATTAAACCATTAAACGAAGCAACATTTACTAAATTAAGAAGAGAACTAGGAATTTGTTCTCTAACAGAAGTAAAATAATTAGATATATTAGTATATAGTATTTTTTTCTTTCAAAATAAGCATATATATATCGACACATATAAAGTGGCATGTTGACATATAACTATAAAGTATTAAAATTAAGATTCCTTCCAAAGTTAGTTATTACTCTCATTTAAACTCCCCACTTCGAAAATCCTTCTCTTCTCAAAATTCTGAAACTATACAACAAAGGCTTCCACTTCAAATAATAACAAAAACAACTCATTTTCATTTCCTACTGTAGCGACCCAAATTTCCGATACCCTTTGAGTTGACTAAACCACACCAGTCCAACCCAAAGTGCACGGAAAATGGATTACTAGGGGAAAGAAGTTAGAGGATGAGGTAAGAAAGAAAGAAATATTAGAATAGAAGAAGAAGAAGGACCAACACAGCACAGAGTGTCACATCGCAGCAGAACAAAATATAATACATAAACAAATCCTTATTAGGATCTTTAAATAAAAACTTACAATATCAGAGTACATCAACACCAGTGGAGAGTTATAATAATCTATCCCATATACAACACACAGCAGAAAAGTAGTTATATAATATCATACGTCTAAACACCTCCAGCTCGTCTCTGGACTTCGCAGCATCTAATGAACTAAACCTGTATACCCCGAGCTAACCCGAGCATTTACAAAACACCGGGTCAGTCTAGTGAACCAAAGTGAGAAAAACACACTAAGTTTAAGGGTATCACACAACCTGATTTTTAAGTTAAAGTCTGTCAAAGAAAAAGGATAGTTGTAAGACGAAATCCACACATAAGTACGGACGGATTTTACCTTACAATAACCAAAAATATTTTGAAATCAATATATTTTTCTGATATTATAATAGTGTCTAAATACAAGTAAATAGAATCTAGTAGAAATCTTGCATCTCACGCTCTACATATTTAGTATACAATCAAAACCACGGGCGCTTATTGGAAATTAGATTCCGCCTATGACAAGGTATGCGACCACTTGCTGATAGTGTATCTCTAGAGGCAAATACACTGGGTTCAACAAAAACGTCTTGCAACCCGGCCCTCGCATGACCGACCACTCATTTCGCTTGAGTGTATCGAATGTATATCACCAACGGTTGGGAGCGACCTTCCATTTCCCGAAAAGGGACAACATCGAAATAGGATAAAGAAGAAAATAGTTTTTCTCTAGGTAAGTACACCCTAATGGGAGCGACCCACATAGCCATGCTGCCAACCCGATTTCTGTCATTTCCCAGTTGATGAGGTTTGAGGTTTAGATTAAATTTTTTGGAACGTTTGGCCACCATTCACTTTGAATACCACATCGTCAGATCCGTCAAATCACTAATTGACGCCCAAAAATATACTCTGGGTATAGAAGAAGTGCCCCTCTTTGTCTCCACTTGGTATATTTGTAAAAATCAATGTACGTGGTTTCAGGAAATACTCTGTCAGACACTTGTCCATACAAGTCATCCAAGAACAGGATGAACCGAAGGTACTCTCCTACTGCATCCAATATAGGAATCTCCCCATGGATCAGTAGCGAGAAGTCCTTGCAACCCGTAGATTCCAACCATGACAGAACCATAGCTTATCTCTGGGACTAACCAAAGATTTTTGGCGGTTCTTCCATTTAATGAAGATCCATGGTCTTCAATGCTCCATCTCAATCATCTCTTGATACCTTCACGTATTTGTTGGTCGAAATGGTTTTCGAATATAAATTCGATCTCGGTCTTTCCGTACCGACAATTGTATTGGAAAGATTTGATAGTCGGTGATTTAACTATCAAAATAGATAGTGTTACAATCATGACAATCCAGTGAGTTCACTGGTTCATTATTCGGTCTCACTTGGCCTTTTACTTAAAACAAGTGTAAATTCAAACTCTTAAGTCTTTCGATATTTTAAATATAGTTTTCTCGCTTCTTATTTAACATAAAATTTATGCTTTAACAAATTCTTCTTAATACATAGGAAAATCTCATATCATATTCAGTTGTCTATTTTCACACTCAAAATATTAGTCACACTATTATCCAATATGGGGAAATCATTTTAATTAATTAGTCGTAAAACGACGTTATGAAATATCATCTATTTCATTACTTAAAACAATACAAATACTTATTCTGATAAAATAAAACTCAACTTCACGTTACCTTTCTAACTTGAAAATGTCGTTATAATTTCATGCAACGCCTTTTATTTCCCTTTTACTTTGGAATCCACATTATATATATATATATATATATATATATATATATATATAGTCCCAAAATTTACACCAAACGTTGCCTTTATTATTTCTCTAATGAAAATAATGTATTTCACTAACCTCTTTGCCCTAACAACTAATATCATCCTCAGATAATCCTGAAGTCGTTCAAGTTGGGGTATTTTAATTACCTCTCAGACCTTGATCAACAACATTCATATCTTCAGATAGATACGAGTTGTAACCCAAAACCAATATTTTATCCTAATCCCAATACAAATGTCATTGAACTATTTTATTCAAAATACGATTTCATAAAACCTGCTTACCTCTTTTGAACACTCTTTCTTGGCTATACCCATTTTTCTTAATTCAATAATTAGTAACTTTCTAAAACACCACTTTTTAACCTTTACTCTTTTAACAATTTCATTTCATAATTCAGATTTGTTTACAAATCTTATAACCCGCTTATTTTGCCAAATTCACTTTTAACCAATCCCCTTTAAAAAACTATTCAAACATTCTCGCTTTGGAAATCTTAATTCAACTTTCCCAATTTTACTAAATCTCCATTTTTGAGTAACGTTAATTTAAAATTAACGATATAACACCTCAAACTTCTTTTATATCACTCTGGTTTATCATAGAACTCTTTTTCTAAAATTCCTCTAACTTAATTCAAATAATTTAGTAACATTCATTTCAAACTATTGTATTCGCTTGGAATTCCTTTTTAACTTCGTTATAAAGATTCGGGTTTAAATATAAAACCCTTTCATAAACTCCTTTCACCATTTCATTAGATTTCATTCAACTTCAATTATTTTTTAATGATTTTCCATTAAAAGAAATTCCTAAATTATTATTAACCAAAATAATAACTTATTTCAATCATTAACTTCTTCAGTAATTAATTTCTTTATTAACTAAAATAAATAGTAAATTCCTTTAGAAAAATCTTATTAAAGTTACCACACTATTCTTCAAACCATTTTTATTGCTAAATTCGAAACAAACTAGTTTAATAGTCGATTCCAGTAAAACGGTCGAGTATGTTAATTCGAAACTCGATTACCTCATTAACCGATTCCAATTAGTTCTCACTTTAAATTAATAATATAATTAATTTAAATAATTCCATTTAATTGTTTCTTAACAAACCTATTATCCAAATTTAATCGTTAGATAAATTTCTATCCATGAGTTTATAAATCTGATTGACACCAGAATCTACTTATAAAATCAATTTATAATTAATTATAAACTTAAGTAATAAATATTTATTTCCTTTTAATTAACTTTTACTCAAAATAATATATTCCAAAATCTATCTCCAGTCATAAAGTAAATTTTATGACTTCATCTCTATCGACTCACCTGACGGTGAATCAATATTTATAAAAAGATTGACTTTATAGACCATATGTTGCCAAATACTTAACCAATATTGCCCATTGGTTTAAACTAGACAAATGTTGAATTTTCAGTCAAAAATCCCTAATCAAATCAATCACCCGAACAGGACAGTTCATATGTTGATAATATAAAATAAATAATATATTAAGGAACACCATTGGATCCCTCCAACCTGTTCTTCCCTGTATTCAAAACGATTATCACAAACCAGATCACACAATTTCATTTAACTGATATATAATAGTAAATAGCAAGTATTTTATATCAACCAACCAACATAACATTTCCATCAGTTCACACAATTCAAAAAAAAACATGTTTACTTTATAAACGTGGCCGACGAGGTAAGTCACCTTCATCGGGTCCAACTCGTTAAAATAACGATTTGGTATTTCACAGAAATTAAACGACGGTTTAATTTCATTAGTTAAATCAATAAATAGATATATAACTAGTGAACAGTCAACCATAGCAAAAAGAGCAAATATAATAAAAACCCAATTTATATAAAATATAAAAGGGAAAAACTGAGTGAGTTTAACTCACTTTGATTTATTCGTCGAGTAAAATGTTCCGCTTCAGTTAAATTAAAACGTCTAATTTTACTGACAATTCCAGCTGCTTCCACCTCCGTCCAACTGGCTTCACCATGAAGTGCTCGTTGACATGGTTCTGTTGTCTTTGGTTTGGTCCAATTCTAAAAACATAGACACGGAATATAACATTTATAATACACGAATATAAATAAAATTATATTTTTCCTAAATTATTTAATTTCTTTTGTTCTAGCATGTATACAGTTTTTGGTATACTTAAAACCTTTAATAACATATTAACTAGTCTAATTACATTTTGGTTTTAAATATTATTTCACTAACCAACTTTCTGTACCTAGGAAATCATTCTGTGAATGTGACCCTGCTGTTGTATGTTATATTAATTTACCAAATATATTGTGCCAACATTTACAATTCACATATAGTATTTACGGAGTAAATTTATGGTTTTGGAAAAACACGATGGTTAAAACAAACTGGGCTGATATGCTTCTCTTACACTTTCGGTTAAAAAACTCTACTTCATTCTCCAAAACGTATTGCGCCATTTTCTACAGTTTATTTCCAAAACGTCTTCATTTTTCTCCTTTCATACATTTCCCCTTTTTGTTCCACTATCTTCCCACTATTCACGTTGAACACATATTCCCAGCTTTAATTATTCGTTACCGATTCTTTGGGTTAGAAATTTTAGCCCAATCACATTTGTTCCTTCCTCACGTACCCTTATCCCGTTTATCTTCCTATACTGTTTCTACATCATGCTCCAAACACAATCATCATCCAAGATCCAAAGATTTACATGCACCCACCATATCTCCTACATCCAAACCCTTCATTCTCAATTTAGCCTTGCTTTTGGTCTTCGAAATGCACCCTTACAGAACTCTCATATCCGTGCCTCATAACCAACGTTAGAGACCCATCAACTGCTGCCAAACCAAATGTCTGACCTCACTCCACCGACGCGCTGGACCCTCTTCGACTCGGTCCTTCCATTCGCCAGCGAGCAGCTCTCCAATGTGATGCCAAATCAGTTCGATTCCGGTCCCCAAGAAGCACGAAATTCAATCGTGACCGTTGGTTAAGAGGAGCTCGATGAGATCTTTAAGTTTTCATTTGGGGAACCTTCGACTCATGGAAGAAATCAAGAGAAAATAATGAGGAAGATGGAGTAAATTTTGTTCATTAATTAACGATGGTGGCAGCTCCATTGTTTGTCCGTGGAAACAAAATTGACGCAAGGGTTTTACTTTGGATGTGTATTCATAGGGTCTACTTATAATAGTTTATTATTTATCGAAACTTAGGGACGAAGTATCACTTAAAAACCATCACATATGATCTTTGTTTTCTGATAAAAAGGATAATCTTGGGATAGAAAAATGTTTCGGACCTAATGGGACAGGTTTCGTCGAAATCCGAGATCATTTGAAGAAATTTCCTTTATAAAACCAAAAATAAATACGCATTTCAATTTTTCACGATCACTAGATAAACCCGATCAACTTGAAACTTTGAAATCCTACAATAATTTATTAATACAAACCCAACGGGACTAGGTTCGTCGCATTCGGAGACTGTTTCTCCGGTAGGCTATTTTTACGCGCAGCGCAATGCCATTTTGGACACCAACTTGCCCGGACTTCAAAAATAACAAACTATATACGTATCCTAACTAAAATTGACGATATGAACTCAATGGAATTTGTTTCGCGGCCTAATTCGATCGTCTGCTCAAGTTATACCCAAATAACCCTTTATTAAATTAATTACGCGCTATAGAAATTGAACGGGCGTTTGTGGCTGTCGTGGTCCCGTACGACATCGGTTTGCCACACAATTCAACACCATACAAAAATTTAACGATACGATTCCAATGAAACCAATTTCGTCGAAAACGGAGTCCGTTTGCAAAACAGCTATTTTAAAGGCCTATATTTTAATAACGATTTCCATAGCGACTATTTCCAAATTTGATTTGACCATAACTTTCAAATTATACCATGAAATCTGAAATTTTCTCTTTCATATGAAAATTATCATCAATACAGTTCTAACGTTTCCTGTTTCACAGAAATCCGACTTACATCGGATTCTGTATACTCAGTTAAAGTTCAAAATTCCATATTACGAACTGCCGCGCGATTTCGAGCTCGTTTTATATTATAATAAAATTAACGTTAAAACTTCAGTTTAAATAACGAATTTAATATTAAATTCCATTAATATTCTAAATAAAATATTTAAAATAATAAATTAAATAAAATATTTGGCTACCATAAATACGGGAAGTTACATTCTTCCCCCCTTAAAATAATTTCGTCCTCGAAATTGCTAAGGTAGGAAAGAGCGTTACAAGCCAATTACTTTTACAAAAATAAATTTAAAACTCGATTTTTATTTCCAAAACTAATTTAGTTGGTTTTAAAACCAATTTATTCCAAATAAAAGGATTTTCCAAAAATCTTCAAAAAATTTCTATCACCTTATATTTTGGAAAATATTTGGCAGAGTCTCCCCTGTATGGAGGGACATCTGCAATATTGCAGGTTCAAGAAATATATATCCATCGACCAACAGGGTCGGAAAAATTCAAAAACCAAACTCAAAACCCAAATAAACCAAAATTTCATATTCTGCATAGGCGTACCTTTTTGCGAGCGTTATTATGCGGTAAGCAATATTTTATATTCGAGCTTGCTTAGTTATTATGCAGCTCTATTCAAACTAGATTCAATTAACTCCAGAATTTTCTCTTAGATGGATTTTAAAGCCGAATTGGCACTTCTGCACCTGTTCTCAACTCAAATAAATTTCATTAGTCCCCAAAACAACAACATTTAGTTTCAAATATCCATATCATATGATCCAACCAGTTCTACACACAATCTAATCCACATGAGATTATAATTATTTATAATCACTTCATTTATTTCTTTAATTATCCATTTAGGTTTACTAATCTGGATTGATTTATCCAACTTATTTATTTTATATTGGTTTTAAACCAAGTCTATCATTTTCAGATTTATATTCAAGCAATCAATAACACAATCCAAATATACCATTCAAATCAACATTAAAAATTCAATCGATTTCCCATATTATAATAAATTGAGAAAATCATTACTTTTATTATAATATATATTGGGCAAAAATAATTCCAAAAGTAATTTTAATATCAAATTACAAATACGCGCTCTCATATATATACTCAAACTCAATCTAGGGTATTACTAACCCCATGTCTATCGAGTTATGCCACAGAGCCAAGGTTATCACTAAACCAATAGCTCTGATACCAAATGTAGCGACACAAATTTCCAATACCCTTTGAGTTGACCAAACCACACCAGTCCAACCCAAAGTGCACGGAAAATGGATTACTAGGGGAAAGAAGTTAGAGGATGAGGTAAGAAAGAAAGATATATTAGAATAGAAGAAGAATAAGGACCAACACAACACAGAGTCTCACATCGCAGCGGAATAAAATACTATACATAAATAAATCCTTATTGGGATCTTTCAATAAAAACTTACAATATCAGAGTACATCAGCACCACTAGACAGTTATAATAGTCTGTCCCATATACAACACACAACGGAAAAGTAGTTATATAATATCATACGTCGTAACACCTCCATCTCGTCTCTGGACTTCGCAGCATCCGATAACCTGAACCTGTATACCCCGGTCTAACCCGAGCATTTACAAAACACCGGGTCAGTCTGGTGAACCAAAGTGAGAAAAACACACTAAGTTTAAGGGTATCACACAAGCTGATTTTTAAGTTAAAATCTTTCAAAGAAAAAGGACAATCGTAAGACCAAATCCACACATAAATACGGATAGTTTTTACCTTACGATAACCCAAAATATTTTGAAATCAATATATTTTTCTGATATTATAATAGTGTCTAAATACAAGTAAATAGAATCTAGTAGAACGCTTGCATCTCACGCTCTACATATTTAGTATACAACCAAAACCGCGGGCGCTTATTGGAAATTGGATTTCGACTATGACAAGGTATGGGACCACCTGCCGATAGTGTATCTCTAGAGGCGAATACACTGGGTTCAACAAGAACGTCTTGCAACCCGGCGCTGTAACAGCCCGCATTTTATGTATCGGAAGATCATAAAATAATTTTATTTTATTCCCTGAGGGTTGGATCATTCTCATCTTTTAGTATGTTGCTTATGGGGATGTGAGACATGTCCATAAATTTTACCGATTTTGTTTGTGACCATTTTGCCCCTGTCAGTCTTGTATAGGGTATAACTTTTGACTCAGGTCGAATCAGAGAGTGAGACCTGTGCCATTGGAAAGGAATTGATGATTCCCTTTCCGTAGAGTGGTTACATTAAGGATTTGGTTCAGCGGTTTGGGAGAAATCGCTGTTTTAAGGTTTTTCAGTTGGCTGTTCAGATTTTGGAAGGCTAATGGGCAGATTTGGAGAAGGCCCATTAGAGGGTAGGTGGATACTATAAATAGGGGGTAAGGGGTATGGAGAAAGGTTGGCATTTTCCATTCTCTTATGGGGAGGCTTTGATCTCCTTCTTCCTCTAACATCTTTCCACCATTAAAATTCCAAAATCCAAGGAGGGAAATCGAAGATCTTCACCATAAGAGGCTAGATCTACATCATCTCAAGGGCGAATTCATCGGATTAAAGAGTTTGATTCGAAGTGTTCGCTGTCCGGATTGCGTTTTCATTGCTTTTGCTTAGATTTGGATAATTGGTGAGTGATTTACATCTCTCATTCAGATGCATGCAAGTATATGGGTTTTAGGATGTTAATTTCATCATTTCCATGTTATTTTCCTTAGATCCACACCATGCTAAGTCCATTTTATATATGAATCACCTTAGGATATGATCTAGATAATTTAAATGGTTAATTTTATGATTTTTCTCAAGATTATGCAAGTTAGATCTGTTTTTATGTTCATATGATTCACTTATCATGTTTTGGGAAATTTATGTGTTTTGATGGAAATTGTTAGATTGATGATATTGTTGGTTGCATAACATGTTTGTGATTGCGTTTGGATGAATCGGATAAGCTGGTTTCGTCGGTTTCGTCGTTTGACGAAGTTTTGGTCGAAATCGGAGTCGAATTGGAGATGTGCAGGTTTCTGGTCGTCCTGGAGCTGGTCGGGTCGGTCGTGGAGAGGTGGTCGGTCGGAGCTGGTCGGTCTGATGGCTCTGGTCGGTCCAGAAGGGTCTGGAATGAGGTGGTCGGTCATATTATGGCTTGGGGAGCAAGTCAGGGAGTTGGCCGGTCAGATGGAGTTGGTCCTGGTCGGTCCGATGGGTCTGGTCGGTCTTGACGGGGTCGGTCCAAAGCTGGTCGCTATGGAGGAGCTGGTCGCTCATGAGGAGCTGGTCGCTCAGGAGGAGTTGGTCGCTCTGGAAGTCCTGGTCGCTCTGGAAATCCTGGTCGGTTTAGGATGGGAAGTAAATTCTGATCGGTTTTGGATGG
The DNA here is from genome assembly GCA_030737875.1 of Allium sativum. Lineage (NCBI taxonomy): Eukaryota > Viridiplantae > Streptophyta > Magnoliopsida > Asparagales > Amaryllidaceae > Allium > Allium sativum. The sequence goes on along the minus strand of CM060922.1, from coordinate 896,958,576 downwards.
GAAGCAAATACTGGTCGGTTTTAGCTGGTCGTTCTGGAGCAAGTTGGTTGATTTTAGCTGGTCGTTCTGGAGCAAGGCTGGTCGGTTTTTGGCTGGTCATTCTGGAGCAAGGTTCTGGTCGGTTTTGGCAGGGTCGTTTTCTGAAAAAGTACGTTTTCGGGTACGACTCGGGTACGAACCAAAAAGGTCTGAAAAACGAATGCGCAGCGCAGTGATGTGTTTTGGTTCGGTGATGGCGTGACTTCGAGGTGATTCAAGTAGGAAGACTCGAAGTGATGAATGTGTTCGTTGATCAAGGTGGAACAACGAATGCAGAGACAACTCAAAGGTCGTGAGTTAGTGGATAATGGCTGCTCGAGAAGGTTGCTTGAGCTATGAAACATTGTCAAGGTTGGACGATTAGAGATGCGAAGGCCGAGAAGTCATCGTTGTCGTAAGTTCTAGCAGGCTCAAAGCAGGGGTACGATGGGTATCGTTGAAAGGCCCAAAAGGCCGGTTGTTGGTCGAGTACCCTGGGTCTTTCTGGTAGGAAAAAGGCCTAGTGTCAAGGTTGGACATTGCCAAGGTTGGGCATATGGAGTTCATGCTAGAACTGGGGTTATCATTAGCCCTTGACATATGGCAAGGTTGGCCGTCATACGATAATGATGGTTTCGAAGCAGGATTGGCAGTGATAGCCAGAGTCAGTCATGGCTGATTAATTGTTCTGTTTGTACTATCTCACATAGATTATCCAAATTTGAGGAAGACGTTCTTTGAGTGCTTAAGTGATATTGGTTTAGGCCTCTGGCGAGGATACTTGAGGAATGTTAAACTCGATTAGGGTTGTCTGTGTGAGACTTATATAATCTGGATGTTATGTGTGTTCTCTATGATTGAATGGGTGTTCTGGTTTCTATGGATGAATGGTTGCAATGCTTGGTGTAAAGGCTATCACTGTCCGATGTGGGGAAGATAAGGTTGAGTTCTTCTCTGGTGATGTGGGTAGATAAGTTGTTCATTTACCCATTCTCATATGCTTTCTTGTTGAAGTTTGTTAGCTGTATTATCGCTCACTAGGACTATTATCTGACTCAAGGTTTTATGTCTCCTCTTATTACCTTGGGCTGTTCATCCGGTTGTGGATGGGCAGACTAAGTAGCAGGTTACAGGTAATGGAGCTTAGTGATACGAGGAAGCTGAGCGATGACGAGCAGGAGGCTGGCGTACCAGTTTTATTCTATCTAGTACTTCTGTTTCCACTGTTTGAGTTGCTTGAGAGTTGTAGTGAGGCCTTATGTACAAACTTGGATATCAGTTGGATAATCTTTCTGGATGTTGAAAGAGTTTCAAAAGTTTGCTATATGATACCTCATTACTATCACCTGTTGTATATGTTCTATTATATTTTATCCTTGCGCTGTGAGTTCTACGACAGGTTTCGATGTGTTCACTTACTATGATGATCATCCATAGCAGCTTGGCACGCCTTTCAGCACATTATTCCTCTTGTTTAGTGCGGGTGTTATGGGCGGTCGTCACAGGCGCTCACATGACTGACCACTCATTTCACTTGAGTTTATCGAATGTATATCACCAACGGTTGGGAGCGACCCACCGTTTCCCGAAAAGGGACAACATCGAAATAGGATAAAGAAGCAAATAGATTTTCTCTAGATAGGTGATTATACACCCTAATAGGAGCGACCCACATAGCCATGCTACCTGCCCGATTTCTGTCATTTCCCAGTTGTTGAGGCTTGAGGTTTAGATTAACTTTTTTGGAATATTTGGCCACCATTCACTTTGAATGCCACATCTTCAGCTCCGTCAAATCACTAATTAACGCCTACAAATATACTCTGGGTATAAAAGAAGTGCCACTCTTTGTCATCACTCGGTATATTTGTAAAAATCAACGTACGTGGTTTCAGGAAATACTCTCTCAAACACTTGTCCATATAAGTCATCCAGGAACAGGATGAACCGAAGGTACTCTCCTACTGCATCCAATATAGGAATCACCCCATGGATCGGTAGCGAGAAGTCCTTGCAACCCGTAGATTCTAACCATGATAGAATCACAGCTTAACTCTGGAAGCTAACCAAAGATTTTTAGTAGTTTTTCCGTTTAATGAAGATCCACGATCTTCAATGCTCCATCTCAATCATCTCTTGATATCTTCACGTATTTGTTGGTCGAAATGTGTGACGGACCGTCTCGCACCAGCCGACATTTCCAATGAAAGTGCGCTGTGCCAAATGTCCTGTTAGCACGGGACGGTCGCCAAAGAAAGGAAAGGGAAGGAAGCTTAGCAGTGGAATAACAAAGAACCTGTAGAATATCTCACAGCTCAAGGAATAAAAATAGTAATAACATATTTAACATAAAACAGGCGAGACAGTGCATAAGCTGAAGACTAAACATCATAGCAGCGGAAAATCCAAATACAGCTTATGTTCCACATCATCGCTTTTACAACTTTTGAAAAACTGTCTCTAAAGCAAATAAGGAAAGTACACTACTAATGCCCAAAGTAGTGACCAGTAGTGACACAGGGAGAATATCTTATATATATCATACGTGGGAGCCTCCTTCTCGTCTCCGCTACAGCTACTCGTGCATACCACCTAACCTGTCTCTAGTCTACCCGTTTAGGAGCACCCAGAGTAATAAGAAGAGACATAAAACTCTGGGTCAGACAAAAGTCTCGTATGAGCGATAAGGAAAGTACACTACTAATGCCCAAAGTAGTGACCAGTAGTGACACAGGGAGAATATCTTATATATATCATACGTGGGAGCCTCCTTCTCGTCTCCGCTACAGCTACTCGTGCATACCACCTAACCTGTCTCTAGTCTACCCGTTTAGGAGCACCCAGAGTAATAAGAAGAGACATAAAACTCTGGGTCAGACAAAAGTCTCGTATGAGCGATAAGCATCAAAACAAAACAATGACAGGTATACTAAACCATACCTGAACCTGGACCTGCAACCAAAGAGTTAGCACAACATACCTCTCAATACTCTAAGGTGCCACTAACATATGGTGTAAAGAGTATGGGGGTGGGGGTGTGCATGTCATAATGAAAGCAACCAATCATACATGACAACCATCCTCACATCTCTCACTCAACGCGTAAGGCATATGATATCCACTACTTTGATCGGTAGACCCATCGCGGTAGTGAAGGAGTCCGACTTGTATAACTATTGTTACCGTCAAGCTTGCCCCATGGAGTCACGACTAAATCCTTACAAATGACCCCACCTCATTGGTCCATAGCCAATTGTCCTACCTAGGCCACTGTAGCCTTGAATCCGTCCACGTACCCCGCACTCCATAGTGATCCAAAGTTATAGACATCGATATCCCCTTTGCACACGTCCCGCAGCAAAGCCCAACTCATGAAGATAACTCATTGGTTCCCAACTGGATCCTGAGTCCTACTTCCCACTTGGACTACCTTTGTAAATACCCGCATTGTTAGCCGTGGAATAATTAATTAATTTAATTATTTAAATAGTGATATAGTGATTTAAATAGTGGTTTAATTAATTATAGTGGTTATTTAATTAAATTAAATGATAGAATAATATATATAATTCAGAAATAATAAAAAATATTGGAAATCACAATATTCTGTGAACATGGTCATCCTAAGATTTAATTCAGCTTAGAGTTTGATTGTATTGACGAATATATTCAATCGACATCGGTTTGAACGTATAATCATATTTTAATTAAAATCGAGTGCGTAACGATGTGGCAGTTCGCTATTTGGCGATTTGAACTTCAACTGGGTATACAGGGTTCGTTTTAAATCGGATTTCTGTGAAACAAGAAACGTGTGGAGCTGGTGGAGTATATCTTTCTAGTGGAAGAGAAATATCGGGATTTCGTCGTGTAGATTTTGATTTACGTCCAAATCAAATTTCAGAAAAGTCGCTGTGGAATTCCTTTATAATCGTAATGCTTTATTTACGTTATAAAAGGGATTTTAGTATAAAAGTGAATATCGATTCAACCAGGACTTGGAATATCAAGAATATAATTATTCTGGAGCTGTATGGTATTCCACTGTGAATATATACGATAATATAAATTTATTAATATTTTATTTAATTATATTTAAATATATTTATATATTTAAATGGGTCATCCAGAGCTTTAAAAATAGCCACTTTTGCAAACGAAGTCGGAATTCGACGAAACTAATTTTGTTGGATCCGTAATGTTAAATTATTTCTAGATGTCAGTTTCCATGATTTTTAAAGTCATTGTGTGGCCGTATGGATTCTTAGAGTGAAAACAGTCAGTATTTTGACGGTTAAAAATACGCTGTGTGAGCATACGAAGTCGGAATTCGACGAAACCAGTTTCGTTGGGACCGTAATGTCAAACCCTAGCTACAAGTCCAATTTCGTGATTTTTGAGTATCGGGTGTGACCACATGGATTTTTAGATGTCAATAACGAATTAACAAAAAGGGAATATTCCGAGAATATGCCATTTTCCTCCTATATAATACCTTTTAAATCCTAATAAACCAAATTCTCTCCTTCATAAGTCAACACAAATTTTCCGCTGTTCTTCTTTCTTCTTACAGCAAAAGTTTTGAGAGGAAATAAATCAAAACAAATAGAAAATCAAATTCTATAAAATACAATACATATACATTTAGCATCATAGAGTGAAGGGCTTCAGTCCTATATTTGTGTCATCATGTTCGATTAGTAATGGTTTCGCACCAGTAGAAGGAGCGTGGACTAGGGTTGCGAATCGCAGGAAATCAAAACATGTATTCACCAAATCGAGTTCATATTTGGGATCCAGGTTCGAAGAGTAGAAGCTCGACAAATTTTGAGGGATTTTGGTGTTAATTGATTTCGCAACATTCACTGTAGCGACCAGAGATGAGGTGCGACGACTTGTAAATGGCTGGAGCGAGTTCGTCTTCATGGGTATGCATGGAAGGGGAAACAAAGGGGAGTTCGGCGGTGGAATTCTGGTTGAGATCGGTGGTTCAGGGAGGGAGGCTGTTGGGTTTGAATATTGGCGGAAATGGACTGTGTAAATGTCTGGAGCCGGTATTTCATTTGGGAAGATGAACACTGTTCATCATGGTAGTTTGTTTAGTGGGAGGTGTTTTACTGTGCGAGATGTGTTTGTAGCAGGGGGCAGTCAACGCGAGGTTAAAGGAGGAGTTGAGGAATACTGAAGTCGATCATTTTGTTTGATTTGGGGAAGACGCAGATGTGTGAACAAATAGGAAATGGGTCGGTGGAATTAAATGGAGATGGGCCGGTTCCAAAGAAGTAAAACAATGTGAGGCCCATATATTTATATATAAATTAAGTTTGTTTTTAAATGAAAAGTATATGAATTTCAAAAGTGAATAACTTGCTTATATTTTATTGGAATTCAACAAAACAAGATCCGATGGGATCGTATGGACGGGAGCGTCACAATGGAACTGACTGGGAGTGGAGTGGGGCTCATATGAATTTATGGCGAAATAAACTGTTTGATTCAAATCAAATAACAGTTTATCGTTCTTTAACGATGAACTGCCAAAGTGAGTAAAACTCACCAACTCTGTTCAGTTTATATTTTTATAAACTGTACTTTATTTATTGATTGCTATATATTGATTGTTTGGACTGTTAAATAGATTTGATTGAAACGTAGATCTAGTTATAGATAAAAATCGACAATCAATATTTTATTCTGTATCAGTATATTTCATGTTGGGTTGAAATTGATGTATATTATACTGTGTAACATCTGTGGATGCAAGGAAACAGGTTGGAGGAATCCGACTGGATTCCTCAACATTTAAATACTGTTTTGTTTCATATATTGTGATGTGTTATATAATCTGTGCTGATTATGTGTGCTTGGTTGATAGTAATCATGGTTATACGGTATTTTAAATACCAAAATGAATACTGGAAAGTTAAAAAGGGAATTTTCAAAACGTATAGTGAAAATGAAATATTTATAAAATCAAAGGATTTTAAAAAGGAGATATTTATTAGAAAATAAATAGAATCGAGTTAAAAGTGTTAAAGAGGATAGGGTATGGTTTTTGAGTAATTGGAACTTGTTCTACGTTGATTGAGTTGAGTAAATTTCAAAGTGTTGATCTGATGTTGGTTTTGGCCTTCGGGATTAACACTGAGAAGTTTATTCACTTACCAATTTATAATAAGGATCTAATGAATAGAAGTGAAGTAAAAGGAAATATTTATTTAGGAAATAAATAAAGTTATAAAAGGAAATATTTATTTAGGAAATAAATGAAGTTATAAAAGGATTAATTATTTGTTAAATAGAATTGAAAGAAGTTAATCGATTTGAATTAATCAATTAGAGTTGATTGATTGGAGTTAATCAAATTGAATTAGCAAGTTAAGTTAATCAAATTGAATTAGCGAGTTAGGATAATCAAACTGAGATTAATAAGTTAAAATGATCAAAGTGAGTTAGTAAAAAGGGAGTTAATCAAATTAGAGTTAATCGAATAATGATTAATTATAAATTAGATTCAAAGAGATAAAGTTGATTGATGATTGATCGATCGAATTTCCATTTGGGAATAAGATCGTTGTTTGTACACCGACATGTTTTCATTTGATAGTTAAATCACCAACTATCAAAGTTTGACCATATTTACGTTGTTAATATGGAGAGACCGGTTGGATCCTTATCCAAGGAACCACTCTGTATTGGCATAAGCGTTGCGAATATGCCAAAGAAAATTGAAGACGGAGTAAAATGCAAGGGCTGTTATATAAGTCCTAGATTGAGATTGCCTAGGATGGATGTACTGAATAGTGCCTTCTATTTCGTTCAGTCCCAAAACGAACGTATATGGACGAGTGTCTGACAGAGTATTTCCAATGATTGAATGAGTTGGTCTGTACAAATATCTATGGTGGCAACGAATTTATTCCCTTAGCATAACATCCAGAATATTTGTGCAAATCAATTAGTGATTAACGGATCTGACAATGTGGAATTCAAAGTGACCGTGTTATCAATGAATGGAAAGTAGTCGTAACCTCTGGCCTCAACGACCGGTAAACGACAAAAATCAGGCAGGCAGCATGGCTAAGTCGGTCGCACCGAAGTAGGGTGTATAATCACCTATCTAGAGAATATTCATTTGCTTCTTAAATCTATCAATGCTGTCCCATATATATACGTGAAACAGTTGCTAATCCCAACCGTTGGTGATGTACATTCGATATACTCAAGCGAAATGAGTGGTCGGTCATGTGTGGCTGAGTTGCAAGATGTTCTTGTTGAACTCCAGTGTATCGTTCCTAGAGTACACTGATCGAAAGGTGGTTCCATACCTTGTCATAGTTGGAAATCCATTTCCCAATATGTGCTTGCAGTTTTGATTGTATACTATATATGTAGAACATGAGATGAAAGCGTTTCTGCTAGATGATTATTATATTGTGGTTGATAGACATCATTATAATATCACAAGGTTTTTGATATAAAGATATTTTGGATTCTCATAAGGGAAAAACCCATTCCGTTATACGGCGTGGTCTTATGAGATATCGTTTACTTGTTCAAATTGTTTTAAACTATTTTACTCATACCAGTCCCATGACTGACCCGGAGTTTGCTTTGTTTTGTTCTAGCTAAACTCTCGGGTGCCTAAATTTGTACGGGCAGTCAAGTAGTTATGGATTTTACAGATACACTTGGAGAGCTTGGAGCAGGAGGCTTCAAGATTCTATAACTATTATTATTTCCGCTGTTGTTGTAAGTGTTGTACTCTGAAATGTTATTGTATACATATATTGTTTGTATTTCAAAAGTTATGTTATATTTTATTCATTCCGCTGTGAGATTCGTGGTTACTCTGATGATGATGATGTTCTTCTTCTTCTATTCTAATAGTTCTATCTTATTTATCCTCACCATCTATCTTCTTTCTATTAATTTCTTGAATTTCCAGTGCAATTTTGGGTTGGACTTGTGTTATTTGGTAAGCTCAAATTGGACCGGATTTTCGGGTCATTACAGTTGGTATCAGAGCTTAAGGTTAAGTGAATTACCTTGGCTCTGTGGCGTAACTCAGTAGAGATGGGATTAGTAATATCCTAGATTGAGTTTGAGTGTATACATACGAGTGAACGTATTTGTTATTATATATAAAAATTTGTTTTATATTGTGGAGTTTTATTGGTTGAGTGGCTTATAAATTCTTGTCGATAGTGGGGCACCACATTATCGGTAAGGGTTCCTAAATACTCGAATACGATGAACCAACATGTTATGTTTTGAAATTAATATAGTATAATTGGTTGTGTTGGTTGTTATTGTAATCAGATGAGATTATAAAAAGGTGGAATGGTTATAGATAACTAATTAGAATTCGTATAAGTACTGTATATGAAATAAGATGAATTAAATCTGAAATTTAAATCAGAAATAGAATTAAGAGTAAGGAAATTTTAAGTTCCTTGGAGATTTTGAAAATGTTTTCAAATTAAAAGTGTTATAGTATTGAACTCACTTCGATAAACCGGGAAATAACCCTGATGAGTGTGGCCGCATCATTAGTGTTCATTTTCGAGTTGCTAAGTGACGGATTACTACCAAAGATTTTGTTTTTGAATTGTTTTGAGAAAACAAGTTGTTTAGAAATTCAAAGGTTTTGAATTGGTATTATGATTTCAAATTGATTTGAGATAGACCCAGGAATTTAAAATTCTGGAATTTAAATTTAACTTACGAAGTCAAATGGGAGAAAATGGTAAAGGTGAACTAGAATTTAACTTGAACTAAGTTAAATAGAACTAAATGTGGTTAGAGAATAATCCTGAATGAAATTAATTTGATAAGATTGAGAGTTTGGATTTTGAGATTAAAGTTCGAATGGAATTCGACTTAGGTATAAGCGAATGATTTGAGTTTGATTGGTATAACATTGGTATATGCATATATTGGTAACAAGTGCAAAGTGATATAATGACATACCCAGCAAAAAGGTACAAGTTTATATTTCATATGAGTTTGGTGATTTATGAGCCAATTTGGCAAGCCGCTTGGCTGTTTGATTTTCTTTTGAGTTGGAGAAGGCCTAGAGAGGCGAGTTGTTGTTTTACCGATAGGGCTGTACAAAGGAGGTTATGGTAAATTTTTCCGAAAAATTTAGGCGTTAGAAAATTTTCAAAATTTTTGAAAATTTTAGTTTGTCAGAATAAATTAATATTTTAGTCAATATTAATTGGTTCAGTTGAAACTGAAGTTAAGAAGTGAACAAATATGTTCTAACCAGTCGATAGGGTCATTCTCTACCTTAGCAATTTCGAGGACGAAATTATTTTAAGTGGGGAAGGTTGTAATGACCCGCATGGTTAGCCATGGAATAATTAATTAATTTAATTATTTAAATAGTGATATAGTGATTTAAATAGTGGTTTAATTAATTATAGTGGTTATTTAGTTAAATTAAATGATAGAATAATATATATATAATTAAGAAATAATCAAAAATATTGGAAATCACAATATTCTGTGAACAGGGTCATCCTAAGATTTAATTCAGCTTAGAGTTGGATTATATTGACGAATATATTCAATCGACATCGGTTTGAACGTATAATTATATTTTAATTAAAATCGAGCGCGTAACGACGTGGTAGTTCGCTATTTGGCGATTTGAACTTCAACTGGGTATACATGGTTCATTTTAAATTGGATTTCTGTGAAACAAGAAATGTGTGGAGCTGGTGGAGTATATCTTTCTAGTGGAAGAGAAATATCGGGATTTCGTCGTGTAGATTTTGATTTACATCCAAATCAAATTTCAGAAAAGTCGCTGTGGAATTCCTTTATAATTCGTAACGCTTTATTTACGTTATAAAAGGGATTTTAGTATAAAAGTTAATATTGATTCAACCAGGACTTGGAATATCAAGAATATAATTATTCTGGAGCTGTATGGTATTCCACTGTGAATATATACAATAATATAAATTTATTAATATTTTATTTAAATATATTTATATATTTAAATGGGTCATCCAGAGCTTTAAAAATAGCCACTTTTGCAAACGAAGTCTGAATTCGACGAAACTAATTTTGTTGGATCCGCAATGTTAAATTATTGATAGATGTCAGTTTCCGTGATTTTTAGAGTCATTGTGCGGCCGTACGGATTTTTAGAGTGAAAAACAATTAGTATTTTGATGGTTAAAAATACGTTGTGTGAGCATACGAAGTCGGAATTCGACAAAACCAGTTTCGTTGGGACCGTAATGTCAAACCCTAGCTACATGTCCAGTTTCGTGATTTTTGAGTATCGGGTGTGACCACATGGATTTTTAGAAGTCAATAACGAATTGACAAAAAGGGAATATTCCGAGAATATGCCATTTTCCTCCTATATAATACCTTCTAAATCCTCCTAAACCTAATTCTCTCCTTCATAAGTCAACACAAATTTTCCGTCGTTCTTCTTTCTTCTTACAGCAAAAGTTTTGAGAGGAAATAAATCAAAACAAATAGAAAATCAAATTCTATAAAATACAATACATGTACATTTAGCATCATAGAGTGAAGGGCTTCAGTCCTATATATGTGTCATCATGTTCGATCAGTAATGGTTTCGCACCAGTAGAAGGAGCGTGGACTAGGGTTGCGAATCACAGGAAATCGAAACATGTATTCACCAAATCGAGTTCATATTTGGGTTCCAGGTTCGAAGAGTAGAAGCTCGACAAATTTTGAGGGATTTTGGTGTTAATTGATTTCGCAACATTCACTGTAGCGACCGGAGATGAGGTGCGACGAGTTGTAAATGGCTGGAGCGAATTCGTCTTCATGGGTATGCATGGAAGGAGGAAACAAAGGGGAGTTCGGCGGTGGAATTCTGGTTGAGATCGGTGGTTCAGGGAGGGAGGCTGTTGGGTTTGAATACTGGCGGAAATGGACTGTGTGAATGTCTGGAGCCGGTATTTCATTTGGGAAGATGAACACTATTCATCATGGTAGTTTGTTTAGTGGGAGGTGTTTTACTGTGCGAGGTGTTTGTAGCGGGGGAAGTCAACGCGAGGTCAAAAGAGGAGTTGAGGAATATTGAAGCCGCTCATTTTGTTTGATTTGGGGAAGACGCAGATGTTTGAACAGATAGGAAATGGGTCGGTGGACTTAAATGGTGATGGGCCGGTTCCAAAAAAGTAAAACAATGTGAGGCCCATATATTTATATATAAATTAAGTTTGTTTTTAAATGAAAAGTAAATGAACTTCGAAAGTGAATAACTTGCTCATATTTTATTGGAATTCAACAAAACAAGATCTGATGGGATCGTATGGATAGGAGCGTCACAATGGAACTGACTGGGAGTGGAGTGGGGCTCGTATGAATTTATGGCGAAATAAACTGTTTGATCCAAATCAAATAACAGATTATTGTTCTTTAACGATGAACTGCCAAAGTGAGTAAAACTCACCAACTCTATTCAGTTTATATTTTTTAAACTGTACTTTATTTATTGATTGCTATGTATTGATTGTTTGGATTGTTAAATAGATTTGATTGAAACGTAGATCTAGTTATAGATAAAAATCGATAATCAATATTTGATTCTATATCAGTATATTTCATGTTGGGTTGAAATTGATGTACATTATACTGTGTAACATCTGTGGATGCAGGGAGACAGGTTGGAGGAATCCGACTGGATTCC